>OX460918.1:985906-1667272 GCA_949788335.1 Salpingus planirostris | reverse complement strand
CAGTGTCCAACATTTACCAAATTCTCAGAAATTTTGAAAATGGTCAAACATTCTTTGAAACTGCTTAAACATTCTCAAAAATAATCCCATGTACATACATTTTACGTATTTTTCCAACAAGAGTTACCTAAAACCACCTAGAACATAAAAGATCCCAGAGATAACGAAGAATTAATGATACATTCAAAATTTTCCCAGAAAGTTTTAAATGTTTATAACAGTAGATGTGATCCAAATCATATCCCGTCAATGCTTGAGAACTAATAATTCTTTGTTCCTATTTCAAAGGGGCTATATAAGAGGTCAATATAATGCAGGGTGTCACATTCAGTGGGTCAAAAAAGCATTTGCACCACACGATTTTTCTTGAAGGTCTTCAAAATTTATACCTTATACAATATTGTATTGTACCTAGATATAAAAAATACATTTCTTAATTCAGTTTTGTTGGTCGAACAAAATATTTTCAAGGGCGGAAAATGTTCTGTGGAATTAAGTTTTCATTCTCAAAAAGCAAAACGAGCATAAAACCATTATCTTAGACGATTTAACACTATTTTTATTTTTTATCGCTGTTTCGAGAACAATTTTCAATGGCTCCAAATGTGATGTTAATTCACATCTCATCTTGTGAAAATAGTTTTTGATAATTAAGTGTATGTGGTTCATCGACCAGCAGTTTGATTATACATATGTAAATCGAGAATATGTTTCTAATAGAAAACAAAGTCTTCTATTTTTAATCTCAACTTTCATAAAAGTAGAAAGTAAAATGTAAAAAGAGTTTAAATGTATTGAGACAATTAATTAATAATTATAAAAAAACCTAGACAATGCTTACGACATTCTCAAAGGCTGCTGCAACTACATCCTTGAATTCCTAAATATTGAATTGTGTTTACAGGTGAATCAACAATACAGTACAGTTTTACACAACACTTTGAGACAAAACCAACTGAATGCGGCCCATAATCAGCACTCAAACGGTTTCATCCAACAACAAGTGAACAACAAACCCGCGGCCAATTTAGATTTCGGGGTAAAAAACGACCCCTTCCTCTCGTCTCACGAACAAATCAAAATTCAAACCGATAATCAAAACGCGAGGAACCAGGCCGACAATTCGGGCATTCAACCGTCCGTTCAGATCAACATCCAATCGCTGATCAAACCGATTCAAGCCGAGAAAAACGCCGCCCCGATCGTCTACAGTTTCGGCCAAGCGGATTTCACCAACAAATATTTCACCAATAACGTTTCCACCAACAACCGGGCCTTGCCCAATAAAAAAATCACCTGGAATATTGGAGATCACAACGTCGACTACAAAGAAGACACCTTTGCTGACATCTTGGGCAATAAAATCAAGACTAATAATACGCTGATGGAGAGTAATAATGAGAAGGGTCGCGAGAATCGAATGAAATTGGCCCAGTACAATCTTCAGGACATTTTGGAGCCATTGGCGAAAGCCAGTGCTGGCACAGCCAGGAGTCAATACTTGAGCGTGTCTCGGTACGTCGCTGGGCAACCGTCAGGAGTGCGAAGAGATTCCACGATCAGTCTCATGTCGACTTTCTCGAATCGGCAAGAGAACGGATATTACAAGCAGTCGAGCAAAGTCGAGATGCCCGTGCTTTGGAACGACATCATGCAGGGGCAAAACCACAGACCCATAGACAATTTGGCCACCACCGAAATGGACTGGTCCGCTAAATACTTCAAGTGAGACGACGAGTGTCCGAAAGAAGCGGTTTTAGGTCTCAATTTTCAAAAATATAACACGCCTGTGATAGAAAAGTGCTGCGACAGCGATGTAAAATTCATTCATTTGACACTATTTGTACCTATATTATTATTTCTTTGTCTCCGTCACCATTAAATTAATACCTTTAAATCAATAGGGTTGTAAATTGTTGATGTAAGTTTCGAGAATATAAAAGGTTTCCCCAGCGTTATTACCATCTGCTACAAATTTTCGAAGTATTAGGAAAATAATCTGGATCTTTAAAATGATACAAATTGGAAAAACCCATCTTTCCGTATCAGAAGTCACATTATTGCATGAATCGTTTGCCAAAAATAATGCCTTCAATCTTTAATAGATCTTGAGGCCAGAGGACTAATGAGGTATTTTCATGTATTTTTCAAAATAGCTTATCCGATACTATGGTATTCAACAATTAAGAAGGTGTTTTTTTATTTTTTTTAGTAAAGTTTAAAGGGCTGAAATAAATTAAAAAAAAAAAATTCTGATGACGTCAGCTACTCCGAGTTTTCTATGATCCAGTAGATGGTGCCACGCGTAGTTACAGTTACGGTGTTGATCCGTGCTATGAGCAGCGGGTGTTTTCCTCATTTTCGGAGGCATAATCACATAATTTTACTAAGAACACGAAAACACGGATGTCAGCAGACACTTACATAACGTCAAAATGTCGGTAATCGGTAATTCACCTAAAATTATTAATTTTGTATGAGCGCCATCCATCGACGAGCTGTGTCAACGATTTGGAGTTGCTGACGTCACGAAATTTTTTTGTAATCACAATAACTGATTGAAAACAATTTTTTCCGCGTACTAGATGAAAATATGCAAATTGTTGGTGAAAAAATCGTTTAGAAATGGGGTCTATTCCTGCATAGCGACTCATTCCTGCATAGCAACTCATTACTGTATGATTTTTATTTATTCACTATATTTATTGGTACATGATGTTATGTAACAGGACCGAAGCGTGGATGACTTCCAATTCTATGTTTCAGGCTGGTAAGGAGAAGAAAAATGGTAAAATATCGGTAAAAACAGACTTATTTTGAACCAACCTTTTTAATAGGTATACACTCTGCGTAGCGTTTTTCGTATTTTTCTCTTGACTTGGACGGTAATAAAGGCGTCGAAGCTTCTAAAGCTGCTTTTAGAATCTCTTCCATCGGGATTTTTCGAGAGATTTTCACCAATTTCAACCATTTTCCACATTTTTTTCTGACTGATTACAATTTTGAAAAGCGTAACCATAGGTAGTTTTGTTCAAAGCTTTCTATTCATTTTATTTTTGACGAAAATGCATTAACGTGATTTTTATTCAAATTTGCGCCTCAACGGAAAAATGCCTCATTCCTTAACTTGTTGCACAAATAACTATTTTCAACAAAATTCTTACGCAGAAGTCATTTTGCGCCATATGCGAATATGTATCAGTCATAAAATTTAAATTTTATCTCCCGTGAAAATACCTCATTGTCAAAACACCAAAAAGTGGACCTTTCCTCTGACTGTATTCAAGAGCACCAGAGAAAATGCCGACTCAAAGTATTGTTACATGTGAATTAGTCCTTGCAGAAAATTAAAATATTACCAGCGATCATGAGAAATATTCCAATTGTCACTCCCATAGTATTTCTACAAAAGAGTGGGCATTTTCCATAATGTTCAGTACCTTTGTGATTTACATAGTGATCTATGTATGTTACCGGTAAATTCACGCCTTTGAATTTTCTCATTCATCAGCAATTTATACTTGTCCAACAGGTCTATTCTGTAACTATCAACTACAGTATGCCCACGGATGGGGTTTAAAGAAGGAAAAAACCTTTATTTCTGATTTTACAGAAAAAATTATTCTTGATAAAATCGCCTGCTTGCTCTCAAACCTCTAAAACCCATTTAGTTTTCATTTTAACATGAACAGTTATTTTTTTATTGAATTTTATTTGAAAATTTTGGACTTAGAAATATTTTCATCCAAAATTAATAGAAGTACCAGTAAGCAAAACCATGGTGCGAAACCTTTTGGAACAGTCACTGACAGAGTGTCAGCATTGTTTGAATATGAGAGTTGAAGAGGGGATTTGAATTTTTTCTTATGTTATTTTATATTTTCATGTAATCTTGGACAATAAGTAGGGCGCAGGGTCACATTATAATTGATACCGATTTAATATCGATTTAGCATCGCATGAATTATCTTCACTATCAGTATTTTCTCCATTTGTCAAAGTTCTGACATTCTGACGGGGGCTTGTGCTGGTGATGACTGACTGTTGTCAACTTCTGCGCTATGGTTTCGCTTACTGTTAATTTTGGATGAAAATATTTCCAGTCCAAAATTTTCAAATAAAAATCAATAAAAAAATAAGTGTTGATGTTCTAATGGAAACGAAATGGGTTTTAGAGGGTTGAGAGCAAGCAGCCGATTTTATCGAGAATAATTTTTTCCGTGAAATCAGAAATAAAATTTTTCTCCTCTTTTAAACCCCACCCGTGGACATAGTGTATATGAACAATATGTTCAGGGGGTATTGCATATGGAGAAGCCAATAAGAAATCTCCTACCTTAGTAAAGATTTGTTGATTTTTGAACGATACCGTTAAAAGTTACATAATAGGCCTATAAATGTTACAGAAAACGTCAAAAACCACATATTTTTGAAATTTTGACTCATTTGTACCTATCTCTATCCAAGTAATGGATTGTTTTACACAAATAAGAAAAAAATATATTAATGTAAATATAAAAATAAATCACTGTTAGGTACCTGTATTTACTTGAATTATCAATTCATTTATAATAATATTATTATAATAAAACAACACCATACATACCAATTATATTGAAAAAAGGACATCACACTAGTAATAAATTATCAACTACATAGCGTACGTGCTTTTAGTAGGCTGCTCTTCATCTTGAACTCCACTGGATTTTTTCACGAACACCGGATTCACTTGAATGTCTTCATCCATTGCCAAAATTTGCCTATCAAGTTCCATACAGATCGCCAGCTGCGTCTCGAGGCTTTTTAAAACGTCAAGTCCTCCGTATTTTTCCGGCTCATCTCGGAAGATCACCATACCATCTTTCTGGTTGATGGCCGCGTAAATTTGCTGATCTTCAATCTTGGAACGAAAATATTCTTTTTAATGGAAACTATTAGAAAACTTTTAAACCGTTTTACCATATGGAGTATGTATTGTTCGGCGTCTGAAGGGCCTGGTAGACCTACCCTACTTGCCACATCAGATAAACTCAGGGTAAGAAATGTCTTCGTAAGTCTCTGGATGTTCTTTTTGTAGAGTACTGAGGACACTTGTTTGACCAGTCCGAAATTATGATCTCTTACGAAAACGTCTCTATGTTTATTGACGACTGAATTCAAATCAGAAATATTGTTTGATAAAAAAGCATTGGCCAAATCGGTGTAGGGCTGGGATAAGGGCTTGATGAACCTGGTCACCACTTGAGACGCGTATTTCGGCATAGCCTGAATTTTTCCATGCAATAAGAGAGACACTAAAATGTACTTTTTGTAGGCTTCTAACATAATATGCGAGACCGCATGAGCCGGTGTTGTGATGGCCACTTCGAAAAAGTAAAGAGCTCTATCGAGATTCCTCAAAGCCAGATAAATCATGCCGCCATAGTAATAATACAAGAGGAAATACTTTGCATCAAATTGGGATCCATTCGGGTTAGTTTGAATCTGAAATTTAATACATGTTTCAATTGAATGATAAATAATGGCGGCAATAATGTTACTTCTTGACAAATTCCAGTGATGTCGGTGTCGAGAACCTCTAGAGCAGGTTTAAAACATTTCGCAAGTAAACACAATTGACATAAATCGGCGTGAATTGAAGTGAGTTGAGAATCGAAAAACCTCAATTTAGAAATGGATTTCTTCAATAACGTAATCCCCTTCATTGGTTGTTTTTGTTCAACTAAATAATTCGTAAGTGAATGGCATAGTTCCGCAACTGAAATACAGAATTCAAAAACTGAAAGTAATTGAATCGATCAGCACTTACACATATCCGGTGCTAATCGGATTTGTTCTCCATTGCATCCTTGAATAAAATCTTGGGCTTGATTGAAACGATTATCTGGCGTATTCACCGGCTGGCTCGTATTGAATTTTGCTGTTAAAACCGCAAGGTATCCGAGTGAGTGTTGTTGAACATCTAACGTCTCGAGTACATTATCTAGGTGTTGAGAGTTTTTATGTAAAATTTCGGTAGATTTATTCAAGTACTCGCAGAGCAGTTTCAAGTTGCCTGTAATCATAACCTCAAAATTGGTTATCGTCATTGGATTAATTCGCCGAAACTTACTGTGTGCTGAGAGCGTCCGGACGGTTGTTACGAACTGTTCTAGACCGGATGCCATTCCTGAAGACCACTGAAGAGGAGTTTATAATGCGGTAATCGCAAATTTCTAAAACCAGCAAAGGGCCACTGACAGCTATTCGACATGTGACAGACAACAAAAGATTACAGATTACAGCATTACCAACTTTCCATCGGCGGGAAATTTGAAAATTTTCAAAATTATTTCAGCATTGGTGAATTGTCCTATTTGCCTTTTGGAAAAACCGAAGTGGAAAATTGTAAATCTATGTAATTATTCCGTTGTGGACGAGTGTGGTTTACTGGTTCCGATTGTTGGTGAAAGCGAAGGGTGAAAGTGGTAAATGAGTAGATTAAAAAGTAATATGCCTGAGTGGTAAATCGGTATATTTCCCGCATATTTCTTGAATGTGGATCAAATGAGTTCACATGGCGGATGGCGGTCCACAGTGTCATAGGTCACGCATTCCGACCTAGATTTAAGTCCGAAAAATTATGAATTCTAATCTAACAGAAGCGTTTCACCAGTCCTTATGGCAGCGGTACAATCTCGGCTATAAAATTGATTGCGTCGATTACAGACTATTAATTATGTTTGTGTACTGTTATAAACGTTTCCAACTCCCACAAAAACAAACAGCTCTCCGGTAATGATCGAAACAGGTCCATAAATTAGAGGAAAAGAAACGGTCTCTTATTTCCTCGGGAATTTATTCGTAAGATTTCATATTCGGGAAGAGGATCGAGAGCCGGGTGATCTCGAATGGGGCGTGAGCGATATTCGTGGCCGCTATATTATACATTGACATGACACTAATAGAAAAGATGCGCCTCGTTAATTGGGTAATTCATAACCCGGCGAACGAGCAGAACGCGAGAGAGGCCCCACAACATCATCACGAAACGGTCCATGCGTGGTCCTAAGAGACGATGGGATGGAGAATTTTCGAAATGAAAAGTCTTGATGGTCCGCGGTGCAAAAGTCGTAAATCTTGTTCAAAGAGTCGCCTTATTACGTACGGTCGAGATAAATAATTCATCGCCATGGGAAAAGCGTTGGCACGATATAATTTATCCTGTCAGCTGATTGTTTATTAGGAGAGTTGATGCATCGCTTCAGAAAATGGAGCAAAAACTTTCATAGTCGTACACCATCAGCCGTCCCACCGACAATAGATCATATCACGTATTATTTAATGGCGACTCTCCGCGAGCGGACGAAATTGCTCGTTATTAATGCGAATTTCCATTACGGCCATAATTCACCTCGGGGAAATTATTCTTTGATTTAAGAATCGACTCTAATAGAAAACGCAATTATTCGCCCGCTTTACATTTTGATTTACTGCAATCACAACACCATCATCATTAGATTAGACAGATATACCTACCCACAGATAACTATAACTATAAACTCAACCGAGATGGGAATCTCGGAAGACCTCGATAGACAACCATCTGAAAATTTACATTTTTCTACAAAAAGCTCTTTTGTAAATTCAAATTCCGATTTGTGTTTGTGTTTGTGAAAGGTTAAAAGGACGGCGAGCTGGTGTACAGTGACAACGTCTGAAGGCGCCGTAAATCTCACGTGAAATAATTTGTAGGCGTTTTGTAAGAAATTCAACCGGGTAATTGTTTTAGCACTATGAATAGCAAACGAGAAACGTCAACAAACATCACGATTGTGGGCGGGATACGGTAAACCAAAAACCAAATACAGGAACTGATCTATTTTCCTATGTCCATGATAAAAGAGAAAAACTCAACGATTGTGAAAAATATTGATAGTATTAATTAGTGACATTATTTGTTGATAATAATTATTATGATGTTAGAGTAGACGTTATATTTCACAGGATTAATTGAAAACACCAAGAGTACTTATTAGGTAATTAAAATGATACTGGGTGACGTTATAGGTATGATGAAAGGAGACGAGAGTTTCGTAATCAGAAAATGTAAACTTCAATTTAACCAAAAATTATTTTTATTTAATTTCATTTAAGAAAATTTAAACTAACCTACCTATCGCGGGTTCGTGTACTCCCTTCATTGAAAGCTCTCATATATCCTATTTTAAAGGTGTCCAGAACAAAATCCGTATAATTATGTATGTAGTGATAATTTTCAGATAGAATTGTTAATTTAGACTAATTTATTTATTGCTGGTTAGGAGGTGATTTCGAATTTCAATGTGATATTTTGAGTTAAAAAAAATTGATGATTACCGAATTTCAGTAATTTCTAGTACTTTTTTTTGCAGTTTTCATTTATTCTTTTGTGGTGGAGAAATGTGGATACATATACTCAAGTGGCATATAAGTTGATCCACGTTTATATACTTATTATTATTACCATTAATTGTGATGAATGCTAATGAGATTTTGAAGTAATTAAAACATTTAGAACACACAGAGAGGAGTGAAGTGAGCCCCGCATGATGCACATAAAAACCACAGAGTCAATATATTTCAAGAATCTCTCTCTCAGCATGGATTTAAAATTAATGCACGATTAATCAGATGATGTAAGTAGTGCATACATAAATCATGTATGAAATAAACTGCTCAACCAATGGACGTAGATAATAATAACAAAATTTGTGATGAAGTTTTATATTTTGTTCTCTTAAACTTTGATAAAATACTGATTTTTTTTGTTATACCAGATTTTTTTGAGAATTTATGAAATGGATTTAATTACAAATTACAATGAGGCTATTTGTCGATAATAAAATGATGAGTTATTGGTACATTTTCTACTACAATTTATACAAGAGAGATTGATTTTATCAAAAATTCTTTCGTTCGCTTATAATGCCATACTTCAACGGATTCACCATCATTCTTCCGATATTTTATGAGCCAAGTCAATTGTCGCGATTGGCTGACAACAAACAAACGCGGTGCTTTCTCTCCGCATTTCGATTTATTAATGGACGGTTTAGAGTTAAAGCCGCATTTCTTTCTCGTGTTATATCAGTTGGACCTAATGTAGAATGATATAAAGGTATACATTATTATAGGAGTCGTGTGCGTTTATTGGCCCAGTCATAAACTACGACATATAGTAACCTTTGACATCGAAATTTTTTCAAAAAGTCGTCACAAAATACCAATTGTTAATTACCATAACCCATAAATTAATTCGTAGTAAAACGATTACACCTTAAATCTGAACGGTTATAATTCATAACGCTCATAGGCACAGAGACCGACCGAAAAAGCTAACATATAAATTGAATTTTTAACAGTTTGTTATATCCGAATGGATGATTTCATCACAACAACACTGAGCACTACACCCATCATAATCATACATACACACTAATAATAATATTTAATACGGAATTAAAACTGAAAATAGCCAACTTTTTGTCTAATTTCAAATTCTTCCTTGAATTATTACATAATTTCGTATAACAGCGACAAGCATATCGATAAAATTTATGGCACTCATATGGGATAATAGAAGGTGCAATCCTGTCTGGTACTTAAATGTCAAGTATAATTCAAAATTTAAATGCGTAATTATAAGGTAGAGCCATTTATTTATTAATGAATATTTATCACTCAAGGGGCACGGATTGGTCGTCGCCTTTTGTACGAATGTAAATTAAACATCTTAATTATTGCATTACGGGAAAGAAAACTTATAGGATTTATTACAATATACCTACCTGGCTATAACTAACCTTAGGTTGGGATTATAAAGCACACAGGATTGAGCCGTATACAACCAATTGAACCAATCAAGGCAAAGTGTACTCCGTCGAAATTTATGAATACTTTTTGACATAGTTCTTTCTATTGTTTCATCTCTAATTATAATTGTCAAATTCTACATCATTGATGAATTCAAATAATTGTTCCGATCCTCACATTGTAAAGTGCCACTTTTCATAACAATCGAGGTGACTGAGAACGTCAAAAGTGATCTGTAATGAATCTGGAGAGTTCATTATGCAACTTGGTAATTTCATTATCACACAGGTCCATGATTTCACTAAATCTGAGCATGAAAACTTATTTCAATTTGTTATCGTGATCGTTGGCTCAAATCGTGAAATATTGTGTACGTGATTTTGTATTTCTAGCAATTTAGAGATTTTTCTTTTAGGTTGGTATTTCCAAATATTGAAATTACAGTTGTGAATTTTCCCGCCATGTGCTATTATAATCTCATTCACGCGAAATATCGCACTTTCCCGACACTTGCGTAATGTACTATTTATTTTATAGTATGCTAATGAAAAAGGAAACATATTTTCGAGATCTAGTTATGGAAGTGCTACACAAAAGAAGAATAAATAATAAGAATCGTTTCAGAGACTATAATACAAATGTTCAGATTAATTCCAAGACTGAAAATACGTACCATCACGTCCCTGAAATGTTCACTGAGAAATTCTCGAGTCGTAAATTCCAGCTTTTTATGAGCTTTTTCATTCATGGAACACGGAACAAAAATCCTCTACACTATGATAATGATTTTTCATTCATTATTTTCCGCATTTACAACAGATTCGAATGATCTTTAATTCATCGCCTTTGGGCCAATAGAAATTGGTTATTTCTCGCAAGAAGAACATGTTGCGCAATTTCGATTGCCGACTTTTGCCCTACCTCGGTCGAAAAACTATACAGTTCGGCTTTTACCCGAATTTCTTAGGTGTTCGCTATTCCAGCCTCCCGTTTCAGATTGGTACCATCTGCGAAGGTTTCATTCGAGTCGCACCAATTGGAGAATGCAGAGGCGGGCTCGTGTTTCGTGGTGGGATTCGTTGGGTGGGAATCACTGGAAGGTAGCGCCACCAAATGGGAAATTTGGAATTAACATTGTTGTAGAGATGCAGGTGTTGTGGTAGAGAAGCTGGATCAGTACCTGTGCGACTTACCTGCCGCTCGCTGAGATGAATCGTGATCTGTGAAGTTTCGGAATGCCGCGGTGCCCGATCCACATAACGTTGATTAAAGGTCAGTTTAACACATTCTTAAGAATCGAATTCAACACAGATATATGGTAGTAGATTATTGGAATACTAAAAAAATAGTACCCATCCATGAAATTAGTCAAGTACCATTAGAAAATCTTCTATTTACACACCTGTGCCCGTGATGGATTTTGTAAACAACTTTTATGCAAATTAGATGTCTCATCTCGATAATGCCACCAGAATTTCTCGAACAATTCCTCCACTTTATCTGGACACAACTTTTTTGTTGTGATAAAATTTGGTCGAACTTTAAAGTACGACCAACAAAAATTAGTTTTTGCCATAACATTTATTTACTTTATACTCACATTGAAACCCTACTTTTCGGATAGGTGGGTAGGTATATTAACTTAAAATTTTTTATCAAAATAATTTTTAAATCCTGCCCATCATATGCATACCTGTCAAGCATTTAGATGGATACCTATATAAACATATTTCTGTCCTGAATAAGCTCATAAACTTATTAAATGAATATTTGAAGAATTCATTAATTTAATAATGAGGGTTAACAAAACTCTAATATTTGAATAACGTAGGAAGACAAGTGTTGAATAGCCTTTTTGTATGCATCAACTATATTTTACCACATCTTTTTTTAAGTGAGATAAAACGGTATCATAAGTAGATTATACTTATTTATTGAGAAAATATGGACTAGGTAACTAATTTAATTGAACGTCGAACGTAAGCACTTGTGCATAGAAAGGACTATTTCAAATCTAACATTTTTTTCGTTATAGTCGAGTACGTCTGCATCGGTCGGACTTATGTAATAAATGTCTCTGTAAATTATTTTGCCATCATTATAATGGCGAACTATAAACTTTTAATTTTTTAAATGTGTAAACACCATTTCACAAATTGGTTTCAAATGAATTTACATAATTTTACGACTAAATATGAAAAAAATCAGTGTATGTTTTCATCTACGATCGGAAAGGAAGAAGGAACTAGAACTCTGATTATAAATTTTCGTCCTGTAACTTCCTGTAACTTCCGCATTCGCAAAAGCGGATTTTATCAAACTTTCCAGGACTTCCTTCAAAACTTATAACAGTCCGATAAATTTCTATTAGATAGTTCACTTCTCGAGGAAATTTAGTGAGAGGTTCCGATATTGTTCCGGTCTCATTTAATCGGCGGTTTTGTTCTTTTTCGCGGTGATCTTTGGAAAAGTCCTAATGTCTGTTATCTTTGGCGAACGTGTTCGGTGTTAATTGTATCCGTTCGCAATATCGGCGGGATCACGTATATCTAATAGTTATCCGAATGCAATTTGTGAATGGTTACATCTTATTTCATCCAAATAAAAATGATCCGTACGGGTCAATGTATTCCCACGGTTCCCCATGGAGTGTGCGAGCGGGCATCATCCATAAGAGAACCACATGGACGATGATGAAGACAATGGCGCCGACACTACAATTAGGTACCTTCGGGGAGATTTTAATATACCCGTCGTGCTCGGGAGTGTGTCACTCCTTTTCTTCTGCGCGCATAAAAGTCGGAACGACACGTTTCCAACAGTACCGACCTCTTCAGCTCCATAAGTGACCGTCCGGGAAAAATCGAAAATAAAAAACGAAAGTGGAATCTTCATTATTCTTTATGGATTAGCCTGATTTAAATAATATGGTGTACACCTTCGAGGATTTTCGAGGATGTATGGGGGATTTATATTGGATTCATGGGGATGTACCAGGATTTATTGGGTTTTATGAGGATTTATGAGGATTTATGAGGATTTATAAGGATTTCTAAGGATTCATGAGGATTTATTGGGAAGACTATTGTGAAAATTCTACCGATTTTTGATGTCGTCTTCCATAATTTACATGAGATATAAGAAAACCTGCATCCACTTACCTTACGTTTTAATTTTTTAAATGTACAATGGGTCGAACATTTAATCCACTAATCAAAAATCCACATGAAAAAATATCAATCGCTCTCCTAAAATCTCACCTTGCATTTTGCAAAAACCTCTCAAGTTTTTCTGCTGTAGGTAAGTACTCAGATTCTTCGCCTCTGAAGGCATGTGATATTGATATTTTCATGTGGTGTTAAATCAGTTCTTTGACGCATTTTCGCGACACAATTCAGCATCTGAAGTCAATTTGATTAGTTTTTCTGGAGTTAACACTAGTTTTGATCTATTAAAAACCCTAAATTCATTATAGAAATATTGAACATTCGGTACAATTTAACGAAGATGTTCAAGGATTATGAGGGTTTCCTTGGATTTATTGGGATTTTCAAGGATTTATTGTGATTTTTGAGGATTTATCGTACATTTATAGGATTTATTAGGAATTTTCGGTATTTATTGCAAAACAGGGGATCCATGGTATACACAATTTCAGACAGGTGTTTGCCCCTCGAAATAATCAAAGTGTGTGTTATGATATTTATGGTCACCGGAGAGAATACAAGAGTGAAATAAATCTCTGGATGAGGTGTAACATTATATAGCTGGTGCTTTTAACAAAATGTCACAACACCCGAGCGATTAGGACAAATCGCACAATTTGCTTGATATATGGCCGTAATTGCATAAATTTATTTCAGGTTACACAGCAAGACAAGTCTCCGGTTTCACCCTAATAAATTACAGATTAACTTTTATATATTTCGAACATGTACCCATATGATGAACAGTTCGAGTATGCTTATAAAGTGACCAGGTATAGGTACGTTGATATCTAACTTACGAAGGGAGAGAGGGAGTTTGAAAATTTTCTTCTCATCGTCGAGTTTCTCCCGTATAATTTCTGAATATTTCTCAATTAAACGATCAAAGTGTCGTCGGTAAGAAATCCGATCTTATTCACGGTTGTTGGTACTTGATTTATTCCCGTCGTGGTGTGAAATGAGCGTAGGTTATTATAATATTACAGAAACCGTTTTCAGAATCCAGAACGGTGCAGTAAAGGCGTCCTACATGATGATGATGATGACGCCATCATCATTTCCGCATAGAATTGTATCAAACAGCTTGAGTTATTGCAGGCGATAAAGTGCCTCTTTCAGTTCAAGAACCACCTGGCCCGGCACTTTTCCCCACACTAAAAACCGTGATTTATGATTTTTTCTCGTTTTTTTTTCTCCTCTTTGGTGGAAATATTATAAACGGTTAATTCTTATGCGTGCGGCATCTTTCTTGTGAGACAATTAGAGGTGAGCGTTGAATCTGCGCATTAACGACCGAGGCGGCTCTACTGAGTGACATTTCAAGCCCGAGACTCGCGGATGGCCGATCTTTAATGGTCATGATACGAATACTTACCATTTTACGGCTGGCCATGTCGAAGAAGACTCGTTCACATACCACCGATGACTATTTAAGTGCATCGGTGTCTGAAATGGCCTATTGATTATGGCCGTAATAGATTTAAAAAGTACGCACTTTATATGGCCGTTGAATTCATTATTATGCGTTGTTTCGCATTTATTCCACTTCCAATCATAGACTAAATGAGTTTAAAATCGAACTTTCGAGCCGTCATCAGCGGTTCCTTATGAAACTCTTCAGCAATAACACCGTTTTTCCTCGTTTTTTCTTCTTCTCTCGTTCAAAGTGTAATAGTTATGGTTATAGTAGCGGAAAAGTTTTCGCAGAAATGAGACCGTTTTCTCGGCTGAATGAATGGGTTTACAATTCGCTCATCGGTTCGCCTTTTGTCTTACGCCTAGGGACTTTTTCAGAACGCAACTAACACAGGTAAACAAACCTAAATGGAATTAATTACCATAGCTAATTCCGAACCGTAAATCATTTGCATTTCCTTATAAGATGATGCACACAAAACGCCAGGACTAATTAAGAAAGCGACGTCAACAGCGACATCCATCATTTCCATCTTACGGAACTATTTATAGATCCTGAAATAATTCAAAAATATTTATCGTGAAACCGAATAAATTGAATTTTGTCCTGATAGAATTAATTGCGGCTTTTCTCAGTATGATAGTACAGATATAGTTTCCGAAAAGGACGAGGCCCCCTGTTGGGTTTGAAATTTCTGTCCTCAAGGTATGGGGTTTTTCCGCGACTGTAAAATATGCGAAACACGTGCGTATTCGCAATTGACAGAACGAAATAAATAATCGTATTATCTGAATCTCATCAGATCCACGTAAAAGTATAGGCACCGGGTATTTTGCATGCGATCCAGGTAAAAAGTCGCTCAGTTCATCAGCTCGGCTCTCTTTATAAAGAGATCCAGTTATGTGAAGAATGAATCATGCGTTGAAATTGAACAAATTGCTTAAGCGACTTTATGAATATTTAAACTATGCCAACAGTCAACATGCTCTGATATTATAATTATTATTATTGTTTATTAAAGTTTTCTTGGAATGATTTTTATGCATTTTCCAGATGAACCAGCTATGCAAAGTCTGCGGCGAGCCCGCGGCGGGATTCCACTTCGGCGCCTTCACCTGCGAGGGCTGCAAGGTGAGTCCACCCACTTTTTCCCAAATAAAAGCGTATAAATCACGGTCGAAATGGAGAAAATCGATAATGAAGATATACGGGGATTTTCGCCCAACTTAGAAATCAATGTTGAACCTCATTTGCATAGTCCTATAAATAATAAAGTAAAAGTGCCCAATATAATAAAGTGAGCGGAACTTTTCAATTATTCTAATTTTATTATTCACACCTCGTCCTGACTGTAATTATCGATAGTTGTAATAAAGTTACCATCTGCCTCGATACCGATATAATAATTTATCTCCTCGAGCGGGGAATTTTTAATTTGGAATTTTTTACTACCGAGTACGCATTTTTTCACACCGCCGATAAATCAATCCAACTTTGGTTAAATCGGCTCATCCACGATCCAGTATTGCCAATATAAAAACTAGAAAGGAACTAAAAGAGGCATCAGAGGAGACTCCTCACTTCTTATACCTATATGGTCCGTTAATGAGGTCTGTTCGAGCTAATTTTTATCACGGCTGAATTTCTCTTCCTCCAAGCTGAAAGAAGACAAAAAGAGCCATTCAGCGTTATAATGGTATAGGTGGAGGTATCCTCCACAATAAGAATAAAAATTACACGTCTAGCTTTTAATATAATTACAGATATAAATACCTTCGATATCTAAAAATAATTAAGATCTCATTCTTAGTCAGTGGTGGTTAATCCGAGGTCTTTATTTATTCCTATCACAATAGACGACGTACCGTATAAGTGCGAGTATGATGAAATTGGTCTGAAGGCCGATCAATGAACGATCGAGGAAAAGCAGCGCCCTCATCATCATCATATCACTTGATGATAATGATCATGATGTTGCCTTAAGGCACCAGGAAAAAAAAACAGAATCTTGACAGTCTTTACTGATATTTGCACATTGTAAGTACCGTGGTATACTGTAGTAATGCCAATGTTGTAGTACCTATTACAATTGTTAATTCGCATCTCACCCACATTATTTTCTATGATGGGAATCATACCTTCCTCATGTATGTTATGGTTATGTACTTAAGGTAGAATGACCGCTCCCAATTTCAGACCGAGCGATTGTAAATCTTTGTATGCGGGCGGCGGCGGAAACGTTATTAATAATGGTGACGCAATCGACGCCCTGTGGGGCCTCAAAAGGCGGCTACAAAGACGCCGGACCTGTCCGTATTTAGACGAATTATTACTCAATAAACTTTAAAGTCCGATCCTGTGACTATTTTCAGCACATTATGAACCAAAAACACATCCATCACTGTATACTTTCGGTATTCTTCATTAGCCGTTAGATTTGGATATCTGTTTCACATTGAAACATTCGGAGACTAAAATCTCTTGAAATTTGAATATCGATAAATCCAAAATATTTAAATATCGGAAATATGAGAAATTTTGTATATTGGATAATATCGTTACCAATGTTAAATTCCTAGTTACAAGAATGAAATTGACGAACTTCACATGAAAAACGGGGATTAAAACCCAGGGATATTTCCCTAAGAAATATCTTGTTCTACTAATTCTCCAATAATAATTAAGGTTAATTTTCACTAATCCTCACTATTCCTACTAATTTCCGACTAATTCCGATACTAATTTCTCATTGATTCCCACTGATTTCTATTATTCTCCTATAGTTTCTAATTCCCAACTAATTCCTGGAGCTTGTAAACCAAAATTTCTTTGCGAGATATATCCTTCGGTTGAAACCCTACAAAATTTTTTGGTTAAAATTGTAATTTTACTGAAATCTGTGTCCTATATTTTAGATTATTCTTATTTTCAAGTACTCACGTCGATATATTGCTAAATGGATATTGAATTTCATCAGGTCTATACGTTATCCATGTCTAAATGATTGGATGATGAGTAGGTGAATCTAAGATAATAATTGGCTTAAAGCTTCAAGAAAGCCGATGTAGGCATACGTATCATTTATAAATTTGGAAGAAGTCCAGGTTGATAATAGAGTTATAGTGGATGTGGGTGATCCCACGCACTTGTATTATTTACGAAAATCCGAATAACTTTAGCAGTCATTGACCACAAGTCCGAGAGAGATTTCATATGCGGCCGACATGAAGAGATGTTATTAACGGCCACACGCACTTCTGAAAGAATCTTCTCAACTGACATTTTTCTTCCAAGATGTTTTATAGTACGTACTGTAGTAGGTGTGTCGGTCTATCCACCCATATTTCCCATAGCAGTCTCCAGTTACATTTAACCGTGGACTATGAATGGCAGATTTCAACATTGGGGATTAGTCGGATTAGAATTTCGCCTGCTAGTTTATCATTATCATGCGCGAGAGTCGAGTCCGAGAACAGAGAGTGGAGACTTTGAGATCTCGAAATCTGGTAGCAAAGTATAAACATCACCATAAGACCGAAGGAGATAAAGAAAAGAAGCAGATCGACCCGCTGAGTTACAATCGCCTCAATAAGGATTTGCTCGGAGCAGATCACAGATTAGTCCCGTTTATACGTCCGTGCGTGGCCACTATTGATCCGCGAGCCGATTCTTCCGTTTGGCTATCGACAATAATAATCGATGAAAAATCGATATTAATCTCGAGATGCCGCGTCGTCGCATATAAGGCCTAATTGAACCGAAACCGTCGAGTTAATTAGAACGAAACGAGATTCGAGTCCGAGTCGAGATGACGATAATTCCACTTCGAATTTCCCACATCTTCTTTATCGTGATTATCAATTATTATTATCATCACACTCGAGATTAATTCATCCCATTTCACGGCAATATAATCGCATTCGCGCCACGTTTATAAAATCATACATCACAATACGTAACAAATGCAAATTGGTTTGTTATGCACATAGTAAGAGGCTTAAGCTGTTATTAAGCCCACGCTCCCAGACCAGATCCACATCTTGGAGAGAGACTCGAGCGGAATTGTATTAAAATCGATCGCAGCCCGGAGCCTCTGGATTAGACAATAAATAATGACCTATTAATATTAATGTCCTTTCGCGCCGTATTCGTATAGAGTTATTAAAACCCATCCGCGGCGGAGGGAAATCTTTCACTTTTGAATAAAACCGGATAAAAACCCGCGATAATTCGCGCGTTAAATAGACGAATGGTTTCCTGTTTGTGCGAGATGATTAACGAAACGCGGTGCGTTCGATTAGTTTTCTTGTCACGTTTCCGGCGTCTCGGCATCTCGATCGATCATAAGCGACGATTTAATCGATCGGTGCGTTTTCTAACCGGTGGCATCTTCATCCTCATCAGACTGGAAAATATGCACGAAAAAATACGAAAATACATGAGAATGCACAAAAATTAAGAAAATGTCTGCAAAATTAGCCATTGAGCATCTTTCTTTTTCATACACAGCTATTAGAGAAACAGAGACAGAGATCATTTATGGCGAATTTGACAGAAATCAACGTTTGCACGCACGGTACATACACTTTCGCTCATACAGCGTGATTCAATATTAATGTATGTACCAAATCTTGAGGGCCGGTTCCTCTCATCAAAATGGTTCGTAAAAAGCTTGGTCCGAAAACGCTTAATAGCTACAGCGGTGGTTACATTGAAAATTTCCAGCGCATGACAATGGCATGCGGGAGAATGTTTTAAGTGAAAACGAAAACTCGAGCGAAAACCCTTTGGACGATTTATGTATAGTCTTTCCAACATAAACTGGCGATCACGTGACCTTCAAAGTACGTGACAAATACCTGTCATTAGTCAATGGTTATCAATGTTTTTCAATTAAATTTTGCTTAGCAACTTAGGTCACGTGATGGCCAAAATATCGTGGAAAGACCATATTTTTATTAATTCCAGAGATAATGCGATTTTAGCGCCATCAGCTAATCAAAGCACAAAATATTAAAATTTGAAAGTTAGAGCAAGATACCATGGATAAAAATTATTGACCGTCTCGAGCTTTTTAGTTGTTTCAATACCAGAGTTTTCCAAGCAAAAGAGGCAATATTTCCGAAAGTCGAGTAGGAAGGGTAAAAATGTGTTGAAGCCATAAACTTTTCTTGTTCCTTTTCTGTTTGAGGAATTTTTTGTAATTTTCAAATTTTAGTGTATGTATCCATCAAGAGTTTGCGACCCTTAGTTTATAGAAACCATTTCTCTTATTTTGATGAAATGGATCTAATACCTCGGATAGGCGATTTTCAGAACTTTCTGTATAGAGAAACTTCTAATCTTCTCATTTATTCGCGTATTATTGTTATTTTGTCCAATTTTCGGGAAATCAAAATCTGATTTGATTTGAGTTCAATATTCTCACATGCACGCACAGTTTTCCAATAAATTGACAGCCTAATTCATGGTAATGGTTGTGTTATATGGTCAAGTAATTACAAAAATTGAGAAAGTTGAAAGCTGACTATTTCTGATGGGGTTGATTCTATCAAACAGAGAATGTAAAATCTAAATGATTTACTCTTTATAGGAAAGCCTACTGAAAACCGGTGTTCTCTCCTATTTTGTAGAAGAATCATAAATAATTTCTGAAATATGCATAAGTTTTGTCAAAAATATGCGTACGCATTTTCAAACCATCCCTCCCAAAATATGCAAGAATATGCAAAACGCACGTTTTCCAGTCTCTGCTCATCATCATCAAGCGTCGTCACGGTCGTTCAAAATAAAATGTGCGCGAGTTGCGCCAACTAATAAGACGGGCTTGGGACGATCTGCTAACCCATTTCTCAGGCTCCGACTTTCTTTCGGTGGGTGTACGCGGTCGTTTATCGGTTTTGCGTTGTTATGTATGATATGTTGGATATTCGTAACAAGGACGTAGGCCAGATATGGGTGTGGAATCTGATTATCTTTCGTGCGCGAGATTCCATTATTTACGATCGCTCACTCCTCGCTCGCTCCTCGCCCGGGACGGACCCAAAAGCTGATGCCACTTAGTTCCAACACAAGCGGAGCTCCGGATTAAGCTCGGTTTTTTCAATTGCCCATCAAACCGAACGAATAATTTCCGTGTGTGTGTATGTCCGAGTCCGTTCTAAAAAGACCTTACACGAAATTCGTGTTTTCTGTGTACAAGAACCGTGACATTTGAATCGTGTAAATAACGTTAGAGTGTGAATGTCAGAGATGCACCTCTTATCGAATAATACGGAGGAACCGGTTCGATAATCTAATACGGACTCGTGCCAGCCACATCCTCACATTTCTTTCTTTTTTCTTCCTTTCTTCGATTCTTCAATTCTTTTCATCTCGCCTCTAAACTTCTTAAGCTTACTTATGTAAATTCCACATTTCGTTCAATTCCTTACAATAAAAGTTTCACGTTGGTTAATGCCCAAATGACAAATAAATATTAGTCACAAGAATGCGGTTTATTGATTAAAAGAAGAGATCGTCAGAATAAATCCGATTCAAAAGCAACTGACGAAATTCATCCTTGAACTCGGCGAATCATCAATAATTTTGAAATCACGCTTTTTCTCCGTAGTTCTTATTACCTGGAGATCAAGTTTCTCGAATTTCGTCGTTTTCCCCCTTTTCTATCAAGTACCTAAATATAGAAGACACAAGTCGGCACTTAACCTTTGAATCGATCCGCACGACTAAAATCTATCCAAGTTATCTCTCATACTGACTGGAAACGAAGGTGAGATAAATATCCGACGAGAGGTGTTGAAAAATACTGGATGAGTTTATGGATGGACGTAATTTGTTCTGCATCATGCAAAATGAATACAGACAAGTATGAATTATTGAACGACAAGCGCAAATTAATGCAACAACTATATTATATCCGTCATCGGGATCAAGATCGAAAAAGAAAAGTGAGCCTGGAGAAGGCTCATTATTACTTGGACAGGTTGACGGGAAGAAATAAAAGTGCAGATAGGACCAACGCAACCGCATTTTCCTTTTTCAGTATAGACACAATTTATATTGCTGGTGCTTGCATTTGGAAAAAATAATGTTTTACTTCCATTTAGCAAGTGTCATAATGTTATTTATTGTTTCACCTTTGCGGAATTGCTTACGATTCGAAATTGAAGTAATAAATTTGTGCGATTTTAGACTCTACGAAAATTTGACGAGGTGTGCATTTATAACGGTTCGTCGTTTAGCCACCCATTGAAATCTCCAGAATTCTATACTTTGAAAAAACATTCAACAACAACCGTGTTCTAAAGGACTTCACAAATGGAAGAAAAATCTATGATTTCATAATTCATCAGAAAAAATGCAAGTGATAGATTTGATTATCACTGAATTGGAAATTGTTTCCACCGAAAGACTCCAAAACAATTAAAAGTGAATCCATATATAATACTTCATAGATGTTCGCGGTTTATGTTGAATCAGTAAAAGTGTTCGCTCAATAAGACTAATCGACTGACCATATCTAATACTCTGTTTTAACTTAGTTTGTTAAACCTAGAATAAGAGTTTTAAAATTTTGCTAATCAAACGTTTTCGCTTAGTTTTCGAAAATCCTGATTCTCTGGTTGAACCTCTGATTCGTATGTAACTGGATCACATCATAGGATTTAGTCAATTGCGGTCAGGTAGTTATGTCGTACTTCCAAGAGCCTTTAATTGGATATGATTGACAAATTCCTAAGAGAGCTTCACGATGGTGACCTGATTTACTGGTAGAACTCAAATTACAATTATATGAAAATAATAGTCGCCAGTCCTTTTAGTCTACATGAGTATTACACTGATATCTATGTATGTTAATAATCACAATAATCACAATGAGACTTGTAACCCGGCCAGCTAAGAAAAATATATATAAAAAAATGTGCGCCAGATTCATAACTGAAAGATTTATTATGATAATAGTATGCTGAAGTACATTTTTCAATCCCGCGGGTACAGTTTATTGCACGACTGTAGCGAGGGCAATAATCACCCAAGAGATTAAAAGGCACTTCAGACCTGAGGTATAAGTACAATTTTCATTCAAATTTGATATCATGTTTTCTTGTTTTCTAGGATTCTAGGAATGGTCAAAATTTTAATTAGTGAATGGGAATAAAACAGTAGGTTATTTTACATGTGATGCAGGAATCTTAATAGTTTTCAAGAGACTGTAGTTAGTGAAAATCGAATGGCGAGTGAAACAATGATTAATTAAGCTATATGTAATTGATGTTTCAATTATGTCGAATAAGAAAAGATTGAGGGTTGACCAGAGGTTTTTCATTGATAAACTGCATAATGAACTGTATTTTACGGAATTAAGTTCTGTGTTTTCCGCCAAAACGATAAACTTGTTGAACGCACGGTATAAATCCGCGAAGAGATACTTTTAAATCGTTTTCAGTAGGTGGTAATTGATTGTGGTGGCGTAATCACCGCAAAGTCTTAATTTGCATCTACCACCGTCTCTCCTCAATTTTCAATTCGATTCATCTTTCGTGTGCACGGCGACCGATATGAAGAGATGCCAGTCCGGCGCGTCCATTTAGACTGCGTCCTTTGTGAGGATTATTTCCCGTCATCCTTTCTTATTATTTCGCAATACGGCGACCGTGCCGATGGACGATTTATAAAAGCAATACACCTAAGTATATATTATGCATGAGTGTGTATGTAAAGCCACTCTAAGTATAAGTAGGTACGCCGTGAATGCAATATATTTAATTGCGATATTGCGCAACTTTCATAATTTGCATACAAACACACAGAATAATATATTGAGTAATTGCTTATTACGACCGGCAACATGATCTCTTCTCCTCTCTTCTATTTGTTCCGTCTTATTGGACGTCGCGGTTAGTCCGGTGGTAAAAAATATCTCAATGTGATTATAAAGGCCGTCTTCCATTAATATAATGACAGCCTCAATAACACGATGCGCATACTATGTAGTTATTCGTACAGTGAAATGGCAATGTTTCACGGAACTCGCTGCGTTAATTACGGCAATCACATGGAAACACTGTTAATAAATTAGTGATCGTTTAATAAACTCGACGTGTATTTGTACGGACTGATGTGATATCGCCATCAACTTAATTTATGTCCAAATAAATTATTTACTAACGCGACTTTTCCAGATTCCGTTGCAAGATCGTTGACAAGTTTACAACGAGACCGGGCTAAAAATACGAAATTTACCTAATTTTCGAAGATTGTCTTAATTGGAATTCTGATAGTCTCCCGGTGAGTTCAGATTGTTAACCCGGACTTGATGGCGTAGCCACCAGCGCGTCTTCAAACGTGTTAATAGACATTTACAATTTTCGTAATTTATGACGAAAAATTCAACCGGCAAGTATATTATTATATCACGCATAGGTATATAGATAGGTGTAAAATTTCGAGGGGTTCATTGTCATCACCGAGGAAAAATTAATGAGGCGATAGATACACCGCTCAATTAGTGAGGAGATTCTAGCGTGTTTGCGGTATTTCGTCGCCGCAGTTATCGCAAGCTCGAATTTATGACCCCAGATAATATCGGCGATTTATGCATATTCCTAGCCAGGACTTGACAATCATATTGCCGGCGATAAATTCGCCTTATTAGAAGCGAGATTGGCCGTCGATTAATACAGTGGGTGATTAGGAAAACGAAAGTCAGGAAAGTTTATCTCGTTTGGTTTGGTGTTCTCTACAATCTTTTTGTACTCTGTGTCGTTTCAGTTTTGAGCTACAGTATATCAAAAGAGTATTTTCCGACGCCCACATTGTAAAGAGTCACTTTTCATAACAATAGAGGTGGCTGAAAAGTCATCACTCATTTTCAAATCTGGTGATTTCATTACGTAACTCGGTAGTTTCATTATCGCACAGGTCCATAATTTCACTAAAACAAAACCGATTTCAAATTGTTGCAGTTATCATTTTTATTATTGTTAATTCAGTCAAGTTAATCGTTAAGTTGATTCAAATCGTTGAATATGTATTGTGCAATTTAGAGATTTTTCTTTTTTTGAAAATTTAGGTAAAAAATTCCGGAGAAAATTCCAAACTTGAAAATTAATTATGACAGTTGCCAATTTTCATTCTTTGTATTTATGAGTTTTTGCAACTAGTATAAGTGTTGAAAGCCATGTGGAGGTCGGAAAAATAGTATACACAACTTGTCGGGAAAGTTTCTACCTCATTTCGAGCCATTGTAATATTCCTCTCGAAACTGCGATGAACATAGTGCAAAATCGTCTAAGATAATAATATTCTGCATTAGAATCTCAGTTTTGCGATTTGAAAATGAAAACTTAATTTGATAGAACATTTTCTGCCCTTTAAAGTATTTGCACTATCGATGTTTTTCAAGAAAATATTAGCAAAAATGCTGTATGTAATTTGAAAATATGTCTTTTTTACAGAACAATATTGTGAAAGTTTGAACAGTGTAAGGCACAGGTGTAAGGTAAAAATTTTAAAGACTTTTAAGAAAAATCGTGTGTGCTCTTTTTTGATCCACTGTAATATAATTTAGGTAAAGATTACCCGAGCGAGTTTTTAATAAGAAGGAACAACGGGGGGTCCATTTACCGTCCAATTTATCCAAATGGCACATCACCATTAATTCGAGCTTGGCGGCTTTTACATGAACTTTCCGCGTTATAATTAAATTAATATGGAAATTTAACGCAATTAGAGAATCTCGAACACGTTCCGAAATCTTGTTGCGGCTGTCAACATTTCTATAGATCTCGTCGGATATGTCACACAGAGCAAGCAAACAGGAATAAATTTGCATAATGATTTCGGTTTTTTTTTTCGGCGACTTTTCATTGATGAAGTGTGTGGTTCGGACGTAAAATCGAGACCATTATCCTCTCGATTCTTTTCTCCATATCTGATGTTTAGCCGGAGCTAATGAGAGCCGTCCATAAACAAAGGGAAGGAAGTTAATTACAGATATTAGTAAAGAGGTTGAACTCTACCTGCCGCTCATCATCACCATCATCTTCATGGCGTATTCCTACGTACTTATTCGACAGGTGCATGACGTGCAATCATGTTTCAACCAAAAGTTTGAAACAAAGAGACAAAGACCGATATAGGAAAACCATAAAGACGTCGGGTTAAAAGTCGACTTTATGTATTATGGCCGTTACGATAATTACAGGGCAGCCGACAATTTTACAGACCAATTTGGCTGAAAAAGTAACGCCCAGAGTAAAAACTAAGCTGTTGGTTTCGACAGGATCTTTTTGTATAAGTAATCGTCATCATCATCATTATCATCTACTCAGACTTATTTCAGTTTTGATTTTATTTTAATTTGAATAATAATATGTATAGATATTAGATTAAGTGAGGTGTATACAAAATTAGAAAGATTATGTCTCTGGTCATTAAAACGAGCGCCCGTTTTGTGATTTATTTTATATTTATTTTAACCGATAGCGGCGATAAATTTCTCCAACGTTTATATCGTAATAAATCCCGTCTAATTTCTAGAACATTGATATTCGTGTCGTACCCGTGTAGCAAACGTTTATTAATTTTTTAATGCTCGGTCTTAAATCTAAAAGCAGTACGGTTACCGAAACATAAATAACGCCCTCCCATAAGGATTCACCCGAGAAAGATTAAAAACCGTAGCACTAAATTAGCTTTTAAATAATTAACAGCAAACTGAAGAGTTAAAGAACCTTATAATCAAAACATAATTATTATATGGATTTTACTGGTTTTCACTTAAACGGGCCGTAAATCTGAAAAGTGTAAAAATGTTGATTATTATTCATCTTCAATATTACCGGAGGCTAGATCACACATCATCCGTTAGACACCCCGCACAATTTTAAGGTAGGTAAAAAAGTTACGATCAACGGTGAAAATATCCATAAATTAAATCAAATCCTACGCAAACATAAGTTAAAATAAAGAAAATAAAATCGTGGATTTTATAGAGACTTTTACGGTTGTTCTACTGCAGTATTAAAATACTAAATTGAAAGAAATTTACGTTTTGTTTGAATAGGGAATTTCAACTTTCCAAAACAGTAGATGATGGACAATTTCATAATTATATGAATAAATTCATAAATTGTAATACTAATAATATTGTCGGTACCTACGATAGTAGATAATTAATGCAAAAATGTCACTCGATTTGCATTTTTATAAGTAGGTACGCTGGGTACTCGATAGAAAAATTATGTAATCTAATTTAGTCTTTCCCAAGATTGCATTACCGGCCGGCTGCTGTGGTAGTAAAGTTAGTGGTAATACCACTTACTTACACAGTCGATTCGAATTCAATTTAAATTAAAGCAGACTTAAAACGAACACACCTAGAAAAAAATCCACCAATGAGTCGATTCATTATCGCCCACGAATCGAGTAAGGATCATTGTCATCCCATTATTCTCGGTAGAGGTAATACGAAACTTTCAGGAAGGTTGCGTTTATTACAGGACTATTAATAATAGGCTTAAAGGTCCTTTACCGGGTTTCGTATTAGAGGTGTACCTAAACTGAGTTAAACGATACGAGATCTGTTTCGTGTGGGAATGGCGACTTTATTAATGCGGTATCATATTTCAAGTCCGCCGCTAAAAAGGCTCTAATTACAGTACACTAATTACCGCTAATTGTTGGTTAACGTTTTGAAGTTGAGTGGAGTTGAGTTATCAATCAGGGACGTCGTATTTTAACAAAGCGATTTAAGAATTGAGCGTCTCTGGAGACCAGGGGCCTGTTGCCAAACTTTACTAAGATTAGTATATGCATGATTAGTAATTGTAAAGGTTGCGTTCAGCAACCAGTTGATAATTAGACATTTTTGCTGTCAAAGTGTCTCAAAATAAGGTAAATTTATGTATGTAGGTATTTCACAAAATAAGAATAAATTTCATTTTGAAACATTACATTTTTATCACTACCATTAAGAAAACTATAACAGAACACTAAATACTTCTTTCAATTTAATTCTGATTTTCAATGACACTAATGAATTCATTACAAATGACATCGACATTCTTGAAAATTCAGTACTATTTTCGTCCTTGTTTTGGTAGCACTGTGAAAATGGTTTTATACCTACGCCAAAATTTTACAAATCATACTGAAATTTCTACTTTGGGCGGGGGGTAAGTGAATTATTCTCATTTTGACAGATAACACAATTAAATTCAATTGTTGAATGACTTGTTTCGAACATTAGGAAGGGATAGAGATGTAGAAATGAAATCTGTAATTTCTTATTTCATTCACTACTTAATTTGCAATCTTCGCCATACCCAGACCATTTAATTCCAATAAGCTGACAGCAGTGACAGTTCGAAAACCAACACGAAATTCAACATCTATTCGCTCAAAAAATATCAGTCAAATTTTATAAAAATTGGAAATGTGGATAAATCACCAATAATTTCTTATCGACAGTCACAAACGTAGTATTAGTCAATTTTCAGTCTTGCGGGCATAATAATCTGTAATGAACAGGTAATTTATCAAATCTAAAGTTAATATTGCGGATATGTTAGTGCCAGAACGCAACCTTTACTAATCTTGGTAAAGTTGGGCAACAGGCGCTTGGTCGGGGGTCGTGTCGTGATGGATGCCGCGGGATCGGATGGTTGAAATTCTCGCGTAATACGATAGGCGCAATAATTCGGTTGAATTTTATTGCCGTGGCTTTTTCTGGTCTCGGATGAGAAGATATCGTACCTCTAGAGAGGATGTCGCCGGACGGTAGGGAGCCCGTCTCTTTCAAAACGGGGAAAAAGCCGTTGGGCGACGGCAATATACATGTCTTCGAGTACAGAGCACACTTGGGCATTGTATAAATATAGGCACAGAGATGTTGTACAGGAAAAGGCCGATTGCAATTTGTCAGCCAAAGCGGGATTTACCATTTCTAGCGCAAACCTCTGCATGCGCATTGACAAATTCTGAAACCGTCCATAAGCATATAGACTCGGATGCCTAACCATTACCGTCGTCAGAAGTAACTTATATGATCTTATATGGCGATTTTTGGAAAAGTGCGCCAGTCTTTTTACTGCCGGTCAGTGGCTCGGCTTCCCTGAATTATCGGAGAATCTCCCGTAAATGCGTTGTTTTACGACGACGATTTAATAGCTCGTAAACATCAATTCTGCTCTGCGGGCTCACGTAACTCGAACGAAAGTGTTATATTTTATTTTCAAACAGGATGAGTAGGTATATCGCGGTAGGCTGTGCACTCTCCGTACCTAACCTAAAAGCGCGATTCTCGAGGCGATCGTATAACGATGAAAACGGGGAAAAATGTCGAAAATCGTATATATCCGTACGTAATAAGTAGAGGTGATTCGCCGGTGCGGCTCGAAACGGGAAATAAAAAACACCTACGCATCTTCCGTGGCCGGGAATAATTGCGCAGAGCCAAGAAATTGTTCACTTTCTAATGGTCAAGTGCACCGCTATAAGTTGACAACTGATACTAATTAAGATTAATTGTTGAGCCGGCTTTTAATGGATCCCTTGCGCTTTTGTTGCGCGCTAGGAATTCTCGGCGGCGAATCCAACATGTCGGTGCTATTTTAATTAGCCGCTGAGGAGACTTTTCAGTTTCCTCCTCGCGATGCGACAAAAACGGGTTCGTGCCCTGCGCGCCCAACTAAACTTTCTGTAGAGAAAATTTTATATGTAACTCAGTGTACAGCACGGTGATTCGATATCGATGTAACAACACTTGAAGCATCATCACTTCAGAATAAGGGCGTCTCATTTCAAATTTCCAGTCCATTTTTGAGCGATATGACAACCATAATCGGGAAAACGTTTCAGACAAAAAAAAAACCTATGAAATGAACTTTCAGGAAAACTTTTACCGATTCATGTATCTTCATTAATTCTATAGATATTCATAGAAAATTCAACCAAAAATAAGAGCGATTTATGATGGGTGAAATTGACCATACAGAACGGTGCCTATCGTAGCGACATTAAACAAGTAGGTAAACCTGTTTTTGAGTAAAGTCATTAGGCAGTCGATTGCATTTATAGGAATCTCGGTAACTTGAGAAAAAGTTATTCGCAAATTCTTGTAGCGTGGTGCCCTCTAGGAATAGGAAATACAGCAAAACTGAGTCCGGATAAATATTCCTAATACCAAAAAACCCTAGTGTACATACAAATTCTTGAACGGATATTCTGAAAACTTGACAAATTATTCAGAAAAATTGAAATAAAGATTTTCATTTCAACACTGTGACCTGTGACTTTTTAATATCAACTTTTGGACTAAGGTCATTTTTGGTTGAATCGTTTTATTTTGACCCCCCAGGAATATGTGGTAGTGCGTTGTATGTACACGTATTTCAAAGACACCCTGTAGATGTTAGTTTCAAAATTCAGCTTTCCTTACTATTTGAAGTCTATTGTTGTAATCGATGAATTTCCGTTTTTCGTCGTCCGCCCAGTTGCACTGAAATCGCAACAGTTCTAGAAATAATTAAGATACAAGAATCGACGTGAATGTTCCTAGAAGATCGCATGACAAGTTTTTTATTTCATATGAAACTTTTTCCCGATTATGGTAGTCATGCTGCTGAAAATTTTAAATGTGACACCCTGTATCTATGAGGTGTTTTGGGCCTTATTTTTGCCCTATGTTAACGAGGTGAATCGACTATCAAACATTGCCACATCAATATCGGATCGCGCTATGGGAACAACTTTAGTAAAATTTCAGTCGGGTTCGTGTCCTGACCGCCTAGTGGGTCTCCTGGAAGATCCACTCGGATCCGTTATTGCGCCATCCCAGATTCCCGTCGTATCTTCGGTGTACTTACGTATACTCGGCGTATATGCGATGCGACGTGTATATACCCGCTCGTGGTGCACTTGAGAATGATTAATAGTCGGGAGTTGCATGTGTAATATTTCACGATCGAAACGAAAAGCAAGTGCAAGGACTCGGGTTTCTCATGACTCGTCGAGAGGTAAATCGAGCGCGCGGATACGCCGGATAGATCATACATTTGTCGTGTTCCGTGTCGGATTCCTCTTTCTCCGCCTGCATTATAAACCACGGAATCGTTACGAGATACAAGTTGCAAGATGTTCTGACAGACTCGTACACGAGAATACATGAGTCGAGGTGGTACTCGACTCCGGCACACCACTACCGGAACCGGAGCCTGAATAATAAATAAACACCACCGCATTTCCAACGCGTCTCGCGCGGAAATCGACAGCGGAAAACGACAGCAGGAAAATATCGAGGACGATTCGGAATGGAGTAAAATACAGGTTTCAAGTAAAATCGTCCCCTAAAAGGTTTGTAACTTTTTTGGGAAAATTCTATCGATTAAGGCTCAAAAATAAATAAATCTCCAAATTCTACCAATTACTACGTCATCGTGACGTAGTAATGAATGCCGATTTGGCAACGCTGCGGCGCGGCATATGTATCTCTTGTTGATTGGTTGCAAGTGTTTTTTTGTTGATTTGTGTCTTTTACCAGAATTACACAGCTTCATGAAACTGCGAGTCTACCAATGTTAGAATTTATTGATCTCACCAGCGAAAGTTTTCAATGACAGATGACATTTCTAGCAGTGTTGCCATATGTATTTCTAGTTGCATATGATTGGTCCAAAAATTCCGCGGTAAATTCAAACTGAGATAGATAAACGCTGATTTTTAAGGCCATTCAAAAGCTCTAGGTTTAACAAGTTAGATTTTTTCTATGTTATCCAATGCATTATAATCCATCAGTCTAATAGAATATTTACCTTTAATTCTGGTAAGATCATTCTTAGTATTGTACCCCACTGGACCGCAGCTCATGTGCGGCCCGAAGCTGTGGAAACTCGTTCGGTGAACTATGAAATTGACAGGCTCACCTTTCACGCCGTCCTCATCATCATCGTTCGAAGAGTCCCGGTGTCTAGATGGGCGTATTAGCGATTTTACAGTTATTCCTAAAGTCATTTTATAATATAGCAAAAATAATCGAATCCGATGTTTATTAGGTGGTCTAGTCCGGTCGGACCACACCAGGAACTCTCAGATTTTCACGTCAAATCAAAAACATTAAAATTAGTGACGGTTATAAATAGAATTAGTGTTTACCTATTAATTTCCCACAATTTATATTGTAGGTAGTACGGTTTTTGCTTTTTTCCTTCCAACTATTATTACCTACAGCTCCGGGCTAAAGATACGTTAGTCGACGATGATGATGATCACGATGAGTCTCACCGAATCAGGACCGGATTCGTTCGGCACCCAGTGCGTCCATCTACCTACCTGTTCAATAAAACGAGAGGACGTAAAAAGTTTGAGGGGAAAAAGAGCAAAGTGCGAGAGGATTCAAATAGCCGATAATACGACGCGCAATAAAAGCGGGATAAAATCATAAACCATAATGTAAGTCATGTGTAAAGTTTATCTGTAATGCCCGTTTATCACGGCGTAGAGAGCGACGTCACGAACGGTCATAATATATCACAGGAAACACATAGTTGTAAAATAAATTACCAGGACGAGTTTAAAAGACCATTTTAGTGCATTCAAGATTTCGCATTTTATGTCTCCCGCAGATTCTTATAGCGACGAACAACTATAACCGACCGAGCCACCGTCGCCACGATGAGATAACTTTCCTCGTTGCAAATTCTGAAAAAAGCGAGGAAAAATTGCGAAAAAGCTCCAGGGTGGTAATTAATAAAATTGTAATAGGTAACTGGGCTGTGGCTGAAACAACCTGACACAATACGGTTCTTTCACGCGTTCCCACGACCTAGACAGAGCCGGCTCTATCCGAAGGCGTAGTTTTCAGACAAGGATGACACAAATTTACTTTCATTTCGTACTTATGGTGGTCAATTAAATCCGGCAGCTTTGAGATAAACTCAAGCCGTCACATTTTTACAAATCAAAAAAACTTTCCACAATCAAAATGATACATCGTGACGTAATAACTATAAACGTATTGAAATTGAAAATTAATTCTTTTAATCCGATTACGTACCTACTCATTATTTGTGCATGAAATCATCGGTTTAATTAATTACTAATACGATTTTAATTACATAGGGAATTAATTTTATAGATTGAGTTAGAATCGTAATGATTAATATAGTGCACGTGAACGATAAATAAAAATTGGTTTTGAACTTAACAGGGAATTAGATAGGCGTTGGTTTATGCAAATACGAACAATTCCCGTACATATTTTACACCTATCTTGTATCGACAAACACTGGGCATAATTTATTCAAGCGGATCGGATCGATTTGTTACAATCAGAGCAGTATAATACAATGTGCGATAAATAAACATAATCGGCTGGGATAGATACGCAATGTAAACCAATGTAGTTAGGCATGCGAGAATGTGATAATATATCATGGGGAAATATCGAAATCCTTTGCTTATTTATTTGTTTTAAATATTCAGTTAGCGATGGGATTGAGATCGGACCACCCCGTTGGGAAGATCCATATCACAATTAGAGGTAAAAATACCTGAGCTCCTTATATATTATATCCATGCAGATTTGCATTCTACTTACTATTGTATCGCATGAAAATAGATGCGTAGGTGAGTAGGTGTGATAGAAAACGAACGACCAATGTGGATGAATGAAATCTTCGAGAAATCCGATCCTGTAATTACAGAATGTGTGTCCGCTTTCCTTAAGTACACCTGTCTGTAATCGCCGACATAATTCATCTTTATCAGAACCGACAATTAGTTTAGAATAGACGTGATTTGAATTTCGAAATGTCATTATTAAAAGGTGATTGGCGAATTTAATTTCAATTATTTGACCTCGCGCGTATAATGGTCATGAGGTGTTGGTACTTTTTCATCGCATTGTCCGAAATGAGCAGCGGCTAACTAACAATTAGCGTCAAAACTGACACCTGATGGAAAATGAAGGGCGACCTCTGACTCATCGGCAGATCGTGCGATATTAGAAGAAAATCAAACCCGTGACCTTTTTTTGAGGTCCATGCTCATTTTAATTCAACCACCTGTTATTATGATTCCAACTACTTAACTAGGTCCCAGAGAAATTCCAGTCTGATTCATGATCGTGGTGAATTTGTAGATAGAAAGTTATCCGTACGATTCATATATGAAATAATTCGGTCAGTGTATCGTGACTTATGCGAATTCGCTTGAAAACCCAACCCATCAGAGGTGGATTTTTTAATTTTATCGTATACGTTGTCCGTATACGAGTACATCCACTAAAAATATTATTACCCAACGACGTCAACTGCCTTCGCTAATGATGTCGAGAGATCTTATCGAGGATTATATGTACGCCGTTTGCATTTCACATCACCTTTTAATAATGCGTACGCTTGCGAGGAATGGATGCATTTTCTAACTCTGAAAAAAAGACGGTAGAATTTCATCAGGAACCGACGAATATCATAAAGTAAGGAATTGAATCACCTCGTTGGGACGGTGGGTCGTGTCGGAGAAAAAAATCCGCCTCCGCGTTTTCCGTGCAATTACCGTTGACAATAATTATTTTCTTCGATTTAATTTATTCAAACGGGTCGCGCACACACAACCTTCTTTAAGACCATTTCCTCGCAACAATTACGATTTCAATAAATGTTTCCACCTGAACAATAAACAATTTAAATATGTTTGCAGTCCATTGTTTCGCGTTGATTTATTATTTGAAGCCGGTGTACGGACCGGTAATGAAAGAGCGATTACAATGTTGCAATTTCGCAACGGGATTGTGCTCGTCTTCTCCGTCCGTACACACAAATCGATTTTTAATCTCGGTGCGATTTAGATTTATCCAGCGCGTAATTGAACCGCCCGCTGTCCATTATCAATTCGGCTTGATTAAAATTATTAGAATAAGAGCGCGGCTGTGCTATGAGGCGCCAAACTGAACTCTTTTCACAGTTTCAAATTATGCAAATGAAATGTGCCAGAACATTTTTTTTTCGACAATGTTGACTGAAAAGTGATGCATAAATAAGAGCGAATTATCGATAAAATTAATCAATTAAAGAAAAGATGACGAATTAATTTTTATTCGTTACCTTATTCTTCATTCGAGTCTCACTGTATAAATGTTTACAAAATTCATACAGGGTGGCTTGTTAAAACTCCCTTTTTTTCAAACGTAACCTCAAATTTGTTTTTGCATGTTCAGATTCTTTGGGTCAAAACCATTTCCATTGCGACCGCTTGTTGAATGTCAGAAATATTTCAAAGTGTCAAAATAAAATTACCGTTAGTTAACAATATTAGATGATTTGACGAAATATCTTCTTTCAATTTTGACAGAAACACAATTACATTCAATTGTTGGATGAGTTCGAAAATTAGAAAGGGACAGAGATATAGAAATGAAATCAGTAATAAGCTGATCTTGGAACGAACGTAGGTATATGATCGTTTTTCTTATGGGATTTTCACTGAAATTAACCGTTTCACTTGTTCTCTTCACTCTATCCGCTTCAGATCTGATGAGCTTCTCACCTAGAAATAGACTTTGACATTGCCCGAAACATTTTTCTTCACAACCAATCAGAAATGATAACGCTTTCTATCCAATAGATATCGTACAATTTGGCCGAAATTGAATTGAATTTCTCAGTCATAGAAAACAACCCTATTGACTTTTCCCGTAATTTTTGTCGTCCGTTTTTGTTTATCGAATATTCAAGATTTTCTCTTTTTTATCCGGGTTGCACTGCTAACATTGTTCTATATTCAAGTACACGAATTTCAACGATTTTATGAAAACACATGTCGAAATGTGACGTTTCGGAATTTAATTTTTCATTTTGTTTACTGCGGTTGCTAAGATACTGATCAGGTGATCCGGTTTTCCATCTTATGAATGTCTTTACCGCGAGCACTTCATCTCGACTGATTTTCGAGGTTTTTTCAAATTAATATTATGTGGATTTCACGTACTGAGAGTGATACAGTCTTCACGTCACGGAAAAACTTTTCGGTATTATTCGTCATATTTGAGCGATTCGAATGGGCCATTGCATTAGCCCCACGGTACCTTTACGATTTTTACATAATACTTCCATGACCGATCTCGATTCCCGGTAGTTTTGGCGAATTTCGCACCCAAAATTCTAAGACTAGAAGAGACGGTCCGTGAGCGAGTCAGCCTGTATGTTATTACAGCGTCTAGTATAACCATTGAACTCAAAACGCAAATTCAATGGTATAACTAATCGGCTTGATTAAAATTAGAATAAGAGCTCGGTCGTAAAATTTCGCTATCACTGACGCATTCTGTTTTATCGTTGCAGTCCTTCTTTGGGCGGACCTACAACAACATCGGCTCGATCTCCGAGTGCAAGAACAACGGCGAGTGCGTGATAAACAAGAAGAACCGGACCGCGTGCAAAGCGTGTCGCCTGAGGAAATGCCTCCTGGTCGGCATGTCGAAGAGCGGCTCGCGGTACGGCCGCCGCTCCAACTGGTTCAAGATCCACTGCCTCCTACAGGAGCAGCAGCAGGCCGGCGCCAACATGGCGGCCGCCGCCGGCCTCCTGCGACCCCACCCCTACCTGTCCCCGCTCTTCCGCACCGCCACCACCACCGCGACGCCCGCCGCCTCCAGGAGCTCCGACTCGGACAGCGGCGCCTCCTCGGCCGACCCTGAAGACGACGCCGCCTACCGCACCAAAATCCACCACCACAACCGCCACCACAACCACCACCACAACCACCAGAACCACCACCAGGTGGCGCCACCCTCCCCCGACTTCCTGATATCGAGTGCCTCGATGAAAAAACTGCCGTCGCCCGCCAGCGACTCGGAATGCTTCGACCGCCGGAAATTCATCAGTGCCCTAGTGAACGCGCCGTCGGTGTCGCCGGCGTCGCTGCCCTCGATTTCGCCCGGAACGGTCCTGCCGAAGTGGCTGCCCCCGCTGCAGGGGGTGGCCGACCCGTCCGCCTGGAGGGAGCTCTGGAGCAACCAAAACAACAACAACGAGGGGGGCGGGAGGGCGAACGTGGTCGCCGCCGCCCCCGCCGCGGATCAGGTGGAGCCGATCGATCTGTCGATCAAGCAGTCGCCGTCGCCGCCGCCCTCTGACGGCGGCGACAGCGACCCGGAGATGTGCATCGACGTCGGCGTCGACGAGCCGGTAAAGTCGGTGCCGCTCGATTTGACGCTCGACAGACAGTCCGCCGACGTCGCTAACTAAATCCAGGTTGTGATCATTTTTTTTACTGTCGTCATGAAAATTGCGTTTTTTGCTATCTTTATGGTGACCGTTAACTTATGTATGTCTTTAGTTCTAGTTACTGAGCAACAGTTCCTTATTTATCGATTTTTTTATTGTTTTTTTTACCTATGCTCAAACGGAAATTACTGCGCCATCGTTTACAATTTAAGCAATCTGTTAGTTCGAAATTGTAATTTTCATACTTATCTAAGAATATTTGGCAATGTGGAGCCGACCAGTGTACCTATGACTTTTTATGATATTGGGCCAGTTTTTGAATAACTTGTGATTGTTTTCGATTTTTATTAGGTTTCCCGAAATCGGACAATTTCCATGAATCTGTACCTGATCCGGATTTAACTGAATAAACAAATAAATCGATGTGTATTAGTGTATTATTCGCAATCATTCAGGAGAAATAATTGCGTTTTGCGGTAAAAAAGCACTCTACAATCTTTTACCGAGTCTTTTCCGAGAATAAGTATATTTATTGATGTATGTATTTATATGTTAAAGGTCAGTTGTGGGTTAGAAATTCATAGCAATATTATATCCTCTCTCGTTCATTTTACATATGTATTTATAACGATAATGTATAAATGCCAGATTATTTTATGGAGATTTTCTATAATATTTAATAAGTATTATAAGTGTATCCGGCCAGTAAAAAAAAACGTGCCTTATGTTATGTAATGTTATACCTACTTTTTGCTTGAAATAAAAATGTTGTGTTTTACATTAGCGGCTTTTTATCATTTGATGAGGTGGGACCTTCGAAAATCCCCCGATCCATTAGCACCGACAACTTTACATATCAGGATGCGAGCGGATCTTTTGTAACAATAAATCCTTTCGGAAATTTTTCATTGTGGCAGTAATAATTTTCCTGACGCCCACATTGTTAAGTGTCACTTTTCAAAACAATCGAGAAAGCTGAAAAATCACTCATTTTCAAACTGTTACATAATGAATCTGGTGATTTCATTATGAAACTTGGTAATTTCATTATCGCACAGGTACATCATTTAATCATTTCACTAAATCTGAACATGAAAACCGATTTAGAATTATTACAGTTATCATTTTTATTGTTAATTCTTGTTGATCGTTTAGTTGGTTCAAATCATCAAATATCGTATGATTTAGCATTTTTAGCAGCTCAGAGATCTTTCCTCTTTATGAAAATATGAATTGGCACTTCCAAACTTCCAAATTAATTATGACAGTCGTCAATTTTGTTTCTGTTGTATTTTTGAAATTTTGCAAGTAATATTGGTATTAAAGTGATGTGCTCCTCGGAAAAATAGTATACAGAACTTATCCGGAAAGTTTTATTTCGCGTCTTGCGGTTCTCCCAATCGCGCGTAATATTGCACCTTCCTGACACGTTGCGTAATGTATTATTTTCGTCAAAACGGTCGGTTCCGAGGAAGGTTGAAAAATGGGCTTTTTTCGAAGAGTGACACCGAATAAAGGGTCAGTGGTGTTGCGTGACCGTAACACCTTGGGTGGCAGAACGTTACAGTTGTCGCGCGCCCACACCGCCCGATACCAACATGTCTTTTATATCAACTACATATCTGTGCTCACGCGATGTTATACTCATCTCCGGTCCCCTATAAAAATCCCCGTACACGCCGAGGACGAAGACCGGACCGTTCGGTGCACACCTGATAATATTTCAATAAAATCCCCATAAATATCCCGGAAAAAAAGAGTATAGTGGGCGAAGCGAAACTGGAGCAACGAGCGGTCCCCTCCACATGCAGACTCTCTTTCGGAAAGTTGAGATTTTTCCCATCAGCTCACCCACCTGACTATACCTGTATAAGTACGTATAAGAGAGATACGTACGATTCGGGTGTTTGTCGGTGCGCGCTTTGCAGAAGACGTTCTTATAACAGATTCAAGAAAAAGCTCGGTGAATAATAAGGCGATGGGTTTTTTTAATTAAGCGTTCGTCCCGCTCGATTAAATAATTCATAGCACGTGTTTTAGCTCATGTCTAAGCAGATTTTCAACGTGCCGAGATGGTAGAAAGGCATCTGGGGAACATTACAGTCAGTTTGTCGTCCGGTCACGACGGTGGTCTAGTGCCAAACATCCATGTATCCGAGTTTTTGTCCGAAATAGCGGTGTCTTGTTAGAACATTGTCAATTTATCGGGAAATAATTGTGCAATAGATCAAAGACGCGGAATTCGTCTGCAAACGGACGAAACCGAAACGGTATGACGCCGTGGCATTTCAATGGCCAACGAGTTTGGTATAAACAGTTTTTGCCTACGTCGCCCGCTGGAATACTAATTGCGCTCTTTTTGCCCAACCGAACCCAAAGCGGGACGCAAAAATGCATCCATTATTTTTTCCGGAGAGTATAGATTTTCAGATCCGATCCTCCTCTTATCAACACCGGCGAATGATCCATATAATTGGTACAGTGGGTGCCTGCCATCCTCCAGCAGTGGTAACTACTTGTTGTGCTCTTTTATCGATAGTGAGCGGTTTAATTACTGGCAATTACTGAACTATAAAGATCGGCAATCGCTAAGTGGTAGTCCGAAGTGCGCACTGCGCACATCACACGCACACGGGATACCGCTTTTTGCACCCAACTGTATACCCTTTGCAAAGAATAAGAAGATAAATATATTATTATACCTATATAAGTGTATAGATAGGCAGTAATTAATATACCGGGTTTCTACGGCTCTTCGGTGTAAGCACATATTAAATACACTGATATCGCTGACATTCAGATTAAGTTTTTACTTGACAGTGATTTTTTCAATCAATATTCTCTGCACTTTTTTCGGAGAACTTAATTGGGTCTTTTTAGTTTTATCATAGATAAACCTCACTACAGATTTGAAGGATCCCCGATTTTTTTGTCCGGGTCAGGGGGTGAGGTGGAGTAGAGAGGGGTAGATTTTTTAGTTCTGACGTAATTGTCAGATGGCGGTAAGTACAATTAAAATTACAACAGCGGCGATTTTGTTACATTTTGTTTTGCTGGTTTTAATTTTTCTGTCACATAAAAAAATTTGTCAAACTATTCGCGTTCTGGCGGTTTTGGTATAACTTGTGAGAAAAACGGCCCAGATATCATCTCGATCGCCATTAAATCAACCCTACAATGAGACGCAGTAAGTATTAAATTACCAAGTGTGATCTCGATGTTATTTTATTTGAAAATTTGATCAAATACTTTTTTTCAGGGGTAAAAATCGATGGTTCGACGGAATAGAGATTGATTGGAATTTCACAGGTCATACGAGGGCCGAGGGGCAAGCGCCATATCCTGTACCACTTTCGAGAATTCCTGATTTTAGTAGATAAACATCATCATTCTTCTGCAAATATCAAAGAAGAATAGAAAATTCAGTTCTTAATTTGTTGATATTGAAGGAAAGTGCTGGCAGATATAGGAATATTGTGAGTCTTTATTTCTACAAGCCAATAAGTCCAATGATTTTCAACAAAGTTTGTAATTTTTCAGGTCATCAAGATTGAGAATTTCCCAAAAATAACCTTTTCAAGAGAAGATCGGATTCTACTTTTAATAAATAAAAATGTATGGACTATGAACATTGCGGAATATTGAAAATAAGTTGAAAAAGCTGCTCTTCTCACCCCACTTTTCGACTTTGCCGTAACCGCTTCGGATCAAAATACGCCAGTTTTCTCAAATACCGAAACATTTATCCCTGGTTATTATGTATTATTTTATACTGGTACGTGAGTACTCAGAATTTACAAAAAAAATAATAAAGTGCAATGAGCGAGAAAAACTGTGTTCATATTATAGGCAACTTATAATACACAAAAAAAGGAAACGAAAACTATAAAGGGCCCCGTCAAGGCGGCTGCGTACTTACTAATGCGCCCTCTGAAAATTTCGGCAGAACTAAACCGATCATGGCCAACGTTTGTCTAGGGAGTATACCGTCTGTAGTGGTCTAGTCTGTGGTTTTATTGTTTTTATTGCTCCCCGCCTACACAAATGTACGGTCCAAAAAATGGAACACTCATAAAACTTTTTTCTCTAAAGCAACACCAAACATAATTGGCAACTTGGACTGGTGGAATTAGTAAAGGAATCTTAATTTCACAAAAACTTCATTACTTTATAACTCAATTTACGACTCATTACTCATATAGGTACTGATCCAGATTGCCTCAACACCACTGTATGTATACAAACATGTTTCACAAATATGATGTCAAATACAAGGAACGTTTTCTGGTTTCATTTTAACGGGATGTCACTCTGTGCGTAATAAATGTAGCCTACGATGTGTATTCCTTTATTTTCCAATGATAATTCATCTGGAGAATAATTTCCGGCAAAATTTTGTTTCCATATATCAATTCCCTTATGTAAATATCTAACGGTGAGCCGCGGACACCCGGTATAATAATTTTTTAACTATTATTGTGTTATTCTCAGCACCGTCAATAAATTGTGCTAGCGAGCGGTCTATGAAGTCATGTAGAGAATATTATGGGCGATATAATAAAATAACAGTGTTATCGGCCACTGGTACAGGCGTCTTCGGTAAGTTTCATTACGAATTAATGGGTGCCATTTATCGAACTCGTTAAAAATTTGTTTATGTTGTGACAATGGAGCGATTTATTTATATTTGTGGTCGATTACATTATGATGGGAGTTAGCTCTACGCGGTCTAGTATAAATTATGAATCGTGAGAAATTCGTGTTTTGCGCCCTTTTAAGTGCAGATTCATCTCGATTGACATTATAAGAGGGACTGACTGGAGGCTGGAGGAGAGCCCCACGTCTCGCATTGATTGTAATATATTACCGCATTCATAAAGCAATAAAAGATAATCATTCAGGCATACTTTATGCGGCCGTCGTATCGAGAGTCGCGGCCTGGACTATTTGGAAACTGGTGGATTTTATGAAAGTACGACGACATTAAATCGCCATCGGATTTATCGTCGCCTATTCATGAACCCAAACCGGGCACCTAACTCGGTTGACTGCGAGGATCAATACTTAAGGGGGAAACTCACAACTTCATCGTTGATTGCACGTGCTGCGAATATTTATTAGGGTTTTCCCGATGCGGCGATGTATTGTTGCGCCAATTAAAAAATGCGAGGTAATTTAAGTGTCACGTTCGCATTGTGACTGAGACTTTGAAATGCTGGCGGTAATTTAAGTGTAGCATCCTCTTCGAGTTCGAGATGTTACCATTTGCGGTTGGCTTTCCAAAGGTAATTACTATCTTCTGCCCTAAGATTGTCGACTATATATCACCACCAACGATGTGTATAATTTATTGTCAACGCGAGCGTTGCACTTGCGGATTCGTCATTGCAGAAAATTACGGCCAGATACGGCGAGGAAGATGCCGCGACGCGATTGTGTTATATCATCGGGCATTGTGTGAAGAAGATCGTACAGAGAAGAAAGCGCCGATGTACCGAGAAACGCAGTGATTAGCGGAAAGCGTCTTTATGGATGCGATTCCCGCAAACCGATATCGACCCAAAGAACGCATAAAATCATTTTTTCATCCGGAGGGCCTCCGAATGGATTTCTCGCATTCCTACCCCGGCAGTCACGTACCTACACTTGGGGAACTATTTCAAGGGACACCTCGAATGTAGGCAAGCAAACTAGAAATACTCGGACAGCTCAATATTTTTATTTTGTGTAAATACCATTTGAATTTGTGGTTTAAAATGTGTTATTTTACAAGTTGGTATCTCATGAAGAACACTATAGCTTTTGGTGATTTAAGTGCTAATGAATGTGTCGAGGTTTAAGGTATCCAAAAACAAACGTTTACTGTGAGAGTATTATTTACGATTATTCAGAAATGACTTTTTTGGTAAAATAGATTCAAAGATATGCAATGCAATGATTTTATAGTGATTCCGAGGATGATTCATACAAATAGTGGTTCAAAAAATGCATTAGACCCTGCAGTCAGTGCAGTCTCAACAACAGTGACTGGCGCAGTAAAACAAACTGTGAAAGACTTTTCATAAGACCTTATAGATTTTATCGAGAAATAACTGCTCTTTATTTGTCTAGGTGTTAGAATTACAATTAGGTAGGTTGTCTTGACCATCAGGGTAGAATAGTAATTGGATAATTCGAAATTTCTTTTCTTCGCTCTTCCAAAACAAGAGTAGGTAAGCTAGTTTCATTCAAATCATTTACTGAAAAGTTCATTTTATACAAAGCAATATGATTTGACTTGCGCAACTTTGGTGGCTGACTATGATCTCGCAGAAATGTTAAAAAGGACAACGCACCAAATGTCGAGATAACGTAAATTTTGAGTACCACTTGCACAGTATTACAGTATACAAATGTTTTTGGATTCTGCAGCCTTTGGGACACTCATTAGCACGTAAATCACTTGAATACATAGCCTTTCTAACAAAATATTTGTAAAACAACATATTTGAGACCATCACACATTCAAATATCTACAGAGACATGAAAAATGCCTCATAGAGGGAGGCTATGATAATCGTTCTGTCTCATCTGAAAACCACTAGAAGGATAGAGACAGCCCGATTATCATAGCCTCCCTTTATGAAGGATTTTTTTATGTCTCTGTAGAAGGATCGATGTTCTACACAATAATAAGTTGTCAACACAAACCTAGGCAATTGTGATAAAGCCCGTCCAGTACTAGAATTCCGAGTATCTTTGGTTGCCCACATTCGGCGTACATACTCGATGTGTCCCTTAAAATAGTTCCCAAGTGTGCCGTACCTTTGAGGTAGTTTATGGGTACGGGCGAGAGCGTGTAGTGGCACCGTACCGTGGAACGTCCCGCAATCCGTGTCGACAGCGCGGCAGTAGCGTGATATGGAGCGACTGCAATCACAATGGGCCGAGAAGTGGAAGGTGCGACAAGACCGCGGACCGCAACGGCAAAAGTCTTTCCGACTTTAGTGGCGGCGGGCATACTTTATATAATAGAGGAGCGAAGAAGTCGCGACCGGGCAGGAAGAAAACGGCCAACAGGTTCTCTCCGCGTGCACTTATCCATTCGTCTGTTCCGTTCGTTCATTTCGTGCCTCGAGGACGGACACCGCCGACCTGTCAAACTCTCCTCTTTTCCGCGCACCGTGAAGGCACAGAGAGAGAACCGCCATCACCTTATCTCCCTGCCTTGATGCAAGAACAAACCGGCCGACTCTACCAATGGAAACAAATTAAAGCCCAATCAAAGCAAATTTCCTCCATCCAAACGTCGTCACCGGGATCTCTCGCAAAGAAGAGAAATCTGAATAATGCGCGAACCCGCCCGTTTATCACTCCGAAGAGAATTCGGACCTCCTGAAATATTTCAACAGGCCTTTGAAGTTTTTCACAAATATTGGTGGGTACCATCAATACAGTAAAGACCCTTTAATCCAAACCACAGTTTAGGTAGAGACAGTTAAATCATGCGCATGAGAAAAGGTTTATCCAATTATGGATGTAATTTCTGGGAGTAATTTTTAGTTCCACAGATATCCGAATTGGCAATTGGTAGATGTCACCAGTTTAGAATGTTTAGATAAATAGAAGAGGGGTATGGGGTACAAAAAAGACAAGTCTGCCAAGGATCCGAACATTTAGAAAATTTGGTACCAGTTTCATAATCCGAACAAAACTCTTTATTCGGAGCAAAAGTGTAACATTTTTCACAAATCTATGGATGATTTTTGTAAATTTGGTTACAAAAGTGTCTTTTCTAGAAGGCCTTAGATATTTTTTTCCTCCTTATTCGGTTTTTCTCGTGTATTCTCATTGCATTACAACTTCGGGAACTAATATTTATCAAGACCGGAAGAAATGTTCGAAATAAAAAAAAAATTAGGTACTGTTTTTTCTTATGATCATCTTTATTTCCTTTAGCGTTCCTTAATGAATGTCGAAAACTGTATCAATTATGACTCCAGTAATCCGAACAAATCGCTCGTCCGAACACCTTGCATTCAACCGTTCGGATTAAAGGGTCTCTACTGTATAATATGCAACTCCAGGAATGTCGTACATTTATTGCGCGTTATTACAGGAGAGTAGAAACATCCTAATAACTCTCGGCGACATTAAGTAAGACATTAATATCGAGATAAAGACGCGACTCTTCCTCTTGAAAATGGTCGAGATTGATTACCGCGGAAGCCCATTCATAATTTTTTATGGAATTTCGACTCGGGTGAAATTCACGTCGAGATTTGACGCGATGATGCGGGCGAGGAATCACATGGAGGTGTATCTGGAGGCAATACGGTCGGTGGTCCGTGTGTTGGTAGCAGGTGTCGACTTGGTACGGGTGGTTGTTATCTCTTGCGGGTACGACTCTCTCTCCGGCTTCGTGCTCGAGCACAATCTATTATTGGATTACCCGGGGCATTTCGCACTGTGCAGTAGCGATTTCCAATTAGATCTGTTATTAAGCTCGCGTCTTAGATTTATTGCGTGCCTCATCCTCTCGTCGTCGTTCGTGTACTGACGGCCGAATGAACTGCATTTCGGTCATTATTCGACAATCCGATTATAAAACTCGACGATTTACCCAAAACCGGTCTACTTTATAGTCTTCATACCTATAGTTCATTCATATACCTTGTACAGAGTGGTTCTTAAGTAATGATATACAGGATAACAGAAGATTCCTGACTCGATTAGGTCTATTTTTTTTCTTAAAATTGCAATTGATTTTTTTAGAAATTCTGCTCAATTTGAGATTCCCATAAATATTTTATTGAAAACGCGGTTAACCTAAATTCGACACCTACTTCATTTTCATTTTCTTTTTCTTTTTCTTTTTTTTTCATACTAGTATTTTTAGACAGCGGATAATAATTTGTGAGCAATTTTGGAATTTCTCATAAAGGGCGGGATAGATGCACAGCTTTTACACATTTCGAATTAGACAGCTGCATAGCTGTTAATTGTTGCCTTTGTCAATTTCAAACAAAATAGTATACTTGACCGTTTTTGTGTTGCAAAAGTAGACCGTTTTCGAAATATCGATTATACCTTCAAATCGTACTCAAATCGTCACTACTTTGTGCTGGAGGGCTAAATTTTGAAGTTTGAGTGACTTTTGTCTAGCAATAAAGGCTTTTCACTGTACTGTTGTGTACTGTTTTGGGCTTTTATTTACAAGTTCGGTTAGCCATTTCTTCTGTAAGTTTGTGAACACAGTTGAATTTTCACTTATTCGAAAGCATCCAATACTTTGTTCATCTTTATGTTTCCTGCATTATTAAAACTCAAATTTTGTTGAACATTTTCACCGACACTTTTTCCCAAGATTTTCCGAAAAAAAAACCCAGAAGTGCCTGTGATTCAATACCTGCCCATGTGAAGATGTGTTTTTTCTTTTTCTTTCACTGTGTTGTCGTGCCTTGTTTTATTAAGGATATTTCCACAATTATGAGAAATTACTTTGTTTTTGGCAAGAATTTAGGTCTTTTTGCATCGAAAGATGAGAATAACAAACTGCCGTTACTGCCATCACATTGAATTTCATACCAAAAATTGGTCATAAACTTGTAATGGAGCCTTTTAGTTTCAACAGATTTGATACAGATCCCGAAAACAGTCACCTTCATCAGTGACTCAAAACTTGTATAACTCTTTGTTTAAGAATGATTTGTCGACAACTTGCAGCTTATGTTATGAAAACACATACAAAACTGCTTCTAATATTCGACAAGCCAATTTCAAAATATACATCATGTAGTTCGGTTAATCGGGTCGATTTTGTAACAAATTTGTTAAAAACAACGGAACGTTAATATGCTAAGTGTATGATTACCGATTGTCATATTTTTCCCAAAAATGTAAACTAGCATCCGTTTATTTTTCTCGGTTTCCCATGCAAAATCGACCCTAATATCCACTTTTGGATATAGGCAAGTTTGACTTATTTGACATCAATTTGAGTCGGAAATCTGCTGTTGGCCTGTGTACCATTACATCGGGATCACTCTGTATGTGTACTTGAAAAATACGACATAAGTAAGGTAAGCATCAGGAACAGTCTCGAGAGGTGCGCTTTCGAATATCCGTAACGATCGCGGCAATAATCCTTAAATGCCAGTGGGCGAGCGCTTTCTGTATCACCGGTTTTCGAAATGAAATAAAAGCCGCCGATTCCGGAAAGCTTGATGGGGCGATACAGGTGACAGCGGCGCGCATAACGGCGTGAGATATGGTCGGGTGTTTGTAATGGTATCGGGGTCAGAGGACATACGCCGCCTCTGGACGATGCCGGTGGTCCCCGGCGGACCGACCGAACGGATCTCCGACGCTTCGAAAACTCTCGTGTGCAAGGTTCTTGCTTGCTTGCTTGCTTGCCTGCCTGCTTGCTGCTCTCTGCTCCGGCCTGGAGGAGTGGTGACATTACTCATCGACTTACCGTATGTGTTTTGTGTGCGCGCCAGAACAAAAAGACCGTCTCGACCCACCGTCGAGAGCACAAAGCCCGAGCGAGAACCGAACTAATCTGAATAATCGTCCTCACAAATCTACTGCGCATGCGCCAAAAAAGGCGGGACGGTTTTAAATCAATCTGACAGTTCAAATAGCTACGTATTGTGCACCTCTAATTTGCCTAAAACATTAAAGTACTAATGATGAAAATCAGTGTTTTCTGCGAAAATGTCTTTCTGCTTTAGTGATTTATATTATTTTCTTCAGTTTGCCCAAATTTTAACTCCGGATGGCCATCAAGTCCAAAATGTTCATTTTTCGCACCTCTACAATTGAGCTCATACACAATACATATAGGAAACACGATATTACTTGCATCATAATTTTCTTTCATACTAGACATCTATGGTGCTAATTTGAGTAATAGCAATGTTCCCTATTTAAGTGGATGCCAAAAGTACAAAATCTTGTAAATGAGGTGCCAGGTGGGAGCAGTTTTATTCGAGATCCAGTTCAAATACAGGATATCCGAGAATCACCATAGAAGCTGGTAATGGTGGATTTCCTATCATATTCTGCGACAAACATTTTGTCGATGCTGCAAACAGTTACCAACAATTTTACAAAGAAACTCTTTAGACATTAGTTTAATCCCTCAAATTCTAACTTAGACTATAGAAACATAATAAATTGCTACAACTATTCTAATAAGTGAATATATTACTATTTGTATGTGAAATTTTTTGCATTTTTATCTGGAATTTTGACAAAATTCTACGGAGCGCTTAAATCAATTCTATCTCATCTGAAACTTAGTAGATGAAACCAACAGAACCATTTCTCATACCCTTACTCTATGAAGGATTTATTCGATCACTTCGTATTAGAGGTTTTTTCTCAGATTGAGTTAAGGTTGACCTGTGATGACCAACACTTCCCGTGATTCTGGGACACCCTGTATCGCGCCTACTGGGATTTCATTTTTCAAGCATCCTATAATTCTAATATGGAAATAGTAGGGGCTCTCAAGCCTCAAGTTAGAGACTGGGTACGACTAACGTCAACGCCATGTTTGGTCTAAAAACTCAAAAAGAAATTTGAATTTTCATCACGTCATCTCTTTCTTTTCAACCCATTGACATTTATAGGCACTTTTGATTGGTCATGCCAAACATTTTGACCAACCAAAATGTGCCCCTCTCGTGTCCAGTCTCGAAAATAGTAGTATCGTGTCTCCTAGGCGTTGATTTCCTTGAATCAAATCGAATCGCTGGGGCAACTTTTCTAATTTCCAGCGTTCATAAAGTAATATTTTATCATCTAGAACGAAAAGTGAAGCTTTAAGGTATGAGTAACTTTTTGCCAAAGTGAGTATGAAAATCCAGCGAGATGCCGAAATATGAAGGGAAAATGTTGAGAATTCAAGTTCTCCATTTTTGAAACGTTTGTAATTTTGGTATCAGAAACCATGTTACCTACCAGCACTTTTATTTATTCATCAGCAATCAACCAGCATACTCAATATGTATAGTCGCAAATTTCAGAATCCGTTTTTATTAGAGACGTTTTCTAGAGGGTCTCTTTAGTGATCCATTTTGAAAATTCATTTTCCTACGATAGACATTGAAAGCTGACTTTTCGTGGTATCAAACTGTATCTGAAAGATGACGTTTTCCGGGGAGGAAGCAGTTTTCATATTTCGGCGCTTTAAAGCTGCAAAGTAGTCAATTTTTGGTTATTTCCATTCATTTTGCATAGAAATAATATGCATGACGTCTAGTCTATGGCAAGACTAACTGCCACGCTGCAATTTTCATGGTCGAGCCTTGGTCGAGCCTAATAGTATAACTTTCCACTTTTAGTACACAATGTATGTACTATTTCCGCCTATTTTCAGAACTATTAGAAAACGTTCTGATATCCTGATGCACGCAGAGATTTGTTTATGGGTGAGCGTCACTCACCGATTAATTTGTCCACCGCTTTAGTAATTGCGCGCTTCCTGTCCTCTTATTGTTCTTCTCCCGGCTGATGGTTATATGCCGAACCGATCGTCTCCCGGCGGCGTATTATAAACCAGGGATGATTATCAGTACAACTGTTCCACGGTTGTGGTACTTGGTTGGCTCGGTTGGCAGACAACGATCGGGTAATAAATCCCGACTGGGATCATAAATAGTGGGAACAATGCTGGGTGACTGAACCGCTTCGCGACGAGAATTACTGCCTCACTTACGCAGATTGCGAACGAGCCGATATTATTAGAAGCCGGAAAAATCCGGGCGCATCCACCGGAATTATCTGCGCTCATTTATCGCCGTTTACCGTTGAGGAGATGGCGTTTATCGCGGGGTTGACAGACGATAGTGGCGGCAGGAAATAAGGAGCAGCACGAGTCGAAGGGCACGTTAATTATTGCCGACCGGCATCATAATCATTGCCGGTAAAAGAGTGCGGAGGATGTCATTGCTCCGGTGTTGATGCAACATTGTCGAGGAGGATACCCACCGTGTACACCCGCAAAGGTAGGAAGCGCGAACGATTTATGTTTATATTTATTTCGTTCGAATAAAAACGAAACGACAATCGCAGAGAGAGTTTGCTTTTGTTGATGATAAATTGATCTAATTTCGAATGACTCAACAGGATATCGTAAGGTCCGTTCGTTTGTGCGATGCAATTGGAGCATGATGTCGCATGTTTCGCATTACGCAATCTAATAATCACTAATTAATTGTAAAAGTTCCATCCCATACGTATTTAATATTTATTAGGTATACAACATTTTTAGTATACAGTACAAACCTTTTAATCCGGATAGAAGTTTGAAGAAGAACTCTTCAATCCAATGAGCACTGTACAATTTTCCAAAAACTAAGTATACGTGGAATTTTGAAAGTCGAGAAAAAGGTCTCTTCTCCGGAAGAACGCGGATAATGAGGTACAATACAACTTTTTTTTTATTTGCTCAATTGAAGCGCGCGATGTTGCCAAACTGACATACAGGGCGTCCCAGTATTCGATACCTATATTTCAAGGGTGCATTCCTGGGTGAAAATGAGTGAGAAATAACCTTATTTACCTATGTCCGATTTTGCACCTCTTCTTTATTTTTCAAAAAAGTCATCAACTTGAAGAAAAAATGACAAGAATCAGAAATTTGTCTAAATGAATGCAGGTTTACGTTGGACTTGTTAGATTTGCCTTTTTGTCATCGAAATCCACAAATTTGGTCAATTTGACATCACGATGGCCATTATTTATCACTTTCTAGTTTCTGGTAGACAGATTTCATTCATATTGGAGACAGGTGTCCAAGTATATCATAGTTGTGCTGTTTTTGAACAAACGCTGAAAGACGAATAAAAAATCACAACTTTGATGACCCATAACTTGAAATATTGGTATCGAATATTGAGACACCCTGTGTAGCTCAATTTTCATTGCACAAGCAATGGGCGCGTGTCTGCGAACTAGAGGTGAGCAAAAATATTGATATATCAATAAAAATATCAAAGTATCAATATATCATGATATGATATGGGAATAAAAAAATATTGATATATCATTTTTTGATAATTATCAAAATATTAAATCGTGATAATTATCAAAATATCAAATCATGATAATTATCGAAATATCAAATCATGATAATGATCAAAATATCAAATCATGATAATTATCAAAATATCTAATATGATCAGAATTATTCGAAAACGATGTCATTCATGATAATTATCTCCATATTAAATTTGTGATGTTTTCACGACAGGATACGTAGAGAACTAACAATTTATGTTGGTCGGTACTCGCGGTAGTTGTCAGTGGTACTTCATCACTTACCAACGTTCTCAGAATGAAATTATGTATGGGTATTGGGAACTGAACTAGAATATCATTATACTTATCGTTTTCTGGATATTTTGATTTTTTGATATTTTGACATTTTGATATTTTGATATTTTGATATTTCGGTGTTTTGATAATTTGATATTTCGATAATTTGATAATATGATATTTTGATATTTCGATATTTTGATACTTTGATAATTATCAAATTTTGATATATCGATAAATATTGATATGGTTTGGTTATCAAACTTTGATACCCATTTACTAATATCGCCCACCCCTACTGCGAACGTTAAAAATCAGAACACATTTTTTGAACTTTCAGCTAACTAGGTATAGCCATCAAGACTGGAAGAATTGAAGAAATGCCCAAATATGCATGTACAATAAAAAAGTCAAGATTTTTTCCAGATTTAATCCAGCTTTAAATCACTATTTCCTTCTAATGTTTCTTAATAAATCTCGAAAGTTGTATCAGTTGATGTCTATCTTCACTGACTTCAGTAATCAGAACAAATTGTTCATTCGATTACCTCCTTGCCGTTCGGATTAAAGGGTTTCTACTGTAGTTTTAAAGCCTATAACGTATATTATTATTATGGCTTAAGGCGAACCTAAAGCTCATTACATTTCTCAGTTTAAAAATGCCAAAGATCGGGTCAAACGGTTCACATTGTGCGAGAGGAGCAGCACAATCATCATGCAAGAGAATTGAGACGTCAGTTTGATGAATTCAAGTCGGACAGTTTACGATTTATCATTTCGGGTCTATTCCGAGGTACCGTCATCATCACGATCATCACCACGACAACAATATCTAGGTACGCCGTGAATTTCTCCTCTTTTTAGGCGACTTTTACTTATTTCGCGGGGGCGGATGCGCGTTCCGCCACACGAGGTCGCGATTTAAATGACGGTTCATCATCGTTCGGATGCGTTAGAATTATTTCCAAAGGTTGTTCGCTCCTCTCGTTCACGTCTGCGTTCACGCTCATCATCAAATCAAATCTTCCAAAGTTGAAGCTCCGTCTTTATAGGTATGAAGTAAGGTAATAAGGTATAGGCGATCGCGTGTAAACCGTAAAAGCGTTTTCTTATTCACGGCTGTGTTTATGTATTTGTTCCAGTATCACGATCGGGATCAGCCTGAATGACATTCAGATCTAATTGTAGGTGCAGACTCCTTCAACCTTGGTATTTAAATGATCAGTTCTCACACTTGAAGATTATACAGGAACAAGCCTAATATAGGTAGTTGTATAAGCGATTTTGACTTATTAAACAAAATTCAGCCTTGCATAAGAGAAAAAACTGCACTTTAGTAAGTAATTGGCAGTTTGATTTGGAACCTCAAAAACGATTTCAGATATTTCGGCAGTTTGATGATGGATTACTCTTTTCCAAGGACCTTATCCAAACGATAGTTCGAATAAAATGGATCGGTGATTGTTATAAATCACTGAATTTAAAGAGAACTCAATGCTCGCGTCGCGTGATACAAAACGATTAAGTAGAAAATGCTCACATGGCCACCGAGTGGAAATCCATCGAAATTCGCACGACCGTCCAATTAATTCACCCATTAAAAAATCCGATTAATTCATTTTATTGCCGTTTTATAGGTGATAAATTCTTGCTCACGTTATAAGAATAAAATGAGAAATTTATAAAAGGGCATCATCACAATGAAAAGTAAAATGTAGAGCATCGAGCATAATATAATAGAGTGTTTGCACAAGAACAAACCTGGACAGACAAATAATGAAAAAAATATCGAACAATACCTTCGAGAGTAAGCAATGCATTCTCAATAACACAACCATAAAGAAATGAGCAATAAATAATATCGCTCGCAAATGTCACGAAACCTCACCGACTGCCATCATAGTCGGGTGCTTACACAGCAAAATTGTTCATTAACGACCATAATAGTAAATCACTGAATAAATACATTAAGAGAGGAAAAATTTAGGGCCATCTTTTGAATTTAAATTCATTAACCTCGATTAAATTAAGTTTGGCCTGCTCGGACGTTTTGCAATAGTTAATGATAATGTACAGTTGACCAATGATGACCAATGTTTCAGGTCAAAAATCACCGAATCCAACCGAATCTGATAAAAACATTAATGTGGTTACTAAATAATAACCGTATAGATACATTGTAAAAGTTCTCGCATATTTTCCCATATATACGTATGAATAAAAGATGGAATCACCTAAGTTTGAAATAGTTAAATTAAAGAAAAGAAATGCCTAACTTTCTCGAAGAGTAAGAGGTGTACTATACGGGGTGTCTTTGAAATACGTGTACAACGCGCTACCACATACTCTTGAGGTCAAAATAGAACGATTTAACCACAATGACCTTAGTCCAAAAGTTGATAATAAAAAAGTTACAGGGTGTTGAAATCAAAATTTTTATTTCCATTTTTTTTTTGAATAATTTGTCAAGTTTTGTGGATAAAAATTCAAAAATTGGTACACAATGGTTTTTTGGTACGGGGAATACTTATGTGGACTCAGTTTTGCTGTATTTTCTAGGGGGCGCTACGTACGCTACAAGCATTTGCAAATGACAGTCTCAACTTTTTCTCTCTGCAAATTACCGATGTTCCAATAAATGGAATCGACTGTCTGATGATTTTACTCAATAAAAGTTCTCTTGTTTGATGTCGCTACGGTCCATCGTTTTGGTATAATTCATTCTTGAATGATCGATTTCACCCAAAAATCGCACCAATTTTCGGGGTAATTTTTCATTCATTTCAAAATCACCTTTTTACGTAATTTGTGGATTTATTTTGATAGTAGTATAAACTCTTCAACTTATTCAATGATTAAAAATTCCCTGGAGAAATAATATCCACATTTCCTCTCTAGAGAAACGAGAAACCGAGAAAAAATTACGGTAGTTGAACGCAGTTGACTCACTTCTAGTTTGAGCCATCACCGTCCTCATCACACGAAAATCGTGAATAAGAGTAAAAGTAAATTGTTATTAATTGATCTCGGTCAAGGTAGGAAGGAGGCATTACGAATGGATCCGCGCACGACTTTGGATTTCCGCAGGTATCGAACTGAAAGTGTGGGGGTAGGAAAAACCTTGCGAAATTTCATTTACAAGTGCAAACACATCCTAACAGCTTATAAGTGCAAGTCGTAGGAGAAGCCATTTCCTGGATGCAAATCGCCAGGCCGGTCGCTTTCGTTTCGAGCTATAATTTAAGTTCAATTTTGATTTTTCTCAAGTTAAGGTGCGTGTTATCGACGATTCCGCAATTCTCGATCGACTTTTCAATTTGCCTACTTTATTATAACTATAACGTTTTCACCGCAACTCGTGTGTAGCAGTTACCGTACCCGTACTACTCTATAAAAATGTGCAAAAAGCCGAGTTCTCTGCACCGATCTTTCTACTCTTCTTCTAGGTACTTCGGTGCCCATGGAGAGTTTAATAGTTGCGGTAATGCGGTGTCATGACTCCGATAAATAATAGTGCGAAAGGAGGAGCTCCCCTTGTACTATAATAACCATAAATAAAATCCCGCCAGATTCCGGACACAATCATGGGTGGGCAATGATCCGGTCGACTCCCATCGCATTATCATGGGCGCTTATCATGGGCCTTATCTCACGGACACACCCACGTATCCATCTCTTATTTTCGAGATTAACTTGTAACAAATTCGTCAGAGACCTCCTCTTTCTCGAATTTAATTAATTTTTTACTCCTCCGTGCTTGATCTCGTTTTAACAACAATAAATTTTCGAGATGATCTAAAAATTGCGGTAAAAGGCCGTTCCACAGCGTGGGAATAATCCTCAACATCATGCAGATTTTTTTCTGCTTTCTATCTGAACGTCCTAATCTAGGTTAGTGAGCTTATCGGCTCTGTCTCTCCGCATTTAATGCATCTAGATCAGCGTCTTCTTTATCTACCTGCGGTTGGTAGACATGTCGTTGAATTAAATTGAGATGATGATGTACCTACACAATGTTCTCAAAAACTTCAATTTCCTGCAACTCTACGAATTTATGATATATGATATAACCTTGATTGCGTTTTAAACTTTTTTTTTTCTAAACAAGTATAAAGTACCTTACGGTGTGAATCCCAAGATATTTGTGGTGTTCGTGATCTAATATTAACTTTTTTTGTCAGTTTGTAGCCGGTAATCATCAACTTCCTTTGTGATCCGTGTGCAATTACATTGGAAAAAACTACTTTTCACCAAGAAAGGCCGAGACAATATTACAATCTAGAGTAAAATTTTAATGCGTTGCTTCGAGTAGAAAAAACTTGGGAAAATTGCGCTGATACACTTATTTTCTTGACGACGATGAGACCAGTCGGATATAAATTCTCGTCGTGTACAAATCAGTGTCAGACTTAATTTCATACTCGCAACCATAAAATGTCCTTCATGTCCACAGTTCTGAAATCGTCTTCTCCATTTGCGAAAACACTTTTTCGAATTACTTTTTTCTAAAAGTCGTCCTGTCAAAATTTCGATGATTAATAGGAAAATAATTGGAGATTGGTAATTCGGCGTATTTCGGCCGTAATGCATTAATGGATAATTAATGCGGGTTTGATTTAGAGTCATCACGATTTACTGGATTACCTAAAAGTGAATTATCATCATCATGGGGAAATGTCGTTCGTGCGCATCACATACATAAGTTAACTCAACTTTCCAGCAGCAGCTCGTCGCATTGTCAATTATATTGTCGTGACAACCCACTTTACATAGCAATACAAGTGTAGCGCGATAACCATCGTGTTCTTCTTACCAAATAGTATCGCCCGGATCTGATATTTATTTTAGCAAAAATCGTGACCACGACCAAACGCAAGACGCCTCCTTATTAGGGAAACCTCCAGTCGGAAGAGGAAAAAGATTCATCCCCGTACAATTTCTAAACACACATACATACATATAAATAAATAAATGGGATAAGAAATGGAAGATTTCTCTTGTAGTTAGGTATATAATACTGCAAGAAGATTCCCAAGATTATCATCATCATCATCATCATCATCAGGACCGAGACAGATCTCGGAGAGTTCGCGCGGTGCTTTACGATGCGCCGACTGAAGAAATCGCCCATTAATACAGTGGAGAGTCCATTTATAAAAGGTTGGACATTAAAAATCAAATTCTTGCGGTCATAATGCGCCGATAAAGTTGGAATTAAATAATCGTATTTCTGTCAAATCTCAGCCAGTCTAGCCATGTGTAATGCTCGTACATCCATTTCTTGTGCTCGCCTTAGATAGGCAATACCGCAATTTGTATGTGTAACACCGCGATCATACCGCAGCCGTTAATCTATTTATTGCTCTTGCGAAATAAAAGAAACTATTTCACACTATTACGGTATGGACGGGACGTATTATGTTTATGCCCGAGTATCGACTCGAGGAGTTGAGACAGTCCCTGGTGGTTCTTACGAACAAATAACTTTATGGATAATTTTTCAAAGCCAGTTTGACGGCCTTCATGTTCCTGTTGAACCTATTAGGCGATTTCACGCTAATTCATTGAAAATATGATTTATGTTGGTTCGTTTGGACAGCAAATCACGTACATTCTTGCAACTAAGCACAACCAAACGAACCGACCGTCATCGTGCATAGGAATAATAAGAAAAATCCAAGTTTAGGACGTATGTAGGTATACCCATATGCCATTGTCCCGACAGGATTGATGCGACAATTATCGACCGTAACGTCGCCGGTTTAATCGCGATAATTAGTAATAAGCTCGGTGTTTATTGGAATAACTTCATTTATATGGGTACGTACACTCCCATTAAGATTTTTCCACTCAAGCGAAGGATCGGTACTTACGCGAGTGCGTATAACATACCCACATCCAAGGATGAGAGGGTAAAAATTTAACGACGCTAAATAGCGATGCGGTGATGTGCACTAAACCCCGGAATATTATTAGATCGTAATTTGATGTGTTAAATCGACTTGTAGTCGTATAAATTACATGGAGCTGGGTGAGATATTGCCTTCGCTGTTAATTAGGATTACGGTTTTTACAGGATAATCTACTAGAAACTAGAACGGCACTGTTATTAATAATTAAACTCTTTCTCTTCTGTTTCATGTTCACTTCTATACATGTTATAGGTATATCATGGTACTTCTGTTTAAGGGATGGACTTGGGCTTTCAGGAAAGCGACCAATTTTGTCGAATTTTTTTTGGTAAAAAATCGTAAGATCAAACGAACTTACCTAAGTGAAGTTCGATCTTGATTATATGTAGCACCTTGACCGATGATCAATCAAATGTAGTACCCTCCTTAATGCCCCAAACTCACACAATTCCAAAGTCAAAGGACTTCGGGCAGATAGCGCTAGTAGGACACTCCTGACGCTATGCCATCACGACTTCATTTACTTTAAAGCCACTGTCGCAATTCCGGGAAAACGGTAACTACCAAGGGATAGGGTGGGACCTTGATCATCGGTCAAGGTGCTACATATAATCAAGATCGAACTTCACTTAGGTAAGTTCGTTTGATCTTACGATTATATTATGCACCTTGACCTCAGATCAATCAAATGTAGATGTTTAAAGCTACGATTGCGACAGTACTAACGTGTTCACTGTTGAGGATTTGCAAAAACACAAGTATGCAATACAATGCAAAGCTGACAATGTTTTGAACCAAGAAAAGATTATCAATTATTGGTTACCAACTAAGACTTGTACGAAAAAACACCATTATTAGCTAACGGTGAAAGTAGTAAAGCTACCTGTAGATTTGGACCACTCTGCGGCAGGTTTCGTCTTGGTGGCAACGGCATGACGCGTGGAGTGCGTTTTATGTTACCATCAACGCCTGCCCTGCTCAAGGTGGCCTTAATCCAGCGGTTTATGGTTTGCCGCGATGCTTCGACGAAAGGTTTTCTGAACGTCAATGCTACTAATTGGCCTGAATCAAAGTTCGGTGCAATTATCATCCCAAGTTAGCAGTCACGCAAATCTCGCATTTTCGATTGAATTGAGAACCGGTTGCGGCCTATTCCATGAGGACGTTCTGCTTAGGCCCAATATACGAAATTCATATTCAATAGTAATCATTTGGATATTTTCAAGACGAATGAGAAGAAGGGTTAGCCGTCTCTAAGTTCACCAACTTTTGGGTTAAATCTGGGGGAAAGAACTATTTCGGAACCCTATTTTCCTGAAGAGTGAGAACTGTGGAAGGATTCTATTGGTGCTGTACGAGATTGTAGTGGCTCAAGTTGAAAAAAGGACCTTTAAAAACATTTAACCATTTCCTCCTTGCCCTACGGGGTTGACAGAGAAGGCGCAACGGCGGCTCTTGTAGAGCTCAGCGCTCCGTGAAAACACCCATTCAAACTGGTTCCATTCGATTGAATGCGGCAGTAGACAGTGAAACGAACAGAAGTGTTATAGCTTCCTCAGGAACTTCCCTCATCGCACGAGTGATGAGCTGACCTGACCTGACCTGCCACCAGAGTTAAGGCAGGTTAAAGCCGATGCGGTTGGCTGTCGACGGAGGACCATTGAGATCCAATCACGTTGAAAAAACTATTGGACGGTTTATTGTGATGAATGGGCCCCACAATAAAACACCCCTGCCTTGTTGGTTATAGTTTCCGTAAGTACTCATAAAATGAGTGCCAATAAGAGAAATGCGTAGAACGTCACATCTGACCAGATTTGGGAAAACGTCAACACCAGAATCACTTCTCTGGAGTCTGGAAACCATGACACTAACATCTTACATTTAGTGTTATGTCTGTAAGCAAACATGAAAATCGAGTGCACCAAATGTTTCTCCGATTTCAGCCAAAAACAGAATTGTTTAACTCGAAATTAGTTTCCGGAGTGTGTCCTTGGGATTAGGAAACAGCTTCATCTTGTCTGCGGATCTAATTAGACGCAAAACCCAGAATACTTGATGTTCGCACCGTAATGTGTACAATTTGCTACGTTATTCAACTTGGAAAGCGGACACCGCGCACACGATTCTGTATGAAATTTACATTGTATAGCCAATTCGGACGAGAATTTCCCAATCCCTCGAGTTTGAACCAAACATTTCGAGCCGAAGATAGCCATGACTCTCAGATAGCCTATTGGAAAGTTCCTCTTGATCAAAGAACCATAAAACTTTCGCTTGCTCTCAACACCCTCTCCACTGCAAGATGCATCAAGGGAAATTTCGATTGCCAAATTGTATTGCTGATGGGACAATCTGCATCCGAAACATTTTTCTCTCACCACTGAAAAACTGCTAAAAGCGATCTAGGCAAACATACGAACTTCGTAAATTCCGTTTGACCTTACGCAGGCTAAGAGCTTCGTTCTTTTAAACAGCTTGTTTACGTACACCCGCAACTTCCGCAGGACAACCCGACCAAGCTGATTTAGAGGTTGGCACAATCTCAAATTTTTCAAGCATTGTTTCGTTCGAATTTTCGAAAATTCTCAACAACTCCTTGTTGTTTCTTGAAGGGAGCCGAGTTAGCGAAAGAGAGTTCAACCAAAACCTCCAAAACAAGGAATCTGCATTCCCGGATCGGGATAAGACGCCTTGTTGGTATCGATCACGAACCCTAGTTTGTCAAGCGGCCACTTTTCTCTGTGATATCATCACAGCATTACAGATGCTGCTTCCTAACGATGTCTATGAAATCCTAAAATCCAAGACGTGCATCCGATTGTCAAAAGTGTAACGAGTACTCGTATTCTATTCTAGTCCCCCGTAAATTCCCAGTAACTGAGTAATAGAAGACAACCCCTTCCACTCAGGAAGGAAACCACCGGTTCCATCGTCACACAACAGGAGCCGTGCATAGCCCACATGTAAGTACTAGTATTTATTCTAAAATACGAACTTCAAGGAACTCCTCGATTTGTAAAAACCTCTGGAAAGCAGGCACATTTAAATGGGTAAAACGAACTGATTATGTCCTAGACAACACCCAAAAGCGGTCTCAAACCGAGAATTCTCGATTTCTGTGCGTGTTGTACACGTTTTTTCCACCCAAGCTGTTGTTCTTTTTGTCGGGGAAGCGTTGGCGATAGCGATCGCACTTTTTGGCCCGACTCCGAGATTTTCTTGGATTAGGCTACCTCTGACTTTCCACAAATTGAGAGATCGGACCCTTCGAGTCTAAACTCGGTTTTCCCTGCACAGGGAAAACATTTTCAGAGCTTGACACCCCAACTGGATTCTTTGTCGCGTTGACCCGGGCGACTTCCCCGGTCAAGTTTCTGCCAAGTACTTTATCATCGTTGGACTTGTGCCCCCCCTCTTTTTCCTCAAACAGAGACACCGGCTGTCTCGAGCCGAAAGGGTCACCTCATTTTGTGGCTGAACGTTCCATCCTTGCGTCTCTCCATTGCAGATTCCGATGATCCAATATCGGGATTTAACGTTGGCGGACCCGCGCCAAGTCACAATTTTTATTGTGCGGATATTCTTCAAGAATTACCCTCCGAATTTTAGACGGAAGTACACGGAAAACTTTCTCCTAACGATCGTACAGGAATTAATTGAAAAAAGCTGCGATACGACAGCCGAAATGTCAACGTAATTCATTCCAACGACAACGCGGTCCAAGACGCTCAACACTTCTTGAGACAGAGAATCAATTTGCAAAGCTTCCTGATTTTCGCTTGAAAAAAGGAATAAAGCTATTCAAAGCACAAGTTAGTCTGAGACTCCCAGAAGAACCCGCCTTTTAAGCCTGAAGAAGCCGAGCACAGAATTCATGTAATTTGCGAGTGGCGTATTCGCCCGCCCATGGGAAGCCACCGTGATCGATGCTGCGTTCGATACTTGGTTTGATGCTTCTAGCATCGACGGCCCGCATGACGCATGCCGGTCGTCCATCCAAAAAGCGGAACGCGTTCAACGCTGCTTAGAATCGGGGTCTCCCATCCAAACGCTGGACGCGCTAAATGGTGCTTAGCGCCGGCGACAGACATGACACATGCCGGTCACCCATCCAAAAGCGGGACGCGCTCGATGCTGCTTAGCTTCTAGCATCGGGCGGCCACCCATCCAAACGCCGGCCGCGCTGAACGCTGCTTAGCTTTGAAGACTGACGTCACAGTCGGGCGCTCGCCCAAACAGCTGGGCGCGTTCGTCCTGCTTGACCTTGGCGCTGGTGCGGCGGCCCGACCGGGCCATTTCTCATGTTCACCTAGCGCCATTTTCAGAAATTCATACCCCAAGAATTAGCAGGACTGGGCTAACGTAATAATGACTCTGAGACTCCCAGAAATTATCGCCCAAGAGGGGTTGCACCGGATATTTCACCGAAATATGAAACAGTCTGAGACCCCCAGAAACTGTTGCGCTAACCTGCTTGCGTAGAGCCTTTTCAAGAATTTTCACATTCACATCGTAGAATTAGCAGAATTGGGCTAACGTGATAATGATTCTGAGACCCCCAGAAATTATCGCCCAAGAGGGGTTGCACCAGATATTTCACCGAAATATGAAACAGTCTGAGACCCCCAGAAACTGTTGCACTAACCTGTTTGCGTACCTAGAGCCTTTTCAAGAATTTTCACATTCACATCGTAGAATTAGCAGAATTGGGCTAACGTGATAATGATTCTGAGACCCCCAGAAATTATCGCCCAAGAGGGGGTTGTACCGGATATTTCGCCGAAATTCGCGACAGTCTGAGACCCCCAGAAACTGTTGCACTAACCTGTATGCGTAGGGCCATTTCAAGAATTTTCACCTCGTAGAATTAGCCGTATTGGGCCAACGTGATAATGATTCTGAGACCCCCAGAAAGAATTATCGACCCAGAGGAGGTTTCGAGGGATATTTCACCGAAATATGTGCCAGTCTGAGACCCCCAGAACTGTCGCACTACAGTCCAATCTGCACCCTTTCTCCTCTCCTTTCCGTTGGACTCCTTATTTTCTTCGAGGCTTTTCTCGAATACGGCGAGGGAAACGTGTGATGGTTCCGGGTTCGGCCTGCCGGTCCCGAGGCGGACGCGACAAGTTCCAGCCCGACGCCGCCGCCTCTAACCTCACACGAGATTCGCTAGAATCTTCTGATTTCCTCTCTGCAAAGAACGAATAATACCTTTTTCAGGTCATCCTAGAAAGCCGACCGTGTCGACGATTAATGACAATGGTTTTCTATCCCCTTTGGTAAGAAAACACACAAAAAACACCTCAACTATGAGTGAACACTTTTTGGAGAACTTGCGAGTTCGACACACGAAGAAAGAATGAAGTCGTGATGGCATAGCGTCAGGAGTGTCCTACTAGCGCTATCTGCCCGAAGTCCTTTGACTTTGGAATTGTGTGAGTTTGGGGCATTAAGGAGGGTACTACATTTGATTGATCTGAGGTCAAGGTGCATAATATAATCAAATATTCAGCATCAGAAATTCGCCCAACCTTCAAATTTCGGCAAATTACTTCACTTTCTTATTGTTGATGATCTTTGGCAATAGAACCTGGGATATTGATAGCCTCTGACTGTATTATAATCGATCCATTCAAAAATTGACAATCTTTTCATTCCTGGGATTAGGTTCAGTAAATATGAAAACGTTTTATGCATTACAGGTATCAGGTAGTTACTTCTGATAGTCGGTATAACAGGGTACAGTGATACCACACACATATCATGCTATAGTGCCTTCTTCCCATCACGCATAAATTACGCCCGGTAGCATGGCCTTTGATAATCTTCCATAGTGTAAGCATTAGTAAGCATATCACTGGCAAGAGAATTCTAATTGCATCCGAGTCGTTATTTTGCAATATGACGAGCTACCGTGAGCGGCTATAAATAATAAATGAGAATCTTTGCGAATCTTGGCCGCACTTTATACACCTCTACCCGACATCATATAAGAACGTCATGCATAGGTAATGTTGATCTCTTCTCTAATACTCACGGAGTGTGTTTTTTGTTTGGTGATTTATTTACGTACTCGAAGAAAATTGTGTAAGATTGTGCGTAAATCACCCGTACGTCTTCTTTTACTTCTTCTACCTAGATACCGATGCCGTGCGATGGCGAAATCTCGTATTTATTATGTCGCTTTGCTTGGATTGAAACTCGTTTGCATATCCAAGGTTTTGCTCATCCTTAATTAATATGCCGGACAGAAAACCGTAATATAAGTTATATAGAGCTCCCCCCTTGGAAAACCTTGACATTTCTAAACGGCGATTAATATTGAAAAGAACGTTGTATAAGTTGAAATAATCGCGATTCTTTCACAAATCATCTGATCGGTAGAAATGAAAGAGCACGAATTATTATTAGTCATAGCACGCGCAGAAAAACCTGAATGCCCATAAGTATAGGGGAAAATGGTTATTTTTTTATGATGAAGGAAAAAATGTGAAAAATGGCTAATTGTCCCCCGTCATTAGATCAGATGAGATGAGATGAGATCAGATAGGCGCATCAGCTTCACGGAACCCATAATCGATGTCCTGTTGGTTACTCCGAGGCGCGACCATTAGAAATCCATCGATGGGGCAATTAAAAATACCGACATGCTTAACTATTTGCACTAACGCCATTGATGGCTATTCCGAACTAGATCATCTGTAATTTGTAGCTATATCGTTTGAAATGGAAAAAATATAAAGCCACGAGTCCCATTGAAATAAAAACTGCAAGCTTCGACTCTTCGACAAAAAAGACGTTACTAATTTTGTTGAGATTTTGAAAAAATGTGGCAAACGACTTGTATTACGAATATTCCAGATAATCATCAAATTTAATGGATGTAGATAAATAAATTGAAGAATTCATTATGCTAATTTATTAATACCAAACCATACGAAAGATGACATCAGTGGTGGTACCCACTAGAGAATTATTGTAGACAAAAAATGCAATCCGATAATAAGTATTATGGGTATTGTGTAAGTATTAAGATCGGCTCACACGATGGTATGTTTTATGATGAATTATTGAAACAACTTACTGTAAAAATTATTTTAAAAAATTAACAGTTTTATTTAAGGATATCATGTGGAAAAAATTGGTCTATTTTCTTAATGTTTGGTATACCTACATCATAGACCTACATGTTATTTCCCATACAATAATTTGTATATTTTAATGTCAATGTCAACATTACTATTAATACATCCGTTTGATTTTTTGTTCCATTTATTCGACTCGAATTTATCACGAATTATATGTGTATGCGTGTTTGCGTATTTCCTGAAATTAATTGGGACCAAGTACTGCCAAAAACTGGTCGGCTACTCAGAAGTCAATTTCGATTTTTTCCATTCTCGAGGAATTTGTGGCTTGTGCGCCAAATCTGGACCGGTTCGGTCGAATAGTCGAACAACAGAAAAATCCCGCAAGTTTCTCCCTCTCCCGAAAGTAAAATCGTTAGTTAACGTACACTTATCCATATACTCTGTGATGTTCTGTTTTGTTATGTAATCCCCCTGAAAAGCCTTTTAACCTAAAATAAAACTGAAAAGGCTTTAAATTTATCACTTTCCATTGCGGATAAAAATCGCACAGTGTAATTCACGCTATAATTTACACAAGGCTTGTTAGCTGACACTTTACTTTATAAAACATTAGATGTGTGTAGATCTTGTATAGATAAATCAACTAATGAGTTTACATGTAATTATTTTTCATCCCGACTATGTGGAGAAGAGAGTCTCCTCGACCGGTAAAAAGACCTGGAATTTATTACTTTTATTTGTACAGTATAAGGTATGTATCCAAGTACTGTATATTATCACGTGGTGAAACTGAAATATTCTTCAGGAAAAATAAGTGGATCAGGAAGGTTCACTCCCATCTAAAGAAAAATTGTTTTTTATTGATATTAATCTCTTGTTTTAGATACACGTTATGAACTTATAATAAATGGGTATTATTATTATTCGAAAGTTTTCACGCAGATTGTCATTTTATGGTAATTTGAAGACTTGTTCAACTACCTGTAAACTGAGATATTGAAATCTAATAAAATACATTATTTGATAATAACGATAAGATGGGATACTTTCCGAACGTATTTGCATCCTACATCGAACGTAGAATAGAAACCATTAATAAAACTTGAGGGCGAAATTTTTCCATTTCCTAATACGGCACGTGAAATGTCGTTTGTAGGTGTCACGCAATTTCTGAACTGAGTTTCTCGTTCCTCTCACCAAAATGAATTCGCATATTGTAATGAATTGGGAAAAATTGGTTGTATATCGTTGGTATCCCGCGGTTTCCATTGAATAATAATAGTCAAATTTTTATAAATCAGTGCCTTAGTGAATGTTACCGATATAAGTTACGAAGGCCTGTCGTCTATCTGAAAAAGGTGGGTTACTTTTCATTTTTTATTCGATCATGTGTCCTGAATATTAGGTAGGTATTATGAAGGTTCGATGTAAAAATTGGGCAATAATAGCGTAAACGTCGATAAAATCCGAACACATATCACGAAAATTCCTAGGCTTCAGCGTGTTTATGACGAAATTTATTCGTGAATCAAACGACGAAAAGCATGGAAATTATGTAACAGATATCCATACTTATCGGGACCTCGGTCGACTCGGACAAGTATCGTTTATGAACATTTTTTCTATCCGATTTGACTACACTAAAACGGGACATAATAAAGGCAAAGGTAACATTCAATTACTGTCTTTTTAAGCACCGATATTTTTTGTCAACCATTTCTTCCAAAAGACCACACACGAGTTCTAAGCACCACCGATAGATAAAAGAGCGCGGCCGGTCGCCAAGTCCAAAACAAACTTGACCCATAAAGAGAGACCGGGCCAAATCGCCAAAAACGACAACCCGAACACGAATCGTTATATTTTTTCGACGGACTCGGGTCTTGCGCATTTTATTTCGTCGTTATTAAGTATGCGAACTGGTAAAATCGCCTTTTCTCTCTCAAAGACGGGAATTGTGGGTATAAAGCCGGCCGATGTCGTCGGTATTCAGTGTTTCTCCCTATTTGGCTCACAGTCTCGGTTTCATCGGCAACGGTTGTTTTTGTCACATAATCTCGGCCGTTGACAAATACTTAAATCCCTATTGGATTTAAACTTAGACATGTTTTATTTAATTAATGAGGTATCGAAGTCGGTTCGCCGACGTCACGTAGCTATATTCATTGATATTTAAATGGGTAAAACGTATGCATGTATGCGTGCAGAAAGAGAGCCTGCCCTGAAAAAGGCCACCGGATTATTTCCAGTCCGGGCATCCAGTCGGTAACTACGGGTACCCACTATTACACGTGGAACTATTTTAATTAGAATACGCGGGCAATTAAAACGATCGCCATTCATGATCACTCACCTTTCTTCTGCTCTCTGATGCCATTTCGCATGAAAAATGAAAATATTTTATTCCGAGTAAGAGAAAAACGGTCGTCTCCCAGTTTCGCGCAAACGCTCTCGACTAAATACCGGCGACGATCCTCAAATGCCTCCATAAAACAGCGCATAAAATTGCAGAAAAAACCATACAGGTAGGTATAGACGCGCATTTAAAATTTACAATCATAGATAGTAAAACTTATCGGTCGCGGTGCCGATTCTAGTAAGCCGTTTTACTGTATCGTAAATATCGTTGCGGTTCGCTTTTATAATCGCCTCAATACAACAACAAACGTCGGCAAATATAAAAATCGGAAAAAGCGAAAGCCCCAACGAATATCGCGCTAAATAGCACCGCACGCACTTAAATTCACGGATTTATCACCTAATAAGCTTCGCGAGCTTTAGCGCCTCCATCGACACCTCGCAAGTTCTTTTTCAGACAGAGAGACAGATCGGGTGCGAGCGAGAGAAACCTTCTGGTAAATTTTTCTACAATAAAATGAAATGGCACTTGCTATAAGCCATATGTTGCCTCTAGTACTATTATAAGTATAGTAAGTAAGCAGTAAGATGTGTGTGGGTAATTTCATAGTAATCACCCATGATGTGCGCGCTTTTTTTCGTCATTTTATTTATGCAAATGCCCATTAAAGACCGTTAAAATATAGTGCGCGCGGATTCTCGACCCGTTGGTCTATAATAATAATAACAATAATAATAATCGTAATAATAATAGGAATGTCTCGCGTCCGGAATTGAAATCGTTTATTTCGCGTTAAGTGTCTCGGGTAAACTCATTTCAAAGAGTTTAGATAGTCACTGTGTGTATAAGAAACAATAATAAATAGTATAATAAGATTTTATTTTATTGCTCATACTGGGGTATAGGTTGCGTGTTAATAGATATTAACAAAACACATAACAACTCGTGGGAAGTCGGAGTATGTGGTTGCTTTTGCGTCTTCATTTCAGTAATGGAATGAGTTAATTATGTTGTTTTTTCACCTTTTTGAATCGCTTGAACGTCGTTTTCTTGCACAGATTGCACAGAGAAGCGAACATTTACGCGTACCGACAAAAACTGAACGTCTTCTTGCTATCTCAAAACATGAACAAATTATACTGTTCGATGGATGAGAAAGAACCGAGAAAAGTTAGGGTAAAAGTAAATTTATTATTACGAACCTGTTCATACAAAAACAAAGAACTAAATTTATTGTTTTAGTTGTTTTTTAATCGATTTTTACTTTGGAGTTTAAGATACATACAAATTTCAAAATAATTGGGTCAGTAAGCAAATGAGATATAAATTTTCTGATTATTTTACTTTATATATTGCTCATCATATGGTGTTATCGTCTTTATCACATTTAATTTCATAACAGCATTCGGGAAAAGGTTTGGAGAGCTTCCCTTCCAGGACAAAACAGGGTGGCTTTGCGGCTACAGGTGCACATCTATGCTCATCATTTTGAATTTCAGTCTGATTGCTTCGTTAATTAAATCATTAACTTACCCTGAAAAGCTCACGTCTCTATTGTTTTCGCAAGTTGCCTCGGCGCATAAAGTTTCTATGCGCTTAACTTCACCTTTTTCCATTTCTCCAATACCATAAGATCCAGTATAACAATGGCTAGTTTGATCTGAAATTCAAATTGATTCAAGTGAGTTTGGGATTTTCAATTTTGAATTTCTCAACTCACTCGGATTGCCGTTGAATTTTTCCACTCCAATCCAGCAATTAATTACCGGAAAATTGTTAGAAATTACGTAAATTGTAAGCAAAATTATTATTGAAGTGTTCATGTTGAGCTATTTCGTTGTCTACTGTAATGCAGTATTAGTCGATTTGTATTATCAAGAGAATATTTGAGAATTTTGAGATAAACTTTGAGCCTAAGTGTCCAAACGATAAATAATTATAGAATATGTATAAATAATGTGAAATAATTGAATAATGATGAAAACAGTATTCCCAAGGATTTTGGTTTCTTTTATCCACAGTGGACCGTATCACAACAGTCTGGATATTTTTTATGTGGGTCGCCTTTAACAATATAACAAAGGGGTTTAGTGATGACTCTAAAGCACCTATAATAATAATCAAAATTATTTTTCTCTCAATTATTGGAATTATATCTTTAATCACGTGAAAATTCGAATATCTCTATTGTCTTGACATATGACTTCACCACATTCTCCTGTGATAGGTTTTACTTCTCCTTTGTTTAAAGGTCCAACGTTGTTCCAATATCCAAAACAGTGACTACTAATATCTTAAATTGTATACCTCAATATAAATGTTATTTTTGTAAATATTTGATTCTTACTTTGTGAGGGGTTAAATTTTTCCACAGCTACTATGGAATGACATTCTTTGAATAAAGTAATAATGTAGAGCACTAAAAAAATTATTAACTTCATCGTGTTTATAGTTTTACATACTTCAGTACGTATAATAAAAAGAAATATTTGAACGGGTTCTTATAAATAATTCAAGATAACCTTTTGAACTATGTCGGAAGCCGGGGCGTCATGATACACCTTCATTAATAAAAACAATAAATAAAGGAAAAATTTATAACCAGTTTTTCTAAAATATGTATAATTACATCGTGTTTCCTAAATGGCTGCACATAAATATCATATTTATGAGAGCAAAATATGTATTATGATTTAATCTAACTTACTATGTCACAGATTATGCCTATTACAAGTTCAAGTTCCTATCATTAATCCGTTAGGATTAAAAGTTCCTTTTAGAGCATTTTAATATTCAAATCGTTAACATATCTCGATAGTCTGTGGTCTGGGTAGAGATAAGAGACGGTTTTCGACTAAATCTTAATAATTCAAACTATAGTATGGTTCACATTTTCAAAACTGGACTTTTTAGGTGAGACACTTATTCTTTTTTCTTCTTAAATTTATTACTGTGTATTAACGTGTCTCGGTGGGAAATACATACATTTTCTCTTACTCTTATTTCCCATTTACCTAAATGCAGAATTTACTGCATGAATAAATTTTCGAATGTCGGACGATTTGAATGTCGCTATCAATATGTAAATTTATTTGATAAGAGAACGACATTTGTATGGTGTTTTACCAGACTATCTGCAATAAAATTGCAATAAAACCGAATTAAACCACATTCACAAAAGTGAAATACTTTAACCGTAAACTATACAAGGTGTCTCGTAAATGTGTGTACAACGCGCTACCACATATTCATGAGGTCAAAATATGACGATTGGGCCAAACTTACCTCTATACCAAGTTGCTTCCTTAGGGAACTAGAGGGCGTCAAAGTTCTTGCGAGGAAAAATTATTTCTGCAATATCTCTAGAACACTTTGATGAATCGCCATGAAATTTGGTATGTGTATCTGGATTGGTGAACGGGTGTTTTGGATATGATTTGCATGTCTGTCAAAATTGCAGAAGTGGTCAAAAGTGGGTCATCCAGTTACAAAAAGGTCCAGAATTTTTTATTCGCTCAATCCACACACTCAAGTTTTTTTCATGAGAATGCCACACTTCTTTCCGATTTTTTCCGTGTCTTATAAAATTTTGATAACTTTAATGGTTTAGTCAGAAAAAAATAATCTTGAAGACATCAGCGATAAGATCCATTTTTTTTTACAAAATTCAGGAGGCGGTAAAGAGCGGGTGGCTATTATTAAAACTGTCATTAGAGTTGTCATTATTGGTTTTGTCAAAATTATCTCACAAAACTTTTTTTTAACATTTATCCTGCATCCGGCTGGTATGCAGAAGGACATCATGGTCTTAGAAACTGATGACAACCGGTCTTCTGACTTCTTAAAAGAAAGTCTCGTGAGATAATTTTGTCAAAATCAATAATGACAACTCTAATAATAGCCACCTGCTCTTTACCGCCTCCTGAATTTTGTAAAAAAAATGGATCTTATCGCTGATGTTGTCTTCAAGATTATTTTTTTCTGACTAAACCATTACAGTTATCAAAATTTTATAAGACACGAAAAAAATCGGAAAAAAGCGTGGCATTCTCATGAAAAAAACTTGAGTGTGTGGATTGAGCGAATAAAAAATTCTGAACCTTTTTGTAACTGGATGACCCACTTTTGACCACTTCCTCAATTTTGTCAGACATGCAAATCATATCCAAAACACCCGTTTACCAATCCAGATACACATACCAAATTTCATGGCGATTCATCAAAGTGTTCTAGAGATATTGCAGAAATATTTTTTCCTCGCAAGAACTTTGACGCCCTCTAGTTCCCTAAGGAAGCAACTTTGTATAGAGGTAAGTTTGGCCCAATCGTCATATTTTGACCTCATGAATATGTGGTAGCGCGTTGTACACACATTTACGAGACACCTTGTATAGGGGCATAAGTATCGTACCTCCCAAGTTGGAAAAAAGAAAGATTAGCTCAAAGATACATTAATTCTTTAGAATTCAGTTAGGTATGTATACGATCGCGACTCTTGCCGTGAGTAACAATATGGGAGAATAGTTCAATGTATGACAATAGTAATCTCTACCATGGTTAATACACTATTTTATTCTCTACTATTGACCAAGGTCAATAATATTCATTATTTACCCGTTTTTGATAGAAAATCATCTTCAATCCCGTCAAATCAGTCAATAATGACGTCTTCTCGAGCTAGTAGTGGGAACAATGAAACGTTCTCAAAACCCTTCATATGTATATGCAGTTACGTATTGTAATGTAATGAAGTGAAAATCAAATGCCAGACCAAATGGTGACGATTTATGGAACCAAAATATGTAAAAGCGGACCGTAAATATTCGGAAGCACAACAAAAGATGAATGGATGAAAACTATAATCCATTGTGTTCATTATAATGTAATTATATTAATTTGTGATACATTATTAATGGTTCATCAGTCGTCGTCACAACTTTCAATGAAACGGCAGCATAGTGGATATAGTCTATTCAAGATAAACTGAACATCACGTGACCCTAAAGTACCTGACAAATACCTGTCATTAGTCAATGGTTATCAATGTTTTTCATTTAAATTTTGATAAGCAACTTAGGTCACGTGATGTTCAGTTTGTCTTGAATAGACTATTTTTATTGGCGTTTATACGTACGAACGTGCAGTTAGTGTCGAAATGTCTTTCCGTCGGGCATCTGTACATGTCGAAAATCATTTTTAGATAAGTATATGTATATTTACAATTATACAGAGACTTCAATAGTTTATTATTTAAATTTCCACAGACGAAAAGTGAAGCTGTAAGATAAGCAGGTTTTGCGAGTACCTTAATTTCACTTTTCGTCAGCATTAGGTAAAGACCAACTTTACGCACTATAGGAAGTATAGGTATACAAGAGAATGAGTAAATGTAAGTTTATAACATAAAAATATATTTTTACTCACGTTAGGAAAGTCACGAAAGGCATATAGCAGCGGCACAACCTTCCAGTTGTATATCTTCCCCAATTTTCTCGACGCCATAATTTTCACTGCAACAATGAGTCTCAGGGCATGCTGAAATTTATGAACCTTCAATAAATTAATTAGATCAAAGATTATAAGAATTCACATTCGTCTTCACTCGGATCTTCAAAGCCCATAGAGGCTTCCGTGTAAGTAACATACAAAAGGGCTAGTAAATAGATCATTTCAGTTTTCCCCATGATGACGGTTTCTTGATTGTCGAGAATCGATAGCACAATGAGAAGAATTCGGATAATATCGATGCTGTAGAGCTTTGGGAAAAGGATAATGACAAAGTCGATTTAACACAATACGCAATAAAAATAGAACATAACTGATGTGTAATTTAAGCGCGAAATTTTCATTAAGATTGAGGTCGGTCACGAGATAAGCCTGATTATACAAGAATCGCGGGGGATGATGTGATAGCATTTCATATAGGTAAATAATAAATGTTGGCATTTTCGTGAATCGATTTTGAGACATGATCTCGACCGCGCGTCTCGCGGATAAAATGTGAATAAGAAACTGGAAACGGTCGAAGAGCAGCAACGATGAACATGATGTATTTGAAGCTCGAACAGGAGCGGAAACCGCGGAGAAGAAGCCGCACGCACAGACATCTAGTTTCTCCTTTTAGGAGACCCATCGTCAACTTTAAGTCGCACAAGTCATTTCCTATCATCTAGTTTAGTTCACAGGACACGCCGCCGGACGCTGCGACAGTCTCTATATGCGACGAGGGGCCTCCGTCCTCTCCATATCCGTGACAGATCACTCCCTGATGAGAATATACAAAGACGCTGGCGAGACCGGTCCAATTCCTGCATACTTAGCACTGTTTATGCTAATTCGCGATTCGGCTCCGACAGACATGACTTTACCTAAACCGAAATAACAGATCCCCTCAGTTCAATGAATGCGATTTGAACTGACTGATGAACCTAATATTGTACCACTACAAGTATTTAAGAACATTTGATGGAAATAAAGATGATCTAAGAAGAAAAACATAATGAAATGTGGAGAAAGACAACATGATTTCTTTTTACGTTTTCCAACATTTCTTCAGGCCTGATGGCTGATTTTCGAAGTTCGTGGAGTAAAAACTTAAAACACACCAGAGGTCTGCTGGCCAACTTTACCAAGTTAAGTAATTGTAAATTGACAACTAAAACGACTTTTCAGACACTTTCTATAAGAAAATATTAGCGATTTATCCATACTTATTTCCAATTTTTAGAAAATTCTAGTGAATGATTTAACCAAAATGACCTCAGTCCAAAAGTTGTCAATGAAAAACCTACAATGAATGCAAACGACTGCATGATGATTTTACTAAAAAAAGTTTTGCTTGTTTAATGTTCTTACGATGCACCGTTTTAGAACTTTTTAAATGGTTGATTTCACCCAAAAATTGCACTAATTTTGGCGACATTTTTCATAAAAAACAAATTATCTTAAGGTAAACGCTCCTATCTCCAGCCACGTCAGCCGCAGATGAGTACTTTTCCCATAAATTAGACTTTCCCCTATGGTGAATAGTCAAATTGTATTTTCAATGATTACCGCTTATGTTTTTTGTTATGATCTGACTTAGATATTTGAGAAAACCATTCAATTCTATTAATTATGGACCATGGAAAAAATACTCTTCTGCGGCTGAGTATGATGGGAACTATGTGACTGTCTAAAACCAAATCACCTGACAAAAAAAGCAATTTTCATATCAAAACCCTGTAACTTTTAGATTGAGGTCATTATGGTTGAATAGTTCTATTTTGACTTCAGGATCAGATTGTCGTAAGGGGCTTAAAAGCGGACAAGATATTTTTCCTGAAATCGGTGTGCTTATAGCGAGTTTCCAGTGCGGCGCGAACGGACAAGATAGCAGATACCCCGGAGAATCCGAGAAACCGGATGTTTGAGATATTTCTAATATTTCTTCTTTGCGACATGACGGTGCGGTCATATCACGTCCAATAAATTACCACCGGCAATTGCTAATGACCTGTCATTGAGGACTGATTTTTATGACGAATGTGTTATGTGAATCGAACATTCCATAAAAAGCAGACCTGCTAGACTTCAGACGACGACATCCACGTGCACCGACGGTTCTTCTTCTTCTTCTTCATTGTAAAGAGAAAAGCGTGCTGGCGGCAGCTCTTTACGGACGAAACCACAGGAGAGATGCCTCATTGCCGCGTGAGCTGGCTTAGTTTCTTGCAGAAAAACCTTGTATGTACAAAATAAATCGAGGAAAATGGATCCTGTTGATGAAATATTTGATATCTCACCCTAATCAGTAGATACAATCATAAAAAGTTATTTCCTTCACTTATGATGAATTTATTATTGTATGAGGCTATTTATTATTCTTAAACCAAGACTTCAAAGATGAGATAGTGGCAGGATCTTTTTGTTAATTTACCTTTAGTTGTAGAAGAATGTAAAATATTAATTAGATCAATTAATGCTATCACAAGTTCTTTTTCTTCTAGAGTTCATTTACAGCCAAACATATTCTATCATTTCCCGAGAGCGTAAGTACATAATAGGGAATGTTGTATAATAGAGGTAGAGCAGGAATGTGTAGGACCCTCTGATCAAACGGTACGGTTTCAAGTGAATATCTGAAACATTACTAATCTAAATCTTTTTCGATTTCATGATGTTAGGAACTCTTCAGCAGGTTTCTATGTAGGAGGTTGCTGCTTGAAACTCTTTCAATTGCGTATTATTTTTCTTTTTCTTATACTTTCTGTCTCTTCGAGAGCTTTATTGGAAAATTTCACGAAGTTGTGTCTAAATGTTCTCCACCCCACTACTCTATTTCTCTCTCACTATTCCTCGCAATAGATTATTTTGAATAGATTGCAATCGTGATCTCAACCCTATTGAGGATTTGTGATCCAATCTCTATTAAAGAGTTTCTCCTATCTTATATTGAAATAATGGTGAAAATTTCTCAATTTAAAATCAAGTACATATACTAACGCAGATCACAATTCTTCAATGACGGACAAACTGCAGATTTGAATTTTGTCATTTATACGTATCCTCTGTTGGCCAGTATCGTCCTATTTTTATGTTCCCTACGTAATGGAGCTGTGGAAATTCAGTAGTATTCTATGGTAGTATATCTACCCAAAGTATAGCTAATGGATCATCAGTATCTAATTTCTGATTCATTATTAAAATTAAGTGTCGCTCATCTTGTATTATGATGAAAAACCTTTTTTTCGAGAAATAAGAACGTGACTCGTGAGTTTTTTTTCGTCTCATCAAATTAGTTATTTGGAAACGGGCATAAAAAGTGCACATTATGGTTGAACATTCCGAGCACGAACGTGGGAATCCGCATTAAAATAGAGCAGATAGACGAAGTGTGTGTGTGCTATGCTCGTTGGAAACGTTGAAATGGGAAGTTTGAAGGAGTGACGGGTGACAGGTGAGGTATCTCGGCATCTTCGTCGTGGCATCCAGCTGGGAACCGGAGGTGGCGCTACACAATCCATACCCTAAAATAATAAAATACAAGTGTAGCCAACTCGTAATCTGATTTACACACATCACAACAACGGCGACCAGACGAACAGAGGAGAAACGAAGACGGAGGAGAGATGATAAACTCCGGGCGGCTGCACAATCTGATCGTGGGTAGTAGGGATTATTGCGCGAACGATCCGAATGAAGTAATTGAAATTAAAATAAAAGTGAACGTTTCGTTCGACCGAGTGATGCGTGGTGCAGTTAGATCCGTAAACAAATAATTCAATCGCCGCCGGAATACCGTGCCAAGGTGAATCAAAAACCATCAATTTTTATCGCCAATAAGACGAAAGCAATCAATTCCGTTACGGCACCGAAATGGACCCGCTCATCAATCATGAAACGTTCCGTTTAAAAGATTTATTTAACAGAAAGAATCGTGATATTATAATCTCCGGGGCGAGAGGAGCGAAAGTGAACGATTTACCCGGAGCGCCCGGAACATCGACTTCACACACACACACCAGATAGAAGAAGCTAATTAGAAATAACCGGTCGATAAAACTTTACGACGTAACGTAATCTGTTCTACATTTGAGAATTAGGAAAAGAAACGTAATGAACGTAATAAAACCAAAGATCACTCTAATTTAGCTGACATGAACAAATTGAAGTTTTAAACTATAAAGCCGTAATTTATTATCGACAGGTTCTCGGCCTTGATTTCTGTTTGTTATAAACACAATCAGGATCAGGATGTGCTGGAAAAATACGCGATCCCTTTTCCTTTTAATTTAAATTTTTGTTTTTGTTTTCGAGTGTGGTGTTATTATGTGCGTTGTCGGGTCGGGAAAGTGTTGGTTGGCCTTTGGCTTGGATTTTTAAGCGTTTCGCTATAACAATAAGGGGATTTTATGATCGTAGTAAAGATGTAAAACGGTAATAACTGTATGCAAACGGTCTCATTAGTAAATGTAAACAAAGGGCGTTCTGTAGCGGCGCATAAACCGCTAATTATAACACGAGGAATAAGGTGCACCTAGGTGCCCATAGAGAGCCCGTACCAGGGGGCAATAAAGACGTGTTCGTCCGTGTACCGATAATGAATCTGAAGCATCGTGTTTATGTAAATTCCGCGAGTATCAGGGCAGCGCTTCGGTAATTATAAAGCAGCGTCTTCCCCAAGACCGTATTGTCTTATCTGATGGGATACCGTAATTGACTCATTACATTGTGGAGCGTCCTAGGTGTGTACTAGTAAAAAATTTCTCGCCGTTAAGATAAGGCTATTGCTGCCTCCACCATCTTTTTTCAGCTTGTTACCGTACATACTATACGCTGCTACTATTATACGCCGCGATAATCTCGATGGTCGTTTGCGAGATGCCGATAAGAATTATGGAACTCTTAGCCAATGCCACTTAAATGTTCCCGGATTTACGTCCCCGTACCCAACCGGATCAATTTGCCAACATTTAAAAATATATCGTCATTCTAAAGTAGCAGATTTAAGGATAAAGCAATTAAGTTCAGAGAGCGGTCGCACGGTGTCGTTTCCTACGAGATTGATCTAAATAGGGTAAAGTCGTGATTGAACCTGCGCTATTGCGACCTTGACAATTAACTATTACAAGTGAGGAATCACAAGAAAGGATATCTGATGCTCATTATACCACCCCACTCTTTTAAAGTCGACTTTTGAATGAAAACCACACGGTAATGCCATAAAATCCGTTTTAGGACTGTCAGTTATGCAAATCCATTGTAATCAACGCGGTTTTGAGGAATCATTTGCCCCGAACGAACCATGGAGGAGATTCTCGATCGTCATCATGATGATTATGATGATGATGATGCTCATGAGAAGAAAGTTACCTTTGACGGTATGTATGCGGCGTACTTGTGGTCGGGAGTACGGTACGCGTATAGTATGGAGGATATGGATGGATTGAAATACAAATTTTCTCGTTTAAGTTAGAAAGCCGATTCAAAAGATACCTGCGGCCGGTATAAAGTGATGCGCGCTATGCGATGCGACCGTAAAGAAACCTCCCATCTCCATACAAATGGAGCAACTCTTCAAACGGTAATTATTTTCTTATGTCAACCATTCACAACGACTACGCATATGAATATCCTCCTTAACATCCCATTGACCACGCGAGGATTTATAGCGTGATTTCATCAAAATTGCGTAACATTTGCCCCATTTTTCAAGGAAATCTGAATAGTTGACCTCTACAAAAGCCGACATTGTTGATACGGAATTCCATTAAAATGCCAAATATTTATAAGATAACCATCCTGAACACGAAATAAGCGATTGTTTAAACCGAAATATGCGGCTACTTAACATCAAAAGTTCCGCGAGTTCTTTCCCAAGTTTAGAAGCTTTTGCTATTTTTTTTTCTGGAAATGCCACAATCAAAATGTAATCGCAATTTGTGCAATAATTACGATCAGTTCAATAATGCAAATCAACCTTGTTTATTCTATTTCGAAAGAATAGTTAACAGAAAATATTCACCTGGCAGTCACTTATGTTATATCGATCAATGCTTGAGTGGACCATTGAGACACTTCACTAATGAGTTATAATTTTTGAACAAATTGAGATGTTAAAATTAATGAAATACATTTGGAAAGTTGACATTTTAGGCGCAAGAATTCTGTAGAAATGTGCGGCGATAAAAATCAAAGGCGGACAATAAAAACCAGATCATCCAGCTAATTAACGACCAATTGAAGATGGGGCTCAAGGCCATAATTTGATCTCATAAAAAATGCAAATAACGCAATTATCGGTACTTGAACCGAACTAGATCATGCGTATAACACCTTACCACAATTACTCTGAATAATTTGAATACCTACTTTGAATGAATAAGCATTTGCTAGATGAACACCATCTGCACACAATCTTCCTTTCTCGTTATTTAAATTCATTATAAATCTAGTTTTTTTCTCTTAATGCAAATTAGAGTAAACCAAATCGGTATAAGTGGAGTTCAGAACCCGAAATTATATATTTTTTTTTGGAGTAGAAATTCACATATTAAGGCGATCCGCCGATGTATATGAAGACATAAAAAGATGGCTATAATTAGGTGAAGGTGTAAAATATTGCGTCTAATTCTTCAGGAGATCCTCCTGAAATTGTTTAGAAATGTTCGTGATTGCGCCCGTGGGTAATCATCTAGAATAATAATAGGTGTAGTACCGTTTTGGGAAAATTTCCGTACAGTAAGTAATTGCTAGCGCGTTATATTGTAGTGTGCCTTTTAACGGGACAATTTGTAGATTCCGAGGTGTTTGCCGAGTCAATTATTATACATCCATGTGATGTATGAACATCATACAAAGGATGTCAGTATGCCGTACCGCCGACTTCATCACGAAAGTTGTATAAACTAAGTACATCGTGAATATGTCGGAGATTTGGAGGAAATCCGTATTTCATTAAATAGATTTCTCCAAGCGGTCGGTATAGTAGGTAAAGTGGCTGCATCATCGGCACCTTAATTTAGAATTATCGTCCAAAGCCGGCTTTCCTCGACTCTCCTCTTTACTTACTTTTCTTTTGGATATTATTATTATAGGTTTACCACCAGTAGTTCACTGCGTGCTGTGAGAAACTCGAATACATGATGGTGCCTCACTTTATCGGTCTTTCTACCGAGGTCTGAGTTATTTAAGTCCGCATATAGCGGTGCTAGATATCACCGAAGAGATTTATATAAAACGACTCGTGTCGCATGATTTTGTATCCTTGCACTTTCTTATCTCAACTGTAAACTTTTGAAAAGAAATGCAACGAAAATAATAAAAAACCGATCCAGTTTGTGATCCGGCCTTGTTTTTATCCATCCTCCATGGGTGCTTTATTAGGTGCGATGCCGTAAATTTCGGGCATTAAATTTTACAGCCCGCAGGTTGGGTATGCGTACCTTGGTTTTATTTTTACCAACGTATAAATAATTTCGAATGCGCTCATCCGGAATGCGACTTATACTCCACCACAATAATAAATTTGATCGTACACCAAATTTTTATCGAGTCTAATTTAAACTTTACAATTTCACTTAAAATCGTGATGGCCTATAAATTTCGTTGAAGACGTATGTTTCGAAATTTTTACGATTCGGTGTGTAAATAAATTATCAAAATGCCTTTAAGTATACAAACTATTTGCATAATTGAATTAAAATTACTTAATAAATTACTGGTTTATGGAAAATCGGACGGTGCGTGTACTTAAGTAGCGATGCTGATTTACACTCATAAAGGCCCAATAATAAAAATGACTAATATACGCGGATGAAGGGTGAAATTTATTTCCAACGACAATTGCGCCAACATAAACCATAAATTCGAGACGATGAAACTTCGTAAGCATGCATTAGACGACCTACTTGAACAAGACAAAAGCTCTATTAGCATGATGAGCGAAGTACCGAATGTATTGAATGCGGTAAATGATTGAGGAAAGTCGTCGATATCGGAATGAAGCAATTAATTAATTAGCCCGACGTCTAATCCGCCATTGGAATTTTAACAAGACAATATAATGTCTATAATCAGTATCGATTGGGTACCAACAAGAGCGTCAATTGTGTTTTTGAGCATTAGGTGGTATTCATTAGGCGATCCGATGAATATTCATAGAGGTATCTCTCGCGTGCAGATAAGGCCGATCAAAGCGCACTGTCCCTACAGAATGCATTGTCTACCCATCCGGATAACGGCCAATTAAGTTGGAGTTAATTGTTTAACGCGTCCGCTAGATAAGGTACTAATTATATATTGGCCGATGAACCGTTTAGGATGCCTCGGCTCGATTTTATGCTCCTCGTTAAATTTTTACGGCCCCCAGTACCACTACGAACGTATTATATCGACGAATTCTGATCCGCGGTTAACGAGCATACCGCGCGATCTTTACGTGTGGCCTAAACCATACCACCAGTAATAAAATCGACCGGAACGGTTCTAATTTACTATAGGTACTGTATAAAAGCAGTATACAAGTACACTTGGGGAACTATTTTAAGGGACACCTCGAGTATGTATGTACGCCGAATGTACGCAACCTAACCCATGCCAAAATTTTAGTGCTGAATGAACGGGCCCTCATTCAAAACTGTTTAGAAATGCCCTCAGCTCAATAATATCAAGATAACGATTTGGATTTGTGGTGTAAGGGTATTTGAGTTGAGTATTTCATGACGAAAACTAGATTTTTTGTGATTTCAACTTGCGCAACTTTGTTGGCCCAGCTAACTGTCTCGCAGAAATGTTGAAAAAGGATGAGACACCGAAATTCTGGATAATGTAAATTTGTAATACCACCCGCTCAGCATAGGTATGTTTTTGGATCTCTTAACCTTTGGGACAGTCATTAGCACCTAAATCACTTGAAAACATAGCCTTTCTCATAAAATATTCGTAAAACAACACATTCAAGTCCACGAATTCAAATAGAAAGAGATAAATTTCTGGACACAATATTGTCACCTGCGACAAAGCCCGTTCACAGCTGTAGTAAAGTTTCGCGGAAGTTTGGTCGCACATACTCGAGGTGTCCCTTAAAATAGTTTCCCAAGTATACCTGCTATACGAAAGCGAAAAAACCGCTCGTCAGATTTGAGCTTTCGCGATTCCGGTCGTCGAGCGACGCTTTATGGGTAACTGGCGACCGATTTGTGCGATAAAAGTACCATACTGGCAATGTCGCCGTGGTACGACAGCACCAATAACGTCATTTTAGCTGATTTGTATTCGAAGTTACGCCATGATGTCTTCTCGCCGTATTCCTGTATAAGGCGCACGCGGGACGAAAAAAGGCGAACTTTATGTCTCGTCTCGACTCCCCGGGGTTAAACGAGAATTGTTAAAGGGATTGTTCCCGAGAAATCGTCCAATAAACTTGCCAGACTCGACGGCGCCCGCAGGATCTATGCAAATAAGACCTCTCGGACGTTGATAATTGCGCGCGGCGTATAATATCCAGTAGCCGGTGCGGGCATGATGGGGGTCACCCGATGCAGGCGCGGGTCAATCAAAATCCCCCCGGGAGCCTGTAATTAGGGAGATGCGCCGACGGCGGCTCGATGTGGAGCAAATGCACAGTAGCGGAATCTAATTTCGTGCGGCGTAATCGAATCAAGGCGTAATGAGCCGAAAAGGAGGACGTGATGAGCAACTTTGCAATCATCCTTCAGTGGAGACCGCGAGGTGGGTCAGGAACGGAACCCCGCATCATTCTCGAGAACGGCCCTATATACTAATAGTGAAACGGTGTTCCTGCACGATTCCTGCAATTCCGCCGCCTTTGTGGATGGGTAATAATCACATTTAACATTTAAAGTCAATTACCGGTCGGACAGTTACATCGGAGATGCGATGCCGGCTATAGGTAGGTAAATTGAACTTTACCGAGAGACGAGAACGGACGCAAAAATCTATTGAATAGTTCGATTGCATGCTTCTCTTTATAGGTACGTATCTGCCTACCACGGGAGGTACTACTACCGCCGAGAGTCAGTATAGGAACTGATGACGTTGGCCTGGATGCGGGATTTCGCCTCAATAAAGCACCGCCGTTCCGAGAAGAAGCCTCACATAACTGCGCAGCCATACAGGAATTAAAAGAATGTATTACAGTTTAACATTTAATCCAAATGTAGATCAGACAGGCGGACTGTTCTGCTGCCGCCGCGACTCCTTATTTATGGTAGTGCGTAGATGTACAGTACCGAACTAAGCATGTGGCTGCGCATTCCCATAAATTATCATCACCTAACTTTAGTGGAACGAGACGAAAAAAATGCCAGAAATAAGAACCGTCACAAACGGAACCATTTAAACAATCATCTTTCGAAGATTAAAAATAATGAGAGTTTTTCCGTCCGACAATTGAGCATTCGAGTTCAATTTTATCCCCGCACAGTACGTAGGTACCCATTTTCTTATAATAACCTTGTTCCATTGTGAGGTTTTTATTCTGCATACCGTGGCACACACAGCAGATTACAGATACGTGTTCACGTTCGCATCTCCATATCGGGCGAAGCGTGATATGTATAACACAACCCAAATAATTGGTTATAATAGTTCAGGTTCAGATCGTGTGAACAGACAAAAGGTTCGCAATCATCTCCTAACTATAGTATAATACAAACTTAGCTCGGGATTTTTGTCGGTACGAAAAGCGAACGATTCTCACGCATACGCAGGGATGAACCGTATCATTTGAATCGTCTTATACGAGTTCGCTTGATTCCAGACGATAAATTAGTTGGCAAAGGTAGGTATTCGACGCGACTGATCTGTCACATAAATTTACCAAAGACCCGTGATAAACGGCCATCACATTCACATATACTTTGCGCTATTTGTCTGCATTTACGTTCCTACTACACACATCTTATTAAACTCCCACATGTTATAATAGATACAAGTATAGGCATGAACATGGTGGCTGGCGGCAGACTGTATAGGCGAGTTATTAGGAAATTTTCATTCCGAACAGGTCTAATAAAGTGTTTGAAAAACCAGATGCCCCATTTAGAAGACTTTTTGCTACTTGCCTTACGCCAGGAGCGTCATTCCTGGAATAATCCCTATATCTGTCAGTGCTGATATTTATGTTGCCACTATTATGATGTATAAAGTTTGTCATACATGAATAGGATATTAGCATGGAGTAAGTCGATACCGGGTAAAGTGAGATGGGTAAAAAGTTGTTCGGGCAACTGGTCGGGCTCGTGCGTGTAATGCAAAATCGACGTCTTTAATCGGCACAACCGTAAAACCGTTTTATAGAGGCAGTTTAGACTTTTTCTCCATTGAAAAGACGCGAGCTTTTTGTCCGGAATCACTGTGTGTTTGTTGGTCGACGGCGGAAAAAGTGCGCACGTTCTTGACTTTAATAATTGATCGATGATTTTAGTAAAACATTTATATAAAATATACACGAGTCGCTTCTGAAGGTTGGCACCTGTGAGAGTTATGTACAGGAAGGTCGATATTTTACTTGGCGCAAAAAATGGATCATGACATGTGTTAAAACGGCAAAAATAGCGTCGTGCTTCTCGAGGAAATATCGTGATGGTAGCAGAAGACGTGCCGAACGATCAACATCATTGCTCTCGATATATTTAATGGCAATAAACGATCTCCTTTCCACGCAGTCCAAATTTCAGGATTCCTCCTTTTCAATTACCCACTTGGGTGCACAGTTACGCGCAAAAGTACAGGATATCACATCGCCCTGAAACATTATTATTAAAATATAAAAGTGTTCATCTTTCGTGTAATTTATCTTGTCATAACCGGTATCTCACACCAACTGAACGATATCTCATTTATCACACGAAACCCAATCACTCAGGTTTCACAGTCCATCAATTGGGATGTTTCTAACATCAATCACGAACGAAACAGTTGGAGACTTTACAGAAGACCCCCATGTGGTGTCCCCATAACGATAATACCTACCAATACCTAATAATAATAATAATAAGTAATGGTAATGAAATAAATGCGATTTCGCAAGGTGTTGACCAAAAATAGATTGAACCAATGAGGGCGCAAGTTCAAGATCTCATAATAAAATATAAGAGCAAACACTCTTTTTGTAAGTGCACAGGCCATTCAGCTGTCTGAAGTAGAAGAAGAGACCCACCTATATTTACACTCATCAGACATGACTGACCGTGTGAAAGAACATGAAGTATGTGCGAAAACAATACCAGCCGATATGACAGTGCATATTTTGAAACATGTCCTTCAAAATGTATGTAAGTACCCGATGCGCACCATCCGTATGGCATTTTTACATAAAAAGTATTAGGTACCTACTCGGGGGGTGGGATTGTAATATTCTCAGGTTGATTGTTGGGGAGGTCCCGCGCGGTTGAGATTCTCTCATAGACTTTTTGTCCACCTGTACTATATCATCGGTACGCGCAAGAGAGTGACGTTTATCTCCACTAAAATTACTTCTTCTTCACCGTTTTATTACACCTACATGTAGGCGGCCTTAAAAGGAGTGCACTTAAAGGTTTTAGGATCTAAATCCCTAATTAACAATGCATCATTACGTTCTATAGGTGCTCTTCCAGACCACGGTGCGGATATTTTGTAGCAAAAAGTTTCCAGTGTTTCGCCATAAATCAAAGAGATGCGCAATCAGAACGGTTTGTCCAATACAAGAAGCCGTAACTATACGAAATCCGAAAATACGACCTCGAAGCAACAGCTCCTGAAAGGTGAAGAAAGCCCCCTTCACGGTATACAGGCTGTTTGATAAAAACTCCAGAACGCCACAGTTTCTTTGGCTGTGATCCGATTTCAAAAACCCATTAACAAAAAATGATTTATTTTTCATGCTCTACGAATAGGCCTTGACGCCAAATTTTTTTCCTCAACTTCTTTTTTCAACATTGTAAATTTAACTTTTTTAATAATAAAACGCGATTATTTCCAATTCAAAGTTGAAGTAGATACTTTTTTCTATACCATCGGTCAATAAAAAAGTTGATTTTCCTCAATAATCATCAGAAAAACGTAAAAAATGATTCGCCAGATTTGGTCGGATTAAACAAAAAACGTCATTTTCACGTTTGCTGTGGAATCCAAAGCACTCCTGAAACTGACATTTCTTAAAATTTAATTCAAATCGGGCGAAACTTTTTATGCGTTTTCTTGGATAAACATTGAAAAAATTACCACTTTCTACATACCATAGTAAAGAGAAAAATACATACTTCAATTTTAAATTAGAAGTAATCGTACTTTATTCTTAAAAATTTAAATTTACCAATGTTAAAAAAAGAAGTTGATGGAAAAAATTTGGTAACAAGCTCTATTCTTAGTGCATGAAACATAAATCATTTTTTGTTGATGGGTTTTTGAAATCAGATCATAACCAAAGAAACTGTGGCGTTCTGGAGTTTTTATCAAACAGCCTGTATGAATGAGTAAATTCGTATCGCCCTGTCACCGGGCGAAATTTCCATCGACACCCGGACTTGTCGAGCCAATTCTAATGAGCTTTGATTGACATCGCTGAAGAAATTACATTTTCATCACAAACAATCACACCTTTTCTAGCTTTCTAAACACATCACGTCTGGAAATTCCTGAGAATTATTTCGAAACCTGATTTTTACAAGAAAAAAATTTATCGAAAATATGATTTATTTTAACCATTTCCACCTAAATTAATCAATAATTCGTCACTTACTACCGGGTCCAAGAATGGCCACCCGCTGAAATTACATGGAGAAAAATTGGTGTGTTGTAAAGTTTATGCATTCATAGAGATGGAGAAAAATATCGACAACATCGACCTCAATACTCCCACGAAATCCATCAACAGCTTTTTCAGGTGGTATCTCTTTAATAATATTAAATGAGATTTTATGGAGATTTTTCAGTATTGGCCACAGTAGGTGCACATGTCGGTTGCCGTTCCACCGAATGAAAAATCTCATCTCTTTGTCGGCCCATTTATTTTCAAAAAACCATGTAATAGGTGGCATTTGCGGTTTCTGCACAATAAAAAGACAAAGCGATGTTTGATTTTAGCGAAAAATCATTTAGGGCGTTTGAATCTATTAAGGTGGCTTAATTTGAGTCATCATTGGTAATTAATAGTAAGTCACCATTATTAGCCTACTAGAAATATCACTTACATTATTTCCCACGTATAAAACGTCCCGTAGGAATATAAATCACGTCTAATTTAATTTAAATATAATGCACGGGCATAATGAGGAGCGCCCTCTGGTATAAGAGGCAATCCCACCGTGACTCACACCTGTAGGTGATATAGTTGTTAGAGGAGGTGTGAGAATATCGCGACAAAACAATGAGAACTTTACTCCCCGATTTGGATCACGAATTTGTCACGGGAGAAGTCGAGCTTTTATGCTCAGCCGGTATTATGGATGTGGAGGCTCGAGTGGAAAAGAGAGGCGTTTATGAGTAATTGTGCGCACTTTACGGTCGGAGCGGAAAATTATGCGCAAAGTACGACATTTGCACATTATTCCCTCCACCTTCGCCGCTCGGGCTCTTCTATGGCACCCATAATGGCTTGGGAAATATTACCTCGCGTTTATTTAATTCAAACTCCGGCTTTTATATCAAGATTATCCTGTTTCCAATAATTAAGTGCAACTGTCGTGCCACAGAGGAGAGTCTCTTTCTCTCGTTATTATTACTTACAAGAAGACTCTTGGATATAACTACGCCAACGTAACTAACTAATAACGAACAATTAATGTTCAAAACGCAGATTCTCCGTGTTTTACTCGCCGGTTTCGACCCACGCACCATCAGCTTTTAGTCTTTTAATAACTCCTCTATAATAAAGAACATCCAGACTCGAAGTTTATCGCAACTCGCTCTTCACATATTCATACCGAGTTTTCGACTTTTCGCGACACGTGAACTTTAATGATAAATTGATTGTTTTTAAATTACAATTTAAGCATTCCGTATTCATACGATTTTGCAATGGAGCTGTACGCGTACATAATCCGTTGCAAGGTGCATAGATTACAATGTTAACCTATGCAGGTGAGAGGTCACGAGATGGACTCGGAGGTAAGCGGCACCTTTCATCTTATCTCCATTAGGGTTTTTATCTCGATCCTCTCGAGTTCATTACTCAGGTTCGTTTGCCCTGCTCCACTCGTCTAGGTAATAGAGACAATGCGGTAATTGTTGCGCTGGCGTTGACGAGTCCACACTCGACTCCTCCAACAACAACAAGAATGAGAGGAGGAAGAAGAAGAGAAGAGAAAAATCCATCGGCTTAAGGTAGCTGCAGTCATTAGAATAACAACAATTCAGTAAACATCAATCCCGAGAGAGCTTTACCTAGCACTAGTACTACTCGTAGTAGTGTTGCGCACTTTCTAACAGTAATTTAAATAAATATTTAGATAATAAGCAACAAACAATAATCGAATCTAAACGATACGAGTACTGCCCGGTATGGACGCGGACGAGTGTTCCTCTCTCGTCGTCGACAGTTATTCGAAATCAAAACAGGATCACGTGTTTGTATTGCAATTAGCGAAGTAATTTAAAGTAATGTCTAACCCACATTTGCATAGGTGCTTGCTGGGTTCTGAGTCGAGTAGACTTTATTCCGGTTAGGTAAGGTGAAGACGAGCTAATTGTCATCAACCACTCGATTCGAGTGCGTCTTCGACCTAGCCTTAAATTAACAAAGGAGTGGCCATCATCATCATTGGAAACGCTACCACAAACTGACGGTACGAAAACCCAGAAATTAAATCACAATCCGAATTTAGAAACGAAGAGGAGAAATAAATTCAACAGATGTCTCAATCGCAGCAGGCCTCCTCAATAATCATCGATTAAAATTCATATCAATTTTCTGGATACGGATTATCATTATCGATTCGTACGAGTGACTAATATTCTAAACGGCCCAGTAACCTCGGCGAGAGTTCGAGTGATATAAAAAGGAACCTTTCATGAGTGACGTAACTGATAAATGGCCGGACAGTTTCGACAGCTCTTAAGGTTAATCAATTCCCCAAATTTGATTGTTTACGAGGCCATAAAGATCGTGCACATATCAGATCTTTATTAGAAGCGCCTGATTTACATCGATTTTACATCAATTATTGTAATTTCGTCGTGTATCACATTAACCATCGTAAGCGACATTCGCGACATTTCCTCATACAACTTTCCATCACTTGTCGCGTCCAAGGTTTTGGGCCTTTCATTCCGGCACCCACCACCTGGAAACACATAGCTGAACGGTGTTTTCGATCGGCGTGGATCGATTATAATAATATCGTATCAGGGGCATCGATTGAATATAATGCAGCACGCGTCGACTTACGCATTAACTTTAATGCGATTCTTCGGTATGGCATAATGAAGAGGAACGAGGCGGACCACGTACTGGATCGTGTTATTCATGCAAATTTAGACAACCGCCTCTGATACGGGCCATATCAAATTTTCATCTGTCAGCCCATAATACGTTAACGCTATTGTTAATCATGATAATGACGACGGTAATGGCGATGACGAGGAAGGTAGAAGAGAACGAAAAAAACGCCCCGGAATTTAATTCTCATTGTGTTTAATTAAAATCGCAACCCACTATTGTTTTTTTTCCAGAGTGCGGACCATTAATCTCTGGTGTCCGTGAAGGTGATATAAATGCGCGTCGTAAAATAACGTGAAGAGCGGGATTTTTCAGTCGGTTAGTCCTAACGCCGGCTCGCGTTAGACACCCATGATTGATACAGAATCCGAATCTGATATGGTAATGTATTCTGTGTTTATGCTGGATATCTAATTTATCGTGATGTGTTTGTGCCGAGCGCCGTACAACCGGCGAACACGACCGCTAATGTGAGGACAATGTAGCTCCACTTTGACAGGACCGGGTGTCAACCTCGGCACCAGACCTATCAGTTACGGTCACTCCTCGAAACCCGATCCCGCTTCCCCTAACCGAAGACGTAAGCCCATTATAATAATGACAATGCATTTAGCAAACGGAGAATTTAAAGTACAAATCTTGTATTCCGAACGTTATGCGGTAGAAGCAGAACTGCAGAACCCTAAACATTCTGGGCTCTCTTGAGACTGAACTAACTTGGCTGGTATTCTCGTAAATATTGCAGGAAAATGACAAATTTTTGCAAAGAAGGATCCAGCCTAGTTCTAGGGAAAATTTTAAAAAAAGAACAGAAAAACCAACATTCATTATCAATAAACTCGGGGTCTCAGGCGTTTGCTTCCGAAGCTTATACATATTTTCAGAAAGATTGATAGATAACCGAAGGAATCATCTAAGTCAAAACTGCTTACTAAAAGTTACAAAAAACCTGTATCGAAATTAATCAACGGTATTCCAACTTTTAAGAATTAACAAAAATGACAAGGTATTTCTGAAAATAAGAAGTAAAATTTATGAAAAATCTATAAAGATTGATGAAATCATTATAACAACATGTAGACTTAAATATGCTGATAAAGTTTGATGCTTTTATGCAAATTATGGAAGATTTAATTATAATCATAAGATTATAAGTTAAGAAGAGAGTTTATACTCTTTTCCCCAAAACATTATTCAATGAACGCATGGTAGGCTTTGAAGTTACCATGTAAATGCAACGCCAAAGTCGCGAAATTTCTTTGGCTTTATTGGAAGATATGAGAATCCTTTTATAAAAGTGGCGTTTCAAGAATGGTATAAATTATGACGAATTTATTGAAATGAACGTCAATGTAATCACCTCTCCTGTATAGAATTGAATAAAAGCGAAGGATTTGAGGTGAATGGTTCAATTCGCAGATTTCACTGTAACGTAATTGACAAGAATTCTCTTGATCCAATTAGCGTAACAATGACTTGTAGAGTTCACCGTAATTTTTTGATCAATAAGTAAAAGATCATCATTAGGGTCTCGCAATAATAATTCAAAACTTTCAAGTTATAAGATTAAGAGATTAAGGTGTTGACATCGTTTCATTTGTACACGTTATCCGTAATTACAATTTCACAATTTATCTTCATCTAAATTAAAATCCATAAATCACAACAGCACACTCGAGGATTTTTAGGAGGATACGACCGATATAAGTGAGTACATACTTTATACACGTGCGATGGAGAAAGTTGCGCAAAATCGTTTGAGATCTAACACCTACGACTATTAATTGATGTTCCTCTCGTATTTTTCGGCTGAGTTATTCGGTGAGGAACCCAGATGATCGCGCTGGGTGTTTGTCCGAAATTCCACGAGTATTATAACGCGGCGGCGGCGATAAGGTGCGACACCTGCATAATTTATGAATGTCCTTATCACCTCGGATTAATCATACTTTTATCCCATGGGCAAGCATAAAGATCGCGCCTCGTGCACATGTCCGCCATTTTTGCGGCGACTTTTGAACACGCTAATGTACTTCCACGCCAACAAAAATATTAACTCGACAAGATAACTTGCGCCTAAACGTGTGTGTATTGCATATGAAGTAATTTGTTTGGTGATTTTTTTCTCTCCTGCATAAACCCGACCGGAGTCGTGTCAGAGTTCACAGTGTCGCCGGCTGACTAATTGCCAAGAGTGGACCTATCCAGCCTCTGCCCTGTCCCGTTAGAAACCCGCAACATCAACAACCGAACGCGCTTTAATACGTCTATATCTCTCGGCATAATATGTTCGAAAATACTCGGATCGCCTACACTTACACGTTATTTAATGATTAATCAAGATATTGGTTTGATTTATATAGCGTGATTTAAATATTTATTCAGTTTTATAGAGGTCCTCTGGGCTACTACATAGTTTTTGCATAATTTAACATTGCGTCGATTTTAATCGAAGTATTTATACGGTTTTATTGGCTCATTAATTCGACCAGTCCCGCGTCAGATGCGTGTAGTTATTCGAAACTGGAAGACGCTATCACAATCTCTAAATAGTACCGACGAATCGGCGATATATAAATATATCTATGAATAAATAGAATTTGAGATTTGAGGTGAAACGGACGAGGAGTACGCGAGATATTTTATCGCGGAGATTAGCATATTCCTGTTTGAGAACAAATTTCGTGATCGCTTACACCTGAAATATTGCCGACCTGCGAACGCTTGATAAATCAATTTCCAGCTTGCACTTTACACCTATGTGGCAACGCAAACACGATGTAAATTGCATAATGCCAACGGGACGCATATAAAATCCCGACGATATGAACGCCCCGTGTCTCGGCTCTCTTGTGTGCGCATTTTATTCCGAAGAAGAAATCATCGCCCATCGGACCGGTCGAGAGGCGAGAGAGGTCGGATGGGCGCGCGAGACGCGCGGATGAGTTATTCCGGAAATATTTCGCGTTCTTCGGAATTCCGCGGTTTTCCGCCGAAATCCGGGTCGTTGACTATTACGAATATGAAGCGTGCCGATAAAGTCGATCCGATGTGGGCCCGGACGCGGACGGTCGGTGTCGGGCTACCGGTCGATTCCCACGATCACACGGGTGTCCCACTGGGAGAGCCCATTACTTAGGTTGGCCCGCGTATGCCGTACACAACATGCATGAACCGGTGTGCCGGAGATCCGTACGCTGTACACTTTCACCCGCGATGACCCGGTCCCAGGCACTCCCACGTCGATGGCACCTGCAATTCCAAAACCGACGACCATAATACACGCCGCGCGCCCGGATCGGCCCGCCGCCGGCGCGATTACGTCGCACTCGCGCCGATTTCTCTAATTCACTCAACATCCTCCATTTATTCCATTTTTCCTCCTCGGGGATCTCGGGAAGTCAAATTACAATCATAAAACGGGGATAATTTTTTTCTTGACACATTGCCAAAAGCTGTGGTAGTCAGTAAAGTAGCCAGATTTCAAGAAATTGAACGAGGACTTATCAGGATTTTATGACGCTCAGTGAGTCAGTAGTGTTGAGCGATGGAAATTATTACTCTAAGGATAGAATGATTTGAAAAACATATCATTGGTGAATCTCTTCGATAGAAGGATTCAGAGATTTTACGTACTACAGCGGTTTCTAGGAAAACATTGGCATAGTTAAAAAATAGGAACCAGAAGCACAAAATTGGAAAATAACAATAACGCAATGGCGAGGAGAGGTATAGTTTAGTACGTAAATATGCATATACGGAGCGATCGATTAAATTTTATATCAGGGGAGGCTATATGACTATCATTTTGTCTGAAAACTACTAAGATGATAGAGATAGAACGATGGTCATATTAACCTCCACTTATGTAAAATGTATTCGATCGCTGCGTATATTGGAAACTTTTTGACTTGGGCGTCACTTAGGGCCAACTGCACCGCTTTCACTTAAAATTTAGAGCGGAGCTTAAGCCTTGACTACGATTGTTAATAACAATTGTTGCTAAGGTTTAAGTTCCACTTGAATTTTAAGTGAAAGCGGTGCAGTTGGCCCTTAGTTTCACTAGAAAATCACACCACGTGTCACATTTTGCACTTTTGGCAAACTTTTGGATTGGCTTTCAATTATTGCCTATGAAATCTCCAGGTGGGCTGATTTTTGAAACGTCCAAAGTTTCCACCAAAAGAGCAAAAAAAGTGGCGCTGTGGTACATTATGCGCGATGCCAATAGTCATTCCAGCATAAACTGGCCATCACGTGACATAAGTTACTAAGCAAAATTTAATTGAAAAACATTGATAACCATTCACCAATGACAGGTATTTGTCAGGTACTTTGGGGGTCACGTGTTGGCCAATTTATGTTGGAATGATTATAAGTGCAGGATCAAGTTTAACAGAGGGCGTTCCATTAAAACAATGTAAGGTAATCAATAATTTGAGTAGCTATTTATAATCGCAAGAGTGCAAAGTCTTAGTATTCTGCCAATTTTTCCAAGTGACAATTCAAAATTAAATTTTAACAAAGTTATCAAGTCCACCAAACGGGACACGTTCACGTGAGGGAAGAAGCCCTGATAACACAAGAAAGACCACCGTAACAGAAAGTTCAATTACAATATTTGAAAATCTCCAAATTGAATAAATTTTACATAAACGGAGGCCATGACCAGCATTCTGTCTCTATCCTTTTAGTTGCATTCAGATGAGACAGAATGATAGTCATAGCCTGAAATTTATTCGATCGCTCCGTATAAGGGAAAGTTCGAGATAAAGCATTTTGAAATTGTAAATTTAACTGCGTCGGAATTGATGGAAAACGTTCACAGCTTGGGGGTAGTCCTAGAAACAAGGTCATGCGCTACTGGATAATGTTAAATATCTGTCAAGATCCAAAGTTGGCCGAGATAAAACAACGACTTAATTCTGAAACCATGGTGGTTCCCAAGTAAACTCGATCGGTTTTAGCAGATGCTGGATTTCTCGCTCCAGAATCGCTCCCTCGAATTTCGTGCGTTTTTCAACACTTTGATGGATGAGGCTGCAATCCTCTCGAAGAATGCCTAACCTCTACTTTAAATCCATGGAAGTAAAATACCATTTTGTCAGAAAACCTGATCCAATTCCCAAACATCACAATTTACAGGACCATGTTTAGGATAGATCGAGTTTACAAGGAAAACCCTAAATTGGGTGAGTCTTAATGCAAATGTTGCATAACACATCTTATGTTCAAGGATACATTTTTATGTATTATTTGAGAAATTTTAACTGATCAGAAATTTTCAGACGCCGGTAAAATTAAACAACAAAACTCATTTTAAACAATAAAAACGAACAATATGTAGTACTTTACAGACTTCTTCATAATATGCCAGTTTATCATCAAGAATCCTTTGTGAAATAAGTGTCATGTAATACTACATATACCTAAATGATAAATATACATACATACAGGCTGTTTGATAAAAACTCCAGAACGCCACAGTTTCTTTGGTTGTGATCCGATTTCAAAAACCCATTAAGTAACAAAAAATGATTTATGTTTCCAACATCTTAAAAAAAAATATTGACCCTGGTGAAAATCTCGTATGCACTTTGCCGTCATCCCAACATCATCACCGCGTCATCATCAGCTGACGATGATGGGTTTCCTCTCCTCGAGTCTCGGGTATTAAATCTGCGCGTACGCAATAATCATCAGGTGGATGGCGCAATGAGGAAACGGAGACAATGCATAAACAATCTCTAAAAGCGAAGTAACACCTTTCTAATAACGAGAGCCGCGCTGGCCTTTTTTGCCGCTTCTGCATGTAATGACTCTCGTTTTATAACCGGCGAGATGGGCGCCGTAAAATTCTGGTCTTCGGAGATAAACGGGAATAATGACCGCGACCGATTCCGACTCGGACCGAGCACAAAGCGATTGTCAGCGCCGTGCACACAACACGAAATGCAGGTAGCAGTTTCCTGTTTCGAGACCCCTGAAAACTGCAAACACGTCGATTAATAATATAATAATAAGTGACCTATAAAAAACCTATAGCATGTACTCCATGCCAGGTAGCACTCGAAAAATGCAAATTTTATTTTACTTGTATTTCGACGTTCTTGCCGGTTGCCCGTAGGACCCCACCATGCCTTGTCGCCCGTCCCCGGTCCTCGATTGGGCATGCGAACCCACACCCGCGCACTGTATTTTATTAATTGTCACAAAAATGCAAAATTACCATGTTATTATCGAATTTATCAAAATTTTCAATAAAAAACCCGAAGCAAGTCTACGAAATAGACATATTTTTGGATAGTCCTATAATGGTATTTGTGATCCTAGTGGAGGTTCATTTTAAAAAGTGAGTTAACATAGAAAATGTTCTCCTTCATCTCGATAGTGTTTGAATCGGTTTTCACGGGCAAATATCGTAACACGGGCTGCTATACACGAAACACATTAAATTCCAAATTTTTTGCAATTTTACACCGAAACGACCGGTTTTTCTCTGCTTTTCCGGTTCGAGTTTGACACTGAATTTTTTCAGTTTTTATTGTAGGATTTCATGAGGTTTTAACTTCACACTATCTGCTCCCGATTTTATGCATTTTTCACCTCGAATTGAACGAATGGGAACGGATGTCGAAATGTGACGTTTCGGAATTTAATTTTATACTTTGTTTACTGTGGTTGCTAAGATACTGATCAGATGATCTGGTTGTCCATCTTATAAATGTCTTTACCATGTGCCCTCCATCTCGAGTGAAAAAGTCATTACGTCACGAAAAGTCACTGCAAATTTTCCTTATTTTTCTTTATTTTCCAGCGATACGAATGTCCCTGTTACGGCCTCTGCGTGCAAAAGATTGTTGTTTAGTTCAAAATTTATCTGGATTCCGGGTAGTTTTCTCGAATTTTGCGCCCTTAATTTTTAGGCCTTTTCGCAAACGTGTTAGCTTGTACGCGGTGTTTAGTACATTTGAGAAAGAAAAGAACACAATAACTCTGATTAGGAATTCTTCTCGTATTGGCGATGATAACGTGAGGTGTGTGGGTGCGACGACATCAAACGACTTTTTCCGACCAGCGGATGAGGAAATGCGACAGACGACAATGATGATGACGATGACACGTGAGAAAAAGTCGCTAAATATCTTCTTGTGTCCGATGTCTGACGAAGTTCGGGTCTCCGGGTCGTCTGGTTTATGGTTCCAATCGTCGTCGGCCGTTCAAAAACATGAACATTTTATCTATCGTTGCTCATACCTAGTAAAAGAGACGAGAAGAGGAGGAACGTGTGTGTGTGGTCCACGAGCCGGCGACGCTTCGCCAGTAACATCACAAGAAAAGTGGAAAAAATTCCGACACCTGATGATGGCTAGACCGAACCATTCCGCAATTGCGTCCGTGATGGATTTTTTCACAAAAGAGACGGAATCTAAATCGTAACGAAATTAATTGGACGACTTTTCCCAGGAGGGCCGGCGCGGATCGGAGGAAACGTTAGAGTGCCCCTCGGGGTGGATGACACGCACTGGACATCGGGGACGAATTTGAACTATTTTAATTGAAGATCGGAATTCGTTCCGCAGCGCGCAATTCCAAACATCCGCCGGTCTCTCGTTAAATATTCACGTTCAGAGGTGGACGGATTTCGAATTTCTGGAATAAACGATATAACGGTTCATAATTGAGACGTTATCGTCGGGTCCGGGCGCAAAGAGACCAAAGCGAAGTGCGAATTTACGGCGGCAATTTGATGCGAAAACCATAAAATTATATGCGGCAAAAAACGGTTTGCAATTAAGGGGAATTAATACAAACTTTTTTTTTCGCGAAAGGGCTATAGCGGAACCGTTGGAATAAAATCATGCAAACGGCTCGTATCGTATGGCTGTTATTAAGGTGTAATATATCAAGCGCGAAATGCGCTAACGACAGGATACTTTCCCAATTAAGGAATAAATCGAAGCCGCGGCTCTCTTGTCTCTGTGCATCATGTTCGTAATAAGTGCGATAACAGCCGCAACTGAGATCCAGGGCGAACTAATAAATTACACAAACTGAAATTGCAAAGACGCCGAATCAGATTATAAAAAAAACGGTTTCTCTCAAAAGAATAATAAGCGTGAAGAAAGGTGGAAATCCCGGTCATTATAATATGAGGTCTTATGATACTTACTATACTTGAAAGTTTCTAGATTTATGTATTACATGCTCCATTTAAAATTTATAAGACTCGAAAGCTTTAAATTATGTCCGTTTGTGGTTTCTCGTTAGGTACCGTTTGTGGTTTGGTGTAAATCTGGCGCGCCACCGATGTTCAGGACAGTCCCGATGAATTATCGTTAATTTGTAGTAATTATTTCTGGATTTATGTCGCAGGTATTTGGACCATCTCGGTTTTAATTCAGGCGACTAAACAGATCTCCGCATGGGTGATAAACGGCCCGAAGAATACGGCCGGGTAATACAAAACGAAAATGCATAAGGTTCTTCTCGCAGCACGACATCTCAACCCGATGGGATTAAAAAAGCCAGTCGAGCGCCCGAGGAGAAGCGAAAGGACGACGAGGAGGACGAGGGAGGGAAAGGAAGGACCGTCTTCTTGTTGGTCTCGGAAAGGTTTTTGGTGGCGGCGGCGCGCGGGCTAGTCGCAATAAAAATAAAAGCCGAAATAAAAATTAACATTCGTCCACACGAGTGTGCCCGCGCGTATAAAAGCGTTACACATATCCACCGGTCCCCGTTGTTTTTACGACCCACTTCCAGTCGATTTTTAATAAAAACACAATACTGTCGCCCGGTATTTCAATCATAAAACGTCCGACCCAGTCGTCGTTACCATTTAGGTATGTGAGATACTATAAATTATGGCTCGTTTTATTTGATTTATGGTCGAATTAAAATTTTATGGCGATTATAAACCCTCCAATTTAAAATGTATCTCGGGACCGATGATGATGCGCGCAATAAAACAATATTTTTTCCGGTATCGTAGGTATACTTGGAGAACTATTTTAAGGGACACCTAGAGTATGTGAGCAACCAGCCATACGCAAAATTTGAGAACCGCGGGAACGGACACGTGTCTGTACAAATCTAGCTAGATATATCCATTTGGATTTGTGGTTTGAAATGAATTGGTTCACAAGTATTTCATGTAAGTGCTAATGAGTGTCCCGATGATAGACTGCCATGCCACAGTTTAGGTAGATACAGTTGAAACATCCTTATGGGAAAAAGGTTAACCCATAGAGGTTAACCTATGTTTTGGGTACCTCACGCCCCTCTTGCCTACACATAAAGTGCTAACTGCTAACATCTAGCAATTGCCATGCAGATTCCTGTTGTGGAACTAAAAAAACATTAAGAAATTACATCCATTTCAGATCGTTTGACTCAAAAAAGGTTCTTTTGGATACGAGCTATTGAACATTTGGTGGTGACACGACATTCGGTTGAACCAAAAATATGAGAATTATTGGTTCAACGAAGATAATCTTTGGCTCAAGCAAATATTTTCATTGTTAATGAACTTAGTCTTGGCACAATTAAATATTCAATAGCTCGTATCGAAAAGAACATTTTGTTGAGTCAAACGATCTTTTCTCTCAGTGTAGTTACAAAATGTTGGCAATGATTTCATAGTGATTTCGAGGTTGATATAGTGGTTTCAAAAAATGTATTGGACCTCTCAAAACCGAAATAGCCAGTTCCATTCAAACAATTTCCGAAAAAAGGTCATTTCATACAAAAAAAAAATAGGATTTAACTTGCGGAACTTTGGTGACCCGACTACGCGGTCTTGCAGAAATATTGAATAAGGGATGGAGCACTAAATTTTTGGATAGCGTAAATCATCAGACAGTATAGGTATGTTTTGGGACCCTTTATCCTTTGGAACACTCATTAGCACTAAAATCACTTGAGAACATAGTTTTTATAGGAAATATTTGTAAAACCACACATTTGAGACCACAAATTGAAATAGAGAGATCAATTTTTCACACAATATCTATTGAGTTGTAAACGGACTTCCAGTCACCTGCGATAAGACCCGTTCACACCAGTACCAACATTTTGCGTATGTTTGGTTGCCTACATTCGGCGCACATACCGCGTGCCGATTTTCTGTCCATTTGCCATAATTTGCCATGGTTTGCCATCATTTAAATTCTTCATAAAGAGAGGCTATGGACATCATTCAGTCTCATCTGAAAACTACTATAAAGATAAAGAGATAACGATTATCATAGCCTCCCTTTATGAAGAACTGAATTGATGTCTCCGTACACACGGTAAATACTTGGGGTGTCCCTTGAAATCGTTCTCCAAGTGTACCTGTAGAAAATCTGTTGTTCGGCCCTATAAAGAATCGGACGAGAGGACGAGGCCGCGACGGGTTCGGTGTTTTTTCCCGGCTATTGGATTTCCCATGGGGGCCTACACACGATGCCCGATGGTCTTACGGTCTGGACGCGGAGAGGTTCAATGCGTAGTTACCCAACGGCGGCGGCAATCTTGATATTTATCGGGCAAACAAACTGCGTACAGGTTCGCAGATTGCGGTTGTCCGTGTACCGTCTTAAATTGTCAATAAAGAAAATCTCTTAAATCTCGACCGTTAGCATCCGTGAAGATGGGTAACTATATCTTTATTTATAACTCACGAAGCGCGGATCTAGCCATCCGATTGCACAATCTCCGGTAATATATAGCGCACCGTAATATTGTTTGATTAATATGTCGGATCTCGTTGGACAGTAGGAATTCGAGTAAATCACCGACCTCTTAGACTTCCATCCTATGGCCGGGAGACTATAACATCCAAGCCGAGTACACGCGCTAACAGCGGAATGTGGAAGAGATTAATAAACATTATCATGTTAAAATGGCTGCTATACAGGTTGGTGGTCACTAAATTTACTAGTCTATAACCCGATGTAACTGTTGATCGGGAAATATATCGACGAGGCGCATATGGGAAACCACAATAATGTACCACGCGCTCGATTTGGTCCTATCACCATTTTACTCATACTAAAAATACGGCCGCTTCAGCTTATTTGTCGGTGCACGTGGGAAAGGCGGAATTAGCAAAGCAAATTTCGCCGGATATTCTCCATTCATCTGTACCGATATTACAAATCCAATCATTTCTATACCTACCTGATAATCTCACCCTCCGCCCGCTTTCTCCACCATCTAGGCTATCGTATCTACTTATGTATACTTACTATTATAAGATCCAGTTGAGATGTATGGTTTTAGGTCTCTATAGGGAATTGTATGCAGATTAGTATGCGATCGTTTGTCAAGTCCTCCAGACCTAGCCATACGCGTATACGTTGCGCATAATGAGCTTTAAAGCTCTCTTTATACTCGCTGCTCGCAGCCGTATAACTGTAAACGGGCACCTTATGGGTCCAATTTAATATCGGCAGACCGGCATTAATTAATCAGCGGATTTAGTGACACGCGAAATTTTATCGAGGATTTGCGAAAAGTTTACGGTCAATCTCGTTATTTGACCACTTTTAGGAGTGTCCTGTAAATAACGGAACAAGGCGCGAAATGCCTCTATAAAATTGCAATAAAAACTTTCTACCTAGTTCGAGTTTGGGGAATTCGGTACCATCGTCATCGTCTTCAGGGGCGTTCGAGCGTTTTTATCAGATCGTCATCTCGGTTTTTTATGATTTGAGCACGTGGACGATTATCAATTAGCGGCCAGACCTCCGGTCTGACCGCATGTAAATTCGAGGGATTACCTAACCGGAGATCGGCGACAACGATCGTTTGATGGGACGAGAAACAACAAGAAAGATCGAATCGACGCCAACGCACAACAACTCGCCCAACTTTGATAAGATTAACGTTTTTTTTTTCTCTTTTTTTTGGGTAAACAAATTGGTTTAATCAACGGAATTCAAATGAGACGATTAGGCCCGTATAAGAGGGCCGCCTAATTATGTCGCATCAGGTATTTCGTTGATAATCATCAGGAAAGTTCGTCTTTCAGATTGATGCCGGTGTTGTGGTTTACCAATCATTTGTGACCAGATTTCGAAACGTTTTTCCCGTTTTTATATACCCATGCATATATTCATATAGTGAAATGAGCCGGTCAAACCCACATAATAATATACGATGACTGTGGAAATTTCTCCGAGACTCTATGGTGATTTGTTACTGTTAACAATTGTCGTAAAGTAGGAAAATTAACGAGCCACCCGCTTCGGCTTCTTTCGGATAAAATATTTCCGAGTTCGGCGCGGAATTGGGAAAGTGATAGATCATTTCGCGGCGCCGCAGACACAAAACCGCTCGTCTGGTTAATTGATTTTATGATAAAATGGCTTTCGAACCGCATTACCGTTACGGGTTTAATTTATGCACGTTCGCATATTGCGGGAGAGCGCGTGATTTGTGGCGCTAGGCGATCCAAAATCGCGAGAATATGCAAATCCCGAAAATGGGCGCTCTTTCGCGGGGAGAGGCGCTCAAAGTCCCGCCGATGAGAGGAGAGCATCATGATCGCGGGCATCCTATCCTCCCGACCAACAATGTTATCTGTGTGGAACGTGTGCATTGTTGCGAGCTGCGGCCCGGGTCATAGGTCGCGAGAACTCACTGACCTGCAGCGCCTTGCTCGAGCGCGCGAGCTGCCCTCACATTCTGCCACGAAAAAGCCCCACCGACACTTACCGGCTCATTAACGGCCTGTTAAAATATAACGGCGGACAACGGGAATCCGCTAAATAAAATTATCAACCTGGGCAAAAATCTAGCCGAGCGCGCGAGAACGCCGAGCTTTTAAGCTCGCCTTCTTCCTATACAGCAGACTCTTTAATCCGAATGGCTAAATGCGAGGTGATCGAAATTTGATCGGATTACTTGGAGTCAGTTATCGATATTTATGTAGGAAATACTTAAAGTCCAACAAAAAAAAATAGAGCAAATTTTTTTGAATTCTTGTTACACTGAGCTTTTCTTCCTGCCTTCATAGCTACCTACATAGTTCTCTCCAATGCAAGGCGATCGAAATTTGTTCGGATTAATGGAGTCGGTATAAATAAAGTCAACTGATACAATTTTCTATATTTATTAAAATACAGGAAATAAAGTTCAACAAAAGATGCAAAAAACGGATTTTATTTACTTTTGAGCATTTGCTCCTGCCTTCATGGCTAGTTACATAAGTTTGTGCAATAAAAACATAAACACTCTAATTATAATTAAAAAAGATCCGCGCCTTCCGGGGTACACAGTTTCTTATTGGCTTTACAAAAATCACTCAGTTTTATGGAAAACTGTATCCTGCTTGCTCTTCGGGTTGAAGAGTTTGTGTCTTGTTTTTGGAAATTCCACCCGCAGGAGAATTTTGGTATGTAAGCTCCAAGAATTAGTTAGGAATTGGAAATTAAGGTAATTATTAGAAATTAGTGGGGAATTAGTAGGAGTTAGTGGGAAATTAGTAGAAATTAGTTGGTATAGATATTGGTGGGAAAGTTATACATAGGAACTAGTGAAATTTGTAAAAATTATTGTGGAATTAGTAGAAATTATTAAGAAATTTCACAAATACGGGAATTTGTGCACAAGAAATTTTATCAGCAAAACATCCCTCGCTTCCACCCGATGTTCGGATTACTGGAGGTTAGGATAGACGTGGGTTCGGCTTAAAGGGTTTCTACTGTACAATTCTTCTCAGTTTAGATTGGATTCCCGTTTACACCGGCGGGTGTAAAATTCGACCCGGTCCGACCCCCGGTCTCATCCATCTATAAATCAAAACCGATACCATAACGCATTACATTCAAATTTAATGTCAGACAAATCTCTTTGGGCTACTATAGCGAAATATAATGAAGGATATCAAATTACCCGATAATAAATTGAGTGGAAATATAATATAGCGTTATGATAAATGATGAATTATTAATAAAATTAAATTTCTCACCTAGACAAACAGAAAGCCATTGTTGCCAGTCTCATAACTGAAAGGTTAAAAGGTTTCGGCCTATTTCTGATTCACATCGGAATATAATAATAGTAATAATAACGTATAATGGAGAGTCGTATTCTTTCTAATAGAAGACAGAAAAATGCGGCTTATGGATCGCTTAAGATTTTGACCTTTAAACCACTGCATCATATTTAATTAAAAAGAAATAACTTATTCGGCTTTTTTGTAAGTAAGTACCAATGAAAACGTAATTTGATATTGAAGGTAAACCCGTAATTAGATGTCGTAAAATAAACCTTCAACTTTTTATTTATTTCTATGTATGTAGGTATCGATTAATGAGCAATTTTCCTGCAACTTTTGAGATCATCCTCAACAATTTTGTTTTTATTAGAAAGTTCTCGGTGGATACCTATAATATGAAAAAATTCCCACGTTATCCACCCACGCTAAATGTGGAGGCATCTCAAAGGCATGATGGACAAGTGGCCCTGCTTTTAATTTATGTTTCGAACCCTATCTCTTACTTGTAATTTTACAAACGTGCGTTATATGACTGGTACCGCACGGCTCTAGTATGTAAAGTTGCCTACTGTACCGAGTTGGAATAAATTTGAAATTTAAAAAATTGAGGATTAAAAAAATGCGTCAATAATCCAATGTTTCCATCAAATTGTATGAAGACAAAATTTTAATGTCAAATTCAAAATGAAGAAACGATGATAATTTTCAATAAAATCATGAAAGATATCTCTAGACTTCATCTATTTGCCTGCTGGTCATCTAGTATAATAGTATATGCCCACATCTTGAGAGATACAACTTTATAAATACCTTAAGAGTAATATGCTGTAGTAATATTATGATTAATATGACCAGATTAACATCTTTGAGGTACATTACTAGAATCGGGATATTCTTCCGTTACGAAAAGAAAACGAATAGTCACCTAGAAATTTTACAAATTTTTTATCACATTAAATTTAAAATTCAGTTTACAAAAAGTTATTAAAAGGTATCAAGTTGAAATCTTCAGAAAAACCTCTATTATTATAGGGTGTAAAAAAGTGTAGATTTTATGAAATAATTTAAGGTAAAATCAAAAAGTAAAATAAAATAAAGGCAGTCATTATACTTTGCAATATGCAATATGTCGCTGATTATATTCAACGATTCGGCATACTGCGATTAGTGATTTCTTCCATCAACTTTCCGACTTGGACATAATACGACTGTTTAGTGAAGTAGCGGCCGACACGTTAAAAGTGGGTTTTCTGCCCCCGTCTTTCCCATCGGTTGATTTATTTCGGAAATTTCTCGATCGATCGTGAGAAACTTTTGTCTCTCGGAAAAAATTCAGGCTGCGACTTATCGTATATGGTTATGTGTGCCGTGTCAAATTCCGGTCGCAGGCATGTGTAACCACCAAACCTATGACCGCCGAAGATGTTCGCGTGAGACGAAACAAAAGTGTCGGCCCGTCGATAAAGAAGGAACCGTCTCACAACAATTTGAATAAAGTCCATCCGACCGTTTCATCATACGGGTCATCTCTTACTCGGAGAGCGCGAGTAGGTAGGTATAAAGTACAAGCAACAGGTGGGTGGGTTCATCACTTGAAATATAAGCGGTCGATGGTATCGCGTCCGTGTTCGGCCACGAAGTGCAGGTTGACATGTTGTTTTATTGCGTGTACCGAGTCACAGACCGCCTCGTCTTTTCTCTTCTCTTCCAGTTCCCCCCGAAACGGCGCGGGCATATTAAGATTAATAATCCGGCCCGAGCGGCGGCACTAATAACCCGCCGAAGAGGAAAGCGCGGCCGTGTTGTACACACGAGTCGTCGCGACATCGCCTTATAACGCGACAAAGCGCACAAAAATCGGCGCACCCACTAATTTGAATAATTATTATCGGTGGACTTTACAGTTATTATGGTTTTAATGGGGAATTTTCGAAAAAAGCTTGGAAGCGCTTCTGTGCGTACACATGCGCGACGATCTGTGCACCTTTGACCTCTCGATTCTCAAAATAATGCTCACCTCATCATGATGTTGAAGCACTAGACACTTTTGCGACTTTTAGCGAAGGAAAGTCATTCACGAATGTACCCTAAGCTCTATAGGAATTATAGGACAACTATTAATTAGGTATAATTGTGAATGAGCTTTTCGGTGAATAAAATCGCTCTTCAACTGTGTACCTAGGTACTACGAAACTAGATTTTGTCGTCTTGGTGAGTTTCTCTGCCAGCCACTACTTTTCTGTCGCGAATTTTGGTATTGTGTAAAAAGGAATGCATGCTTTTGGAGTCACGTTAGTCGTTTTTCTGTCACTTTTCAGTACCGCTGCTTTTTAATTTTCCGGAAATAATCAGTTGATCAATGGAATTGACTCCATGTCTGTAGTTTCTGTAATATCAAGTCTTCCACAAATTTTAGTTATAATTTGGTTAAAATTACCTATATCCAAACTTTTTCTCAAGATTTGCCGGAAATACTTTGTCTACTTCTCTGGTCATCAACGTGCGCTTCTTTGATTTTGTTGTTGTTTTCTCTCATTTAATTGTAGACATTTTAAATTACGAGACATTATTAATTTTTGCAAAATTTAAATCACGGTTATGGTGTTTGCGATTTACTGGCTAGATGTAATCAAAGAAGTTCCTACGCCTACCAAAGTCTCGTATTTAGATCCGAACTCGTTTGGTTCTGGCTATTTGAAAACATCATAAATAACAAAATTCAAACTTTTTTGACCGTCAATATTTTGTCCAAACCGAGAAAATTTATCCAAAAAATAAAAGATCCATTTTATCCCGCACTACAAGATTTCGCAGTGGACTTTTGGTGTATGTACTACAAGCTCCAGGAATTAGACGGGAATTAGAAATCAGGGAAATAGTAAAAATTAGTGACGAATTAGTGGGAATTCGTGAGGAATTAGTGAGGAATTAGTGGAGAATTAGTAGAAATTATTGGAAAATTATTAGAAATTAGTATGAAATTTCACAAGTTTGGGAATTACAGCAGTATAATACTTCTCGCAAAGCAGTAAGAAGAGCGTTTTTTTGTGCAGTCGAAATAACTTATACCAAGTATGGGGATTTAATATTAATAACAACCCTGGAGCTGAAGCGAACCGTTTATTTCATACTGATATAAGTAAGTACCAACTTTTTTGCAAATGAGGGTTGATCTGAGGGGTGATTTTTTAGATGCTGTTGGTTGTGAAGAACCCTGCGGGTGTTTTTTATACCGCACAAAAAGGAATCGTCGGTTTGAAATTCAAATGGCTCACCAATTTTTTGAGAGCCAAGAATATGAACCAAAAGTTCCCTTTAAAACACGGTGGTACGCCATTCACACATAATATGTATAGCCTAGTTGCTGAATCCTTTGACCTTTGTAAACGTTCACTGAAAAAAAGTACCTGAATCTTTTAGCTAAAGTTTTCGTGAAATACAACATTTATTATGTATAATTTAGACTCGGTCTGTTCGCCACTAGTCAAAGTTCATTCGGCTGTTAGATACATAACAATAAAAACAACAATGAAAGTCAACCAATTTTACTGCCAGATAAATTAAACTGGAAGCAAAAACTACTGGAAGATGAAAGATGATGTAGATCAGGCATTTTCAATAGAAAAATTATTATGTTCAAGATTTTGAGCTACGTCTGTAGGACTTATTATTCGAAGATTGTTGGGGAATGGATTTCTGTATAGATTAGAGAAGTACTTTTTGTAAGAGAATTGGATTAGGAACTATCCGTATTAATGTTCGAAAATCGGGTAACGATTTACAGTGGGCTGTATCTAATCGCCTTATAAAACTCCGACGATAGTGAGGCGAGCTTTAATGATTCCTGCGAATGCACGTTGTAGGCACGGATCGCCGTGCAGGTGGTGTGCCCGTGGGTGTGAAATATCGTCTTAACACCGGCACAGTGGATCCCGATGCTCGCCCATTTATTACGAGGGGTTTTCTCGGAGCGAGAACGCAAAGACCGCGCGCAATCGAAATGAGATTAATAGAAGGCGATTTGTCACTGGAATTGTCACATCCAATAACTCGCGCGGAAATGGAATTTCGTCCATCCGCGACGCCATTATCGGCACGGAGCCACCGGAAATTGGGTGGATGCGCCCAATTAGACGCGATGCCGACTGCAGGGTGGTCTCTCGTTTGCGAGGGTGCATCTTCTGCGGGCAGACCGTCGGCGCCTTGCGGTCACGATGCCATATAATAACCGCACAAATAACCGGGCGCGCATCATAACGAGACCTCCCCCGCCAAGGAAAAACGTGCACAAATTTAAATTTTTTCCGCGTCTTTTTTTCCAATCGCAATCAATAATCCTCTCCGTCCGAGTCGCCGCTGGTAAAAAAAGAGAGTGTTACCACGAAGAACTACATACTCCAAATTCACGTGTCATCCGAGTCACGACCGACGTGCGTCTTTTTGTCTTACGATGAATTCGAAGAGCATGTTATGATTCAAATTCGACTTACGATCTGATTGAGTGATGCGGGGGTCATGAGAACTATGCGGTCCGCATAATATTTGAACTGTAACAACATAACATGACGTTCCTCGCACTGATAGGAAGGCGGAAAGAAAAAAAAGTAAAGCGAGGGGCAAACACCTGGCTGAAATTGTGTACACCGTAAAATCCTTTTTTGCAATAAATCCCAAAAATCCCAAATATGTCCACCATACATCCTCAGAAATGTCAATAAATCCTCGGAAATCCCAAATAAATCCCCGGAAATCCCCGGAAATCTCCATAAATCCTTGTAAATACTCGTTAAATTGTACTAGGTGTTCAATATTTTGCTGTTGTGAATTAAGGTATACAGATAAAAAATAGTGTAACTCATGAAAAACTAATAAAACTAAATCCAGATGCTAAATTGTGCTGAAATGCGTGAAACTACTTTTTTGAAACAAAAAATACTCACACATCATTCACTCGAAATTTTTCATTTTCGATCCTCGTCGTACCGATATGGACAAAGAATAAAAGAGATAGCCCGCCTTCTTAGTCAAAGATTCTAAGTATTGCAGAGAAACTTGGGAGATTTTTGAAGAGAGCAAAATGCAATGTGAGATTTCAGAAATCATTTCATATTTTTTCATGTGGATTTTTTATAGGTGATTTTAGTGTTCGACCTATTGTACATGTAAAAAAGTAAGAGCTTGCAGGTTTTCTTATATCTCATGTAATTCATGGAAGGCGACATCAGAAATTAGTAGAATTTTCACAGAAGTCTTATGGCGAGTGTCTGGATTTATGATGCTCCAGGTGAGCATCATTCGAAATTTGTAACAATGGAGAATATTAGATCCTCAATTTGGGTAAGGAAATGCTCAAAATTACCGTTCAGCTTGACAATTCAATGGGCATGACAGAAATACAGCATGCGCATACGCACCTGAGTATTGTTCTAAGCTCCTTAGAAATCCCGGTAAGTTCACCCCCATAAATCCATATATATCTCCATACATTCCCGGAAATCCTCAGGTGTTTGCCGCTCGAGGTAAAGTCGCTTTTGCGTCATAAATGTCGCAGATTTTTGTGTGAAATTTAGTGTGCAATTAAAATGGGAATCAATTAAACGATTAAACGATATTGCCTCAGAACGTCATCGATTTTTAATCGATGCGGCACGCCGGAATCCCGGAGTGTAGGTACACACGTTATAACGGTGTTGCGACACAAGATACTTTAATTACTGCATAAAGAAGTCGAGGACGGTATTTATGAGCAGTTAATTTTGTAAACAATGTGATACATTATGAGACGCGGGATCAGATTTGCGCAAAGTTCTATAATAGTAGTTGGTGAGATAGCGCAACCGTAAAACAAAGGACTTCGCCATTAACCTCCTCGACCTCAACTTGAGTCCTTTAAAACAGGATAACGAACGAATGAACGAACGATCGGCTCGTCGTTTCTATCCTATTACCTCCATCTGGGTATAAAGTCGGACGGGTGCTGCTATAGCCGTCCAAGAAAATCTAGGGAAGTGGACTCATTACGATTTCTCGCTAGCTATTTGTAACACTCATTGTCTGCCCATAAAGAGTCAGGTTGGGATCGAGGATGTCGTGCGCTACTGGGTGGCATGGATAATAACGCCAAATTATCGTCTCTAATATCGTCCATTCCGCTAATAATGTAGACTAAATGGATCGAATCATCGAGCAACTTTACCAATTTGGCTTCTCTATCATTTCAACAAGTCGGCGCAAGCGGACCAAGAACGGACCGCATCGTTCCGCCAGATTACTACTGTTTTCAAATCGGACCACACACTCGGCCGATCTTTCGATCTTTCGGAAATTCGGTGACCCCCCTCATGATGATCGCGAACCGTAATTAAATGCGCCCGCCTCTATAATCGCAATAAAATTAGTCGGAACCGTTACGATTTCTCAATCAACATCAATCATAGTGGAACACGTACGGACATACATATGTTACGGACCGAACGATATCACGAAGAATCGGCGATAAAGGTCGTAAACTCGGGCTCGCCGCTATCGGCATCATTCGAATTTCTTCAAGGAGAGAGAGTATATCAGATGACAAGCAAATTATCTCGTACACAATTAGAGGTCCGGATCTGTACAAAGCGCCTTTTGTATCTCGGCCACCACAAAACTTTTCAAACGTTTATTTCTCAACTCCATTGAATTCGTAATTTGTAATTTGTAAGCCGCACTGAATCTAATTTTAGTCGACTTTCTACGTGTGTGGTACCGTTTCTACCAATAATTAGTCGCTGTTACAGATTCTTCGGCGGGAGAGGAGGAGTGTTTTTAACACCCACTGTATCCGATCTTGTATTTCGAGAACGTTGGCGATTTTTCGTGTTGTCGACGCTTTTAACCCGATGAATAATGATCGTTGTACGATAATTGGCTTTGAGATGTGTCTAGAAAGATGTCTGTTTGCAATTTGGTCTTCTTTCTTATCCTGGTTGTACTTGGGTTAAAAGCTTTATGGTATATACGATGATGATGATGATGATGATGATGATGATGAGAGGAGTCTGGGCGACAGAGCTCGAGCGCGGGGTCAAGTGAAAACTGTGAGGATGATCGGTCTTGACTTGGTTCATATCGGGGCACGCGGAAATGCGGAACCCCTAGGGCGACTCTGATAAACATTCAGGCTGATTGAAAGCCATCATCGTGAGTAAATGCTCAAAATGGGTCGTAAATGTCCGACAATAGATGCTTCAGATACACTTCCATCGCAACATATTATTTCTATATCAAAATTGGTTTTATTATCCGCACGAACACGAACATGATTCGCCTTTCTGGGGCCGAGCGCAAATCACTGTAATGAAACACCGCGTCCTCCTGATCCCATGGTTCGAGTGGACGAAAAAGGGTAAACTGCGCGAAATTACCCGGACGGGGCGGGCGCGGCGCGATAAATTAAGAACGGGACGCCTCGAGGATAATTAAGAACTCGCCGAGACATCGATAATTGCGATCTCGACTTTCGACGGTATTATTCGCGTTTGCTTCTATTCGCATCGAAATTCCTCTATTTTTATATTTCGCATGTGCGTTTCCGCCCACAGCCGTGGTGCTCCATAAAGATCTGCGCCCATAATTCACGACCGCCGAAGGTTTTGAAAGAGCGCACTCGGACCTACTCACTTACGGCAGAGCGGAGTTCTCCACGCCGGCATCGCCATGCGTGTATTTCGTTTTAATTACACGGTACGATCACGCGGCATTATTCATATCCACGTCTGCTGTTCCACAATAAGTTCACATTACACGCCTTCGAGTAATTGCACTCATTCGCCTTCTAGGAAGGCATTCGAATGTCGGCGATCTGCGTCCGTGCCGAACGTATCGTGAAATATTGATAATCTAAATCGCCACATATTCCACAACTCCATAGGCTCGGTGTAGTGAAAGAAGCTTTTCCAAACTTCAAGGAATCGATAGGAATCGACAATGCGCGCCGAGCCACCAACGGGAGACCCCTTCGAGCTCTTCGAAGTTTACGATGGGAAATAATGGGGTAAAATTCATCGATCTGTCTCTGTTTCTCTAATAGTTCTAAAACGAGACAAAATGACAGTCATATCCTCCCCTTATGTAGGATTTATTCGATCGCTCCCTACAACTTTTTTTTGCTTACTTAATTATTACAAGTCTCATTAGGTCTACTGACGATAATGCAATTTTTTATTAGATTTATGGGCTCTCAATTAAAAGGGCGATAATTTCTTAAAGGTAGCACATTCGCCCCGCTCATCTTAGGGCCCGAATACGTGTGACGTATCGAGTATTTTGCCATCTGGCAACGCCGCTTCAGACTATGGCGCTTGGCAGTGTTTTGTCACCTGCCGAATATCTGTCAGCTGGGGGTTGACCACCTAAGAAACTTGTGTACACCAATTTTCTAAATTGCCAAATTTGCCAGAAATTTACCAGAAATTTGCTGATGGCTGCACACCAAAATTGCCAGGTGGTCAACCCCTCGATAATAAAGTTTGATTTTTCTTGCGATTGCGACAATGAAGGCATGTTCCTTATTAAGTGCACCAATACGGCGTCAATGAATTACTTCACTAACCAGCGTACATACTAAAGACAAAGATTACCAAAAGTGAGGTTAGTTGAAATTGGATCGCAACTGTGAACACACTGAACAATTGCTGTGGAATACGCGATGTTGCCAAACTGACATATGGCTCAATTCTCATTGGCCATGCAAGCGATGCGCGCGTATCTCCGAATGTGCAAAATCAGAACACATTTTGGAAGGACCGTAACTTAGTCATATTCATATTCTGCTTGTACTCTTTTCTGTACTTGGACATTGATCTCTCACATTCACTAGTTACCCCATTCGTGCGAATTATTATTTGTGAAATCTCTTCCACATGTCCGAACGGAAAGATCCGAATCTGTTCCGCCCATTCCGCGTCCCCTCGATGATGATGCGAAATGTAAACACGATGTAAAGGTAATTGAATCGTAATGGGGATCGGGTCTATGGGGCATGACTCTGTGTGAAATTGGGTAAGTGAAATGGTTGATGATCAATGTCGGGGCGGGTCCGGGTATGCCGAGTCCGTCGATAATTCAACTCCGATATTCCGGTCCTAAACATACACGGCTACAATATTTCAATTTGCGCCCCGGTTATCTAGATCGAAATGCGAGCACGATCTTCTCCGCTCACGATTTTTCGACAATGTCAATCAATAATAACTAAATACAACACTCTAGAATATTGCGCGATGTGTAGCACGAAACCTGGAACTAAAGAGCTTTTACTTTTTCTCTAATCTATAATTAAAATTCACTCCGACAATAATTTCGTACTAGGTTATCGAGACCTCGGATCGACGAGAGCGTACTTATACCAGCCTAGCATGACTCCTATAACTGGATCAGGAATACGTTTTTAATTCGACTGTGATGCTGTGTTGTTGTTGGCATTTGCTTCGATTCTCTCACGTTCCAGTTGTTTGCACGCAAACGGCGCGCGATCCCTCCTAATGTGCAGGTTTATATAATTTTCCGGTAATTCCAAAACGAAAAAACCGAATTGCACCATGCGCGAACCAACAAACGGGTCCAGAAAAAGCTCACTTAACGGCCGCGCATTAGGCTTATCGCACTTGCGAAATCTGAACGCGATCAAAGGGTAATTGGACCTTTTCGACCACATTCAAAATAGAGCCTCGTGCAAATTAGCGCCGTTATCGTCGGCTAATTTAGACGTTAAAGCAAAACGAAAAGCCGGCACCATTGCATCACGATCTCCGAGGCTACAATGTTATAAATGGGGCAGATTCGCCGTAATTGTTACGTGCAGTACTTAGATTGATGAAGAGCAGAAATGATGATAGCACTAACGAACGGATCGCTTATAACGGCCGACTTGCAATTTCGCCCCGCAGAAAAACTCAACAGATTCAATATTAATTAGCGAAAAGACTCAATTAGAAAAAAGCAGTTATTAGTGGCCGACGATTTTGGAGATTTATGACCTATCGCAGGTTTCGCTTCTCGAATAATAATTTATTTAATTGAGCTAGTCGACGGGTTAGGTCGGCTGGTAAGTGGGTGAAAAGCAGACAAATTTTAGTGATGTTTATGCTGCAATAAAAATAATTATTTCGATATGACGTAATTAAGGCGGCCGAGGAATCTTCGCACGTTAACACTTTTCCCCTGAAATGTATAATAGGTGTATCTGGAGAAATGATGGGATTTTACGGTTGGGCTATAGATCATGGCATCGGGAAATTAAACAAACAGAGGGCTTGCTAAGATAGTGAGATAAGCTCATGGGGAATTGGAGAACAACTTTGCCCACCCATGAGTCGTTCAATATTTGTACGATGTAATTTATTGTTATTGGGAAATAGTAATTATTACGTCTTCTCTCACGATAAACTCCACAACAGGTTAAAGTATACTTTATATATGGACGATATATACGGATACAGGCAACATTTCATTTAGCAAATTTTTAATTACAATCTCTTCATGTCTCAAGTTCTTCGTACCCGATCGACGTTTCATAACTGTACAATTAGTTTGGATTTATGTTCCCCCTTGCTTGCTGTGTTCTAAAAACAGTAAATTTTCAACCATCAGTGAAAGAGAGATTATTAATTATTATTACCCATATGAAGATCGTGTATCAACATTCGGATTTAATAATTCGGATTAAAGTTATTAACTCGACCAGGTATCTAACTAACCAACGATTATAATGCACGAGTATAAATAACTAAATGAAATAGTAAGCGCCGCGCCGGTATATTTTGAAATGAGATCGTGCTGAATTTCAATTATAAAAGCGGATGATCTAGTATTCCGAACATTCGTGATTGTGTCTGCATACGTATACGTATACGCCTTATTTAACCTTGTACCAAATCAACCAAACACCACCGATGAAGAATTTTAAATAACCCGACATAAACTTACCATATTCCGACGATTACTTTACATTTGAATGTAAATCGGCACCGGATTTAGGCGCGCGCTCCGTGATTTCCATCACCAATCGTCGGCGATAAAGGAAAGAAAAAACGATGGGAACACTTTCGATTTCGTTATTATACTATTCCCCCGCGTCCGAGCTGAAAGACCATCATCATGAGAAGATCTAACTATGTGTAACGGTAATTTTCATTTTGCTCGAGATACTTTAGCGCTTCGCGCTTCGGTTCGAGTCCGCAGGAATCAAAGACGTGAAGACAGAGGATCACGTTTATGTGTTTAAAAAGGTTGCAGGGATGACAGGTATAAATCAACTCATCTCATGTGCAAGAAGCATTCTTGGCTTTGGTGTGGGAATGGTAAAATTGAATTTACTTATACTCGTTAGTGATTTAGATGAAGAGCTTCGAGACCGGGCGACCGAGCTATAAATCAGGACCGCGTGAGTTCGCGCCAGGAACAATATAATAATTAATAACAACCTACGAGCGCATTAGGATCAAAAAATAAACATTAGATAATCCGTAATTATAGGGGAACCCGTCTCTTATCCGATCATCTGGGGCTGCATACAGCAAATACTACACGCGGAGACGCCGAGCGAGAACCGTACCCGGCCCGATGCGAACGGGGCCCATAAATCTAGAGTAAAGGTACCTACCATCACAATGAGGCCCCGTGTAGTATAGGGAAATAATTATCGTGTCGTACAATTATTATTACCCTGGGCGAAAACGACACGACAAAAATTAACTATATCATTAAAGTCATATCTAGGTATAGTTCGGTGGTGATGAGAGCAGTACTTTTTCGAAAGAGGTGAGCGCCTCACGGTCGTTTCTCGTGAAGTAATTAAGTAATAAACAGTTTTTTTTTCCAGATTCAGTAACACTAAAATAACGATGCGAGAACCCATAAAACATCCTTTCACCACGTCCGAACATCTAGAGATACATCTCGGTATGTGCAGGTACGACTTTTGTTAAATTGTGTGCGCCTGGGCCGGGCCTCTATAATTATGAAATTGTAACACTCACGCTTCGTACAGATCATTTAAAATGATACCGATATATACCGGACTCTATAAGTAATAATAAGTATTATACGAGCGAGGGAGAGAGGGAGAGAGAGTGCAGTCAGGCACGACCGTTTTTAATGGAATTGTATTTTAATTTGTGAAACAGATCGTGAATTGGATTAAATTATTGTTTTCGTCTTCCATTCTTCCCTATAGGCATAAGTACAGTAGACACCCTTTAACCCGAACGACTAAACGCTAGGTGTTCGGATTACTGGTGTGTTACTGGAGTCAGTGAAAATTACATCAACTGATACAGTTTTCGACTTTTATTGAGGATGTTGAAGTTATCAACCAGTCTGATTGATTTTGATGGTTGTTTCGTCGTTCATTCGTCGATATTGCTAACAAGTTGACACGATTAAATTTTAATATTGATCAATAGAACTTGCTCATTGGAAATACGGAAAGATCATTTGAATCTTCATGGCTATGAAATCGTTCTGCCTCTATCTTTTTAGAAGTTTTCATATGAGACACAATGATAGATATGCATAGCCTCCCCTTATGAAAAATTTAAATGATCTCTCTGTACTATCGCACGGTCGATTCTCCATTTGAAATGTTCATAAAGACTGATATCACTGCAGTATCAGAGAATGTTCGTGTTTTGAAGAAATACATGGCGATTATAGATTTTCCAATATAAACCGGCCATCACGTGACATAAGTTGCTAAGCAAAATTTAATTGAAAAACATTGCTAACCATTGACTAATGAGAGTCACGTGACGGCCAGTTTATGTTGGAAAGACTATAGAGGAACTATAGAGTAACTTCATGCTAAAGATAATATAAAAAGGCATAATAAAACACTACAAGAAAATATATATAACTCTAGAAAGATTAGTTTTGGGCATTTCTCTCTGGAGCCTTGATGGCTAGTTCTAGAAGATCCGGCAGTAAAAAGTGTGAAAACACAACAAAAAACTCAGATGAGAATAAAAAAGTACCCGCAGTCTTTCTGATGAGCACTTTTTATCGCCTTTCCAAAAATTACGCATAGTTTTTGGAAAATTGTACACTACTGCTAGGTCTAGAAAGATTTTGTTCAAATCATGTAATTTCTACACGATGTTTGAATTATTGGAGGTTCGAATAAACGTGATGGGTTTCGCTAAAAAGGTCTCCACTGTATACAAGTATACGAACGACTCGAGAGATGGAGCCGAATAATGTGATAATGAAAGATTTATTTTAATTGGTATATCGGTCGTTTCGTAATATTTCGAGTATGACATCATCACGATTCGAGATGGAGGCACCGGGCGGTTCAAAAGGCCGTCCGGTTGACGTGTCGGGTTTGCGACCTCGCCACCCGCCGCTATCTTCTGACGGGCGAAAATAAATTATTCTAACACATGCAAATCGAGCTTAAATTTAAATAATTCAGGCGTGCATCTGCCCAAAATACCATCAATTAATCCAACTTAAAATATGTTTACGGCAGCAATTAACAGTATTTTCTTATAAATCAATGATGGGTACCGGACGTGTATACGCGATATTATTTAGTATAAAAGAGTGTGGAAAGTACATGCGGAGTGGTAAGGCCGTGGCGCCCCGTGCAGAATATTTCTAAACTTCGTCACGCGATACTTGTAATTACATGTAACCTAATAAATTTATTTCACACGGCCCACGGGCCACGAGATGTAAACAAACCCGATGATAAATCGTCCGGACCCGGGCCGAATCTATCAAATTGACGTCTCAATCCGTTGCGTGCCTCCGGTCCATAAAGCTTCACGCACCTCGATCCGGTCCCATTTTTGCTTATTTAAAGGCGCGATCCGGTCTATAGGAGAAATAGAGCGACCCATCGATTCTTCTCCTCCGCCGATATCGAAAATCAAAGGTCATCGTGAACATCGATTATCCGAGATGCGATCTCGATTACTCATATTTACTCCAATTTCGGCTCGCGCTCGCCCTCGTCCGTATATAATTTCCTTATCTCCGGTTTTTCGTAGAGTCTCGGAGAAGGCGAATCACGCAACCTCATTCCCCATACACGGCGATTCTGATTGTTCGAACGATCATGGATTTATAACGATGCATCTGATTATAACGAGAGTATGATTCATGATCGCCGACCACCGCAAACATCCTCGAATTGCGAAAGATCCGAAGTTGCGCTGAAACCGACGAGGCAAAGTGAGATGTGGGCCGGCAATAATTATTATATTGTTTGATGTGCAAAACCGTGCAGGTCGGTATAGATGGCCTTCGCTGTCATCGTCCTGTCATGTAGGTAAACAGAAAAAGGGAGGATTTCCGCGAGTGGGTTAACTATAACCGATTCGGTGACTAATGCTCCGCATGAAGTAGGTATCATTCACGTAAAGGTTAGTGCAGTAGTAATGCAGTTGCAGTGGTTGTACACATGTTACCGTTAAAACCCGAAATCAGTTGAAACTAGTTTTAACCAGTTAAAACTAGAATCCACCAGTAGGCTTTGAGAAACCTAGAATTAACTAGTCAATTCTAGAAATCATTATGGGCATTTGGTAAAGCTGGTTTTGACTAGTGAAAACCTGAAGTAACCAGCTGACTTTGTAAATACCCGAATCGTAACTGTTTTCATGAGATTCTAGTATTAACCAATCATGCATTGGTAAGAACTGGTTTCCCCTGTATCAGTACAAAAGCGAATCCGAACCGAAAACAGTTACGATTCGCGTATTCACAAAGTCAGCTGGATACTTTGGGTTTTCAGTAGTCAAAATTAGGTTTACCAAATGCTCATGGTGATTTTCAGAATTGACTAGTTGAAACTAGTTTTAACTGATTTCGGGTTTTGACGGTAACACGCATACTGTTCCCATGTGCTTATGGGTGGATTGGTATGACAATGGAAGAGCTTTCAACTTTTTGCACTATACCCCATATCAATTCGTTTGCAAGAACCAACCAAACCAAGCGTGTTGCACATATCCTTGTATGTACAGGCACTTGTACTATTGTCACTTTTGTCAATTTGATCGTAGTTTCAAATTTCAGTCTAATTTTTAAGAACTTCTACTTAGTGAAACCTAGTGACACATCAATTCGCATGCCTAGACAATACACCACGTGGGTTATGTGAATCCTATACATATACTAAGTTTGGGACCGAAGATAGCTAAGTTGGGACTTTGTCTTGCAACCGCAATGCGAATGCCCTACAACTGCACCAACCTTAATGTGGATGGTACTTTAGACGTGTAAATGAGAGGAAAAGCCGAGTGGTTTTGCGCGAAGATGGGCGCCCGAGTATGTAAACGATCCCCGTTCGACAATTAATCGTGTGGGGTAATGTCGATCTCTCGATGGGGCTCTTGTTAACAGCTCCGATTAGCATTCCCATCGGTGAGCCGGCTCACACATTTAAGCGTGTTTACATGTCCGCTCTAAATGTTACCACTAGGAGGAAGCTCTGTTTATAGAGGACTATTACACGGATAAGGATAATGGAATTTTCAAGCTCGCCAACTTACCAAAAGAAAAATATAAAACCCGACCAGACGGCCACGGCGACGAGAGCACCGGGAGATTTTTTGACGAAGGTGTGGCAGCTCTCTCGATCCGTATAGTAGGTAGCCTCATTTTGATTGATAATTGTATAAGTACTCGTATAACCTGAATTACATTGATTGCGTTCGATTCAGTCCAGATATACACGTACGCGACGTACAGAAGGGAGACGCGATCACAATTGATTAATTCAGATGACTACGTAAAAATCGGCTAATCCCGAGCGGACCTAAGAAATAGAATATTATTAGGTGAGCGTGTTTTGGTAGCTTTTATTCGCGAGTTTGAAAAACTTACGCCACGAGCGCCAGCGAGTGGCGTAATTCAAACGAGCGAATAAAAGCCAAAACACGCGAGCTTAATACTATGCTTTATCCACTCCAAAACAGGTAAAACGGCTCTCGAAAATTCGCTCAACTTTCAAATTTCATTCAAAACAGCTGTGACGGACAGAATGTAGTGTTGTCAGATCGGCGCAGATTTGTGAGCTGCGAACAGTGCGAAGGGAACTGTTATAAGTGTCATACCTTCATTCATAGCTCTTTCTGGATATTTCAGGTATCTGGTATCTCCGGAGCCGTTCCTATAAGCTCGTCTCCATTTTCACTATCACTTATATCATTCATATGCATATTTTCAATTAAACGATCAAGTAATTTTCGACACTTCACCACTCGCAACAATTATTCAAACAAATGGTCGCCATTTTTGAATGTCAATTTCGCGATTGTTGCGCTGTTGCCAATTGTACCTGAAAATCGCTCTATTCTGATTGGCCACAGCCAATGCAATAATGATCCCATTAATCGCTGGAAATGTCACTTTATTTCATCGAACTGTGATCTATATCAATAACGCCACCCATTATTACCAAAAATTTCTAATAATAATAGTATGATTATTATCTAGGAGTGGATAATAGAATATTATTAGGTGAGCGTGTTTTGGTAGCTTTTATTCGCGAGTTTGAAAATCTTACGCCACGAGCGCCAGCGAGTGGCGTAATTCAAACGAGCGAATAAAAGCCAAAACACGCGAGCTTAATACTATGCTTTATCCACTCCAAAACAGTTAAAACGGCTCTCGAAAATTCGCTCAACTTTCAAATTTCATTCAAAACAGCTGTGACGGGCAGAATGTAGTGTTGTCAGATCGGCGCAGATTTGTGAGCTGCGAACAGTGCGAAGGGAACTGTTATAAGTGTCATACCTTCATTCATAGCTCTTTCTGGATATTTCAGGTATCTGGTATCTCCGGAGCGGTTCCTATAAGCTCGTCTCCATTTTCACTATCACTTATATCATTCATATGCATATTTTCAATTAAACGATCAAGTAATTTTCGACACTCCACCACTCATAACAATTATTCAAACAAATGGTCGCCATTTTTGAATGTCAATTTCGCGATTGTTGCGCTGTTGCCAATTGTACCTGAAAATCGCTCTATTCTGATTGGCCACAGCCAATGCAATAATGATCCCATTAATCGCTGGAAATGTCACTTTATTTCATCGAACTGTGATCTATATCAATAACGCCACCCATTATTACCAAAAATTTCTAATAATAATAGTATGATTATTATCTAGGAGTGGATAAACACTTTTTTATTATTTCTCGTTTCATTTTTCTCTTTCAATGTGTACGCGCATTGTCGGGTGCTAAATAACAACAGTTCGTCTTCCACTATATTGAAGCAAATTGAAGGCTTCTGATTAGCCATGAAATGGTTGAGTTATGGAAGTGATGGGACTGCCTTCAGCGGTATTAGAACAATGGGGCGAAGATAATGATCTAAAACGTCAGTTCATGCCTCTTTGTAATTTAAAATTTACTGCTCATTAAATACTTATTTAAACTAAACAATCGTTGAAAGCGTTATATAAATTGACGGCGCGATCCTGAGAAGTCTACTCCAACTTATTCTGAATTATATTTCCTCTTAGATAATCACTAGAAGAGAACAAAATACCTAGTAGATATAACGTGTAGATATAATAGATTAGAATGAAAAGTTGGCCGTTTCTGGTTTTGCGTTGGCTTGAAATTGAAGTCAGGTGGCAATGATAATAAAATGCAAGGGAAATAACGCGAGAAATTGCAAAAAGCGAGTAATTAAAGGGGAATGAAACTGAAAAACTTATTACCAACGTCTCGTGCATGTCTAAGTGCCAAGATATTTCATTCAATTACACTAATGAAGTATTGTACGGACTCCTATGGCCTTAGCGCGTAAAAACTTTGGATTAGTTTGTTAGCAAGTCATCTAGAGACTGCATTCCACTCGTGCCGGCTTTCTGTTTTACTTCTATCCAGTTATTACGGTGTGGTAAATGAATTTACTTTATTACTGGGGGCACGTATGACAATAATTAACACGACAGAATCGTAAAACAACTCCACTTCGTGTATGCCCGGTACGCGGATATGCATATGCATATGCGCAAGCGGCGGACAAATGGCAGCACTTTCAGTGATTTTTATCAACGGATCTTGAGCAGCTGAGCTCCAGAGCACACATAAGGGGCGACAAAATGCGCAACGATTGCGTTGATTTGTGGGCCGACGAAAATTCCGCCCGAGCGGATTTATCTGGTGACGAAATCGCCATTTTCAGATTTGTCAAGTCGTGAATAAAACATCGTCCGGAGGGCGCTTTCGCCTAATTTATCGGATGTTGGGCGAGGCCATTGTGAACGCCCCGGGTACGAATATGGGAATAAAAGGACGAAATTATGTACATATTCAGTTTGTGCGCCATGTGTCAACGTTATCTGCGATCTTTACCGGCCGGAACAAGCGTTAATCCGCGGGCAATCTCGGTCTGCCCGCACCAGTCCTCCGGGAAGATGCCTATCGCGCGCATACCCTTACCCGGCCAAGAAACGTGCCCTACCGCCAGGGGCACGTTTCTGATCTCTACGATTCATTGCAATTGTAAATTTAGGTTGCGTTCGGTATCCAGTGAATAATTCAACTTTTTGACTGTCCGAAGGTGTCAGAGATTTTTTCCATAATTTACTGTGATAAAAACTTGGTTCAAATTCCAAACACTCTATTCACATAACTGCAATGAGAAAACGGCAACAAAACACAGAAAACCTATTTTAATTTAATGATGATTTATAATGATACCAAACGACTGACATATGTAGGTATATCGTCTCGAAAATGCAGAAGCAATGTTGTCACAACACTGTAAAAATAGTTTTTACGTACAAATTTTTCAAGTCGTACTTTTTTTATGCTGGTCGGGAGGTGGGTGAAATCATCTCGAATCATTATGATTGGGTATGGTTACGTTTTAATGATGATATTCTGCCAGCAGATCGTTCACAAATGTATTCTATTAACCCATTTTCAACATTTTAATTGGAAAAGCAAAATTTACATCAATAATGTGGATTCACCGTGGTTTTCACGAACATACAATCAGACTATGATTTCTTATCACATTTTCACGAGCATTTTCATATTTCACATGAAGCGAAAGTTCCAAATATGAATTTCAATCGAGTCCACTCGGGTTTCACATGTGTTCATGCACTCATTTGCAATTTTTCTCATTTGTTGGTCTCAAAACCGTTTCACAATAAAAACTGACAGGAGTGGCAGTAGGAAATACGGAGCGATCGAATAAATTCATTCTGGCATCTCTATCCTTCTGGTGGTTGTGAAAAGAGACGAAATGTTATGTAAAATTTATTCGATCGCTCCGTATTACACGAAGCTCAAGGCATACGAGTAGAAACATATCACAAATTTTTGATAAATTTTAAAAATATCCATTAGTAATTGATATATTTGCATTGGAAGAGTCATAAAAGACGCGTTGGTTGCCAATTATTAACATTGTGGTCATATAACGCTCATTAATCAGGTAATAATCAAATCTAAAAAGAAAATTCTGAATATGATGGCAGATGCTGAACGCAACCTTTACAATTACAATTCATTGCAGATACCAGAAACAGGCCGAAGATCTCTGCGATTCGACACCCGTTGCATCTGAAAGAGGATCGAAAAGCGTGGTCGTCTCAATAATATCGGGATCGGGACGGAAAAGTGCGAGAGGTGCCCTCTCTGGTTCGTTCCGCAGGGCCGTAATTGCGCCGATTGGCGATGGTTATTGTCGCGGGTCGGAGGTCGTGCGAACTGTCCCGCGCAGTGATTTGTCGCACTCGCGTTATACCGATGCACAACGCCGCCAGATCCTTATGCGCTTACGTTATGGAAGTGTCCGACCGACCTCACCTACACTAACGGTGATAAATAATAACGCAATTGTATGTACCCGCTCGTCGGGTTCGCCCGACACTATTGAGATAACAATGAGGGGAAACACCACGGATTTCAGACAGTTTTGATTAAAAGTGAAAAAACCGTATCTCAAGAAAGTTTTTCGACAAAATCTTGGTGGTCCTCTCCATATTCTCCTGAGCTTTGGTGTTTTCAAACCCGCATTTGAAAATATTCTAAAACAACGGCAAAGTTCTGTTGCGCGAGTTTCAATAACCGATTTCTCATAGGAAACGAACCTGTTTTCATTATGCAGTGTATTCCATCACAAACGAACAACCACCGATAATTCCGAAACTGTCTAGTTTTGAAAAAAAAACCAGAAACAGGCCCATTTCTGTTTTTAGTGGGATACATGGACACTCCAATTCAGGTGATGACTTCCTCTTCTCGAATTTGAATACGAAAAGCAGGTCAGGTGGCACCTCAAATTGAAGGACTATTCTAGAAAAATCGTTGATTTTTTCGAGGGGTATTCTGCATGTACAAACAGTGTTGGATGAGAAATCAGGGTAATCAATATAAATTAGTGAAAAATCAAGAGGAATTCGTGAGAAATTAGTAGGAATTAGTAAAGAATTAGTAAAAATTAGCGAGGAGTTAGTAGGCAATTAAAAAAAATTATTTTACACGAAAATTACGAAAAAAGGGTTGCAAGAAAACCAATACGTATTTTCTGTCATACCATTCTTACGGTCGCATCATCATAGGGCATGAAAGAAATTTTGACGAATAATTCCAGGATTTTCTTGCAAAATTTTGACATTGCGGATTTGGAATTCTGAAAACTACCGTAGATATAGTCTTTCCACGATATTTTGGCTATCACGTGATCTAAGTTGCTAAGCAAAATTGAATTGAAAAACATTGATAACCATTGACTAATAACAGGTATTTGTCAGGTCCTTTGTGGGTCACGTGATGGCCAGTTTATGTTGGAAAAACGATAGGTACCTGAAAGTTTTAATTCATAAAATAAATTGCCCACCAGCAGACTTTGGATAATTTTGTTAAAATAGCCACTTTCGGACCCTACTTTCTACCTTTTTCCTATTTTGACCAGAGGAATTTGTTCCGAGGTATTGTCAGTACAATTTTGAATTAAGTAAGTACGTTGAAATAATATGTAAGTAATGGCGAATAGGACTGAAGTTTTAGTAAATTTTGCTTTGTAAGTAACTACTTAAAATTTCGTTGTGTATACAGTTTTTCGGTATTTTCCACCTTTCAATACATAAATTTCTGCTGCAGAATAGAGCTGTCCCAAATTATCTGTGCCCCAAGGTCGGATGCGCATTCGTACAAAACGTTAATAAATGAAACCAAATCTTGGGCTCAATATGAAGAATGTCAGTACCGCCGATAGTAAACTTCTTCTTTGCCTTGAAACCGCATAAGGAAGATAATAATTCCATTATTTCGATAGTATTTGAATATCGAATGGATAATATATTGTATATGTATGTATTTTCTGTCAACTATATTGATCAATTATCCATCTAATATCATCATTATTTATGAAATTATAAATAATATCAGTGACTTCGCCACTGTCAACTTGGTTTCTATCTGACATTTCCGAACTTGCCCGAAATTTCGTACGGAGCCTGCGCGAGCCGAGGCACAGATACTTTGGGACGGCTCTACTTACACCTCGTTTTTGAATTAGGCATACTATACAGCGTGGGCTATAAGGGGCTGTCAACTTGGTGCACCCGTGATGCGATACTAACTCTCCTACGGAAATTGGAAAAAAGCCGCACGGATTTCCTTCGGAGATAAGCGAGCGGTCTCGATGGGTGTCCAATTTGTTAGGCCGGGGGAGATTCAATGAGTAAGTGGCGCATTATAGATTCTAGACCACGATTGTCCGGTCTCGCTACCGTTGAGATCGCGAGATAGGCCCATTGTCATACGCCGCGAGCATAATAACACTTCTCGCGTTGATGTGGGTGTCTGCCATCGAGAATGAACACCTTCACACCACACGTGAGCCCGCCAGAACAAATCTCACTGCTGCTGGGCCCTGTTGCCCAACTTTTACTAAGATTAGTAATTGTAAAGGTTGATGCGTTCAGATACCACCATATCTAGATTTGATTAAATACCTGTTAATTACAGGTTATTATGCCCGTAAGACTGAGAATTGACAACTGATACGATTTTTCTGACTCTTTCGATGAGAAAATATTAGTAATTTATCAATTGCTCCAATTTTTCCAAAAGTTTAGTGATAGGTATTTTTTGAAGGACTACCTACTTAGGCGTTGAATTTCATATTAGTTTTCGAATTGTATCAGCAAGTGCCGAAAATTGCAAATTACCCGAATGAAATTTTGATGAAGAAGAAATAGAACTTCATGGAAACTATGAATAAATCAAAATTGTATGAAAATATAAGGGAACATTTTTATTTGAGTTTCAAGTTTGAAAAGTGATAAAAATCGTCGAATTTTCATGATGAAACATCGGAAAATGATGTATCGTCAAATATGGTGGTCCCATATTTTGGCCAACACGTGACCTAAGTTGCTAAGCAAAACTTAATTGAAAAACATTGTGAATCATTGACTAATGACAGGTGTTTATTTTGTAAAATACTCGTAGTTTGAATTTACCCCATTTTGAGACACGTTAGCAGCAAAAAAAACGTCGAAATTTCAACAATTACTAATCGTAGTAAAGTTGGGCAACATGCCCCAGGTCGCGGTTTCGTCTACTGCAAATCGTCCGCTTCTTCTCTATGTATTATCGCGAGATGAGTCCAAAAATTATGAGCGCGAATTAATAACGCCGGGCCGCTCCTTCGTCGGGTTTCGTAAAAATGTCCGCATCAGGAGAAGGCGAATGCGAGTCGTAACGTGACGAATCAATCACGAGTTAAAAATCTCAATTATCGGGTAAAATCGGCGCGTCTGCGGACGGAACGTGCTCCTCCGAGGAGGGAATACACGCCGGGTGGGTACCTACATCCTCTCGGTATCACGATAGAGGTTCACGTTTTATCTAAACGGGAAATCCGAAAGATGCTCTCACGCACCTAGGCGTCGGACGGCGAAAAAATCTTTATCTCAACTATTTTCTGTAAAGTCGCATTGCGCTTCGGGACGAAAGGACTTATTGCAAAATACGACCATTAGGAGCTGTTCACTGGCAACTTGTTGGCGATCTTATCGCACGTTGAGAATCGCAGAACGTGACCTTGCTATGCTCGTAACACCTCCTGGAATCTGTACAAGTTTGGTTTTATTGAAAAAATCGGAACATACACGCGGCATCATCAAACATCCCAGAATGTCTCGGCGCAAAAGAAAAATCGTCCAAACCGACAACGCCATCTGACGACCGGGACCCTGCTCATTTGTATACGGATCTTCTCCGATTATTATTAAAGCTCGCTTTCGATTGGTCCACCGCTTATTATAATGAGAGTATGGATTTGGCGCCTGTCCCGAGTAATAATCTAAAAATAAGATATGTTAAATCGTGCTCAGACGTCTTGACGATTAGTATTCAATACGAATATTTATTTTTATACTTTGACAATGGGATTAAAAAATCACTCGACCACGATTCGTATAAATGAGCAATATAAAGTTCGTCTGCTTGTCGCATAAAAATCGTCCAAATTTATCGTCACCTCTATTGCTTCTATGGAAATTGTGAATCCCATGTCAGGTCAACTGCCTTAAGTTTAATTCAGATCGACAGGAAGTAGAGATTTGATGCAAGCGACGTGTGCGCAATGCATATTGCGTTTTAAGGATTCCAGTTTCCGGTCAAGTTTCCGGTTGCGACGGCGACAACTAAATCATAACGACATAATAATGGCGACGAGTCCTTTCTAATAATGTTATTGGGAAACGTTCGACTGGTCGATTGCCCTTATGAAGTTTTTCTGTGCGCGAATGCCGCAGGTGTCTGAAAAATGATCGTCTGCAATGAACTGCATCAGGTCGTCCGGTTTTTCGGACCACCATCACCGGGCGATTCTCGGTGTCGGTTCAGAACCTGTTATTAAAAAACATCCCGAAACCAATTTGTCTGAAGTATCATTCAATTACCGGCCTTAAATTAGTCCACGACAAATTTTCAATAAAGCAGCGGACCAAATCAACAACGACCTTTAGTTGCATTCAGTGCGGCGACTTGAGTAAGACATTAAATTGGACAATCGGAAATTGAAGAAGTTGAATTTAATAAACGTGGTCAGTTTTTGCCGAGGCAGATTGCCTGGAAAAGCGACTTGTCAAATTTATTGGCTTCTTTCATGCTTTATTAAACATCCAGCGCAAACGAGACCGGAATTTCGTCGTGCACATTTACAGTTGGTAAAATAAAAACGAAAAGCCCGCACCAAATACGGAAAACGTTGTCTCTTTGCGGTTACATAAGAGTCACCTCCAGGATCGCGGTTATTACGGATAATGACGTGTTGGCCGCGTGCGATATCCTCGGGCCCACATTAATGACGAGTGCCGGTAGTTTACCACAATGACTGGTGCCGACCGATAAAATTTAGTTCATTTTTTATTGAACCATAATTTCAAGCTCCTCCGTCCAATTACACTAATTCGATTATTAATAACGACTTTCTTCGTTTCTTCTCACCGAATAATTTTCACAAACTTATAATAAGCACCCATTCCATATTTCATTCATCCATTTCCTCACACCTTTTTTGAACAGATGGAGAAAAAACTGTTTATCATCCTAATTAGTTTTAAATTTATGTAGCGATATATCAAAATTAATCCCGGATTTTCTAAGGATAATCGCGATGGAATTATTAATTAATTTCTCTTTGTAGGAAATATTTGATGCTCAAGTGGTGGTGTCAATGATGTCTAATAAAGATAGATTTATGTGACCCGACCTGGAGACCCACCCTCACATTTTCCGTACTTACCTCATAATTACAAGTTTTGTTGATCTTTCCAGAGCTTTTCGCTGGTATAGAGGTTGTAAAACTATAGCAGCGGTTTTGATATAATAACATATTAGTAGATGATGTTGAGTCTCTTCTTATAAATGAAAGTCTAGGTGAAAGGATCGATTAATTATTTTATAACATAACATTGTACAAACATTTAATTGGACAAGATAGAAGATACGTGCACTCACATACAATGTGCCTTGTAATTTATAGCAAACAATATAGCTAAATAACAACAATGGAGTGATCGTAAACGCAGGATAACCTCTTAGGAGACCATTATTTATGGACTATATGGATAATTTATCTAGATTAATTACGTGCACCGGGGGATAATGTCCTTTTTTCCTTCCCGGATTTAATTAAACGACGACTCCGTGTCACGCAGAATCATCCGACGTTGTTTACATTATATTTCATATCAACCTTCTGCTTCTCGCTTCGATTTAATTATTTTCTGTGTTGTTGATATATCAGATTATTGATGGGAACTAATCTGAATGACCAACAAATGCAAAAGGTGCGGGCGCACTCTCATTACCAAGCCAATTATGGGTAGCGGCCAAGATTGGACCATTGTACTTTAGCAAAACAAATCAATACCCTCCGGAATTAGCCTCGTGTATGAATCTCTTGAGAAATAGCCACGTTAAGGAGATTACATTCAAGTAAATTGATGCCCCAGATTGCGTCCGGCTGCCAATAATACCGAGCATGCACGGTACAGACCACAGTGTAATCCGTGTCGACATTGATGATATTGATGGTGGTATCAAGTCGAAGATGTTGACGATGGTAAAGGGAAAATTCGGTTTGCCGCTTTTTAATATTCATAAAAAGTTGACCGGGAGATGTGGAGCGTTTCGCAACCATTTCGGGCCGAACTCATTACGTCCACCTTCCTCCTTCGTCTCTTTCGTCTTTTATTCACTCTTTCTGTGGTAGAGGCATCGGGGTATCATCATGTTTTGATACCTACCTTTTGGCGCAGAATTAATTGATGCACGTTTATTGCCAATTATAAAAAGACCTCACACCGTTGGCGAAATTTTGTATGCCTCATTATTCCGAACCACTAGTTTAATAAGTAAGGATGTGAACGAAATTGTAACCGATTTTAGAATGTGAATCTATATTCAGAGCACCTCAGCGTATGACAGTGAAGTGTATACCTAATACTGTCATACCCTGTGTACAAACGGTTTTTCTGTTGAGTTATCATTATTGATCTCTCTGTCTCTGTTTTTCTAATGGCCATAATATGAGACGGAGATATGACAATGGCTTCGACAAAAAAGCATTTGCACACACTGGTATGACAAATTTAATCGCAATTTTGCTCATGTTTACTTGTTACATAATTGCAAAAAGAAGGTTTACACACGAGCAAGTCTGCCATGAATTTTTGAATGCACTATAAGTATAAAACGATCGAATAAATTTGCCTACCCTTTTAGTAATTTTCAGATGACACAGAATGATAGTCATAGCCCTCTTTATGTCAAATTTATTCGATCGCACCGTACTTATACAAATTACAATATTTTCATAATTAGTTATTTTTTCAGAAAATACGGAGATCATCTAAATTCTTCATGAAGGGAGGCTATGACAATAGTAAGTAGTTTTTTTTTCAGATACCGGTTTGAGTTTCTTTCTAGATTTTCAAGTATTTCAGAATTTACTTACTTCTATCATTGAACTTTTGAAACTTACAGTTTTCTGCTTGATAAGGACAAAAAAATGTCTTATATTTCTTCATTTAGAATTTTGGAAACCGTCAGACCCAAGAACAGTATAGGTACTTAAAATTTGTAGAGGAATCATCGTTTCACCAGCACAACCAGTAAGTAACTTATTCTTTTCGCCACAAATATACTTTCCCCTTTGCCTGTTATAAATGTTCGACGGAAGAATTCAAAATTTACAGCTCAAAATCATAGCTTTGGAGAAATTTCTATTCATTCAAGTGGGTGAAAACCGGCGGTAGATGTGTTTGAGTGGTATTCGGGGCAAGACAATCGATCATATGGATTGAAAAAAAACTAGTAACAAACATCCAAGTTCCAACGGCAGATTTCGCCATTAACTTCACAACAATTGGAAATAAACTTGTAAAAAGTATCGCTGTAAATCATCACAGACAAATTATCATTTTTACAACTCTGTCAGAAAACTATCCATTGTATTTGAAATTTCATAGTATGGAAAAGGATCGCGTCTCGTTTTTCTGTTTCTGGTATAACGTTTAAGATAAAAAAAAAAAACAAAGAAGAATATTAAATTAGTGAGCTTGAGACGTGAAGATGGACGAATCTAATAAAACCGGGACAATAAAAATTTTGAAAGTAGATATCCTAAAAATTATATGGCATAAAAGCTGTCGGCTCCTTTTAGGCGGCCACCGAAATGTTCCAAATCGAATGAATCTGATTAGTATCCCTCAAATGATCCCGTTTATTTTTTACTATCGCACCATTACCTCGGCTATTATCTTAAGTGGGTATGGGTATTAATAAATAATCTAAAAATGGGTTCATTTGAATATTTAATTATGATTTATTACGAATATCGTCTACGGGTTTCGTTTTTCGGTATTTTTCACCTGTCAAATTCGGTTGTATATTCAATGACTCCCGAATAAAAACCCAATCTATATCTGTGGCGGTATAATTGCGCAGCCATCACTCACTTTGTATTTTTCATGGGTGTGATTACGTTATTGACCTTATCGGCGTGAAGATGATGAATGATATAACCGCTAGAGGGTGTGAGATGCATCTGCCCGTTCAACCACCCGGTGAGCCACTATCCATCAACACTTATCCATCTATAATCACGGATAACTATATGGAAAGAATGCACGGACCGCGAGGTTGATTCATCGACGCCGTATTAGTTATCCCGTCCGTCTCGGTTATGATCTCGATGTGAGATGTATTGTTTATTCAAATTCGCACAAAACTATCCGGAAAAACACCCCCTTAATTTTGTGATCCGAACGGCTAAAAGCAAGGAGGTGTTCGGATTACTAGAGCAGGGGCCTGTTGCTGAACTTACAATTTATTGTAATTGTAAATACTGCGCACAGTTTGCGACGTTTATTAAGGAACACTAAAATTCTAATTAGAAATATGTGATCTGGAGGTAGTTTAAAACACGAAACTATTGATCTTCTCATTCAAGATGATCGTGTTCCTTACGGAACAAAAAACCGACTCAAAAGCTATGATCTAGCTGTACTATGATCTATTCAATAAATTTATAGATAGCGAATTTTCAGCAGGACCAATACAGTAAATTTTACTAAAGATATAATACATCACATATTATTGGAGCTTTTATGATAAATTACGTTCATCTAACGGGTTTCTACTTTGCGGGAGTTTACTGATCTGTTTCCTTCATTCATCAATGACAGTCTTCAACTTTTTATAACTTGAAAAAATGAATTCCATGGAATCCCCAAAGTTCACAGTCAACTTTCAAATTTCATATTCATTTCATGCCATTTTCTGGTGAACAGATTTCATTCATATTGGACACATGTGGACACCCTATCAAAAGAAAACTCAGGTCAAATCATGTGGTAATGCTTTTTGAAGAAATGCTTCAAAATTAGGTAGATTGTTAGACGATTTAGCATTTCCGCCGGAATTAATCCTAGTTCTTGCAGTAAAAACATTGTAGAAACGCTTCTTTTATCGGTTTTCCAAAAATCGAACATAGTTTTTGGAAAATTTTGGTACACACTGCGGTTAGGGTAAAGGAGTTTTTGTTTGGATCATGGAACTTCTACCCTATGTTCGGAATGGTACTGATGAAAAATGCATAAACGTAAAATATCCACTTTTACAAGTCCAGACTCCGACATTTTAGTATTCAGATCCGTCCGCCTAGTTAGTACGTGTCTTCTGTTTCCACTAAAGACTTATTGACTTGATATCGTATTCAGGGAGGTAGCGCCAGACCGGACGCCCCATGATCCAGTGCGTCCGGAGACCTGAAAGACAATGACTCACTACGTTAAGTGCAGGATCAGTCCAGAATCACAATCATCCGACCAGTCCGCCGAGGGCGAACCAGAAATCGACCAAAAACCGATGCTAATACTAATAATTACGGTCGTTTTACAGAAGTTACGCAATAGTCTATTTACCCATATAAATGAATCATCACATTTCGCCCACCCTCAATCGATTGTTTACGATAATTAGAAATGATCCCATCACCGACTTCAATAATTATCAACATGATTGAGCATGAGCGATTTAATGAAGCTATTGTCTTCCTTCAACGACACCTACCTCTTAACCGGAGCACTGGTATTATTAAATTCTCGTAAAGGCGAAATTTTCCAAGTCATAAAATCGAGTGTAGGCGAGTGAATTGGATCAGACTGGCTTTCCATACAGGGCGTCTCAAAATCACGAGAAGAGCCGCTAACCGCAAATCTGCGGTTACCGCTCTTCATATAATTATAGGCTGCATGATTTGAGAACCTTATCGAATTTTGTCGGAAATATGATAATCGAAATAACGAATGGACGCTGAAATATTGTTAGAAAATAGAATTGTAGTTAGCTGTCGAAAAACTGGATATCAATCAGTTGAAATAATGTTCTATTTCCACGACTCATGCAGATCAAAATTCTTTAAGTATAAGTATCGTCAAGGAATGCTTTCTGTAGTTTCAATTGCACTTCATCTTTAACAATTATTTAACGATTAACTCATGAATTTATTGATATTTTTGTTTTTGAACGAGGGAAAAAAGCAGGATTTGCTATTATTTGGCGCTGTTCCGGTGATTTTGGAACATGATGAATACAGGGTTTCACAATATCATGTCACTATTCTCGCCTTGCTATAAACTGATTTTGACAATTTTACATAATCTTCAAGTATTAATTATCGATTATTTTGAAAAGTTTCTAGTTATTTTTGGGCAATTCTATTGAGTGCATTTTACGAGTTCACCACTTGACGAATTTGCTCTACAGGCATTAGCAAATTTGACAAAGTACAAAAAAATTTGTCAAATTTTGGTAAATTTGGTTGAATTTCAAGTAATTTTTAAATACATTTCTGGTATCTGCTGTCAATTACCTGCGAATATGACGAAGTTAGCTATATTTCATCTGTGACTTTCAACAATACGAATAGACGATGCATCATTGAAGCGATAAATGCTACCGAGAATTGATTAACAAAATTATAGATTTTTCTTAAATTGTGGATTCAAAAAATTGCGTTACACCCTGTATAAGAAAAAGTCATGGACTTAATTATCTCTCTTTAGAAAAAATGAATGTAGATTAAATCCGGAGGCGACGTTCATTATTTCCCAACCTCTTTCTTTACGTAGGTAGGCATAAGAAAGACGTCTCTATTTGAATATCTCATGGTTATAAGTACTGTTCTCCCGGACAATGAGATTAATCAAATTATCCGAAATAAATAATAACAGGTTGGGTTGGCATAAAGAACGCGATTAATCAAGTCGGAGAGGTTTCGCTTTCGTCCTCCCACATCAGTGACGAACCGCGCATTGGGAGTTTTCAGGAAATCGTCGATTTTCCGTCGCGCGGCGGGTTAATAGTTGAGATGTTATCGTTTGACGGTGTCGGCCAGCCCTAATTTGTCTTCCGCTCCCTTATCAAGATGGAATTAATCATCGGATTACCTTAATGGACGGCGACGCGGCGCAGCCTAGCGGCAGTTTGACATTGGAGAAGATGTTTGTGCTAGTGCGGTCATTGAATTTAGAAGCCATAAAGCACCCTATTCAATACACATACGTGCTCGGCGCGAGTGCAAGTGGAATGTCTGGTCAGTCAACCGGTCGCGCGTCCTCGTCGCCTCCGCCATTGTATTTGGAGCGGTCGAGTCGATTTGGCCGATTGGAACGAACATAAAATAAGCTTACGCCGCACGTATAATCCAGGTATTAATTGAGAGTCAAGGTGCATCGGCATTCGTCGGCCGATGCGTCGGGGATATAGATTATTCGTTATCCACCCGATGTTGCCACGGGATGCATCGAAATTTATATCGGCGCACGAATGCAAGACGAAGACCCGAAGGGCCCCCGCGACCCGAAACCGAGAGTATCTACACTTGGGGAACTATTTCAACGGACACCTCGAATACCAGCGCCGAATGTAGGCAACCAAATATACGGGCACGTTCACAAAGCTGGCTAGAAAGGTCTTGACAGCTCAATATTTCCATTTTGTATGTGTTATTTCACAAGTATTTCTTGAAAAAGACTATAGTTTTTAGTGATTCAAGCGATAATGAGTGTCCCGAAACTTGAGGGATCCAAAAACATGCGTTTACTGTCCAAGTCTCTACGATTTACGACTATCCGAAAATTGCCGATTTCGGGAATAAAATGATTTCAAAATGTTGGCAATGATTTTATAGTAATTTCATAGATGATACAGTGGTTTCAAAAATGCAGCAAAAGAAGCTGTAGACTTTCTTAATTCATAAGAAAATATAGATTTTTTGGAGAAATAACTGCTCTTTATTTGTTTGACGTTAGAATAACAGTTATGTAGGTTGTCTTGACCGTCAGGGTCCATTAGTAATTGCATGATTTGATATAATTTTTCTTCGCTTTTTTCGAACAAGAGAAGCCAGTTTCATTCAAATAATTTGCTATGAAATAGATCACGGTCTTGCAGAAATGTTGAAAAAGGATGCATGAGCCACCAAATTTTAGGGTAACGTAAATTTTGAATACCACCCGCAAAGTATAGGGATGTTTTTGTATCTCTCAACATTAGGGACACTCATTTGCACCTAAATCACTCAAAAATACACACTTGCCCATAAAATATTTCTATAACAACACATTTGAGACCACAAATTCAAATAGAGATATACTGTTTCCAAGATAAACTGACCATCACGTGACCCCCAAAATACCTGTCATTAGTCAATGCTTTTCAATAAAATTTTGCTTGGCAACTTAGGTCACGTGATGGTCAGTTTATCTTGGAAAGAGTATATGGACTTCTCTTCCCAATATCGAGTTGTCAGCACATATTCAGGCAACTGTGACAAAGCCCATTCACGCCAGCACCAAACTACGCGTGTGTTTGGTTGCCTACATTCGGCGCATCTACTTAAGGTCCCTTGAATTAGTTCCCCAAGTGTACTCGCATTCTTTGTGTTTTCGTTTCGTTGGTAGCGAACCCTCCCACTCATCTGGTTCGACTGTCACTCATTTTATATTTTAATTCGTGAGTCACTAAGCGGTCTCTGGAGGTGTTCCATTGTGTTACCCGACAAATAAGGCCAAAGCGAGCAGACTTCCTACGCCTATATCTCGTGCGCACTGCGGATGGTAGGTGATATCTCACAAAGCTGCAGGAAATTTAATCTCATGAGCGGCTTTTCACCGTCCCCAGTCGAGCTCTAATTGCTCAGAAATGTATAATTAAATCAGTTACACGGATTTTATTTATTTGTGATGGTCGCTTTTGTGGCGCACGGTAATTATTTGTATTCAAGGATGATTATAAAAGCGCGCGAGGCTCGCAGATTATAACTAATTTCAGATGATGATGATGGCAAACTCGCGATCCATTAATGAGTCTACCTACCTACATTGCCCGTCGTAATGCTCGATCTCGTATAATAATACGACCTATCCGTGAAATGCAAATAATTAATTGCGCTCGTTCGGTTCCGAAATTGGTCGGGATGATGTACGTGGTGGCCCGTCGACTCCTTTTGTTGCTGACAATTTGTCAGCCGGTCGATAATTACTCCTCTTGTTATCTAAGCGTGAGATTATTCCATCACTGTTAATTATTATGTCAAATTTTAAACGCGCCTCATTCGTCAGACGCCAAGCGGTGAACTGTAATTCCTTTGATTTGTAACGAACGGACGAGGATGAGGGAAGAGCGCATTTAGGACGCATCATCATGCACGTTCGTCAAACAGATTTCTGCAAACATCAACGAGAAGAACGCCGGCGGATTACCATAAAGCTCCGTGAGTGAAAGTTCCGGATTTCGGCCGACTCGACACGACGACGGTGTGGCTTGTCCATCATCAAGAGCACCACTACTGTCAGTTATCTTGAGGATAATGTCAACAGCCGCTACCGTATCGGTAACAATGGTATTGAAATTCAACAGAAGGCGTACACAACATAACCTTTCCGTATCTCTATTGTTTAAACATTCATGTAAATATCATATTTGTTATTAAAATTTCATGCAGGCAACAATTGACTTGCAAAATCCCGTTTTACAAGGTTCTCGCTCTAAAAATGGATCTCTTAATCAAGTTATTAATTGCATTGTTTCAAAATAAGACGAAACGAAGGAGAGAGGAGTGACGGATTATCCGATGTCCGGAACCACTCAAGTTGATTGAATAACGTCCGTCTAGGAGATTAGGCTAAATGAAAATTCGGTGTTTTACGTGGACTTTTATTTCGGGAATTTCTCGATTCGCTCGTTGTTTATCGAGATCGGCTGGGCAGTCGCCGGTGATTTGGGTCGTCTCTTTGATTTTCACCGCTCCTGTAAACGACACCGCCTGTATCATCCTCAACAATGGAATGTTACCGCCCAAAAGTGATACTCATGTTATAAGACAATGGCGATCGTCCGACATATCTCACCTATAAGGCGACCAGCGGCGGCTCGTGAGAGCCTGTCGCCTCTCAACCTAACCCAAAAACCTACACCTCGATTTTCCCGACTCCTTCGGCTCCGGAGCTCGAGGGCGCCTCGGCCGTATAATGGCTTCGAGACAATACGAATTAAAGTAACGTGCATGTTGTATCCTATAAAAAGAATGGGGAATATAAGGCACTGCCTAATTGAAAGCTTTTGTTCGTCACGTCACTTTCACAAAGGCATTAAATAATGCTGACACTCTTTTATTCACCTTTCATATCGAGACAAGCTGCCCCGTGTCCGCTAATATCGATTGTGCCCGGCCGAGGAGGAGAATAACCATATTATGTACGCGCGTCCTTTTTTCTCAATGTGTCTGATATAATATAAGCACTTCCTTGTTTGCGTGGGAACGTTTCGCATAAATTACAACTCAATCGAAGCATGATACACCTCAAAAAATCTGTAACAGCGTGAACCAAGGACGTACCTTCATGCGAACGATTACGTCGTCCGTAATTATAAATCGTAAAGATGCCGGATTTTCGTTTTCGACGGTTATTCGGCTATTACGAAATCCGAAGACGGGATATAAGACGCGGAGGTATATAAAAGTGTGGGTGGATTCTTTCCTCTGCCCGTCTATTTCTGCGGCTTCGAGGTCGTAAAAATCGCTTTCCTCGGTGGTGTGGTGTAACGTGCTCATCTTCGCCATGCCAAGTCGACACACGTTCCACCGTAATCGTGCCAGTATGACCTCCGTTCGTCCATATCTAATCAGGTGACCCTTGACAAGCTACACGTATTGTGTTGGATTGCCGCAATTCGTCAAGTTACCCATGTCACTCGAACGTGACAATGAAAATCACGTATGATTACTCGCGTTACCCTTTCTCATCCGCGCCTAATGCCCCGACCAAATTGCCTCCGAGTGCGGCCATCATCCGCCTTTATGCCGCAACGTATCGTATGGTCTACACCTTCGAGGATTTCCCAGGATGTATGGGTTTACGGAAATGTACTAAGTAGGATCGATTTTGGATTCATGAGGGTTTATGAGGATTTATGAGGATTCATGGGGATTTATATGGATTTATGGGAATTCACCAAGATCTATTTGGGGTTCATGAGGATTTATGAAAATTTATGAGGATTTATGAGGAACTATGCAGGATTTATGAAAAATACTTAGGTGTGCATGCGCATGCTGTAGCTCTGTCATGCGCATTGAAAGATTTTCAGTAACTATTTGAATTGTCAAGCTGAACGATGATTTTGAGCTCTTCATTACACAGATTGATGGTTCAATGTTTCTATTTATATTCTTTATTGTTACAAATTTTGAATGGTGGTTACCTGACGCATCGTAAATCGAGACACTCGCCATAAGAAGAATCCTGTGAAAGTTCAACTGATTTCTGATGTCGCCTTCTATAAATTACATAAGGTAGAAAAACCTGCAACTACTTACTTATGTTTTCAGTTTTTCAAATGTACAATGAGTCGAACATCAAATCCACTATTAAGAATACCACATAGAAAAATATTGAATGCTTTTCTGACATCTCACATTGTATTTTGCTTTCTCCAAAAACCTCCTAAGTTTCTATTGCTTTACCAAGAATCTTTGACTCTGAAGGCCAGTTATCTCTCTTATTTGTTGTTCGTATGGGTAAGACGAGTATGAAAGCAAGAATGAAAGATTTCAAGTGTATGGTGTACATATTTTATTTTATTTTCATGTGGTGTTAAATCAGTTCTTTGACGCATTTACAACACAATATAGCATCTAAAGTAAGTTTTATTAGTTTTTCGTGAGTTGCACTATAGTTTTGATCTATTCAAAACCCTAAATTCATTATAGCAATATTGAACACTCGGTACAACTTAACGAGAATTTACGAAAATTCATTAGGATTTCCGGGCATTTATGGGTATTTCCGGAGATTTACTGAAATTTCTCCATGGTAGATTTATAGAATTAATTAGGGATTTTTGGGATATATGGTGTACACAATTTCAACCAGGTGTTTGCTCTCGCTCTAAACGGTCAATTAAATAATTATATTATAGACTTCAAAAATCACGAAACCAGTATCGATTTCGGCAATGAGAATATCAAAAATTGTGCTGAAACTCAAAAATCCGACATACGGAGGCGCTGAATCCGAAATATGCGCGGTCCCTATTACGCTATTACTGGATGAAAAGGCGAGGGATCTGTCACTTCGCACCGAGCATTATTCTCTTTCACCAATTTACGTTGACGAGTCCCACCTGGTTCCCACGACTTCTTGCACATGTTCCTCCGAGCTCTAAGCGATGTCCAATTAGAATCAATTGACCTGATAACTGCAAACACCTGAACAACGCGTTTAATAACAATAGAGACCGAGAGTTATAAAGAATTCGCAAATTGCCCATCCGGAATCTCCTAATACGAGACAAATCCAACTCATCAGGTAGGTGTAACTACTATACTATGCAATATAATGGAGAGTATGGCGAGATGTTTTTTTTTCGAGAGGGCGCAACGCGGTCGTGATGGGGCAATATCTTAAAACTAATGAAGAGTTCACACGAGCGCGGCGCCTGTGATCATGCCTTATCGGCCCGAAATCAGCCCGTGATCCGCCACATTAATCAGAGCCCGCGATTAGTGAGATATGAATCAATGTGTATCGATAAAGGGAATATCGATCCGCTCGCAGATTACCATCACGAATCCCGAAGAGGAACACGATATTGTTCTGGTTAAATGCCGTCTCCCCTATAAATGCGCACTATGCCGCGATGGCTGAAAAGATGCGAGATATAATACGCACCTAGGCGCGCAAGAATCGCGATGACGATAATAAAAATAATAATCAAATTGTTTTTTAAAACGGTGCTTTCATTCTGCGCGCCGAGACTTTCTACTAAATTATACGTATCTCGAATTACGTACGGGACGTTTGAATGGGGCATTGCCCAATTTTTAACCTATTCACTCCACCTGTCCATTCTATCAATTAGTACGCACGTTTTAAAATGGCTATTAAGGATCATAAACCACAAGTTTGTAATAAACTTTAGGCCTGTAATTTACCAAGCACCAACCTCTGTAATTATTTAATTGTAATAATAACAGTGAGGTGCACCTCACTTGCGAACATTTCCACGGTTAATGAGGAGGCCTCCCACTTTATCCGGGGCACCATCATCATCATCATCATCATCATACGTCCATAAGTAATAAACCGTTGTGCCCACTTTTCTATTGCAATTTCTCGTAAAAATAATGCAAACAATGAATGCATTTTGTAACCGCGATGACTCACACTCGAAGCCAATCATCCGCACGGTATCCTCCTTCCTCCATCTTCATTTCCTAACACACTCATAATCACCGATGGTTATTATCGGACACATCCGGAATTTTTGTAATCAATTTCTTTTTATCCGGTGTCTATAAATTAGGCAATTTGTTCCTTTATCCAATTATACCATTGAAATTTTTGCGTTTTTGATGACTCCGTTCATTCGGTGGGTGTTACACGAATCCTAGATACATTCCTTCAGGAGTGCACATTTATCATGTATTAATTTTGCTCACCGCGTGAGCCCAGATAAGAATTATGCTAATACGTCCGAGTTACACTGATTACGCATCCTATAAATAAGCTTTCTAAAACGATACTCTCTGTTTACACAGAGAATTATTGTGATTAATATGGGCGAGGAGAGTCGCGACCTCCAGGTGGAAATCGTATCTCGCCTTCAGGCACCCTCATCTCCGACGAAACTTGTCTCTGGTGCTTACGAATTTTTGTATTTTTTATTTTTCATCGTTCGACTCGGTTATAGGTTGATAGTCTCGGGTCTCGAGTCTCAAGTCGCTCAGGTAAGGCACCCAAACAAGGTCATTTCGCTCCAATACCATTAGTTTAACAACGTTATTGCGGCGCAAACAAAAAGAAAATTTAAGGACGCTGCGAAGGCGTCCGCGTATTTAATAAAACCAGTTAAAACCGCGGGTTTATGCTCACACTTCAGCGTAAATGAACATTCCATGCAAAACCCGAACTTTACGATATTAAAGGCAGTTATTAATGCAATAGAAATACGCGTAAATTCTTATGTATTTAGTGTGGAACTGCCCAGGGACAGCTGGAGATCTACTGACCACACGCAGACGCGGTGTACATTACAGGAGAATAGCGTCGTTACCCGGGATAACGCTCAATTTACGGGGGCGATAAATTGCGATTACTTTTTAACCGGACCGGCTAACTTAACGCAACAAAAAGTGACCTTCAAACTAACGACCGCCAGGGGAATTCGTGTTTTCAGGTGCACCACACTCGCATATACGACGTGCCTTATTCCGCTCCTGAAAGCTCGCCGAGAGATAAAAGCGTAGGCGATCTTCTTAAAATAAAACTCGTCTTGTGCATAAAAACCGCAAATCCGGGACGACAAATCTCTCATTCTCGGTCCAATTTTAATAACTATACTAAACGCTATACAGGCTGACTCACTCCGCGAACCGACTTTAAACGTCAAATTTCGGGCTCGAAATTCGCGAAAACTATACCGGAAATCGAAATCGTAAATGTAAAGTGGAGCTACTGCGACAGCCCATTCGAATCGATCAAAAATTACAAAAAATACCGAAAATTTGCGGAGATTTTTCCATGATGTAAAGACTTTTTCTCTCGAGATGAAGGGCCCGTGGTGAAGACATTCATAAGACACAAAAGCGTTTCAGTGGCTTATAGCGACCATAGGAAACAAAGTGAAAACTCAATTATAAAACGCCAATTTTCTAGCAAAAACGCATGAAATTCAGAGAGGATAGTGTACAATCGTGTCCCCAAAAGGGTTTTGATGTTTGTAATTGAAAACCGGATCAAAATCGGACAAGAAAAAGACGAGAGAATACGGTAAAAGAAAAGCTCAACGCGGAAAATGTCTTAAATTGGAGTTAGGAAATTCGATAAATAAAACATGCATGAAAAACACAAAAACAAGACCGGTAAAGAGAACAGGTGAAAAAAACGGGTAATTTCGAGCTGAAAAAGGTTCCGAGATGAGCGGATGCATCTGTCATTATATTCTGGCACTTTGACCACTGACCTATACACCGAAAAATGAATGCATTGACAAAAATCAATCAAGTAATGAATTCGAGTGATACTGGATAGTGTAGGTTTCTATAATTCTGAAGTAAACGCGACGACCCCGATAGCCGATCAGGACGCGAACCCGCCTCTTCGCGATTGCCCAACTTTCGACCCCCGGCAGTAAAACTGCAACCTTATTCAAAATAACGATTGCGATAAGCGTGGACAAAGAGGACATCAATTTACATGCAGATATAATTTATAACGCCATTTGAATATATGGAGAAAGAGGCGATCGTAACTGAAGACCACACCTTCGAGCCTTCCTTATTATGGGTGAGAAAATCGAGTGTAGACAGTTGCATAAAAATGCGCTCCCTAGTGATTAATCGACCCGACTTGGTCGACAAAAAAAAACACGAAAAATATATGTAATATATTATTAATTGTGTGGTAATAGCGCTCGACACTTGCCCAACTTATGGGTAGGTATATTAAGACGCGATTTGCATCTCAATTAATGCGATTCTGGTACACGGAAATATTTACAGAGTGCACGGTGGCTTTTGCGTTCAGTCATCGCTCGGATTAAAGGCGACAGCAGAAGAAGAGGTCCTTTGTTTGACGAATTATACATTTAATGCCACTAATGGTAATTCCGCCTCTGAACCCGCGCCCGCCACTCCTAACCCATTGTATTTTTTCCGACCTGATACTTCATTTTAACGCCGGTTCGTTAACACATTTTCACACTCGCACCTCGATTTAATACGGGCGAGTAAAAAGTCAGCAGGAGATCCGATTGAATTATGATCTCGACCGGAATTTTTTAATACTAAATCACGGCCGAAAAAAATCTAAATTTCTACCTACTTACGAGAAAAACGAAGTTAAATTAATTTAATTGACGCTTAAAGGTCGCCGCGAAAACACACACCGTACGATGATGAAGGAGTCGCGGACATCCATAAAGTGTTTGAATTTATTACGCGCCTATCTCGTCTAAGGCCGAGACCGATTTTTTCCACTGCCGGATGATGAGCTTCAAGGTCCTTCGGGAAACTTCCGTCGCGAAATTCCGATTCGACCTATTTCTGGAAAAAGAAACGAGGCGGGTCCGTGCAGATGTCATGTCGCAATTGCATTTAATAACAGAAATGAAGTCGTCTCAAGGTAGAGGTCTTTCAAAATATCACCCAAGTGCAAACACATAGAATTGCACCTATCGTTTCGCAAAAATTTAATGAACGCGAGTTTCCCTCTCTCATATGTTTTTAATGTGTATAATTTAAGAGTTTTTACAAAAGCCATGAATTATTATTATATCGTGTGTTCCATTTATAAAAGACTCGGCTTTGTTGGCGTTTATTATTACATAAGGCGAGTAGCGAAGGAGCGAGCGAGCGAGCCGGCATTAATAATATTTCTAAAGCGGAATAATAGAAAAAGACGCAAACTGGCAAATAAATGAGTTTGTATGTAATTGACATGGGAATCGCGGTGTTCTCATTCCGGGTAGAATCAGATCAAGGGGGACCTTGGGCTGCTTAGAAGACGTAACCAAGCGTCGCGTCTAATACCATTGTTATGCATAAAGAGAATGATAGTTGGAACTTGTGTCATGCGATATGGACCATGTGTAATTATCTTTACCATTGTTCGAACATGCGCTGATAATGGGCAAATTGCACCAATTTGCGAAACACCGACTCTATTTGCAACCTGTTGACAACTTTGAGACAAGAGAGAGCTTTCAGCGCTGAAAGCTCCATCTCGATACGTGATTATTATTACGGAAATAATCGTATCAAAAATTCATGATTATTCGTTTTTACGAAATATTTGCTCGTGACATTGCATTGTCGCTAATTTTCATCTCGCATCTCACAGCCGTGAGAAGCTGTAATTGTTGTGAAAAATTACTAAATAATAAAACCGCATTCAATGAGGTACTCTCCTATTACAATCTTATAATTCCGACGCCAAATGCTTAACTTGACACTAAAACGTTATTTTACACAATTGTTTTATTATTATCAAGCGTCGGCATTAACATTATCCTGTCATTCTGCGCAACATAGAGAATTGAGATGATGGAAAAGCTGGGGAGGTTGCGATAGATTAACGAGCTTCAATTTACTAACACGAAATTCATTTTCCGTATAAGTAAAAAATCCAAACACTGAGCTCCTCACATTACTTAATCTCGAAATTATGTAAAATGGACCTTGGAGTGGTATTAAAAGCGAATCCGTGATTCGTTTCAGAGATTGACTTTGATCATTTTTCATACAAATCCATTTATAGATCGAAACCGTATAAAAAGACATTTACTTACCGTAAGGTGGAGAAATTGGGTCGATGAATTGATTACAAGTATGAATACATTGGAAAAAATTTAGTGAATATGTACAGACCTGGACAAGTCCCTTTATCGATTTGATTATGACTTACCCACTATACTTACTAGCTACTAACACGTATGTGCTAAAATCCTGTTGTAAATTTATACATTCCACCTACTTTATAGCTCGATTAATTGCCTGGCCCACGTAATAAAACTTCAGGTATATTGTACACTTTTTTCACAAGTCGTATAATGTAGGTACATATAAAAAGGTCTTATTAATTACAAATATTGGATGTTTAACACACATAAACCTTGGAATACTAAAATTTTTATTACAACTGTATCAATCCGTATCTTTTTAATTAAATATACATCGTGTTTTACCAAGATCCTGCTAAAGTTCGAGATCCATTAAAAACAAATTCAGACAAGTTTCAATAAAAATCAAATTTCTGTGATTTAGAGTGTCGGGAAAATTTACTAATTAAGTAAAGTTCACATTCAACGTATTTAATAACAAGGTTTCAATCGAAATGAGGTCAAGATATCCAATCAATTGCTCTAATTATTAAATTTTAATTAAGTTTCACTTGAAACCAAGCCTGAAACTTGGTCTCAATAGTGTGTAGTTTTAATAAATCTCGGGTGGTCCAGTTGACCAGGAAATGAGATTTTAGTCGAACACGTAGAGGCTTCAATTTTATAGACTTTGAAAAGAAAGTGTAATTTAATAAGTACCTATAAGTTAAATCGAAGCCATTACTTGTGTTGGAGGCCGTCTACACGTTTCATACACCTTAATTAAGTAATACATTCCTGATTATGATAGAACATACACTGATGGCCAAAAAAAGTCGCTAGTCGTAAATCAAGAGACTTCAGTCTATGGACATAATAGTAATAACGATACTTCATCCAGAGCCATAATTTGGAATATCAAGATTTGCTTCAAACCGGTGTCATAGGTATATTTAACAGTTTTCATGAATTTATTAAAAGTAAACTTACCGGAAAAGCTCGCGCTTCATCATTATGATTACAAGATTGATTCGCGCATTTGAAGCAAGAACCAGTTCTCGCGATCAATTTAACTACTTTGTGAGAAATTTAACTTGGCTCTGCAATAATTAGTTGAGACTTTTATCGATCCTGCATGTGGCATTTCTGTTGGCATTATAAGCTCGTTTCAATCAAGAGGAGCGCGCGCGGGGAACGGCATCAACATTACAAGATAGCATATTATTTTATAGGGCGGTTAATTGTTGAAAGAGGCCGGTGAGGTAAACATTTTGTCACGATTTGTAAACGATGATAAAAACACGCGCCGTCATCGCGCATTTACAATATTATACGTGATTGTGTAAAAGTGTGCAGCGACGTAATTTAACAAAATGGGAAAGCTCCTCTATAACGATTCATACATAAGTAGGCTCGCGATAATACACCTTAAAACACAAGGAAGTGTATTAAGTCCTCGGTGATTTCCACGATAACCGGTCTTTTATATACAAGGGGATGAATATAAATGAGAATTTTGTAACGATTTCCAGATCTATGTTACACGATGGTCAAACTTATGGGACAGAAAACCGTGATTCTGCTCCACTAAATATATGCACATATTCAGAGGGCTGGCTCTCTATACTGAACCAGACTCGCCACGGAACAATCCGCATGAGAATCCGTTAAAAAATCCTTGCGTAAGTAAGCGTTAAATATTATATCAACTCATCTCCTAGGAATTGACCACAAGGTCAGCGCCGCGGTTTAAAAATTACCTTTGTCACTCACCCAATAAAACTGAAAGCGTGAAATTAATTAATGATCTCAATTATGTCTCATAATCACGTACCAGGAGATTCCATTAACAAAATCATCATCGTCGGGAAAGATCCGGGTATAAAAACATCAAGGGGTGACCAATATTCTTCTTGGAATATTATTATGTTGTCATAAATTCTTACTCACCTATTCATTATCAAAGTGATCTAAATTTAATTATGAAATTTAGTAACGACATCCAATTTAAATTACGAGTCATATAATTACAGACCAATCGCAATGTGCAGGTTTTCCGTTCTACCCATATCGCACGTTACCTAATCACCGCTGACATCAATCATCTTTTCAATAAAGAAAATTGAATGAGAACCGCATCTCCGCATCCTTAATTAAAATCGTCTTTTTGAAGCTCAGTTCACATCGATATTATTGTGTACCTACTTATAGGTTTTTACCTGTTGTAATTAGATTCCTGTGGCATTTCACTCTTATCTTTATTATCGTATGCACTTTAACTTTCTTGAGGAAGACTTGTTCGTGTGTTTATGCATTTAAAGCGCATATATTTATACACACAACGTTAATAAAACGCGTTATAAATAAACTCTCGATTATTTTCGACGTTGTGTGTAGTTCCCAGCGTGATATGATGGAAGTACCCACATAATGGGCGAAAAATTCCGGCCCGAGAATACCTCTAGTACATAAACAACACGAAGAATAGGAATCTAAAGGAAATAGAAAGATATCTCCTAGATAGATGACTAATTAAAATCTGAGAAATATATCGCTCAGATCGGATTGCATTAATTTCGCGTTAGGAGCGAGACCTCTAGGAAAATCGTACGATTACGAATTAATTCCTTTTAAACTATTCTTACGTAAAGTTGTGATCTTGATCAGAGGAAGCAGATCAAGGACGATTCTTTGAATGAAAAAAAAAAACTAGGATTCAGACCCATCACGCAAGTCTGAGACTGTGGGTGTGTGTGTGGAAGAGTGAACCCATTGTATTCGCACTTTTCACAAATACAAATGAAAAAGCATAAAAACTGTATGATTATTGCATAATGCGCAATGTGGTACATCGCTTATAAACGTAAAGTCTTTATTTGCCGCTGTAAACAGCAATTATTTCAGGCATATTAGCCGTTTTTAAAAGTGCGGATGTTTCTCATACCGTCATCGTATATAACCGTGAAAGTGCATCTTAACCTTGGTCCAGTTGCCTCTTCTTCCACTACCTACCTGTTCGACATCAACAAAAATGTAATAAAATAAATTGCTCTGAAAAATCGCGATTTTTTTATAGTCGTTCGTGTTCCTAAAATAAATAATAGGATTTGGCAATTTCCAAGGTGCATCCTCCTCCTTTTTTTGTTCGACGGTGACATTTTCGAAATTATTCGGCCCGCTTACCTAGAACACCATCGATCTATGTTCAAACAGGTGATTTACCTGTACATTTATTATCGCCGCGACATGATAAAATCGACTTGTTTTCCGTGAAGTCTAATCCCGAAATTAATATCGTCCATCTCCGACAATAAAATTTCCAATTAATTACACTGTCACTAACCTATAAGACATCGTACGTAGCCAGCGACGTACCGAACATTCAAATTTGTTTATTGCAAAATTATATTTTATACCTCTATGTAGCTATAGTAGGTACCTACATAAGTAAATCATTAATATGGATGATTGCACACGACGAATCTTACGTCATTCTAAAGATCGCGTACTAAAAATTGTAGGTGTCTGAATTAAATTATAAAAACGTAAACATTAAAATAAGGATGATTTACTAACACGATTCCTCTCGATCTTTTGAAGGTCGCGAATGCCAACGTTCCAGTAAATTAGTCACTTTGAGGAAACTATAACAGGATACAGATAATAATAACCGACTACAAGTATTATAGAAATTATTACGAAACACGAAATGCAACAGAAAATTTATTTACCCAGTAGAATTACAATATTATTTGCATAATTATCATACTTCATAATTTACGTGCATTTTTATTCATTGAAGCACGTCATTAACGTATCCACTAATTTGCTCCAACTATTAATTAAAATTAACAACCGATTAAATATCTAGAGAAACGAGATCAAAGGAACTCAGTCGGAAAAATCTGTCAGCTTCCTCTTAATTTTTTTTTTCTCCGGCCAAACTATAATCAGTCCACTCGAGTAAGTACTTGAGTACCTACCTAGATATTATTTTATACTATCGTCTAATGTGAGTGAAGTCGTTAAATTTGCAAAAAAGTGTCCTCACATTCATCATCGTTAAATTGTAGTTAAAGTTGTGCCATCGTCAGTGGAGCGGTCTTTAATGATTTCATTTTTAGCAAGGTGCATTCATTTATTTGTTTGCTCTTCTCTCCTTGGATATCAAGCTTTAGCTTTATGGCAGGTACCAGCCAAGAGTGCACATAGATATAACTCCTTCGAGTTGATTCTGATATACAAGAACGTAATAAGTGCCTGCATAAAGAGTAGTGCAATAAATAGGTAAAGTGTGCTGCAATTTTATCGGAAATTTGTGGGCGCAATCGTGCCTAATTAAGCATAAAGACAATCGTTTAATGATAGACGCGGGGGCCTTGTGTTCACATGGCTGTTCGCGAAACGTGTGCATCATTATTGAGCCTTTTATAAACGACTGTCGTGCCTTTTATAATGATAACATTTTCAACCTCCGGATCGATTAAATTGCAGACATGAGATCTAGAATTTAGACGCATTACATACAATTTTTAGTAATCTACTTAATAAACCTAAAAGCGCATAATAATACGTTGAATAAAGATAATCTGTCGATGGTTGATTTTAATTACTCATGAATACATTTGAAAATTGAAAAAGAAATTGTGTGATATTTTCTCACAAATCATACCTTTTATTTTTTGCGAAAAAATGTTATACAGCCTTTCCTAAAAATGGTGGACCCGAGGTATAAAGGCCGATTCTACTCGTCAAAATGAAAGAAAAAGTTCCTATAAACTATGGTCCGCAAACGCTTATTTGATGCAGGGTGTCACATTTAACATTTCTAGTACATTTTTCATACACATGATAACTACATGCGAAAAAATGTTAGACTTTCAGAAAAGGTTTTGTCGATTCATGTATATTCATTAGTTCCACAGATATTGCGATTTTGGTGCCGCTGATCGAAGGACAAAATATTAAAATTTGAAAGCTTTAGACCAAAATACCCCGAATAAAACTGATGAAGCATGTTGAAAGCTTTCAGGTGTTCTCAGTCTAACTTCTACTGTTCCAGAGATATCGCGACTTGAAATTGTACAGTTTTCGAAACGAAAGAGGTAATACTTCCGAAAATAGAGTAGAACGAGTAAAAATGTATCGAAACAATACACTTCTCTCGCCCTATGCCATCTTTTTTGTCTATGAAAGTTTGGTCCACCATTTTTAGGACATCCTGTACAGACTGGGTAAGGTGAGTCATTTTCAGGTTACCGGTTATTACCCACTATAAAATTACACTGTTTTTTAATACTTTTTAAAAAATTTCAAGTATAAAAAATACTATGAACATACTTATACATATAAGGATGTATATTGTTTTCATAATTCAAATTGCATAGAAGTCATGAATTTCCAAGCAGTGGTATTTTAATAATCCAGATAAATTAAACCTAGAAAGATTCTAATGGTTGAACAATTCAAATAACTAAGGTATTTTCGAGAACATACTTAATTGTAAAAACACAAGAAATAATTTAAAGATCGAGATGAAATGAAAAACAGTCAAGATTATTTCAGTTCTCCGCTTAGTTTCTTCGTAGGCGCTTTTTGGATGATTTTTTAAAAACTTGCTGTTGCAAAATATTATGATATTGATGTATGGTACAAATCACCGGAGCATAAATTTCCAACTGGAGATTTCTTCAAAATAGGGGTAAATAATAAGATGTAATACCCACGGACTTTCAGGAAATGCCGTAGGAGTACGAAATTCAAGAAAAATTTGGTTTGCGAATCTCAATAGTATGCGATTAAATACTACAAGCCACAAGCTTTGATAAAATCAGAGTAAAATGAATCAGTAATACAGTATTTCTAGTGAAAATAAAGCACACATTTCGATTAAATCCGGCAATCATTAAGTTTATAGGTGTTGACGACATTTTTTAGATTCAGTTGTAAAATTAATTAATTATACATATCCCTCGTTTATCTCATCGTGCTGACACATCATTTTGAAACGTTCATTTTCACCCGGACATTTTAACCACTATATGACGAATTTAAATTTTACGTGTTCATGTATAAATAAGCTTGTGATTACTAATTATGCGTTATAAAGATGTAAACATGGGACTTCCTGTACAATCCGAAATCTTCGATTTCGAATCAAACTGGCCGGTATTGGCATCTAATTAAATCGACCCGATTGGCTGCAATTAACGATACAGAAACACATAAACCCGGAGAGGAATTAATTGGGATTATAACTGTTAAATGAACAGAGTCGATCGCGCTGCAATAAAATGTAATAAGGCGAACAACCATCAAGGATAACCAACCACAATTCACACCTCTCATGCCATCATCGGCCCATAGAGAAAGAACAAGACGAAGAGAGTGCGCGGCTCTCATCGGATTCAGCCGCGGGCGCGAATTAATTGATTTTGACACGGTTTTGATGTGCTTTACTTTGATATTCCTCTGACACGTGTTTGACTTTTAAATACATTCTATAAGCAAATTAGGTTTGATGTCGCGTGAGTTGATGGGTTTCACAAAGAAACACCTTTTCTTTCCGAGATTTGAATTTCAAATCTCGGACAGGGACGAGTCCCGTCAATGGGTGGCCCACGCGCCCCAATTGGCCACCTCAAGACTAATCCCCGACAACAAGACAAAATATAAAGATTATCTCGAACGTATTCTAATTAGCCGTAAAATTGCTTGAGTTATTGTGACATAAACTGTCGCTTAATATGCACATATTTTAAGCCCATTAAAGTTTAACGCCGAATTTTCGTAAAGCTGGTAGAAGAGAAGCCTGACGTTCGTCACTAACCTAACACAAATTCGCGTGGATGCGTATTCTCTCAGCAGAGAGAAAAAAGTGAAAATTTCTATTCTCATTAAGAAAGTGAAAGAAATAGTTTAGTTCAGCGAAATTGCATACGTGTCTGCAAGTAGTTAACCTTTCGAGGGAAAAAAACTTGCGGCTTTTATAGAGAAGAGCGTAAATAGGTTTTCAATTGAACGCATTTATACTTGTTGATCTCATCCCGATCTTGGAGATAATGTTAATGTGGGATTCATTAATTATAAAGTGCACCTTGATTATTTCGTATTCTCACTTAAATGTGCAAGCATTCTTAACTTAAAGTGAAAATGCTCGGAATTCATCCCCATAAAACTTTTACACCTAAATCTTCTAAATGGTTCGATATACATGGGGATTCGATATCATATTAGCAACTAATTTCTGTCGAAACAAAAAAAAAGGCCCTGTTAAGAAAATCCAAAAGCGCTTAATTAATAATTACATTTAACCTTTTGACTACATTGAATCAGAGAGAAAAAGATTTTCAGATTATCCTACCTTATTTAGCTCGAAAAAATATTGAACAAATCAAAAATAGAATTATCTACAATAATTGAATATTTAGCTCGAATTGAGAGCTTTTCATTGTACCAATTCATTAACAGATGTAGTTCTTGAAATATCGCATATTGGAAGGAGGAATTATGAAGTGTAACAGTAAGAGTTTTGAATTACCATGTTTTAAAACAAAAATCCCTATTTATATTTAATTTTTGTTTTTGATATAATCTCAAAATTTGTTTTCATTGCCCTCTAGGTGGTTGTGGTATTTTTTTTATCGGAGATTTCTTTCTATTTTCACGCGGAAGATTCAGCCTTCACGCTTTGGTGATATAATACTGAATCACCATGTAGAAAGAAAGAAGTAAAAATCCGGATTGATATTGAGAATATGATAATTCTTTAAAAAGAAACCCGATTAAAAATAAAAACAATGCCTTGAGATTTTAACAGTTTCAGGCATTTCAAAATGTGGGTTAGGTATAATTATTACTCAACTGATGAACAGATTTGTGTTTAGATGTTTAAAACATCTCATAGATTGGCGATCGGATCGGATCCAGGGACGACATTGACAATTTAAATCCTGTTTGTGGCAAAAGCAATAACTTTGCGATTAAGTGGATCGTCTTCTTTTTCATGTCAATTCAGGCATTCGTATTTATTTCCATCGCAAGCGAGATCGAAGAAAACGAGATGTGGGCACCACCATTATACGTTCCGTATTATAAAAGCGACATTGAGAAGTTATGTTTAATGCCAACTAAATTTGTTATTAGGAGCCGTGTTTATATTGCCTGCCTCCGTGTTATAATTTATTGCAATTGCTCTCTAATGGTACTTGCTAATTGACGACTGTGTTAACATAGTTATTTCGCTCCGGTCGACTCTTTAAACTAGTTTGCCGATCTGCCTCCGGACAAACCGACACGTTTCATTATTTAACAAACTGCGACGCGCCAATTTAAAACCTCCGATTACGATTGAACATTTCAACATTTACGTGGAAAATTTCAGATCTTCTCTAAGCTGAGTCGTAATTATTTCGATGCGACAAATGATTCCAGTGTAAAAATCCCACACGTCCCGTCAGTAAACCTATCAATTTATCCGTCTCTCGATGAAATTTATTTTTGGAACGTGTCTAGAATCAATTTGCACAATAATCAATCGATTCTAGTAATAATAACATACATAAAACTGCTGAAATGTGTTTCGGTCAACAAATTAGTCTGAAATCTAATTTAGGCGGTGATTTTATTAATTGCATCGATGATTTGCTCGACAAGGTCGAATAAACATACTCACACTTTTTTGTCTGATTAATGGCAAATCTTTGTCTTATTATTAATAAATTGAATTTATCAAAAATCAACTTCCTGATTGTGATCAATGCCAATCACGGAATCGCCTTGATGTGTGGAAGATTTAATTGGGATTCACACTTTTCCAATTGAATTGAATCTCAAAAGCGAAATGTGGTAATGCCCGATAATTAGGGAGATGAATGGGAGTCATTGTTGTTGAAAGTGCCGCGACCTTTGTGTATTCTCGAGCGGCCTTGTCTTAATTGCCGCAATCAATGTGGATCATCTCGTGTGTTTTGCATTGTGGAACAATCGCACGCGGATGGACGGTGTGTTTACCCGTATCTCCTGCGACCTCTCATGCACAATCATCAAGATGCATCACTGTCGTTTTCTTATAAGATTTTCACTCTCACTTTTTCCAACTCTCGCGTATGCACAAGCGGTGGCTTATGGTCTCTCTCATTGTTCCACGACGCAATATTAATTATCATTTTATATTACCCAACTAACCGTTGGGCAATATTAATTGCATTGTAATAATGCCTAATAAAACGCCATCCACCTGACACACAATCAGAGTTAAGTACCTCACCTATGTACGCGAAGGCTTCGAAATAAAAACTGGGTAGGTATTAACGCGGACCCATTTCAGTAAACCCATTAAGGCGACCTGAAATTTCTCCATTATTATCATAGGTCAAAAGTCTGTTATTCCTGGGATAAAGTGACAATTTTATCTCGTTGATCTTTGAAAGTGACTAAGAAGCACACGTCACGGTGGTCTCCGAAACTTCCCGAGAGAATGAACATAAAATATTGATTTGCATGCGGCAATATTTCGCAGTCAGAACCACCGTAAATAAGATGTTCTGTGGTTTATGGCTGGATTTATATGTGTTTCAAAATTTCTACTATTTGACCTGGAAAAAACGTTATGTGATTTCGCGGCGCACAAGACCTACGTCAGATACTTAGGCGCCTGTATGAGATGCGGGCGGCCGAATAATCTTTGTGAAAAAAACCGTTTCGCCTCGGATAAAATCAACGTCTCATTTGTTACACCTTCTCTAATGGTCATGATGTAATTACATTGGCAAACATGATGATATCATTAGTTCGTCCTCTGAAAAACTTGATTTGTTCCTCCTGCGTCGGGTTGACTCGCAACTCGCATTATAATAATACTCTCAAACTGATGGAGAATCGGCAAAAAATTAGAATAAAAAGTGACCATGGAAACGTTATAATGAGTATCCAAAACGGTTCTTATTGTAAAATTGGTAATTGAGTAAAAAATAATTACAACCCCATTTAAATAAGTTAACTGACACGTACTTATTATTACTTTCCCATATAATATGAGAATTAAATTAGACAGAGTGAGATGCCTTCAATTACAGATTTTGGTCGAAAGAAAATAAGTTATTATAATTGTTTGTAAAACCTTATTCATCACTCAACAAAGACAAGACGCAAATCGAAATAAAAACATTCAAGACTACCAGAAAAACCCAAAATTGCCACGATTTCTATTAATGTTTCAGACAAAAAAAAAAGACCAATCTAAGGCTGATTGTATTGCGAACAGAAGCCTACTTCACGGCAGTTATATTTATCAAAAATTCAATTCATTAAGGTCGGTTTGTTCAATTATTGAGTTCGATAATGACGTGGATTATTACGGTCGCCTCTAAAGCGCTGAAAATTCAAGCGGAGATGCTTTCAAACGGAAGGAGGGAACTTGTGTTTGTTGTTTATTCTGTTTGTTAAAGATATTCGATAATAAAATTGAAACAGCATGAATACTCATAGACAGTTCATTTCACATTCATACTCCAATTAACCGCATTATTCAAAACGAAGCTGTGTAAGATACAAGAGAAATTAAGATAAACCGGACGAAAACGACGATTAATCACATCACAGACAACTCGTTAAAATTATCATCATTAGTCGTATTATTTTTAGGCTCGCGTAATTTTTCCTTCCTCTCATAAAGGATCGTTTCGTTTAATCGATGTGAAAGAGTTTGATGTTGTGATCTGATGGAAACTAAAGAAGAAAAAAGAAATGTTTACGTCAAAAATCTGCACCGTATCCTTCAACTCAACCACGTATTATTACATTAAGAACGCCCTCGAGAAGATGCTGTGATTATCTTCTAAGTAATGGGTGTAGTATTACAGATATTTCACTAAATACTGGCTTGCGGCACCTCCTAATGATGGTTATCGCAAATATTAGAACGTCGGGTCGGGATTTGCTCGAGTGAATTGATAAAAGCATCGTTGAAAACGCAAAACGTCCAGCAAAAATACAGGGGAAAAATATCGTGAAACTGATGATGTTACAAGCGAGAAACTCTTTCAGCAAAACGACCTAAAAGTGAACTTGGAAATTACATAGTGGTAACACCAATTTTAAGTAACCGTGGCATATCATTTTACAAACAAACTTAATGGAAGGTAATTTGAGAATTATCGCGAGAGTTAAGGAAGTAACCATCACACAGAGATGGTCGGGTACCTGGGTAAGTACGCACGAGATTGGTTTAATAATAATCATTATTTAATTTGCAATTGGTAGGAGAAATTAAATCCCGATGGCTGATGTAGTACCTTTTGGTATGTGAGCAAGTGAGTATGTAAATAGTAATGAGTAAAAGGATTTCGATTTTTATTTCTGGGGTACTAACCGTATGCTAATTACTCATTATGTTCAAGCACAGATTACGCATTGATTGTAACAAAATGTTACAAGGTTAATAAAAAAAATTGAAAGCTCTGATTCTTCCGAGGAAGATGCTTTGTGTTGATGTAAATCCAAGGTTAATTATTATATTATTTCTATATTTGAAATATCGTGATGTATTATTGATTGTGTGATCTTCCACATTACAGATGATATCGCAAAGTAATTCCGATAATTCTTAATATTAACATGGTACCAATTATTTCCGACCACATGACCGAGGTAAATCAACAGAGTATTACAGAGATGATTTGCTTCTTTACAATTCCTACATACATTGTCCCGATAACCATAGAATAAAATAAGTAAATTAAACCGAAACAAAAAACTCGTTGATGTTTATAAGTATCAAATCAGAATTCAGTTAATTCCCTGATTTCACCTTGTCACGCCCAGCCACCCCTACTTGGAATGTCAATTGGTACTACCCTCGGTACTACCTATGCTACTACCCATTTTTAGGCTATAAAGCTATGAAAACATGGCTCAACAAAGTTGGCCAAGTTTTGAAACGTAACAATTTTCCACCAAAATTGAAATTAAGTGGCGCTAGGCTACATCATGTACGGTGTGCACCAGCGAATAATTTTTACTGTATTTGTTAATCTCGGGATATTTAAAATTAGTAAAATAGATATAACATTTTTCAATATCTGATGATTAAAAAATGACGTCAACAATGCTGACTCGTTCAATTAGTGCATTGGAAAAAATTCATATCAATGGTATACCTGAATAATAATAATAAGTGAAAGAGAGGCGTGCTGTTTTATGGTTGTTGTGTTTGAGATAATTTATGAAAATCCGCACACACCCCTTTACTGCAAGATTTGTGTGTGGCAAACATTTTAATAATAGTAATCACACAATAAATTGACCATATGAATCATAGAGCTCGCTTCATTCACGATCTCTTTCAATGTGAATGTATCTCACGGTGGTGTGCTCGGTTTGCATGCCTTTAATATTCATTCGTGACTTTCATTAAGATTATTCGTTATTAACGTAGAGCCCGTATACGATATAATACGAACCGGACCGAAAGTCTCACCTTCTGGGCACAATGGAGCAGCATGCAGAAAAAACATCCCCTTCTACGCACGACGTCAAATTTTGATAAACGTTTTACTCGATAATAAAACCCGCTATTCGAATTAATACGTTATCACACGCCTATAAATAAATAATTAAATAAGTAATGTTATTCCTTGCATCCGCATCAGAATCCTGCATTAAATGTTAATGTGAGTAAATACTTCTTTTTTCAGTCACGATCCCAAGTTTCAGGCGGCTTCAGCAATGCGGTAATGATCAAGTTCTATTTATGTGCACCGGAGTCATTAAGGCTTCAGACCGTCATACTATGTATGTGGTTCATTCTGGGGAAGACGACAGGTGTTTGATCGTTTTAAAACTTGTAATCAGACGTGAATGCACACATTTGAACCTAATATCGAACAAATTGTTCCGGTTAAAAAAAGAACCTAATGAAGAAGGCGATTAATCTTATTTCGTCATAATGAGGCCGAGAATTACCGTTGGTGATGCTCTTCTCCCTTCCCGAAAGACGTACAATTTTTATTTCGAATTTTTGGTTAAGTAGTTTTGTTAGTGGATCTTCAGCACATCCGCCTCTGGATCCCGCTCGATTCGTATTATTATTTAAACCGTCTAACTGTTTATCCGATCGTTTTTATTATGCAAGATGCGGTAGATTTTGACAGTAACTCCCAACAGTTCCACTGAATGACTCGCCTCGGGCCCTCCACCACGAAGATTACTTTATAAAGATCATTTAACGACGTGAATGAGCTATCAACTTCTGTCAGTCATGGTTTATTGTGGTTTGCACCCACAATTGCGTTTTTATTTTTTTATTAATAATAAATATCTACATTAGGCGTGAAAAGGACGCCGCATCTTAAACTGATTTTAACAAGGCGGAAAACGGATCGAGTCGCGATTTTGGGTCGGCGGGGGTAAAAGTTGGTTGGGAAATAATTCGGCGTGTAAAATTGCTGACCGGCCTGGGTGCCGTCGTGACAAAGCGGCAGATGCTTCCTGAATATCTGTTAATTTCCAGTTCGATGGTCGCGCCGTTGAAATCTCCCATCAAAACACGGCATAAATAACGCACAAGTCTCCTCGCATGGTATTAATATCGTCGCCCAGTCAATATAAACACAATGGGCTCCTCTCGATGGTCCACAATGGTATTAACAGGACATAAATCTGCGTAAGTAGATACGCGGAGTCAATCGGCTTTTGTGACTTTCTGCTTGCAAACAGTGCACAATTTGAGAGCACAAACACAAAACAAGGCCACGCACCTTTGTGCCGGGGCCCGTACCAGTATATCATTCCCGGGCCCTTCGGGCCACCGCTGAACTAGATCTAACGGACCGGGGCTGCCGGATTTCGGGACGGTCGCTCACATCTAATGGTGAGACGGACACGCGAAACGTCGAAGCGCCTCTGCAGAAGAGGTCACAATGAGACGAGGTATAACACATGATAAATTCCATTAAACGCGATCGCTGATGCACAAAGAGTCGCCCAAACATCGGCCCGGGCCAATCTTTTTCCCTCTTTCTTTCGCGTTATTATATTATATGGGAAGAAGGGATGTTTCCCGACCACTAGACAAAGTTGGTTTGTACTTTTATTATGTCCCGGGACTGTTAATTTTATTCATCATGACACATATTTCATACGCGATGACACTTATTCGCCAGACAACACCTTGGCCTCAACGGCAATCTCACCAAACCAAAAACGAAATAAAAACTTCAGTTAATCGAAACTCCAGAAACTCTACAATGATGAATTTCAAATACGGGTGCGCTATAATTCGGATTTTACTGTTGCCACATGCAAATTAGTTTCTTGAAAATTGCAGCTTCGTTTTCCAAATGCAAACATTGTAATGGTACAAGAATCTGCAACATTTTCATGGAAATTTCATATTTTCTGAAGTATCATTCACATAAAGGTTGGAAATTGCAGCTTCGTTTTCCAAATGCAAACATTGTAATGGTACAAGAATCTGCAACATTTTCATGGAAATTTCATATTTTCTGAAGTATCATTCACATAAAGGTTATTGGTGCAGTTGTAGTGAATTTGCATTATTGCAGTTGCAAGATCAAGTCCTAAGTTTTAAGTTTAGTAGGGTTCACATAACCGACTCAGAGCCGGTCCATCCATGCTCAGTTAACGTTCAACTAGAAGTTGAACTTCTAAGTTACCATTGTTGCAAAAACGAAAATCTAATAATTCAACTTTCAGCTAAAAGATAACTGAGCATTGATGAACCAGCCGTTAGGGTATTTTCTATTGAATTGAAGTGTGGTGTCTGTTTAGTGGCATTATCAGTTGTTACGTTGGTGAAAATAAAGCAAAATAACGAGCAAAACAACTCAAACGGCCAAACACATGTTCTGTGGTTAAAACGGTTAAAACTACTATAACACTGGCAGAAATGACATGCGCACCACGCTTGCATGGTTTTTTAGGTTTTTGGAAACGAATTGGTATGGGCGGGTAGTGCAGGAAGTTAAAAGCTTTCTAGCTTCTGCACTCCCACTAGCATACCAATCTATCCATAACTTTATGTGAACAGTGTGTACTTATACAAAAGTCAGGCAGTAATTTTCTGCACTACCACTGCAACTGCCCTTAGGACTGCACTAACTTAAGCAGTATGCGTTACCGCCAATAAGAATTTGTTCATGCCATCTCTTTATTGAACTACCCCAAGACATTTACTAACACAATACCTACACCTCCAAAAACGTATTTCCTCAAAGTTCCTAACAAGTGGGGTTACAAAATTCCGATCCAACAGAATGTAGTGTCCCTTCAGAATGAAGTTAGTTATTTGAAATTATTGATTGAAAAAATGCGGGATGTTAATGCGATATCAACCCTAAACCCTTAACATTCGATTAAAGTTGACACGAAAAAAGTGCCCTAATAATAGACACAAACTCCGTCTAAGTGTTAAGTCCACATGAGGAATGAAAGAGGGAAACCGGTCGACGATGAAGTGGAGTGATCGTCTTGTTACCTGATCTTTTTAAAGAACAAAACCCGATCATAATGCAAATATAGACTCACACTCTTTTTTTTCGGTGATGGGTTGGTACTCGAACGTCGACATCAATAGGCCGAAACTCAACCGTGTGTCGAATCGGTGCGACAATTTACAATAGTTTTTAAAAAATTTCTTATGCTAGGCAATAATGGTGCCGCATAAAGAGGGAAAAAAACTGCGCGTGAAATGTATTCAGGGTGTCCGGGGGATTGAATGGCCGGGGTTGACACATTTGAGACACACTATTTGTCACGGAACTAAACCGCACCGGAGTGCCTTCGGTACGGTGATTAATTATTTTGCGACCCGGATTAGGTGACTGAATGCGAACGTCAGTCGACCGAAAAGATACACCGAAACAAAGGGGGTTAAGTGTCATCGTCGACCCCGTATTTATACTGGAGCAAACGGAAGACTTCAAAACGAAAATCTTAAAAAAAGTAAAAATCGTCGCGAAGAAATGGGAAATTGTTGGGGCGATGGGTTTCTTCATGTCAGGTAGTCAGTTAGTGATGCGCGCAGTCCTTTTATGACATGTTGTGTGTGAATCCTGTGACGGTTGCATCTTGTTAAATAGGATGATATGCATCGAATGATTAATTATCGTGCGGTTAGGCTAACAGATAGCACGTAATGGACACAGCTTTGTTGTATTGCACATGCGACTTCTTTTCCAAACGGGGCTCCAGTTCTTTGCCATAACGACACTTGGGCCTTTGTTGCCGGAAGTATTAGAAAAAGTTTGAATGGGCCCCGTAAAGATTATTAATGATCTAGATCGGCTTAGTATCGCATAATACCGCTCCGAATGAAAATTACGTACCGTAACTGTTTCCTTACTCACCTTTGGGAGAAAAGGAAGGAAAATTTTGGGAGAATGCGCTGTCAATGGCGCCGTCTCGGGTTATTAATATCGTGTGCGTAAAAATCGTTTATTTAAATTGCAAATCGGGTGCATTAATGCGAAGTAGCAAAGAGTAAAGCTGTTATGGATGTGTAATGACACAATAAACAATGAAGTCAGATCAATGTGGACAGGGTACGCGGTTGTTATTTCTTTATCTCATTGTATGCCAATATCGTATATATGTGGATGCGTTGTATGCAAATCTCGATTATAAGTTGGTTTTCGCATCGTTTTCGACGATGATTATGCTGACGGTGATGCCTCCAAACGGTCGCACCCTGGGTGCATCGATGATCGTTAATGTGTAGAATCGCGAGGACCATTAATCAAGCTGATTGGGTTTGTCTGAGAAGTTGACATGAAGAGATGCTAGGAGTCGAGCACATGTTCCAATGATTGGTTAAAACTGTTTGGATAATGCCAATGTGTACATGCGCCCTCCCTTTTTCTTTACCTGCATCATCCTCAACCTCGTCTCCAGTTAAAGGCGAGTTATTAATGAACTGATATTACACTTTATGTAACTGCGCGCAAAACGAGCCGACTCTCCTATTGCGATGAACTTTAATTATAATTTATTACCAATATAATATACCCAATAGGTTCACCAGAGATCAAACGCTAGGTACGAACATTTTAATTCGGTTTTATTAGTTTCGAGAGTTTTTTGTCGTTCTTGATTAGGGCGAAAGGGCCGGATATTGTCCGATTTCTGGCCGGTCGCCTTCGAATGGAAGCGTTGAATGAAGCCATCATATTTCATACTTTATTCACGCTAGCGCTATATTAAACCCTCCGGGTCCCACTCACATGCTAATGTATATTCATGTGTACCGGTCGTATATCTGGATCTGGGGTAGTTGTTTATGCATTCGTCCATTGTGCAACGTGTCACACTGTGAGTTAATTATGCCAGTTATACGTTTATTTACTTTGCGGGAAGCATGGGGCAAACACTACTCGACTTTTGTGCAGCCCATAACCACCTCACGTGCAACACGCAACCCATAACTCCATTAGACCAATTAAAGAAACGAGATCAACCCCGAACCGCCAACTCGAATGGGCGAATCGAAAGCATCAATCAACCTGCTTAGGAACGCGTTGTATCAATCTTATTACGATGGTAAAGTTTTGACGTAGGCTGAATTAATCTCATTTACATTTTAATGAGAGCTCCGGCAATAGCCCATCTCGATTTCCAATTAAATCATGCCAGTCACTTTAATTATGCCATTGTGAAATTGTCCTCCCTCGAGCGTTCACTTATACTTGAATATTATAATCTCAAATGCCTGTAAGTAGTTGGTATACCATTTATTGTGAGTTAGGAAACTCATCTACGTTTCTGTATGTAGTATCCATAATGTATATAAGAAGGGAGAAAAATATGACCGTCCCCACTCCGTTATTTTAAGGCGGGTTTTACGCGTGAAGCTCGCCTTATAATTGCAATTATTCGCAGTAAAATATTGTTTTATCGGATATAAATACCGAGGAGTATGTATGTAGCTGTGGGTGTCAGGTGCTCGGTGTCGGGTCATAGACCTGTTGCAGGCACGCACGGGTAACGCACGCTCGTATATAAAAGCTCATCCTCTCCTTATTCCATAAGACTATATCTATACGTATCAGCTATACGTTATGGCTATGCATGAATTGTATGGTTAGTGTGTGAACTAAATGTTTCTAATTACTGTTTAAGATATTTCCAATACGCCATCCCATCATTCAATTCCGAAATCGGTTTGATGATTTTTCAGTTGAATTATAGAGGCGATGAGATTGAGTCGATTTCGAGTCACTTTTCAGGAAGAAACGAGGAAAGCGACACAGGTGATTAGTCAAAAAAACACCTCATCACGTGAAGATGATTGCTCAATTTGGTTCGCAGACGACAAGAAGTAATAAATTTCCGAACCGGTCATATTTTGCCGGTTTTATTGGTGAGCACAATTAGCTATTTCCAAAAAGAAATAAAACTCGACTCGAAGCTTCCAGCTTTGAAGGTGACGGATTCGCCGCTTGCTCTCCTAACGCTATCTCCGCATCTTCTAATGTCCACAATGACAGTGGGACTCTGAAAAAGTTGCACTCGATCGTCTCCCGGCCGGTCTCCGATGATAAACAACACTTGGCAGCACATTTACAGTTGGTTTTTATTGCAAAATAAGATGCATAAGGTAGCATTAAGCGCAATAAAATACGCAAACACCATACGCATTGTGCGCTACCTATAGTCCAAACGTTTTAGCACCTGGCACTTATTTGTTTGTCGATGGCATAAAGGGGAATAGATTTTGTAAACAAGTACTATTAATTTTTCACGAATTGGTGCACCAAGGTGTGTACGATCTTCAACCAACTCCGGTATAATAATGATATAACTGTGCGTACAAACGGGCGCGAAAAGACCACAATAGAAATCACCGAGTTGAACGTGCCATTACGAATTTTGAAGAAATTATTGTGTCAAAGTGTCCGATTTGATTTCAACAAAATCCGAACAAACTGCAAAATACCTATTTCTTGACATGACAATAAACTGCGTTTTGGAAGTTGCCTACGGGAAATATGACGAGTTTTATTAATGGCAGTGCGAATTTGAGGAATTCGTGGTATCGGTTGATAATAATTGGTGTTGAGAAGGAGTGTCGGCTTTCTAGGGCCCGCTTTTAATCTATTCAATTAAGTCAATGAACCAGTCCTTAAATACAATGAAGAATGTGTGTATTTTAGAATAAGTATGAGACATTTGTCACCTTTCAGCCGACACCTCCCGGCATACATATTATCATTCGAATTGTTATATTGCCGCATGCAGACACAATCAATAGGAATCCATCCTCGACCAATCACCAATAGCGCGTCTTTTATTTTGTATAAAACACGCTTTTGACAACTGATTGATGCTCGTGAATACATTAATGTCAAAAACCATCCTGAATTGATAGTTGAGCACGGAGGTTAAGCGTTCCAACCATCATGAACAAATTCGCCCCATCAGACGCCGAAGCGAACTATGCTCGAGTATAAACTTGTATCAATCAGACGATAAGAAAATGATCGAATGAAATTCGAGAAAGGAGACGGGGCGGAATGTCGGGATACCTTATACACCGACCGCAACACTAATTTATGACTGCGTACCTGACCCGGCCAAGATCGAGAAAAAGAACGAGAGAAGGGAAAAATCCGAGATCTAGACTAACAATGACTCGGTCAAAAATTGTAATAAATTCCGAGAGACCACAAGTGAGGGAGGGTGGCGAGCCAGATCGGAATTTTTTCTGCCCCGATCTAGTCTAGAGTCATTGATGTCACGGGTTATTGATGACAAGACGCGGGTCAGGTGGCTCGGGGGTTCTCACACCCACTCAGCGTGGTCCCACCCCAGAAACATAAACTATAACGGGCCCAAAAAAATCACGAGGCATAAAGGCGAGAGCACCTGCGCCCGTATCTTTCGGCCGTTCCGAAAAATTGTCATTCCCACAGATTCACCCGTAATAATATTTGCTTTATCCGCCGATCTGAATCCAGAGTCGCCGTCGGAGCCTCCGGTGCCTTTATCGCACTAAATTTCCTCCGTCGACTAACTTACTGTTACTGCCATTATTGTGTTCACTCTTATCATCGCCGTGGAAGCGCACACATGCGAATCGTAAACTTCCACTTAAGTCTCATTCTCACAAAGGTCAGTGCAGTTGAAATGCAGTTGCAGCAGTAGTGCAGAAAGTTACTCCCTGACTTTTGTATACAGACTGTTCACAAAGATTTACGGATAGATTGGTATGATAGTGGGAGTACAAAAACTAGAGAGCTTTTAACTTTCTGCACTACCCCATACCAATTCGCTTGCTTAAACGAATCAAACCAAGCGTGTTGCGCATGCCCTTTTGAGGCATTTGCACTACTGTAATTTCTCAGTTTTATCGTTGTTTTAACTTAATTTTTGAGTATTTCTGTGAGTTTGGACGTTGTTTTATTATATTTTCACTAACGTGACATCTTATACCTAATGCCACCAAACCAAACAGAAACCTAATCACATTTCAATGCACATGCCCAGGAAATACACTACGAGTATGTCGGTTATGTGAACCATACCATACTACTAAACTTAAAACTTGTGACTTTGTCTTGCAACTGCTCTAACCTTTATGTGAATGATGCTTTACTTGTCCGATAGATATTTCTTTGAACTTTGTCTCCTGCACACGGGCGTCTCCGTTCGCGGTCGCCGTAATCAAATTCCGGATCTCGAGAGGGAAAGAAAGAGCGAGAGTCCTAGGAACGCGAAAAAATCACGGAGGAGTTGCCGAAAAGTCGCCACGTCACGTGATAAATCAGCGGTCTCGAATCGGGAAAAAGAGTGCGTGTGGTGTCGCACAAATTTCAGCGGACAGCATTCCTGCAGACTTTCGAGATAAATACCACCTAGAGGAGAAGACCGCTTCGGAGCATCGACGGGATCGCACAAAAAGCGGAGATATGTGTTATTGTGTCAGAAGGTGCGGTGGCCTGAAGAAGTGCAGAACAAACAAATATCATTTCGTGAATGTTGTAGGCCGGGGGTTTTTGTCCTGGGACGAACCTGGTGTGCGGTATGTCCTAACGAACACCTGAGACATGCAATGCATTATTATTCTGCGCCCGTTATTGCCAGATATCGTGTTTCCTTTTAGGGACGAGCTTTATTTGAATAATGAAACAGATCACTCGACGTCTCCCAGAAAGACATTCTCAGACTCGGACTAAGCAAGCATCGTGCAGCCAACTCAACTAACTACCCCTCGACTCTCGAGATCTCTTTAATGGGTGGGTTATAGTGGCATACAAGTAGCGAGATGCATAGGAGGTATTGGGTAATAAAAAACGTATATTTCATGGTAATGAGATCTTTCCAGTCACATAAGTCACTCGAGTTTATACGTCGACGTATTTCATCGGTCAACATTAAAAGTTTGACGAGCACGATAATAGAAATGCGGTGAAGTTCCAGGCCGGCCATTAACAAAGATGTCAGCCCGTTAGTTACAATTTTTCAAGCGATAACGAAATGACGTTCACTCATTTGAAAGAAAAAGCGAATTGCTCAACTCGGCGCGTTCGTATTTGATCAACAGAATAAAATCAGTTCACGTTGATGATGATGATGGCGGTATGGGATTCCACGTCGGTGATGCCATCAAATTCTGTATAAAAGTGAATCTTTTGAGTAAAAAATCCAAAATAATCTTGAATAACCTGATTTCACAGTCAGTCGGCTTGAAGGAATTCACCCATTTGACATTCTGAACAAATGGTATTTCTATGTCCGTCTGATCTAGATGACCGTTCCGTCCCGTGTGATTCGTGTTGTGATACATTTCAACATTTTTCCGTAGTCCATTTTCGCTTGGACTTTTTATCGAAGGGAGTCGATAAATTATGGATTTTTCGTGCGGGGGCGCCCGTGAGGATCTTGTCTATATGCTCATACAAAGGCGGTTGTAACCTCTCGGTTATAACGAGCTATTCGAGTAATCTCCGCCTAGGCGCAGTTCCTTAAAAATACCTTAATAAAGATACAATTACTGCACTTTATCATTTCAAAATCCTCCGCGACTATCATTAATTTCGTTGGTAAGCTTTCAGAGCGCGAGCTTAAATATAAATAACGAACGCGATAAGATCAGTGGAGAAGAGAAGAGAGCGAATGTGACCCATCAAAATGTGTGTGGAAGGTGAGCAAGGCGACGACGCTTTTCAACTTAACTCTATCCATACGGGTAACGGCCGGCACCCCGCCGAGTCCGGGTCTGCACAGAACAAGTGGTGGGCATGGGAACCGCGCCACCCCTCTAATCGACGGGGCATTAACGATTCGCACTGATCGATCATGATCGGGATCGACAGATCCACAGTTTAATATGTCGTCAGGAAATCGTGAAATGATCGACGCGGCGGCCGAAAATCGATCGCTTACCCGTCTTGACAAATGTGTGCCAACAATTTTCGACTCATTGTGCGGTCTGTAACGTCCCGTCGCCACTAAACGGTGTTATAAATCCATAATTCTTCTGGAAGGCGAAAGCGCACGCAGCAGTCATTACTCGGGCGCGTATGAGATAGGGCCCCTTCATCTGGTGACAGGCGGATAACTCAGTTCATGTTAAAGATCATCTCGCTAATAGCAGGAGACTGACCGCTGTTGTTAACTTACAAGCCACTTTACCACGATTTATGGCTCCGATTTGCAGCGCGTTTTGGAATTGTTACTGGAAAGCCCAAAGGATTATTACCAACACAACGCGATTGCAGCTACCGACCCGACCGTCGTAAATCAGTCCATCAGACGTCATCGGCGGACTCTTCGAGGCCTTCGGCCTGTTCGACTCGGGAAGAAAAAGTTTATGACACAAATCGATTTTTCGGTTGATCGATGGTTTCGATTCTTTCGAACCGTGAGTATCTACATACATGAGGGAGGCCTCATGAGGTAATCGAAGTTTCCAAACAAATTAAGAAAACGTTTTTATCAATCACTGTACCGAATGATAATGGATGATACATCAATATCGACTACCAATTTATTAGGATTTAACCGTGTGAAATGCCGTGATGTTACGATATCAATCAAGCTAATGGCACGATTAATCCAGACAACCATAAAAAATGAAATTGAGAGAGAATATTCGGCAACAGTTTGATGGTCGCGGGGAAGCTAGAAATGATTGTGCCATTATTGCCACGCGGTCTCTTCGGGTAATTGTGTTGCAGACAGTGACAGAACGCGGACAGTTAGACGGCAACAAAAGGGGGCATTTAACCCTAAGGGCACCCGCCGAAACCTCGCCAAGACGGATTAACTCCGTCATCCGCAGGTATATTCGGTCGACCTCCTGCGGTCTTTCGGGATTAAGTCCTAATGAGAGTCGCAAACCGAAGACGAGATTTTCCGTCGCGGGGAGACCTGATGGGAATTGGCGCTCGCACAATGGCGTAAATACGTCGGTTGTCGTATGGAAGCGCGCGATTATGATTGCACGGGCCGCGATACAATTCCGCACGATGTTTATGTCCTGTTGTTGAGGTTATGATAAAATGGGAGAAGGTGAAATACGCGGACCGCCGTGAATTATCGCGGACTCGCACGCATGGAGCTCTCTATAAACGCGGACAAAATTGAAGTTTCACATCGTAATTTTCGCGGCGCTGCAAAAAACTTTTAATATAAGGAGAGAGGAAGTGTTCCTCCGGAGACTTCCTGTGGCGCCGAGTTTAGTTGGGGTGATGGCCTCGTTATATATGGGGCCTTTCCGTGGGCTCGCAGGCTGACGCGTTGGCCCCGTGACAATGGGGGCTCCTTTTGCGCTTTCGCCACGGTCTGGTCCGTTCTAAAAAGTGTGGTTAATGAACGTTTGTTGTCGTACACCACGGATATAGGTGTACGGCATAATAATACAAAACAAAACGCGATACGGGAACTTATCGCGCATCAAACGCCTTTATGTCGACGATGGCCGCAACACGAATTGCACAATGGCCCTGTAATGACCAGGATGGAGGAAACGTTATGAGGTTTTGCAAGCTTACGGCTGAAAGATGCGGCCGATAGCTGAAATGTGCAACTTCTCTTTCGCAGATTACGTTGGGTTATCTGATTTGACAGTCAATACCGCCAGCGACATATGTTGCACGATGTCAATAGGAGCCATTGCGCCTTCGGTTCTCTACGGGTGTATTGTTATGATTATTACACATAATGGAACCGGCGTTCTCTCGCCTGGCTTGAATATTATTAATTAAATTTAAAACGTGGTTAATGATCTGTTCGTCATTGGCGGACATGTGGCTTGCCTATGAGTACTTACCCGGTTGTCAATTTTAATAGACCACATTTTCCGTTCGAAATCGGACTGTTAATTAACACCGCGGATAACGGTGATGCGACTCCGGTAAAATGATTAAGTCGTCCCCACCTTAGTTACGAATTTGTGTATGAATCTGTCAAAAATTCCTATTCATCATAAATTATTGCCATCGCCGGTCGATTATACAAGAGTTTTCTCTCGCACCTTTCAAATGTTAAACGCCTCGGGCCTACAACATCTTTTTATGATAATATCACGGTAGCGCGATAAAAACAACAAACTTTAAAGGCTAACTGTCAATTAACACCTTACAGATCCGTTTCCGGGGCTCGAGATCAATTTTCGTCGGCGATCTCGGGCATCCCAGGCGGGAACTATGAGACTATGTTCGCATCATGTTATACGCATTTTAAAGTTGGACTATTAAAAGGATATTACATAAATTTCTGCGTATCACGGTCTTTTATCTGCGTTTAGAGCGGACCACCACTTCGTCACGGAGTTGACTCGGCCCGCGTTACACTTTCCGAGCCTTAAAACCCATCATACGCATACATTTACATAATGATCTCGAGGTCCGCTTTTATTTCGCCGCCGATTTCAAGCACATTAAATGGTTTTCTCCAGGACAAATTGATTTACTTGTTGATCTCTTTACGTCCGTCCGTCCGTAAAAAAGGTACAAAGGCGAAACTGCTCCGGTGCCTTCTACACGTACGAATTTTAATGACAGTTTCGGCGGAAAGGCGACTTGTAATTTCGACACCAATCCAGTTTCGCAAATTGGTCGATCCTCGTTATATTCGCACGTCGACAAGATAATTGCGGATCTTTCTCCGACTCGAACTCGAACACACACAAGGTGTGTCTGTAATTATCGCATTTAGACTGAAATTGCCGTTCATTTCGGAGTAGGGAGAGTGGCGGCACACATCGACGAACGACGGGGTTAAAATTGAAATTAAATAAAGACTGGTTCAGTTCGGGAGAGATAAGCGCGCACCTCTTGCGATGAGTTACGGCCATATAAAATTCCCATCCACATAAAACCGAACCTATTTACTGCGTTAATCCAAAATAATAAATTAAGATGGTATCAAAAATTCATGTAGACGACGAGTTCCGTCCATAAAGCCGCATCTGCCCGCACCAATATTAATAAATTCCAACAATTCTATCTCAAAAAACATGTGACAATGTTTTTCGGTTGTTTATAATCGAGACTCATAATAATTTACAGGACTACATCTGAGACAGGATCGTAGTCTACGCGACAACACCAAATTCCGAGGAGTTTTAAAAGCTAGTGGTTCTTATTTATGGCGCAGTCCCCTTCCATATTATATCAACCCAGTTCGGGCATTCCTCCCGGACCAAACCCCGAATAAATCCAACCCAAATAAAATGCAAATTTTTCGACGTCGACCCAAATCATGACCAAAAAAAAACCTACGAATTCAGACAGAAATCCCGTTATGGGGCGCCGAAAACAACATCTGCATCGACGAAAATAATCAAACCAATTAAATTCCGGGGACGTTTTTGTGATGGTAACGCGATATAGGGGGTGCCCTCGTAAAGGGCGCAAAGGGTGGTAAAATCGGGTTTAGTTTATCGGTGCGTGGTAGCGCGGATGGGATGAGGCCACCCATCAAGTTACACTCTTGAGATCTCCCACCTGCCTCGAAGCTCGCACCTCAATCATCCGATGACTTCTAACAGATATCGGATTTGTCTCCGTAACTAAACGACACTTAATTGCCGCGATCGAATCGAAATATTTCCAATTCTTCCCGGACAGAGTCGTCCGGTTATCGGGAGAAATATGTGAGAAGAACACCGTGATCCTTCTCGGATCGTGTGGCGTAATGGGAGCCAATAAGACAAGACTAATTTTAATGCGATCGTGTCGAAAGTCGCTTCGGGTTCCGGCGATCGAGATCTAATTTACATGGGTGCGAGGTGATGACAGGCGTATTAAACGACAGGTTCGATCCCTTTTACCTACCTGTTGGATTCGATGATGTACCTGAATCCGGCAGGAGCCGTGGGCGATACTTCTATTCATATTACAAGCACGGAGATGTGATCTAATTGCCGTGCGACACGCTCGACATCGACTTAAGCCGCGCCTTCGGCTACCAGGTTTAAGGCGGACTCGCATTCGAAAGTCCATACGGGAGGATAAAAGCTCGCCTTAATTCAATACAGTGCAACCTCGTTAATCCGGACCTCCAATAATCCGCATTATACAGCAATTTCAATAGATTGGCCATCATGTTGTAGTCCGAATTGAATTTTTGTAATCCGGATGTCCAGAATCACGCGTGGGAGTTTTGTGCTTGCCGAAATGTTGTTCCCGAGAAATGCAAACTTTATTTCCGTCTAACTATTTATCACATTTAATTAATCCTGAAATAATAGTATGAGTGGTTTTCACAATTTTTTCTATATGCCCGAATTTCCATTGATTTGTCTCAATTTTGGACATTACGGTTGATTCAAGAATTTTTGCTGTGAACGGCGAAGCCCAAAATGTTTGTCCTCGTGTTTGTCTTTTGTACATTTACGGTGTTTATCTGCTATCTAGTTTCAGAAATGTTATACATATTTGCGGTATTTCCGACCTAAAATTGATACTTAGGGAATTGAGCTGATTTCATTAAATAGAAAAAGAATGCTCATTTAATATACCGGAGTCTATTTAATAATTATTATTAATATTTAATAATATTGAAGTTCCTCGCTAATCCGGGTATGTCGATAGTATGGATTGTCGTGGTTTTAATTATTTCGGACTGTAATAAATTTCAAGTAGCAGCGGGTGCGCTTTAATTCGGATTTTTGCGCTACTAACTTCATTTTGTATCCATGGGCGTTATTCCAAAATAAATTCGCAATACTTTGAACAGGCTTCGATGTAATATTCAGTGAAATTTGTAATGACAATATCACATATTGGCCGGAAGTTCTAGAATTTGGATGAAATAGTACTTCATACAACGTGCGGGGAAAGTGCAATATTTCGCACGAGTGAGATTATTCTAGCGCCGCGAAATAAAACTTTTCGGAGAAGTTGTGTATCCTATTTTTCTTCGACAAACACATCATCACTTTAACACCAAAATTACTTGCAGAAACTCATAAATACAAAAGAAGAAAATTGACAACTGTCATAATCAATTTGGAAGTTTGGGATTGCCAACCTAAATTTTCATAAAGAGGAAAATTCCTAAATTGCTAAAAACTTTATATTTAATATTTAACGATTTGGACCAACACAACGATTAACAAGAATGAATTAACAATACCAATGATAACAGTAATAGTTTGAAATTGGTTTTCATGCTTGAATTTAGTAAAGTCATGAGCCTGTGCGATAATGAAATTACAAAGATGTATTGAAATCACCAGATTCATTATGTAAGTCTGAATTTTAGTGATTTCCCAACCACTTCTATTATTATGAAAAGTGACACTTCACAATGTGGGCGATGAAAAATGGGGTTAAGTTGCAAGTTACACCGCTGTAATCCACATTACAGCGCATGCGCATCATGTCACTTGTAATTTGTAATCGACTATTCGATTTTGTGTGATGGTGCCTTTAGTTTCGTCGACCAATTAAGCGGAATAATCGGCTTGGTTCAAGTAGCGGCCTGTAAATTTTATTTATCGGCAATGAGGCGATTGGTCGGTGGGTCTGTCGGCCGTCGTCGGAGGTGCTAAGTTGGGTGTCCGTACCTGCATCAGGCTACTTGTGGTACACGCAATGGACACTAATTAATTCACATTACAAGGCACCTAATTAAACTCGATTTAATAAATGCGCGCCCGATAAATCAGAATGCGACCCGATAACGCCGCATCAATCACTCAACACTCCCGACCAACTCGTCCTCCACTTATAACTAATTTGTCTGATGAGTTTGTACTTTTATTTTTTATTAATTATACGCACTTTATAACTACCACGAAATGATTAATGACTTTTATTTACTTATTTCGATTGCAAATATTTTAATTGTGTACTTATTATATTAAGATGTCGAGTCGGATGTTATTATCGATGGGAAAACTTTCACTAGATGAATTAATTGTCGAAATTAATTTACATTACTTTATCATCGGTCTCGAAAACAAATAAGACAAGAACCAAGCAATAAAGTTTCAGAGAACGAGAGTACCTACGTCCCCATTATCTGGTTCACTAATCGCCGAGGCATTATTTCTGGTTCATACATTTAAAATTTATATAGATCATTAAAGTTTCAGGTAACACTGAACTGGCTCGTATTTGTCTCTCGAAAAGTTTTATAAAGCATGCATGAGAGAGCCGAGCTTTATAATATGTCCTGACATTCCGTTATTTATCTTTATATGGCTTGTAAACTTGCAGCTATTAAAGCCAAATAGCCACGATTTTGTGACAATGTCTTGAGGGGCAATGTCAAGATCAAGAGGTTGTGGTCCGAAAGCTTTCGTGTATGGACATTAAAAAGCTTAGAGGAACGTTATTGGTCAACTGTCTGACAAATGACCGTTGAGACTACGCGCTATTGCCGACCTTTTAACCCGGCAGGCAATCAAATTTACATTCGGAACACAAACGTGGCTATTGACACCGGAGCGTCACAACAAACCCTACTTATCTCCCGCGATCCGCAGAGGAGAATATCATTTCCTTGTTGAATGAAATTAGCAAAAAGTAACTATTAAAAAATATCTGTGGAGGCCCGAGGGTGTAAACACTTGTCGGGATGTCAGGTACTTGTAGGCTCCAGACGAAGACTTTTTACAAGCTCTGGAGCTTCTTGGAGTGTCTTTCACGAGCTCCCACACAGTCGGCGACTATGGGTAAAAAATATATTGATGGTCGCGGCGATAATTTTGAAATAACTGACCAACGAGAATTTTCGTAGTGAGATGCCATAAATTATATTGAAAAACGTATTTAGAGATGCGTATTATGTGTAATGCGTAACAGAGTTAGAATAAAGAACCTGATACCCGAGACTCGTGACAATAAAAAAAATACTCTCGTAGAGAAATACTACGATATCACTAAATAACAGCCAAAGTTTTCCTTCTTTAAAAGATATAAGTTATTGTCTAAGTGCCCCGTATTTATAGCGCGAGTTCACGAGGCATTTAAGGTATGCGATAAAATTTAATTAAATTAATACGGGGCCTTAGTCCCGGGATATATACGAACGAGAAAACCAGTTGGATAGACCGCTGTGCGCACTAAAGAATACCCGATATTACCCACAGATAAACCTTGCATATTTATAATTTGGGCATCCATCGGGCGATCCTTATGACCGACATAAGTCACGCCAGCAAACTCGAACCATAAACACCGACCGACCTGACCGACCCACCCCGATTTTCGTGGTGACGGCACCTGCCCCCGAAATTCCTCCTCCACTTGCGCTGCAACGTGTACCCAGTGGACGAGTTATTACCGAATGTAACGAAACAGTCGTAAATCAAAATTACCGCAGCTGCTTTTTCAGCTGCCATTTGAAAACTTTTCATTTTCGAGTAAAACATACTTTGTGCAACATTCACTTATTGACCGCGACTTTTATTATTGCCATCAGCAAGTACACTCCAATATTTGAGAATCTCACGGTTTGCACCCAAAAGGATGTGTGCACAACTTTCAGGCGCACAAGTAAATCAGATTATGGTCAAGAGAGGTACGAGTTTGCACAAATATTTGACGTGAGGAGAGCGAAAATGATTTTACCATTTCTCTCGCATGCCGTGGTACCGTCCGTGTCACGGCTATGTGGATGATGATGCATACGTTCTTATGTAATAGTAACAATGGGGAATTGTGTGTACCAACCACCTGTTGTGTTAGATTTTCCTCGCCTGTCTCCGGCAATCCGAAAAGATGAATACGAACGGCTCGTGTTTAACCCTGAAAAAGGCGTCCTGGAATCGTGAACATCTGTCAAAAGTTAACATAATAACCGAGAGATGAAACGTTCTCAGTTCTCAGTGACTTGCTAATTAAATCTCACATCAACCTCTCGCGGATGTGTACCAGACTAGAAGATATGGAGGAAGAAGAGGAGGTTGTACCTTTCGCCCAGGCCAGGCGCATCCGACATGTTTGAGACAACCGTGAACAACACGGGAACATTCGATATTGCACGTGTCCCTCGACCAGTCGAGTCTCGTTAGAAAATCATCACGTTATTGTGAATAATAAGTAGAAACCCCATTATTCACGAGTACCCGATATCCGAACGTTTTCATGAACCGGTGTTGGCATCGGCACGCAAACCAAAAAGTACACATATCGTTTTATGCTATTGACAAATCCACTTTGGTTAGTCTCTGATTTAGTTCAAATAGAGCACCGTGGGCCGAACAAGGACTCGGAGACCTTGGAATCGACAAATATTGACACGCGAACTCGTCTTAACCGGGTGATTTTCACGGAACCCATAACTGGATCTCCTACTGTCATCATCGACATCCATAATACACCGCCGGATGACTTTCACGGATTTCTTTTAAATCGACCAATTGGAGTTAGCCGCGCGAGGACCACCAACGTTAATTAAGAATAAAAATTTGATCCGGTAAAAGAAATTCGCCATACCGCATTCGCATTCCATTCTTTTTTACGTATACTAATTTACATACGAAATGACATGCGCGCTCGCGCCTCATCAGGAATTCATCGCTAACCTGCATCTTTTGGTGAAAAATAGACGAAAATATTTTTCAAGACGAACGTAGCAAGCCCAGTCTCATTTTCAGCCTTTCTCTAAATACACTCGACTCTCGATGATAGTAGAAATTATTTAGTGTGAATTATTATCGGCAACAACAAATTTCTCTTTATTTCACTTTCCCAGCTTAAAGCACTAAGTAATCGCTTAAACTGACGAAGTGCGGGTTCGTACTTGACTTTTGCCATTTCTACTTTAGAACAATCAAATTTTTTCCGACTGTTATAATGGGAGAAGCGCTTCCACCAATTTTTCGCCCGAGTCGAATGGTAAAGAGAGAACCGCTTGAAAGCGAACCACTCGACGCTTCACTCTTCGGGGGTTATAAACGTAAGAAAAATATAGAGAAGACATAAAGTTAGAAAGTGCGTATTAGTATAAATTTTACGACTGTGAACAACGCATTATTAAGCAAAACAATGAATTCCTCTGCGATTGATTTACGAGGCACTTACGTAATTTCGTTTGTAAGAAATAATTACTGAAGCAGAAGATGAATAAGAAACAGATAATAAAAATGAGATGATCCAAAGACGCGGTTTTTCCAGCTCCATCGACAAGAAGCTTCATTCTACCCATCCCTTTTCCTATTTCTAATAACAATCAACATCGACAAACTGTAAAAGTATAAGATAACTTATGGAGACGAGATGAGTATCGCCTTCGACTAATGAACCGTGCATCCGTACGCCGGAAAGAAGAGAGCGACTTCACTTATCGTCGTTGTTGAAATAAGAAGTGGCGGACGAAAAGTTGTAAACTGGCTGCCTCCGCGACGATTAAACGCATGCAAAACAGACGTGTTAACAAACCTTAAACCCACATTCGTTATCCTTCAAATAAACGCACCTTCCCATCAACTGCAAACTCGCGCTGCACGAAAGCTCCGCAGATAGAGAGAGAGCTTTTCCCTCCCTGCGACTCGGTCGGCGTCAAATCCTTTCAAGTCGGCCGCTCGGATTTTATTCTTTTCATTAACACTCGACCAGAAGGCAAAGAAACGCGATCACTACCTGTGTGTTTAGTGCACACACATCACAGAAAGAGCCGCATCTTCTTAAGCTTATATTAAAACGCGTGTCTGCGGTGCTTATAAATGGAGCTTTAGACAGACACACTCGCATTGACGAACATCTGCCTCTTAACAATCGGAGAATGGACCCGAAAACGATCGTATTTACCTCCGTTAGTGATACGCTAACAAAAGGGCTAAAAGCTGACGAACCCGAGACGCTTTTATACCTTTAACATAATTAATTACCGGGCTGATAAGACCTCCGTTTTAGTCTTCAATAAATAATGTTTTTATGTTTTTCTCAAGCCGGAGCCTCCATTTTTGGTTATGGTATTTTTCGGTATTGGACATGAATCTGGAAGAAAGATTAATACTTTTTCGTCGATCATTAGAAGATATTTGGGCACACTTCCGAAAGAATTAGAAATTTATGCATAAATTATTCTAATGCCGCGGTTGCTTCTGTGAGGATTACAGTTTCGTTGTCTTTTTTTCTGGAGACGAGTCTCGGGTATTATTTTCGTATATTTTACGATATGCCCATTGTTTCCTAATCGATAGAAAATCCGATACTAATCCGTAAACAAGAAATTTTATTCTCCAATTTCCATCATCCGTGAAATTATGCAGTGGGCCGAAAATTGTGAGCGTGTGTGATAATTAAATTTATAACATGAAGCTCACAGCGACTCTTTGCTGGTAGATAGTAGAACACGAAAAACACATAAATTAGAAATATATTTACAGCGGAATCCTTTTATTGCCTATTAATTTTAATAAATTCTTAAACACAACGGGTTATTAAGTATTAAACTCCCATAAAAGCATTTGATAATGGTGACACTATTTTAATTTTATTATTATACTTTTACCGTGGTACCGCGAACCATTCAGAAAGTTTCAGACTGATTATCGAAATGATCACGAAATTTGAATACTGATTCAGTAATGCAAAAGGTCGGCGCCACTCGACGATTCCCGCAATCACGAAGAAAGTTACGGAAAAAAGTCGGGATCAGGCTTGGTACTCTTGATAGTGTGATGGATGAAAGTTTGGCACAAGTTGGACGTACAATCCCGGCGGAGCACAATATCCGCACGAGGACTGCCGCTGAGCACCCGGGTGTCCATCATCGTCGTGAAGTTCCAATAAATCCTCGTTACGTGTTGGCTTTAAGAAATCGTTCCACCCCCTCTGAAGATGATTAAAGTTAGAGGACTGGATAGATGACGATCCGCCATAACTTATAGCACTATGATGCGTTCATTCGATATACCACTTACTTTCATCATAAACAATTTAATGTAATTACCTCACCTTCACCTCAATTTATTTTTAGTTGCTTCAGCACCATCATAGATCAGTCGTAAACTGAATTAACTTCTTTGTTTTCAACTTACTATAAATTTAATGCCCCGACTTTACGAGATTGGATTATGAGATCGGGCATACGAATGTAAAACGCCGGATTCGATTCGGTCTCGAGAGGTAATTAGCAAGTTTGGGCTCATTATTTTTTTGTCCGAAATGGAAATTGATAAATGACTGAAAGAGGACGTCGATTGAAGGCGCTTTCTTCTGAAATTCATAAGTATTCCGAACGCATCGCGTCCGGCGGCAGTCCTGCGGATATGTATCTACATAAATCATTGTGGTCCGCCGGTACCTATACACGTTATGGATCGTGTTGAATGTCTCCTGTATTTACCGTCTCCCCGATTTAAATACAGTCCGTTATAAATATTTATGAAAATGCCGCTTTTAACGTCAAATTTGGATTGCGTTCCTAACGCGCCAGGTATAGTTTGCGGAAAATTACGGACCGACCGTGTACGGCACGTCCGAAGCGGAAGAATCAAAGAAAATGTAATTACATGCGAAATGAGCTCCCACACGATCGATTCTTCTAACGGACCCAAATCCATCCTCGCTGTGATGATGGTGTGGTGTTAAACAATTTGCGAGCCGTCGTCGTGATGCAGGTGCCCCTCAGGTACAGAGTCGGACTATGGTCTTTACGATTAGTTAATACTTACGTATGATATTTTCTGCGATACCGATCGTGTTCCCCGAATGAGTATCTAGGCAAAATATGACAGCTTTCCACTGATTAAAGAAGAAAACAATAAAATGATCCTGAATTATTGGAGGGTCGTGCTTGTTGTTATATTCAATTACGAGTCATTAATTTGAAAACTAGCAACTCATCACGACGGATTCACAACAAATCGGTTGATTTGCGCTAGAAAACCGATCGAGCTGACGCGCCGCATGTGTGTTTTCTGGCATTTATCAACAATGATTTCGTAATTACTGAGGTGTTCCAGCTGGGTGATACCTCTACCATGACTATCTGTTGGAAAATTGCAATTGGTAACTTGTAATGAGTAGATAATAATTGACACATTTCAATGCGAACTTTTACCCATCATGTAAACTCTCTAGGTAGAATTCTGTTAGAGATATGTTTTTGATATATCTACAGTGATCGTTTGGAAATGATCCCCCTTGATTAGCTCCAGATATTAGAGAGATATCCAAAATGCTGCCAAACAGATCGACCCTGTTTGAGATTTTTGACATGAAATACTGCTCTTGATGGGTCGAAAATTTCCACCCCAGTTCAATAATATCAGTATGTATTAAAAGAGTACTTCCGTTGATTGTATGTATGTATGTATCTAGTACACTAATTCCCAATAATTGTGACAAATTCTTCTATAATAATTTCCACTAAGTAATTCCCCTAAAAATTTCTACTAACTGCCCACTAATCCCTACTTATTTCCCACTAATTCCTACTTATCCCTCATTAATTTCAACTATTCCTCTAATTTCTAATTCCCAACTAATTCCTCCCCCCCTCGGTCAAATATCATGCATTTATGAAACCGAAGATTAGCAGCGTAATTAACAAATTTACTCATTGACTTTTGTAATTGATATGATTTTCGTCCATTTTGTTTATGTGTGAGTATTGTGAAATTTAAGAATTACAGAAATTACATTTCCCTGACTATCCATGCTATCTATGCTATAGGGACAGCGCAAACTTTCAACTAGCACCATTTTTCAACAAGTTTTAAGAATGATTCTTAAAAGTCAAAACACTCACAAATGTTACCATATAATGTGACCTTTGACGATAAAAAATCCACAAAAAATTATAAAAGTTATGCATGGGTCGTGCGTATTTCAGAGTTAGCACCCTCAAGATTCGGCTTTTGAAAGTGTTTGCAAGATTTTTGACACAATTTCTAACTTATCATTGAAGTAAGGTTGCTCAGAAAGCTTTCAAGTGGGGTGTTATCAAAGTGGGTAAACTTTTATCTCTCGACATATTTTGCTGAAAAAATCTGTATTCTAAATAGTAAGAGGAATTCCAACCTCAGATGGCTAGTGAGGATAATAAAACAAAGGAATTGAGTTTTCAAATGGGAGCTTTCGGTCTCTCAAAGTTGCCTGTTGCAAATTGCCTCTGAAACTTCACACCTCAAATGACCTATAAACGTCCGACCCGAGATTTACGACTCGGTCGAGTTTTCTTCAGGATGAATCCACGAATGAGCGAGCGAGCGAGCGAGCGGAATGAGCGAGTGAATGTGACGAGGGAGTCTCTCTTGCATAATTGAGTAGCGAGCGACGGCAGCGAGGAGCATCGCAGGGAGAAAAGATGCCCTCCTCTCCGAAGTGATTGATATATTGTTTCCACTTGGCATCGGGCCATCACGTTTAATTGTCGGCGTCTGCATCGGGTTACTTTGTTAATAACATCGGGAATACGGAATACAACGACCGCGTCGACGACGACGACGACGGCCAGAGAGGAAAGGCAAGCATAAAACGCTCCGGCTTGCTTCCTTCGTCTATGACGTAATGTATGGACCATTGTGTGTCGAGGGCAAAAATGTAATGCACAGTAATAACACGTGTGATTGAAGTCCGAACGGCTGACAAGAAAGCTACTTATTCTTCGGTCTCGGACTCCTGAAGAACACTTTACGGCCGCAGCTGACTGGGACCTCTTCAATGCCAACCGGCAATACGACGACGCTTGCCTTTTAACTATTGCCTGGGTCCCGGTACGCAACCGTATTCTATTCAATTAAAATACGGAGCGATAAATCTCCCGGATGGCCACATTTCACCCGAAAATCTATCATATTCGGATCTATGTCTCTCTGTGAACTGTAGGTACGACTTAGAGACAGTAGAGTCCGTTTAACCCGAATGACCAAAGGGCCAACTCGACCGCTTTCACTTGAATTTGAAGTGACGCTTTAGTTGTTCTTAACTTTTAAGCGCCCTGCGCCGTCAACAAACTGTCACTTGAAATGCGCTAAGCATCCCTCTTCTTAAGGCCTAGATGGGGTACGCTTAATTACATTTATAAGTATAAAGTTTAAAGTCCTAAAACAACCAACAGAGTGTTCCCTAGATATTTTAATATCCACTAGAGTTACCCAAGCTTGACCTGGATTTACACGGTGCAGTGGAATTATAAGTAACTGTTTTCGGTTACCCTTAAATTAAACCCAGCTTTATGAAGAATTATATTTAAGTGGAAGAGGTTCAGTTGACCCTCAATCCATAAGGAGGTCTTCGTATTACTAGAGTCAGTGCCATAACGTCTACTAATACAGTTTTCGACATTTATCAAAGAACACTCAATGAAATTGAAGATGAAGATGGAAAACTTTCATGTCGTGTGCCTAAGACACTGCGCAGTAGAAAACGAAATCCACGATTTCGCTAGGGTACACTTATCGACGGCGAGTCAAGATAGTGAGAATTCTCGAATTAATTACAAAAGACATGGATGATTTATGGTAAAAAATTCTCCAATTTCACATTTTGTAACTGGCAATTATAAAGTTGATGACACTACTAAGAATAATTACTTCTCGCTTGTTGTTCTTCTTGAAAAATATGAAAATGTAATCACCTGAAGGTCTCATCTCGTAGTGATGAGCAAACTTTCTGTTTATAGTGATTCCGACTAAAAGTACTTCCCATTAATCCCAATCCAATAAGCAGGCGGATTTCCAAATTCGATTAGGCTGCCATCATAAATATCAACACCAAGACAAAATATTTAATGAGCCGATCAATTCATAACGGTGGAAAAATAAGACGCGATTCTACTTCTACTTCCAGTATGGTTCAAAAGGCGAAAATACTTGAATGGAAAAAGTTGGCGAATATAAAGTTACTATTCGTTATTAATGTCTCAAGTATAGAAATAATGAGTTCGTTTCGTGGCTGGTTGGCTGGTAGGTCGGTATGTTACGAATCTATGTAGTTGTAACATATGGTCGTTGTTGGGCCGTTCGTTACAATTTGAACAACATTTATTTGCATATAATAGAAACGCCAGCGGTATTTATTGGTGACACAATTGATGGAGCACGTTATTATCTCGAATATCATTTGTGTATTAATTAAACTGTAGCATGGGTGCATTATGATCTCACAGACCCACCAAGAAGTGATGGCATCGAATTCACCTTGCTCAATTCGGCCCCTGTCAACAAAATATCAAATTTACATCCATCTATTACCGGATTCGAAGGACCTTCATTCTAATGCGTAAATGGTGTGTAAATTTCACAGGGCAATTAATATAGGTACGAACAGGTACAAATATAAGTTTACGAATTTATGTACCTGTTACCGGTACGTTATAATAATGTAGACAAGTATTCAGAAATCTTCAGTGTTTCTATGTAAAAATAGCAACAGTAGTCGTCGGTAAAGTCCATTTCATTGTTGTTAAACGGCCGTGGTGGTCGCAAGTCACCATTAGGAACAATGTGCAAAAGGCCAAGAAGTCGGTGACTGCGACCAATAGAAAATCCATTTTACGAGTTTCCACTCCCATCATCAAAGCCGCAGAAACTGTTTAATGCCTTCGCATGACAATAGATGGAAGATGGGCATTTCATACGTATACGTCGCAACCAACTCGTTAAACTAGTAGTTAAGAAATAGACGTTCTAATAAAATTTTGAGCAAACATTTTTATCCTGAAGAAATATTGATTATGTGCTGTCACACTCGTGACATTGAAATAGAAAAATATTACACTTTATGCTTATTGAACCATACACGGTTCGAGTGAAATACGTGAAGAAGATCGAGTGTGAAAGTTTACCGAAGGAGCAATAGTGGACCCTCGTCATTTACATTACCGTTGAGCAATAATAATGCCTACATATTATTCGGTCTTAATGATATGAAATGTGCGTAATAAATTGGGTCGATGTGACGATACCTACGTCCACTTTGTTGATGTAACTACGAAATTGATTGTTATTGACATCCTCACGCCAACCATAACCGGCTAATATCATTTGCAACGACACCCATCCGACCGGATTGGCAAACTCCAAATATTTCGTCATACGAAAAGTCACAGAAGAGCCTCATGAGTAGTGCCTACTCCTACAATGCCGTGTTCGAGTACTCACTTGCCCAAGAAGAATTCTGATATCTCAAAAGCTTTTGATATCGATAATAAATTATCCTCTAACCAGAGACGATATAGTCCCACTCAAAAATATCCGATTGGTGTATAATAAGTGGGCCAAAGTTGGCGATTAATTAATTATCTCCGTCCGACATAGGAATAGGTGTTGGTACTTTCTCGAGGATTCGAATCAGAATCGTGCCATACCGACAACTCGTCATGACCTCATGCTCAAAAATGTTACAAAAAAAAAATGTGTTGTGCGACTGGAAAAAGCGCAAAAGTGAGGGTTTCGTGGTTCTTGGATAAACGGTCGGGCTGTCGGTCGGTCTCGCTGAGAGCGGCCGGCGGCGGTACTTCCTGGTGCCGAAGACAGGTACTTCCTCGAGTCTAGAAACCTCGCATACTAGGCCAAGAGATGCTGTGGCATATGCCCGGTCGCACTATATGCAGACTCTTCACCTAGCGTGTACGCGGCTCTTGACTCGAGCTGACCTCTTGCCCTCTCTCACATTACCATAGCCAGAAGAGCGTTGGACCAGGCGAGTTCTCCCCTCGGCGTCCTCCGGCGAGCGTCGTCCAGTCCACTGTCCGGATAGAACGACACGTACCTCTATTCGTCCACAATTAAAACACTTATACGTATAATTACAGCTCAGTTTTATGTATCTGCCCACGCGCGCTAAACTCTATCCCCCTTTCAATTTTATACACAATTTTTTTTCTCCACTCGAGCCGTACGAGCGTTTCGTTATTAAATCATAATATGTTTGCGCTCACACGATCCCAAAGAGGGGCCGGAGTGCCAGGCCAGGCCAGGCGAGCGCTGCACTCTTTCATCAATAAATGCGTGCAGGTATTTCTAGAACTCGATGCATTGTTCCGAGCTTTTTCACCACTTAAAAGAAGAGAGGAGAAGGAGGCGGTTCCGCGCGCTAAGTCGTGACTGATGGGTCAATTAATCCCGTATTAAAATTAAATTAAACATCCGCACACACATCGCGCTCGTCTACTTATATCGGACCTATTTTCGTCATAGTCGCACGTGAAATCTCGTTGGCCGCGATAATATTTCACTTGTGTGCCATGCCGGCGCTCTGTGGTGTAGCCACGACCATTGTTCGAAATTCCAAATCAAAAGCACGTCTCTAATGGAAAAGCCAATTATCGCAATTTGATAGATCACACGAGAAAGCACCGGCCAATTATTACCCAATCCTAAACAACTTTCAAAAAATCTCTAACCCGGCGCATCCGCCACTTTTATTAAAACTGTACTAAAAGCCGGCACTTCTCACTCACTCGCGGACCCACTCTTCTAACGTCAAATTTCGGACACAATATTTACGAAAACTACCGGAAACCGAGATGGATGTTGAATTAAAACCAAACTTTTGCACGGTGAGATAGGAATAGGAACATTCGCATTACTCAAAAGTGACGGAAAATACAGAAAATTTGCAGTTAGTTTTCCGTGACGTAATAACTTTTTCACTCGAGATGGAGGACACGGGGTGAAAAAATGGAAAATAGATCGGTTGATCATAGCAACCGCAGTAAACAAAGAAAATTTAATACCGACACGTCACATTTCGACATGCGCTCCCATAAATTCCTTCAATTCGAGGTGAAAAATGCACAAAATCTGCACCGGATAAAAATCCGATAAAAAAACGGAAAAAATTATGTGTCAAAATCAAACCCGAAAATCAGAGAAAACGGTCGTCTCGGTGTAAAATTGCAAAAAATTTGGGATTTGATGTCTGTTGGAGTTATGTGGTGATGTTGGAGTGTTATTTGGTATTTTTATTGTTATTGAATTATTATGACGATCAAGTTGTTTTTAAAAAAAAAGATAGACAGAAAAGAAAAATAAATAAATACGTCACAGAAATTTTTGGAAAATTGGTCTTTCGATCCGGATATAAATACAGAATCCATTTAGGTAACTAATCTGAAACATAATTGGTCTTTCGATCCGGATATAAATACAGAATCCATTTAGGTAACTAATCTGAAACATAATTGGTCCTTCGATTGCCTTAAACTTGAACTGAACTATGGAACGAGTTACAAGAAGTAAAACGCAGTCATCAAAGTCGCAGCCCGCCATTACATCTTTACGGAAAAGCGAGCGCATAAGGTCTCGTCAAAATCGTACTTTGGACAAAGATGAAGTGAATGGGGCGATGGATACTGAAGTTCTACATCCACAAAAAGCGGGATCCGTTAGTCATTCAAGATCACCACCATCCACAACTCCCAGCTATGTCGATCTCAACGCTGCGTCTCTCGACCGTACTTCGAAGAAGAGCAAAGCTAGTCGCTCTTCAAGAAAGGAGCAGGCACGTTTAGAGATGGAGATCAAGAAACGGGAATTGGAGATGAAGCATCACCGAGAAATGCTGGAGTTAGAGCTGCAGTTGAAAATGATTTCAATAGACGAGGAATCATCGACAGAAAGTGACGGCTGCACGTCAGTAAGTAATGTGAGTCAGAGACCTGATATCGACACCTGGAGATCGGGTTCTTCTCCATGGAAGACAACTGGACCGGAAGATCAACCGTCGTCTTCAAAGACAAAAAATAGACCTTCCACCGATCTGCCAGATCTTCAAAATAAAAGGTCAGAAATCGTCACTCACTTACCTAAAGACGAATTTATATCTTCGACGATATTGGCTAAATTGCTCACTCGACAATCAATATCAGGCGATTTACCTATTTTCACGGGAATTCCGACAGAATGGCCTAATTTTATATTTCAATTCAAAAATACGACAACTCTATGTGGTTTTACGGCGGAAGAGAACCAATATCGACTTCAGAAATGCCTGAAAGGTCACGCCCGAAAAATCGTAGAGAGTTTATTAATTTTGCCACAAACTATCGACAAAATTATAGACATACTGGAGGAACGGTTTGGCCGTCCGGAGCAAATAATTACGCTCTTAGTTCAAAAAATACGACATCTGAACCCAGTAAAGTCTGACAAGTTGGAGACTCTCATCAACTTTTCTGACGAGGTTAAAAATGCTGTTGGAACGATCGAGACTTTACAAGGTGAAGATCATTTGAGAAATCCACTTTTACTCCAAGAACTGGTTGATAAACTACCCACAAGTCAAAAATTACAATGGACGGAGTTTATCACCAGAAAATCGAATGGACAACCGAAATTGATACAATTTTCTGCGTGGTTAGAGGGAAAAGCTTCTATCGCCAGCAAAATTTCGACACCGACAGAGTCTAGAATCGACACGTTCAAAGGAGCGGATAGATCGAGAAGGGAAGCCGTATTATTGACAAACAACAGCACAGAAAGGACGTGTTTGTGTTGTAATAGTAAGGAGTTTCATCCATTGGATAAATGTCCCACCTTCAAGAAATTTTCCATTGACGAACGTTGGACTTTTGTCACTTCCAAGAGAGTATGTTTTTCCTGTCTCATACCTTATCATGGTTTGAAAACATGCAAGAAGATCAAGAAATGCGGAATCAATAATTGTGTAAAACCTCACCATGAATTTCTACACAAGGAGAATACGGTTGTCCCAGTTGGAGATAAACCAGAGGTGAATTGTCACATTGTCGCCAATAAATGTGTATTGTTGAAGATTTTGCCTGTAATAATCAGCAAGGGTGAACGGTCGATCCAAACCTACGCCCTCCTAGACGATGGCTCTACTGTCTCTTTGATTGACCAGAAGTTGGCTGACGAACTTGAACTTGATGGTCCAGAGCGTACTCTTTCGATGGTGTGGGCGAATAATCAAAGCCAGCAACAATCGGATTCAAGAATAGTCGCGTGCAACATACGTGCGTCCCAGGATTCGAAGAGTTACCTGATGCGCTACGTGAGGACATGGAAGGAGATGTCTCTGCCGAGTCAGACAGTTGATATTGAGGAAATTTCCGCCAAGTATCCTTATATTAACAACAAAATTCCATCCATGACGAACGCCAAACCAAGAATACTGATAGGACAAGACAACTTACCTCTTATAATCAATAGGAAAGTTATAACAGGTCCTTGGAATAGCCCAGCTCTCAGCAAGACACTCTTAGGGTGGGTAATCCATGGAAACGTTAATATGGACATCAGTTCAAAGAGTGGTGATTGGCGTCATGTGTATCACATTCGCCAGGGAGAGAAGGATGACCTGGACATGCTTCATGACTTAGTGAAGACCCAATGGCGAATAGATAATCTTGGTTTACAGAAAATCACTAGATCCATGTCTAAAGATGATGTAAAAGCCCAAAGTATTTTAGACTCAACGATGAAGCGAGTTGGAGAAAGATTCGAAACTGGGTTACTTTGGAAAGATGAAAATTTAGTCTTACCAGAGAGCCGCTCCGCCGCTATGAAAAGACTTTACTGCACCGAAAGAAAAATGGATAAAGACCCTCAGTTCGGAAAGGCCTATTGCGAAAAAATGCTGGACATGGAACGAAAAGGCTACATAAGAAAACTGTCGAAAGATGAATATGAAAAAGTGACCCCGAAGACATGGTACTTGCCTCATTTTGGCGTGGTAAATCCGAACAAACCGAACAAAACTCGAATAGTTTTTGACGCTGCGAGTAAGGCGAATGGACTGAGCCTAAACGACTGTCTGCTCACCGGTCCAGATTTGTACAACTCTTTGTTCAATATTCTTTTGAATTTTCGAATAAAGAAGTTTGCTTTTACCGCTGATATTCGAGAGATGTTTCTGCAAATTCGTGTACGTGAGGAAGATCGATGTGCTCAAAGAATTCTCTACAGAGGAATGGAGAGAAGTTTGCCCCCTGATGTCTTCGAAATTGGTGTAGTATTCTTCGGATCTACCAGTGGACCTTGCCTAGCGCAAGAGGCGAAGAACAAGAATGCCAGAGAATTCGCAAACGAATTTCCAGAAGCCGTCGAAGCCATCCTTGAAGATCACTACATGGATGACTACTTGGGAAACGCCGATACAGAAGAAGAAGGCAATAAACTCATTCATGACGTCATTGAGGTTCACAGAAGAGGAGGTTTCATCATATGCAATTGGATCTGTAATTCTCGACAGCTACTCTCAAACATTGACGAGGATTTGAGAGCAGAGGGGGGAAGGATCATGCTTGAGGACGGCAGTGGAACTACAGGACAGAAGGTCGAACGAATTTTAGGCGCATGGTGGAACCCACAAGAGGACTCATTTTCATTTGAGACGAAATTTCATAAAATTAACAAGGAAATTATCGAGAAGCAGAAACTACCTACAAAGAGGGACGTTTTGAAAATTGTAATGTCAATCTTCGACCCGCTTGGTTTTGTGACAAATTTCGTAATTCAGGGCAAAATCTTACTTCAAGACATTTGGAGAAACAACGTGGACTGGGATGATACAATTCCAAAAATATTCAACGAGAGATGGAATCTATGGTTGGACGACTTGTGTAACATTTTTAATTTCAAGATTCCAAGACAGTATTCTACGTTGGACAGAACCAGAGGAATCATTCAACTCCATGTTTTAACGGACGCATCAGATAAAGCTTACGCCACGACCGCTTATTTGAGGATTGAATGCGACAACGAAGTGGAAACTGTACTTGTAGCCGCAAAAGCACGAGTAGCCCCTCTGAAGCCCACGTCGATACCAAGACTTGAACTGCAAGGAGCTTTAATGGGAGCAAAGCTGGGAAATTCTTTGAAAATGAATCTGAGATTGAACATTTCGAATGTTTTCTTCTGGACTGACTCCAAGACTGTTTTGCATTGGATCAGATCAGAAGCTGGCCGTTTCAAAGTATTTGTAGCACAACGGCTGGGGGAAATCCAGGACATTACTAATCCTAGTCAATGGCGATATATTCCCACGAAGGACAACTCTGCGGATCAAGCTACCAAACGATGTCCTTTGGATTATTCCAAAGATAGTACCTGGTTGTACGGTCCTAGATTTTTAAAGAGTTCTTCAGAAGATTGGCCTAAAGAAATTGAGGTCGAAATGAACGATCATGCGGTCAAGGAAATGGAATTCAAGACTGTAGAGAATGTCTTCCTGATGACAATTGTGAGAAAGGAGATAATTCCAGATCCTGAACGATTTTCAAAGTGGAGTAGAGTTCTCAGAACTACGGCATGGATTTTCCGGTTCATCAATAACTGCAGAGAACAGAAAAAAGACGGTGAACTTCAAATCGACGAAATTCAAAATGCTGAAATGTTCTTATGCAAGTCTATTCAAAGTAATTCTTTTGCCGAAGAAATTAAGAACTTGGAGAAGAATAAACCTGTTGAGAAGTCTAGTAGAATCTACAAATTATCGCCGGAATTAGACACGAATGGACTTCTACGACTTTCTGGACGTCTGAATAATCTAACAGGACAAGACTATCTAAAGGCGCCGATAATACTGGACCCGAAACATCGTCTAACAATGTTGTTAATCCGACATTATCATGAACTATGCTGTCATCATGGTCAAGAAATCGTGATAAATCGTCTAAGAGAAAAGTTTTGGATTCTCAGTATTCGACAGTCGGTAAAAAACGTGAAGAGAAATTGCCAGTTGTGCAAAATTCGGAATAGCGTACCAGAGCCACCTCTAATGGGACAGTTACCTTTATGTCGTTTGGAACCTACAGTGAGATGCTTCATCAAAACGGGAGTGGACTATTTTGGACCTCTCAAAGTAACCGTGAAGAGGAGTACTGAAAAGCGGTATGGGGTTATTTTTACTTGTATGGTAACTAGAGCGGTGAATTTGGAAATAGCTCATGACTTGAGCACCGACAGTTTCATACACGTTTTACGACAATTTGGCTGTAGGAGAGGCTTCCCGGAAGAAATTTATAGCGATAATGGCACGAACTTCAAAGGCGCTGATAGAGAACTTTCCCAGGCACTTGAGACTCTCGAACAAGCGAAGATTGTTCAGTTTTGCAGTCTGAAGAATATCAAGTGGAAGTTCAATCCGCCTTTAGCTGCACACATGGGAGGACCTTGGGAGAGACTGATAAGAAGTGTGAAGAAGATAATGGGTGAAATGTTAGTTTCAAAATGTCCTCAAGAGTACGTCCTCAGAACAATTCTGGCTGAAGCTGAGAACATTTTAAACTCTAGGCCATTGACACACACTTCGACTGATTCTAATGATTTGGAACCGTTGACGCCGAATCATTTCCTCATTGGACCTTCATATGCTGCCTTGCCTTGCGCTCTAACTGAAGAGACAAACTTGAATCTTCTAAATAAATGGAAGGCTGCCCAGAAACTGTCCGATTATTTCTGGAAAAGGTGGACCACAGAATATATGCCTTTTTTGGTCAATCGGAATAAATGGCATAGAGAGACGAAGCCGGTGAAAGACGGCGATGTTGTTATTGTTGTGGATCCTAATGGACCGAGGAATATCTGGCCAAAGGGTCTGATTGTACGCACGTATCCTGCCAAAGATGGAAGGATCAGAATAGTTGACATAAGGACGTCTAATGGCGCAGTTTTACGAAGGCCTGTGACGCAAGTTTGCGTTTTGGACTTGGAGTAATTGATTTCTGCTGTAATTTGATGCCGAATCAATTACTGAGGGGAAGAATGTTGGAGTTATGTGGTGATGTTGGAGTGTTATTTGGTATTTTTATTGTTATTGAATTATTATGACGATCAAGTTGTTTTTAAAAAAAAAGATAGACAGAAAAGAAAAATAAATAAATACGTCACAGAAATTTTTGGAAAATTGGTCTTTCGATCCGGATATAAATACAGAATCCATTTAGGTAACTAATCTGAAACAATGTCTGCTTCATGTAGCAGGACGTATTACGATATTTGCTCGTTCATGAAAACCGTTTCAAACATTATCAAGATGACGAGAAAAATTTGTAGATTAAAACTCACTTTTTAAATGAAATACTATTATATTATGAAGTAAGTATGTTCATTTGGGGGACCTACTTCAAGTTTTTCCTTGAAAACTCCAGGAAATGCGATCATAAAATTTTGCACTTTTGACACATAAAATACAAGTGGGTGCGGGGTCGCATGTTCAATCCCGGACTGGGGACGAGCGACAATGCATGGTGGGGTCCCACGGGCGACCGGCAAGAACGTCGAAATCTACCTAAAATGAAATTTGCATTTTTCGAGTGGCTACCCAGTCACGGAGTATTATCACAATCCTCGATATTCGAATATTTGTTTCTCGTAGATTTTATTGCCCGGCGGTGGTATAGATGCGACTAATTAGTGAGTCATAGTAGGTAGTTTGATCGAGAAAAAAACTCGATTTGCAAACAACTCGGTAACCAATCCATCGAGTGTATTACTCGCCGCAGCGGCTATTAAAAATAACAGAGCTTTATACATGAAGATTGTAGATCCGTGATTGCGCAGTACGAGCATAAATTAGCCGGATCGCATTTGAATTTATAATATGCACACACATGGTGACGGCGAGATCGCCGGACCAATGGAGGAGAGCGTCCCGTGGCGTCGGGCGTGAACAGAAACACGTGCGACGTAAATCTGAGCCTTTGGTGTTTTACCACTTACATAAGACGCGCGACATTCAATCGATTCCTGCCATAAGGCGACCAATCGGGAGGAACGCGGAGAAAATCGGGATGGCGTTGATTTTCCCCCTTTTCCGGCAATTACGGGACTTTTTCGAAGAGCCGCATCGAGTGCGTTTCTCTTGGGTGCGGTTTAAGTGCAGGCGAAGAATAAAAAGGCCGAGGAGTACACACGGAATGATTTCGAAATCTTGAGGCCTCTTCGTAAAATAAAACGGTTCGATTTCTACACACAATGCTGAAACAGCTCCGTCATTATATTAGTTCCATACTGAGACGAAGTGTAAAAACAACCTGTCATAAAATATTCAAATTACGTTATCGGCCGAGGGGCCCGAACGCTACCAATAAGTCTATACACTCGAATTAGGTTGAGATAATAATGTCGAGAGGCGTAAATACACCTGTAAATTTCATTTTAATTACTCTGCGTGCGGAGGGGGCATACTGGAAAAGACGTGGAGGGAAAATATCGAGTTTCAATTTCTTGCGTAATTCAGGAATAATATTCAGTCTCAATTATCCTCGAAATAGAACGAGTGTGCAAATAATCACGATGCTCTCTCTCTAATAGTATAAGTAAGATCATAACTTGTGGGTATAATGCCAACATTGTATTGTAAAAATTTGCATCCGTCACTTTTGAAAACAGGATTTTCTACGTATTGTGTACCCATAAAACCACATACCTGATCTTTTTCTAGACATTTTAAAGACGCGAATAACTGAAGTCATTAGGGCGTGCCCGAAATATTTGCAGAAGTCATAAATTCTGTTTCTCCACTCTGACGGATTCCCTGGAAAACTAGGAATTGACAGAGCAATAAGATAATCCGTCAATTGTGTACGTTTCAAAGAGAAATTTCTAAACGATAACCGGTCGTTATGCGTCCGAGAGGAAATTTCTCGGGGATCTACGATAGGTAATGCCACACATTTCAGCATAACGTTGGCAGTAATGCAGGATAACGGATCAATTAACATTCAAAGTCGACTAACTATGTACGTATTATAGCTATATACGCACGAGGGACAAAAATAGTGGCTTTAAAAGCTCGCCGTATAATTTTCCAATATTATATTTCATCGAGATGACCTGGAGGTAGTGCGCTGCGGCCATGTAACCTGAAATCGCTATACGTTTGGCTAAACGCACTTTTACGGCCGTACGCGTGCACCTTATAGCGTCTGTAACAACCACCATAAACGTGTATCACGGGATTATACGACCGATTTATGCCATCGAATGGACGGAAAATCAAAAACGGAGTGAAAACCCCCAAAAAGCACGAAAACCTGATGCAAACGTGACGGATAGTGATATCGAAATCATTTGAACCACCGAGTACTCGGGTGACCGTAATAAAACTACAAAGAAGTTTTTTATCATTAACCATTAAACCTAATTTAGAATGAAGGATTCTTATTAAAGCCGTAATAAATGCGCTTTTATAGTAAGGATATCGAGACATAAATAAAACAGGACATAAAATGTTTACACGAAAAATCGTTTTAAAACTAATAAAATTGTAGCATTTGATACAAAGTCAATTAAAACATCTGTTATATATTTAAACGCCATCGAGGCACGTTAATAACGCATATTTTAATGACGAACGCGGACAGGAAAGGGGGAAGAATTCCGTCTTGTCATTTATCACACATCGCATACCTATGGGCACTCGGTGCACGCGGGTATGACGTTCAGGACGGGATGGAAGTAGCAGCTTTTTAAAGAAAAGTTTCATTGAATCCGCCTCGACAAGTCTCATGTCGGTAGCGATAGTTTCGCGGTTGATTAATCGCGGTATAGAATGTCGTGTTGGTGCCATCAGAAATTACACAATTGAAAAATTATGCACGCATATAAATACCACACATACTCATGTGTCTATTTATAATGCATATAAAGTTAGCGGCGAACTCGAGTCTCCATATTATTATAATTGTGAAAGAATTGATAATTATGGGGTACCTAAATCAAAATGTATATATTTTTAGAATGAGAAGGACGTTTCCCAAGCCGTTTCCCAACATTCTAGACAAGTATCATCCCCGTATGATAAAATTTCAAAATGTCTACAATTCCCCGGAATCGGGAAAACGTTCCATTTAGTCCAAGGTTGCTCCACAATTTATAAGTGTGGTTGGATTCCTCACCACCGCAAGAGAATTCCAGAAATTACTCGCCGCGGTATAGAAGGGCAAGAAAATGAATCGGCGGTAGTGTTTCAACCTCATAATTGAGTTGGATCTATATTACTACACGCTATACGAATGTATGCAGTTCAGTTCAAAGACTTATTAGTTATTATTTATAGAGATTAGGTTACAGTAAATCATAAAGTGTGTCGAATATAATATGCCATATGATAATAAAAGCTAAAGGTGGTACAGTACGAGTATAAGATATCAAACTGTGAGCGATAATTGCCTGTTAATAATTAAAACAGGAAGATATTACGAACCTTTTCCTATTAGTTTAAAGGAGAGCGAGAGAGACTTGAACGCATGGTTAGACAGCGGAATTGTTTTTACATTTGACTACACACAGTCGATTTAACTATAACACAGAAAACTTGCACAATTTACTAAATTATTGAGAAAAAGTTTTCTCGCCTTACTTTGGGTGTTTTTATTAAACGAAATGCTAATTTATTGGAGCAGCGCATTGAATAACAGTCAAATTTTAAGTATTTTATTATAAGCGGTGGTCTCTTTGGGTTATAAAGACTTGGTAAACCGCTGTAATTTATAGATTAATCCTCTAATATGAGTAAGAAAAATAGATAAAATGCAGGATGATAACACGCTTCGTTAGCTATAAAAATCGTTAAAGTGTCACAATATAGAAGTAATGTTGTTAATGCTTCAATAAATATCGAAAAAATTCGTAAGTGGATTGGATCTAATGGGTTCTTGAAAAAATTAAATCTTGTGATGCCACAAACCGGACCGGAGGTGTTGATTCCGCTACATTTATGTGTCAAAATTATGATACCGATACGAATTCTGTCGCAATTACTATACTTGGACATTATTCAAATGACTAATTAAGTATAAAGTGCGAGCTTTTAGACTGTATCAAATCGGAGTTTTGTGCAATGTTTTGTGTTGGCGTTTTCACAGTAATTTAGTCTTCATTAACGAAATGGAACCCAAACCATTTTGATGTTATTGTTGTACGTCGGTTGACGCATTGTTTTCACTTTTAATTGAATTCCCACATTAAAACGAACCTGACATTGAACCAAATAGAATTACGTTATATGACGCGTGCGGTTAACTGTGTGGATCAACCGCGACCGTGAAGAAATAAAAAAAAACTTATTGTTAGGGACTATGAACAACGAATTTCATGCCTAATTATGTAGAGCATGAATTTTAATAACTCGCCGATTACTCATCGCCCAACAGGAAATCGAAAATTATGGCGCGCTTATTATTGACAAACACCCATCGTTGGAAGCTCTACTCTTTCTAAAGTTTGCACATTATTCGCCTGGAGGGTAAAAAAATAAAATAAAACGGTAAGTATTTCGTACAATAAAAAAGCGTCCTAGTTTTCAATTAGTTATATTAGAGTATAGGAAGACCCCAATAAAGTCGGGCCGTCCATAAAGCTCGACTTTTTTCGAGAGCTTTGTAGTCGAGCCGCGAACCGTCGGATCTAGGTAGGTATTTGAATTTTACAACCACCCACTTTCGTATTTTTATTTGAATCGTGACCCGCTTAAAACATCCCAGCGGGGAAAAAAATCGGACGCGACCCATATATTTTTTATTTCTCATTTTTACCTAACCTCACGACATAGGCGAAGGCGGCGCGACCCGTAACCAACTTTCGGTTTCGAAAGATATTCGACCGTGTTTCCGGTAAGTGAGCATGTGAAATACCGTTTTTACCTCGCAGACTCGGTGTGTTTATCGAACGGCGGAGTTTTTATCAATTTTACGAAAACACAGAAAACACGAGAACTTTGTATGGGGGTAGTTTTTTGGGTTCCGGGTGGTGGAAAGGGAGCGCGTCAAAGCGTCGTCCCCACCAGGCGAATCACACCAATGACTCGAAACTTATGGGTATAAAAAAGAAGATGCTTGTCTGTACGACACTAATTCAAACATCAATATTTTACCCCCCCTATGTCCCCACCCGTGAGCGGGCCGACTATCTTCGGCAGGTAGAGGATCCCCTCCCGGCAGCGGTATCTCGAGTTGGAGGAGTTTCCATACTCATTCTTCGCCCGATCTTCGCCGCGGCGCATCACCATCGCACGTCCACCCGATTTATCGCACGCATCCTCCACCGACCCCGCCGGAAAAACGGCGAGTCGCCCCGACACTCCGGTCGTCCGACGATCGGACGATCTCTTCGCGGTTCGCGGACCCGATAGATGGCCCCGAGTGTGTTAACGAGTGAAGTACGATCGTAGAGCGACGTCGCCGTCACCTGAAATCGCGGGATTTCAAAATTAACGCCAGTGAAAGTGCGCTTGTTTTTGCTGTTAGCGTGGTGCTAAATTTGTGTTTATCAAACTAGATCGCACCGATTGACTCTAATTGTCGACGGACATGTGTGAAGTGATTTCGCCCAGTTCTTCGTGAATTCGGAATCGATCGGATTCGTCTGCTGTGATAACGTTAGCCTTAGGGGACAAGGTACGTGCCGTATTTTTGATCGAGTAAACAAATTTGACGCGCGATCGAGCGCGAAACCCGGAGACGGCGACCGCCGAGCACGCGGCGAACCTTCCGCCGGAACGACACCCGACCGCCTGCGAAATACGCCAAACCTGACAAAACGTTTTCGAATTATCCAAAGTACGATATGCACCACAATTAAACTCAACCCGGGCAAGGGCGAACGTAAATGACAAAGTTGAATTTAAACTCAAAAAAATTATCGATATTAAGTACCAAGCGCCTGAAGTACTTATCGTCATTGAGACTTCAACATCCATTGAGCAATAACCATAGGAAGTTTTGTTCTTCTATGTTTCATGTCAGTGTCGCAGATATTATGATTTTGCCCTGTATTATGGGGTAGGTGCATATTGTACCTCCTGTTTGGCTATTTAGGTGTTGATGATGGGTAGTTAAGGCAGGGCCACGCGGTGCACGAAAAATTCAAACTTATAGACCACCCAGTTTCGAAACATTCAAATTATACTTACAAGTATGTTATAAATAAAAGCATTATTATTTTACAACTTGAACTTTCTTCAGGGGTATAATTTTGACCTCTTTTCTCTTGGTTTTCCTTTCATAAAACCGAGAAAAAAATTATTTTTAAAATATACTCCAAAGTAGATAAGGGGTAAATGCATATCTGTGTTTGCACTTTCCCCACCGTGATGCATACGCAGTTTTCCCTATAACTTAATTAATTCGGAGGGCAAGAGCATATTGGCTATTGCCATGTGTAAAGTCATTCAAAAGTATTCAAAATATGGAAAAATAGCAAATTCAATTTAAAATTCAATAAAAATTTATAATGGTGAACCGTTTGATTCTAGACTAGATAAGAGTGGAGCGTTTAGGTCTTCTTATTGCCGGTCATCTCCTAATTGCCGTCGCTGTCCGTCCCCTAATTTCGGGAATAGTAACATCAAGGCGTCTTCTGGGGTTGATAGTTTAATAATGGCTTTCCGAGAGTCCGTAATGACGGGATTAGTGCGACTTTTCGAAACTCCTCGGGTGGTAAATGCAAATTTCACGGAATATTACCCACTCGCCCCTTTCTATTCAACCAGTTCTCGAGAAATTGGACCTTTCGGTATTTACGATAATCCTCCGGTCAAAATGTGGCCTACAATGCGAAGAGATAACGGTCGCGGTCAAAGTCAATTGTTGTGGTCAAAGATGACAGCGCCAGCTGTGACATTGTTGAGGACGGGGTGGTGATAAGCGACTACTCGAACTCTCTCGAGGAAAGCTTTCAGGAATTGTTATTTTACTCGAGTTCCGAGATTCGTAATAATGACTCCGGTGACAGCTTTTGCGGAAGCGAGAAGATTCGTGCGATTTCGCAGTTTTTCACCATCCGGCGGAAGCCGCTAACACTCGATCTTTCCCAATGCGAGATTCGCTGCAGCTTGCGCCATCTCTACCAGCAGCCGGCGACTTCGCGGGGCGATATTTCTCCTCGTGCATTTCGTATGATTTAGTTGCCTACCGAAATAATTCGTGACGTGGGGGTTCTGGTCGCGGTAAATCACGTTGCGAGTGTTAACAGAAAATCTCGAGAGAATCGCCAGTGATTTACATAATTGAAACCCGCCCGTCCGTCCCCGTAACGACAGGTCTTTCGGCCTGGACTCCTCATGCGATCTCGTATGCGAGAAAAGGGCGATTCTCGGTGGACGTAAGTTAATCTGCAATAAATATCGCGATGTCGACCTGGAATGCTCATCGCGGTTAAATAGGCCTTTCGGTTCGTGTAATATGCGCCGTGAATTATGGTCGGGTTCCCGGAGAGAGACGACCAACACTAATTTTCAAATGAGAACCACGTTGATTTGCGCCTCGGGGTTCCACGCTCTTCATATACCGCACCATTAGACGAAACTTTAGTACGGGTATACTGTAAAGAGATAAATTTGTTTTGGGCCTATAATACGTCGGGATAGGAGACCAGAACGATGGCGCATTAAAACTGGAACTAAACTCGAGAATTTCCTAATTGACCGGTCGACATGCAAAACTAATTAGATTTGGATTAGATTGTCGGAGAGAGAAAAAAACCGTCCTGTTTGCCTCACTGACAGCTATGCCGTATTATGGAAATGCGTTTCATTTATACGAGACATTAACACATCTAGAAATTAGTCATGTTTTCCGCGGCCACCAGGCCATCATATCATCATCAGCGTGTGTGCAGAGAGGACGAGAAAGTAAGACGAAATTCCCACACTCGCGAATCACCGAAAAAAGATCGGAATCGAACAATAATTTTCCGAGAAGAATGGGTGAAGATGATGAGATCACCGATTTTTAATCGTCGTGTAATGACCGCGATCGATCTATGCAAATTTCGACCGGTATGCGTCTATTAATATGATGAATAATCGCAATAAAATTTATTTATTTTCGTGGTTGCGTCCGCACGACAACCGTCGAGTTAATCTGAATATTTAAAGAAAATTAGATCCATTTCGGCGGACACAAAATGGTCATAAAACCAAATTATTACGACCCACAGTGTCTGGACTCTCTCCAACAGATTTTAGATTTTTTCCGTATTTTATTAGGTGTAATTATCATTTATGTATTATACACGTCCAAGATGGCCGATTTAGTGTTATTTATTGGACCGGTGTCTTTTTCGTTTAAGACCGCGCGTATATGAAAGTCGGAGGTCAGTCCATCAGGTCTTGGATAACTTCTCGTTGATCTTCCCAATTTTGAATCCTAATTGAAAAAAGCACCGAAAAGTAGGATCACATTAATTACAGAGACCGAACGTTAACCTAAAGTCAAGTTATAAGACCGGTGAAAAATTAACAAACTAATTTAGTTGGATGTTTAATTAATTGTCCGGTACGGTATCCTCATTATTAATACCAGATCGTTTATATTATACATGCGTTGCGAAATAATCTAATTTCCTTTAAAACCGGCGGGAGAAAGTCCGATCGAAAAAATCGGAACTCAAAAGACTTCAACAATTAACTTAATTAATGGTGACAACCAATTAGACACCGCAACCACAAGATCCCCGAACCTTTTATATTCGTATATAATTTGAATTGCAAAAATCTACTCGAGGCTTCTGGTCAATGGCAGTCGGTCTTAAGATGGGCGCGCATTATGGCAGCTTAAAATAACATTCCGAAATAGAATTACAATTTGAACCGTTACGCAAACAACAATTGTCCGTCATCTGGCACCTGATTTTCTTAGCCACTTAATCTTCTCGAGAGAGGATGCTCCATTGTGATGTGTTTTTCCTCTAATTTACTCGACATTATGCCTCCGTTAAAAACCTACTTCTTAGTGCGCTTTAAAGGTGCGCCTTTTTCTTTACTTTTCTAGCTTTACCTACCTGTAATAATAATAAGTACAACAATGAGATTTTTCCGCAATCGGCGGTAATAAGTACTAATAAATATTTTCCTGACATTTATTATTGGATATAAAGCACACTCCTGGCTTTCTCTTGACTAAATATTGGATACATTGTTAGTGTTAATTATATGCCGAGACTTGAAATCTGTTAAACAATTCATCAAATAATGGCAATAAGTTATCGAGTCCAACGGATAAGTAAACTGGACCAATAACTGGAAATCTCAAACGACATAAAAAGAGGTACTAATATTTAGAGGTAATTTATTACTGGATTTTGAATAAATAAAAAATTTGCATGTTGATGAACCCAATTAATTAAGACGCGAATTTATTATGATGCCAGTTTTATGAAATAATTTCAACAATCTTGTTCGCATTTTTTTTTCAAGTTACACACACATGACAAACATAATGTCGTAACAAATAATTCCCAAAGATAAATCTCAATTTGATTTATGGTAAACATTTCAATTCCAAAAGAAAAAGCGAAGACGTTATTGAGCCCTAGTTTTTCTAATGTTATGACGTCTTATCTTGTCTTAATCGGTTATCTGAATAAATTTATTACAAAATCTCGCTCATCCTGTTCGACCATCAATAGGACAATAATACTCACATAAAAAACAAGGACGTACAAATGTTTTCCTTTTATTTGGATAAAATTAGGCCATAACGTGCATGTATTTCACACCTTTACAAAAATATCAACAAATCTACTTAAAAATTATCGAAGCCATTAGCAATATTAGAATAATGTCTACGGTATAGGTATAGCCTGCAACGTGAAATATTTAAATTGGCAATTAATTCTGAGCTCATTATACCTTAATTGTATATAGAAGATGAAGATGAGTTCTCTCTAAGATAAATAATCGTGAACCTCGTGATACTTTTAAAACCAGAAATAAATCACTCCGGCTAAATTAGAGTACCTTATACTTAAGTAGTTGCATGTTCGAAATGCCGATAAGTAATTTTATCAAATTTTCGGAAAGTACAAATTTATTAAGCCCGTTCTCGGAAATGTTGTATCTGTTCCACTTGCCGTAATTATTGTTGATTAGGTTCAAAAAAGCGCGCAATCGTGACCATATTATTTCGTGTTGTTCGAGTGTGTGGCTGACATTTAAACTAAAATGTCAATCTATATCTCGGCCACATCTGAAACAATTATAACTATTTAATTATGCATGCGGACGCGTCCTCCATTGGTCAATTCCGAACCGAAGCCGCACGGCCGGATCGCCTGTGCATAGAGGCGGCCGTATAACAATCCATTATCCAATAATATTGACGGGGCACCGCCGATAATTTACAACGAGACGTAGAAAAGCGGACACATGTTTCACGCACGCGTTCGTATCGCATCATAGATGCCCGTACGACCTAAAACAGATCTTCAATTTACGACTTTTTTCTCTCGCTCTCTCGTAAATCCCCATGAGAGAAAAAAATCGAATCGGTAAACGAAAATTCTTCTCAGGAGAGGAATTTCTAAGTTATGCGGGCGGGAGACGAGAAGAAAGTGTGATGGCATTTTCGAACATTCGTGGAATTTTTGTGAGGAATTAGTCGATTTTGTACAAATCTGGAGTAGAGACCATCATCTATTCCGTTTTGAGATAAAACGTTTTCAGTGTTGAACTGAATAGTGAAAAATGTGTCTTTTTACGAGCCAAGGAAGAGATGATCTTTTCTGGTGTCAAAATAGAAGAAGTACTTCATTTTTTCTCTAGAGATGAAATGTGGGTATCATTTTGTTTCTTTTAAGAATAAAATTAATTAGAATTCCGATTACTTTTTGGATTTTAAAATCTATATAATTTCGTCAAACTGTCAAAATTGTCAGTTGTGAATGTCATAATGGACTCATTAGGACATGCGTTTACGTATCAATGTGAGACCGATCCTATAGTGCTCCCTAATTCACTAATGAGTTTTGGAAATATGTCATTTCTAAAACTAGATACCCATAGCAGATAAACACTTTAGATATACTTACCTATTAACCAAGGGCATTTTGTGCTTGATGGCCATACGCAGCAACAATCCATAAATCCATAAAAATGGTATAAGTCACGCATTTCTGAGTGATGGTCCTTTTGGAGAAATCAGCGTCTTCCGCTATTATTTCTTGAATGTACTGTTTTATTAATTGTGTTTCTACTCCCAGATGTGATTATCGCTCCTTATGAAACTAGTCCATAATTGAGGTAATTATCAAGGGGTTGACCACTTAGTAATCTTGGTGTACTACCGAGTGCAAAAGTTTTCCCCATCCTCTCGCTCTAGCGCGCGGGTTCCCCCGTTGTGCGAGAGTGAGAGGGTGGGGAAAAGGACTGCACTCGATAGTACATCCGCTAATCATTTTTCATAACTTTTGGTAATTTTTCGTAATTGTTCTACAAAATTTTTTGAGGTGGTCAACCCCTCGGAGATAATTAAAGAGCCCATGTTAACGGCAGAGTGGGCGAAGTGAAAAAATTGGGCGGCTTTATCATTATCAATATTGAATAGTACATAATGAGTCATATTACGGCCGCTAAATCATGGTAAATGATGCCATTTTTGACGTTATTATAGACAGTTCATAAAATAGTATCGATATGGGGAATATACGGAACATACTAATAAAGAATGACTTCGCTTTAAATGAAATACCTACTATAATTATTCTTTTTTCTACTGGAATTCTTATCTTCTACTCGTGTCGCATATAATGGAGTAAAAATCCGCGCATATCCCGGCGCATCCGCCAATTTTATTGGTAGCTGAAAGCTCTGGCTGTTGGAATTCGAGAAATTCCATTGGCGGACGAGGGAGGGTCGCAAACGTCAGAGCTTTGGGGCGCAAGCGATTCGGGGGCTTTCCGGCCACTCTTATTGCGCCTCCGTGCCGGCGCAAATCGGGGCAGAGTCGCTAACGCGCCCGAGCAGCCAATAAACTCGAGGAATAACTTCCGTAATTAAAAGCGAAGCAATACGTGCCGCGTGAAGCGCTCCGACAGCGCCTTCGATACGATACACTGTTTCGAGATATGAAAATGGCTTCCTGATGCAATTACGGCACAGTTTAACGACCAAATCCGTTTACGGTGGAGCGAATCGGACGAGAAAAATCCCCCGATTTTTCAAAAGCCACATTCAGAAAATGATTTACTCCCCGTCTTAATTAACGCATGACGCATCCGAGTGAAAAAATCCCCGATGTTGAGATCGGATGAGTTCTCATGGGTCCCGTAATCACGATCGCCTAGTTTTACAGCCTCGCGGTTTATTAACAAGGCGATATAGTTATTAACGGGTAATGGGCATCTCAAATATGACCGACGCTCATCGCCAGAGTGATGGGAAAGTCCCGCTCCGGATTGAGACGTGATTTTTTCCGCAATTTTGTGAGGTCGGCGTTTTCGTTCTCAAAGGGACCATCAGATGCTGGCGTGATTGATGGGCCGGACTAAACGGTTCCTCCTCCTCGGCGTCGTGAAGCCTCAATTCGACACCTTCGCCCAACAGCATAAAGCCCGTTCCGATCCTCGATCGCGATCCGGCCGTTTTTAATCGTCTCTCATTACGCGGTAGGTCGGACAGATTGCGATTCTTTCACCGTGCGCGGCTCTTTTTTCGGGCAATTTCGGCGGGTTTATTGGCGGAACCGAGATATACGTGTAATTATAAATTGCATCGTGGTATCGGCGGCCTTGGACGTATGGAGCGTTCTTTATTATATAAAAAAAATCGGAACCCTTTCATCAACGCATACTCTGTGGTGAGGACCTATCTCGAGTTTTGCTCTTTTTATGTTTTTTCACTGAATTTATCAATATAAACCATTCAAATCGAAGAGGTAACCGCAACGGGAATGTGGTGTACAAATTTCTGGGAATGCAAGAATGTATGGGAATGTTTGGAAATGTGAGGACATCTGTGGACAAATGTGGGAATCTTTTGAAATGTTTGGGTATGGCTGGAAATTTCTGCATTGCGAATGTCTAGGAATTTTTGGGAATGTGGAAATGCAAGAGTGATATAAATGTGTGGGAATGTTTGCAAATGTGTGGGAATTGCTTGGAATGCCTGGGAATTTCTGCATTGGAAATGTCTCGGAATTTTCGGGAATATTTGACAGTGTCTGCATGCATATTTACGAATAAGTTAACTTTCATCGTTATTCAAAACTGATACATTAATGCTAACTTTGAAAATCCCAGCTCACACCTAATTTTGTGAGAAAAACTGAAAAGCCGGTACTAACATCGTGGTGGGGTATTCCAAAGAATGTCGAGAAAAAGTTTCGGACATAAGTAATTTGAAATTTGAGTTTCAATAAATCAGAAAATATAGAGATAAAGGACTTTCACTCAAGAAATGGCCGGGTATTTTCAAATAACTGAATTTTCACCGTTATTCAAAACTGAAAAAAGATAAATGCCTAATTCTGTCTTTTAAAATCCCAACTTACAGCGAATTTTGGGGTAAAAAGCCGCTATTATAAAGCAAGAGCCAATATAATTTCAAAGTCTAGAACCATACTATAAGTTGCGGAAATTTTATATCGTAAAAGGCCTGGGGCTGTTTATTAAGCGCTAAAATTAACGTCTCTAACGTTTAGCAAAACTCGCCAAAACATCCGCCCTCACATCCGTCTAAAAAAACCGTGATTCAGCAACTTTTAGTAATACTCAAGCCTCGAGTTTCAAGTTCAGAAATGGCAATGAAATCATCTTGGCGACTTTTGAACCTCCTAAAAATAAAAATACTAGCCATAATACGTACGCTCTGACAATTATACCCCGGATCACCCGGATCGATAAATCAAAATTACTCTAAATTGCCGGGCCCGATGAAAACCGTTTATCCCGTACTGCGGGCACAATGGGCGCACTAAATAACGCATCCGATCGGGACGTGAGCATATAACATGTGTCCGATAAGCGAGACAAACAAGGCCAACAAATGGAACGATTTTCATGTATCGGCTGGTGGGTGACCACTCCCCGCACGAGCCATCGGACTGTGGGAAAACGCTCGAAAAACTCACGGTAATTAGTTCTCACCTATGCCATAGATGCATATCTACTTTGTATTTGTACACCTGATACTTACTTACATAAGTGATCATCTTGAAAAAAAAAAGTGAAAGACCTTGCGAATGTAATTACAAATTACAATCACGATATTCCTCATTGCTCAGCTCGGTATTAGTGAGCGGCCTTAAACTATACAAAACTAGAAAAAAGAAGCGATCATCGACTGTTAAATCTTGAAAGGACCTCATCGGTCGCGAATATAAATTGAGGAATTAATTTAATGGCGGACTTTTAACAAGGAAAGTCGACCGATTCTAGATTTTCATCATTTTGATTGGTTGCGCATTTAAAAAAATCATCAATTTTAATAATAATATCACTGAATGTGTAAGAATGCAATCGCATTGAACATCATCAGTTATAAATTTTATTCGAGTCCAATTGAAAGGGCAAATCTGCTTCAAGACAGATAGAAGATTTATGTTCGGCAAACTTTCGATGCGAGCCCAACTTTAGCAAAACGAGGTCTAGATTTTATTAAAATTGTATGTTAATAGAAAGTCGTAAAGTTATTAAGACAGGCAGGGCAAAAGGGTCAAAAGATGACTTATTTATAACAGATACAATTAAAATACCTCGAGCGAGCATCTCATTGTGCAAACTTTCATTTTCTATAAAGACTATTGTTTTCATTATCCCGGCAATTTTATGGATCATCGAGTTTCGTTTCATAATTATCCGGCCGGTAAAAAATTTGTATACCTACGTGTATAGGTATAAATGGGTAGGCAAATAAGAATAAAATAATAAATGATAGGAAAGAGAAGTAGAGGAGGCAGATGTGGGAACAAACTACGCGATGACTGCGCGTTTACTAAACATTTCAACAGGCGCGATCGGTGAAATGCAAACACCCATTTCGACCATGTAACCGTGCGTTCGACAAATCAAAAGTTGTAAAATGTTTGATAAAGTGATAAATGATTGTCCGGGATGATGGTGCATTTACCGACCGAATCCATCGCCATCAATCATCGGATTATTGCGCAAAAATGGAACGGAGGAAATTTCCCGAAAAATCTCCCGTCGAATCTCCCGCGAAAACACCTCGAGCATCGGAAGATTTACGTAACAATTCGGATGATGGGGATCTGCGCTCGATTTCGGTACGTGTTGCCAACACCAGCACTTGAGTCGAGAGAACAATGCGTGAAAAAATCGATGTACAAAATTTCCTTCTATTGTCGGCGCGCTGTGCTTAATGGAGCTCGAGCGCGAAACAAGGTCCCGCCACAATAAATCCCCCATTAAAACGCCATTTGACCGTGATAACTGTAACAGAAAGTCTCTGTTGTGTAAATCCTGACACGCTAAAGCGACTGCGAAATCAAAAGTGGTGATTTTTCTAGCGGAACTGGCGAATAACAACAATGATACGGCAACCTCGACAGAGAGCACCTCTAGATCCATTCATGAAATTTCGATCGCGGCGCGTTTTTAGCCGAGAAAAGAGGAGGAGGAAACGAGGTGCACGAGCGGTTTTTTCGCCGCACGGCCCGAAATTCCAGAGGTGAACTCGATGATTTATTTCGCCATAGAATTTGTGACAACGGCCGCCTGTGTCATCGGATAAATTATAAGGCCGTTTTCGGCCCGGTCATGCTTTTAACAATAGCAATTGGTTTAATGCCGGCCGTAAATCGAACGGGGAGATCTGCTTCCTGACGGATCGAGGGCAGTTTTTCGCTTTATCGAACTGCGCCCCATCAATAATTCATATTGCGATGCAAAAGAACGACCTCCAAACCGGACCTATTTATTCCACACGCACCGGATACTTCCTCAATCTGCCTCATTTCGAAAATTTAAGGATACTAAGCCAAGCCAAGCGTGAAACTAAACAATACCATTATAAATATTTAGATGTTATAGTCTCCTTGATTTTGATTAAGCCATCTTTTACAAATTTATACTACATAATATAATAATTGTTATGATTACGATCCTCGAAGGATTGGGTTTTTATGGAACAGGAGGAAAAATTGAGGTCGGTTTGAATAAGTAGCGGGTGAAGTAATTATGTAATTGCAGCTTATCACTGACGAAATCTGCGGATAGTTAAACGATATAAAACTGACTCAAGGAAAGTGAAAACGATTGTTTGCTCAAAACTGCTCGTTCTCATGACCTGCCCATTTACCGTGTTAGATTTTCATGCATGGCCTGCACAAATGCTTCTTGACATCCATAATTGTCCCGCCCGCCACTCCGGAAAACGATCTCACAACGCAACCTTCCCCATACAAGAGCGGTTTCGACTAAATGCACAGTGATGGACAAGTTTTCGTGAAACACGCCATAAACTTAATTTCTGTGAGATATCGTTAAAGAGGTTATTGTGAAACGGTGACGATTCGATTCAGGTAAAAATTAAAATATCTTCAAGTTTCAAGTCGTATGTGTGTTTGTCGATTTCGTAAGGTGTCGTCTTCAAAAATTTTAATGTCAGATACTTAGACTAGAAAGACAATTATTACGCCATCACAATATGGAAATATGCACCTGCTTTGAAATTAACTACACCAGAAGACTGACCCATAATTAGAGATAAAAATCTAATTTTTCGTGGTTACCGGGAAGTTGACTAATTTTACAAAAACTATATGAGTGATTTTTGAAAATCTGTTGAAAAAGTGTCCTCTCATCTGAGTTTTGTAGTGTGTTTTGACTGCACGAAGTTAGAGCCATTAAGGCCGGATGGAGTGCTCAAAAGCAAACACTCATGAGTTTTTCCAGAAGACTTATCTTTACTTTCTTCAGGCCCGAACTTTTTACCCTTCAGTCAAAGTTATCCAGCGGATAACCAAAGTATTCAACTTCCAGATAAAGTTTACTAGAGGTGAAAAGACCGGTCCTTGGTGTTCTTTCATAAATGTCGAAAACGGTATCAGTTGACTTCATATTTACACTTAATCTAGTCATTTCAACAGATATTTTATCATAGCACCTCCTTGTATTTAGCCGTTCGGATTATAGGGTCTCTGCTGTAGATTACACAAAAGAAGGATATATTGGATTAATGTAATCGGTATTGGAAAAAACTCGTTTGCGTTCCATCCATCCATTCGCTTGAAGGATGACACAATGTTGGATATCATCAACCCAGACTCGCACATAAACAGCCCGGAGTAATCCATCATTGCTCTCGCACACCGCGGTATGTGCACCATACGAATGTGCTGTACGTACCTGTTCGTGGTGCGACGCCGACAAATTAACAACAAAACGACGCAAGAAAGTCTCTCGCTCGCATCCGCAGTCGTACGGTCGTCGTCTCACCGATAATATGAAAATGTGTGAAACCAATCTCGAGCGTTATCCGTGTCGTGACCTCTTTGCGACCTCGATAATCCATAAAGTTCGTCGTTTGAAATATGTACACGACCTAAAAACTCCTCTTCAGCCAAACCGAATCAGACTCCGCAATCGACGCAACGCGACGTCCTTAATGGACCCACCAAAGCGGACCGTCCAAACCAAACACGACCTTAACTTTATTCGTTCGACAGACCGGAGCGTTTTATTAGGTACTACCGGATACGGAAATTCATTTCAACAAAAATGAAATTCACAAAAAATCAACCGGGTTTGTGTATCATCAGCTTAATAGAATTATACTTATTGAAGGTAGTCTCGGTCTGCCTAGAATGAAAAATGCCTCGATTGATAGTGCGATTTGATGCGCCGTCACTCACGATCTTCATTTTTATTAAATAGATTCGTTCTTTTCTTGCCGCATTAAGGTTAATAATAATAAAGACGTGTATTTCTGCGATTATCCATTATAAATGTAGCATCGCCGGCTCGGCCGTAACGACTTCCTGACAATTACGCTTTTTCACTTGATGATGTATACGGTCACCACTCTTTACTCATATTTTTTCTCATTTTTGTTTCAGATGAATCAAACGTGTAAAGTATGCGGAGAACCGGCAGCGGGATTCCATTTTGGTGCCTTCACATGTGAAGGATGCAAGGTTAGTACCGAGAAAATTTCCAACAGAAAAAATATGTTACACTTGCGTCACAGTATTAGGTGTATGTACTCATCATCATCTCGCAATTTTTTCACAAACCATCACCGATGCATGGTGTTATTTCTTGATAAATAAGATTGATTGAGCATATCGATAACTTTCGTTTTTTGTCACGGCGATTGTGACGCAAACCCATACATAACGAATATACATATGTAGGTGCCTCCCGAATGAACATTATAAGAATGCTAAACGCCAGACAATAAGCCATGAATAAAAATCGCTAATTAATTCATCAAATTAATGTAAGGCGCTCCAACTTTCGCCCTCGTTTTTCACCCGTGAAGATGATAAATAAGTATAATAAGGTGCGTCATCTGTTCTACACTCCTCTTAAAATATAAAAATGAAACGGGCACTTTCTGTTGCAATTGTTTATTACCGAGCAATAAAAGAAATTAATTGTGCCAATAAACGAGGTGCAGTTGCACAAATTTCAAGTGACCTTTGTCGTGATTTTTTTACAAGTGCTCCAATTGTCGAGTGCCGCGCAAAAATATCTATAAGTCTTGCAAATCGCACAAATCCGACACACCATTGTAACGGTAGGGGCGATTGAAAAGAAAACACGCGCTCATTAACCTGTTTTCCAATTGCATCAAAACATATCAGCCGCATGTTCGAGTATTGACTACGGTAATCCATTAATGAGCGACAATAAAATTTCGATTACCTATACCACTTTTCCTTCTGTATGTATGTAAGTGAGGAATACACTCGCACACACACACACTTATAAATGAATGCAAACATAGCAATCGGTGAGCGAGCGTGATGCGTTTTGTGTTATGTCATTACGTAACGACGCACGCAATCCGATGCATAAATAGAATTCGCAACGGCGAACTCTTAGACGTTTCGGTGTGCATGCGACAATAATAATAGAGAACCAGCGACCGAATAATCTGGCCGAGTTTTCATGGTACAATGGGTCGGAAATCGAGGGGTGACGTAAGAATGGACGAGGGCATACGTCACGCCGCTACTGCGACAGGACGTGCGTGCGCGATTATAGCCGCGGCGCCCCAGCGCACGCCCGAAAGACCGGATTTCGGAATTACATCTCACAAAACGATCCAGGAAAGTGCCATCTTTCGCATTTTCACCCACGATAGCGAGCTGCGAAAGAAGAGTTTCCTGAGAGTTGTGTGCACTATTTTTCCGACGACAATCGTTATGAAAACTGTCATTTTATCATGTGGTTGTCGGGAAAAGTTTTACTTTTCGATCGGCATACAGAGTGTATACACATTTGCTAATCGGTGTGCCGTCAGAAAGTTTATGGAAAGTTTGAAAATCACCTTTATTCATTAGGAATAATTTTTGAAAACCTAAATGGGGTGAAAACCACAATTTGAAACGGTTTTATTTATGAATTTGAGATGTCGGTACAATAAGTATGAAACGATATATTAGGTGAAATTGTGTCTAAATTTTCAAATTATCTTGGTCCTAAAACAGTATATTGTATAACTCGTGTATAAAGAAGGGATTTATTAGCAAGCCCATGTTTCATTTGGACGAGCCAGTAACCTCTTTATCCTCTTTATGCACATGTTGCAGTCGATGTATTATGTTCAATTACATATTTTATTTGCATTATTTGAGAAGCTTTGATCAGGAAACTGCTACCAGAAAGCAGTAAAATTACCATGAATGAAATTAAACAAAACTATATACTTTTGTGAATAATATGCCAGTTTACGATTCAGAGACCTTTTATACAAAAGGAGCCATTATTATGTAATTGTAAATAAAAATGGTCAACTGTCTATAATTAATAACGTCAAAAATGACATCATTTACTTTGGTTTAGCGGCCATAATATGACTTCTTATATACTGTTTAGAGAGCGGTCGCTTTATTGGCTTCTCACATAGGTTATACGACATGTTTCTCAAATAAATGTTAAAATGATATTTCATAAGTGTGAGAATTAAGTGACCAAAGAATACCTCGCAATATTCGATTAATTTTTAAAGAAAAAAGCACATCCGAAGCAGTTTACCATAAAATTTTGTATGCAACTCGTCCATAATTAGACATTATTGACTCTTATGATTTATTCGCCTCGGTCGCTAGCTTGCTCCGCCTTGAACATGGGCTCTTCAATAATTTCCTAAATTATGGACTAGTTACTGACTTACATAAATGGCTATTTAATCGATTTTTGAACTTTTCACGAGCTAATTAGCATCACACCCTGTATTTCCATGAAACGGCGTATTTGGTCGTCCCCGATCCATTTGCATAATGGCGTCCGTCTCAATTCGAACATAATTGCATACAATTAGCGGGCGATTACACACTTGGGCAGTGGAGCGCTGGGCGTACCTCTGCACAAGGGGAAAGTGCCAAGTGCGTTTCATGCGAGCTAACCCGACCGACTCTCTTACGTCAGATTTTCGCCTTCCGACCCAGTGATCCACATGGGCAACGGGCCGGCCCGACCCCGCGACGCGACCGCCCCGAACAATGCACCGCATCATGCGCAATTTCACTTTTATCGTACCCACGAAAATGACGCAAGCGCCGCGCACCGGAAGCGCCGTTACTCACTTCGGAAGTCGCCGTTCTAATCTCGCCCCTCGTCCTTACTGTTGCAGTCGTTCTTCGGCCGATCCTACAACAACCTCAGCTCGATATCCGAATGCAAGAACAACGGCGAGTGCATAATCAACAAGAAGAATCGGACGGCGTGCAAGGCGTGCCGCCTGAGGAAATGCCTCCTGGTCGGCATGTCGAAGAGCGGCTCGCGGTACGGCCGCCGCTCCAACTGGTTCAAGATCCACTGCCTGCTCCAGGAGCAGCAGCAGCAGCAGCAACAGCACCAGCAGCAAGTGGGCATGTCGCCGATGATGAAGCCGCCCCACCAGAAATCCGTCCAGCACCACCATCAGCACCCTCTAGGATTAGGGTTGCTGGGTCAACCTTTCGGAGGTCCCTTGATGCATCTGCCCAAGACCAAGGAGGAACTCATGCTCCTAGGATTGGACGAATACAAGGCGACGGCTTCGCCGTCAGTCAGTTCGCCTGAATCCCACAATTCTGACTCTTCAGTCGAAGTTAGCGATGCCAGGAGGATTCCTCTTTTCCACGGGTTGATCCCACCTGCATTCCTGCCACCTCCAGGACTCTTGTTCCCGCCTGGTTATGCGCCTCTTTACCCTGGCCTACTTCAGCCGGCTAACAACAACAACGGATTGGTCAGGAACCACAATCCTGGAGTCGAGGCTTTTAACAAGCGGATGTTCCTTGATGCGATCCTGCAGTCCCAGCGGTCGCCGACGCCCGAGGTGGAGGCGCCGCCGCCGCCCGCCGCCGCCTCGCCCCAGGAGGACCCGATCGATCTGAGCATGAAGGGGGCGAGCGAGCGGGGCTCTTCGCCCGCCAGTGACAGGTCCGGGACGACGAGGGGCAGCGAGGCGGACGAGGAGAGCGACTGCGAGTCGGAAAAAGCACTGAAGAGGATAAAACTGACGAGGCCCGCGCCTCTGGATCTGACCACCAAGGTGTGACAGCCCCCCGGTCCGGCCAGACCACCACTGTGTGTTCCGTTTCGTACGAGTACCTGGGGCCGCCGTGACTTTTCGTATTTCTGATGCTACTTATGTTGGATGAGTGGTGCACGCTCGACGGTGTGGATACGACGATCCTCGATCGGGCTCGATGAAAAAGAGGTGCTTCAGGAGAGTTGAAAAGCGTCTTCGGTAGGTCCCCGGGTCGACTTTACTTGAGGATCTTTTTCTTTTTTGATTTCTGAAATGAATTTACTCCTGCTTAGTCCCCCTGCTTACTTTCGAAAATATAGAACACTTTTTGTTTCCGCTCAAACTGTAACAGTTCTATTTTTATCCCATTTTTTTTCAAAATGTTATGAATCATAGAATGGTTTTTTATTATGAAAACGACATTGTCGTCACCGTCAGAGCATGATAGACGTTGAGATTTTTGTGGAACTTTATAATTACCAGACAGTAGCATATCGAACTCCAATGAATTCTTAGCAACATCTTAGGTACTTTTGAAGAGTCATCCACATAGAAATTTTGTTCTCGCATGTTGGAAATTTGCTGGCATATTTTTCAGGAAATTATCTAACAATTGTGGCTAATTTTTGGCAATTTTGGCAATTTTTGCATTTTGGCAGTACTTGACCTTTCGGGTACTTTGGTGCGTTTTTTCATCTCTGAACCCTTGGTACCCTCATTTCCCTAATAGAAATTAAAATCACTTTAGTAGAGGTGAGTTTGCGAATGTGATAAATGCAAGTTCGATTATGGAATCGGGGGTTAAAATCTGACGGTGACTTGCAATAAAAATTCACCTACTAGAATTCCAACATCTATGAAATTTTGTACTAAAAGTTAAATTCAAAATTGACCGACACAATTAAGTAAAAATAAAAACTGTTGTTAATTGCAAACATGACTTTTTATCTAGAGTGAATTTTTCTTAGAAATGAAAATTCGCAAATTTTTTGTCTTGTAAAGTCGATCCGGAGACTGCTGTAGATAAAGTAAAGGACAAAAATCATGTCCAGACAAAAACACATTGTTACCATATAGTTTGTTGTCGTTTTTGAAGAAAACCGTTAGACTTTAGGGATCTAAACCTGACAGGTACTCTTTCGACTTGAATTTGCGATACGTGGAAACGTAGATCGAGAGAAGACTCACTTTTTGTAAATATACTACTACGTGTGTTTAGATTTTAATGAAATAATGAAACTTCTAGTGATATCTTACGATTAGAATTCACTTGATTGTGTATAAATAAACAAAAAAATGATTGTGAAAACTTTCGGCCAGTACGATTAAGTATCCTAATAGCTTAAAATTTACGAAAGAATAATTTTTCGTTGTTTTTTTTAATATTTATCGTTTTAATAGAGAATAAATTGTAAATAGTTCGAGCATCAGTGCAATTTTGTAATGATCTGTTTTTAATTTATTTATGTAATTATTATAATATCACCAGATTTGTGCTCTGGAGAACTTTTTAGCGTACATATTGTTAATTCTTGTTTCTGGTCTGATGTTTGTAATAATACTTGATGACCCGTTTTACAATCGTACCACTAATTAAGTTGGGCATTTTTATCCGGATCGTAATATTTTTATTTTATTTCTATTATTATTACATTTTTTGTTTTGTTGATACGTTCTCATCATAATCGCATTTTTATGCGACTCCTGTATGTTTCGCGGGGACTTGGGCCAGTTGAATGTACAAGAGCGAGTGCTAATAATGCATGACTGCGTTACAAAACTTGTATGAGGAATGAAAAATAAATCCTAAAATATATTAAACATAGCCGTTTTTCTATCTACTGGTCATCAGTACAAATGGTTAAGCGGGAAGATTGATTTTTTACATGTAAATAGGAAGATATGATGTTGGTGCCATATTAAAAATCAATTGATTACCGCGTCCATCCCGGGTGAGATTACAATCGTTAATTAGAATTCCCATTAAGGAACGGATTATAACAATTTATATCGTCAATAAAAAGCTCGATTAAAACTTAATGTCACACCGAGAAATTATTTTACGATGCTCGTATTATGGTGTAGAATTGCAATTATTGGAATAAATAAACCGGTTATCCAATTATAAATTCATACTTATATACACGTGAAATATAAACGAGACACTTTCTCGGCATAACATTCCATTTCAAAAGAAGATGCGAACAAGAAAAGAGGCTGACCAATTATTCCACAAGATGAGTCGTGAAGAATAAGAAGAAAAAGTTTTATTCATCGACGAAATAAATAAATAAAGAAAATCGAAAGGTGAGTATAGGTATAGTGGGTCAATTGAAATGATGCATGAGTATACGAAATGCGACTATCCTATTTATTTATAGAGCACTGACGTACGCAAGTTAATTATCGAGGATAAAATTATACGTGCGATTCCTTGAAACCATTTAGTATCGGCTTTACATGGTCTCACTGCGACCATTAGTGTTTGAGCGCCCCGATTGTCGTAATTATTTTATACACCCATCCATAACAATAAAATTAGAATTTTAATAATAAAGCGTTCGCCATAAGAACCCAACGATGTTTAAATGCAAATTTCGAATAAAATTTAACCTGGAATGTTTAACGAAACATATCGGATATGATATCAGATCGAGGACTTGACTATAACATTTTTTTTCTTATGCCATTCCCACCCGAGCAATGCAGAGATGGGTCATTACGAATTCAAAACCCGCGCGATAAATAATAAACGTTTTTGTTTATTGTCTCCCCAATTACGGTTTAATTTTATGTTTTATAGTGTTACGGATGACTTTGATCGACGTTATTTAAGACAAATTATACGATATTTATGCGCGCTTTATTTTATTACAATTGCAAATTTGAGACTAAAGCTACAGCTACTTCAACTTTTATCAGATTCGGTCGTAAACATGTCGCAAGATTGAAATTTAGAACGACTCCCCACCGAGAACACGTATTATTAACCGAAATAGCCGAAAAATCCGAACGAAAGCAAAAACGCAATCTCGTGGAACTAGTGGCGCCATCTGTGAGACGAGCCGGGAACTGAAATACAAATCCGGTGATTCATTTATCGTTTAGCAATTTTTCTCGAGACTGTGGCACATTTTCGCCAGCCTTTTCGTTGTAGGTGGGCGTATAGGTGTAATTCGAATGTGTCCGCAAATCAAATGTAAACGTTTTCAGCCTCATCACGTTTATTTACATACGATAATGAGAGAAAATGATTGGCGTTTGATTAATTTCTTTCTGAATTACGCGTCGACGATGTAAACAGATATTCGAAAATTCCGAATCGGAAAACTTGTGATCGTACATGTCAGCAATTTTTCTCAGGTCAATTTAAAATACCTTCGTTCGGGTAAAGAGTGGATCCTTTTACCGATTTTGACAGTAAATTAGTAGATCTTTTTACGATTTCATTAGCGGGGCCTTTTCGCCCATCGTAACGATCAGATTGGAGATGCCGGTAGAATTTCAGGAATTGTATAAAATTCAACGAAAAAATGCGGCTTTTACTAGAGATTCCGGACCGAAAGTCATCGATTCCAATTCGGTTGATAAATGTGAAATATGGCGCCGTTTTCGCCCGAAATTACCATACGCGTTCCGTAAAAATCCCCAAATAATATTACAAAAAATTGTAGACATGAGGAGAGAGGAAATTTATTTATTTATTGGAGACCGGTCGCTTCCAATTAGATGACGGCGTGGATAAGGTGAAATAATGCAAGAACAGTTTTCAGCATAATTCAAAGACAGAGATTAATGAAAAGTTTAATTGATGGTATTAGAAAACTCTCATATTGACATACCAGTATGCATATGCCTCCAAGATCTGACGAGATTAAAATGACATGATTCATGACTGGAGAAGTACATAAGTTCCGGACTCGTAAGTATTATAAACTCAACTAATTCGTTAGGAAAATGCAAAAACATCCACACCGTTTTATTACAAATTGAATCAACATTTTTGAAATGAGAAAAAAAATTCAAGTTACCGCTAAACAAATTGGGATGAGCCAACAATTTTAATTAAGGATAATCGGAGTAGAGAGAGAAACTGTGATGAAACGATTAGAAATTTGAGTCAAAACCGAGATGCCACCATTAGTATATCTCCTGTGTTGAATCTAAATACAAAACGACTAAAAATTTCTTGTCATTTTTCGACAATTTATCGTCGGACTAATTGTGATATTCTGCCCACGCCAAACTCATATTTATACTCCTTTTTAATAAGGACCCAAAAACTATTTATGAAGCAATTAACGCTAATATAAAAAACCAACACGCGGAGTTTTCTTTATTTATTATAAGAGAACGGCGGAATTCGGACGAGATCTCCGACAGTATTTTACAACAATTAGAGTCGTTATGCCGAATTTATAACCGTAAATGACAACAAGCAGTATAAGTTTCTGAAAAAGTTTATGGTCACATAAAAAGAGAACACGTGTCGCCATCGATTAAAGTAGAAAAGTTTCAAAAAGTCGCTGATTTCAGCAAAAACTGTGCGATATCAATAAATCGAAGGCAGTCGAGCTCATTAAAGCTCAAACTCTTGAATTATTAAATGTATAACAGTATGGAAATTGTGGCCTGTATTGGGTTCCACTCCTCTATTAAATATGGTAATTTCGTGGCGTAGCCGATTGAATTTATTAATCCCATCATTAATTCTTTTATAGTTTTCATATTTATTTAGGTAACGTAACGTATTTTTGTGAACGGAACCGATTCGTATTAAAAAGTCACGATTAATAAAATTTAAATTAGTGAAATGAGCGGTTCATTACGGATTTTTCTCATATTATTAAATCTCTGTAGAAAGCCGAATATTTACACACATATTTATAGGAATTTCCTTCAATTACTGTCAATATTTCCAAATGAGCGTTTGCATCTCGGTTTGCATTCATGAAGACTGTGGCGGCTTGCGCGATACGTTTCATGGCAAATTTATTGGACATGAAAAAAATAATTACGAGATAATTTCATGTTTGAAACTGATTTATGTGTTAACTTTTCTGTGAAATTAAATGTTTATCTTTGAACTATTGTAACAACAATTATTAATTTTGTATCAACTTTGACCGTACGACACGTTTTAACTAAAATATCACACTGTTCTAGCTATAACAGTATTATCATATTTACTTTAATGGGTAAATAAAAATTGGGTTTCATTATTGGAACCGTACATACTGCGGCGCTCGGTCACATTTTTGCACTTTTGCCGGACTTTTGGCTTGGTTTTCCATTATTGCCAATGAAATCTACAGGTGGGCTGATTTTTAAAACGTCCAAAAATTCCACCAAATGTGCAAATAAAGTGGCGCTGTGGTACGTTATGCACGGTCCCAATAGTTTCAGCAAAGGCCATATCACGTTTGGGCTAAAAGGTAAACTTATAATGTTCTCAAACTGTAGACTGAGAGTTATTCTTCATTAATATTAATATTCGGTGTTTTAAAGGTGATTCTTCCATAACAAACGGTTATACACCAGGTATTAAATATCGCGTTTTCGACCACCCACTATTCAGAAACTTGTCCTATGAAGACCAGGACGATGACTGCCCATATAATTTCACAAAAATACTCACACATTCTTCTCAAACCTGACTGAAAATTGAAAAATTGAGACTTGTTCAATTCTAGTGCTAATTTTGTCCATTTTTACTCGTGAATGGATACATTATAAGTCGTATGTTACCTTTAACTTGTAAAATCTACTGACGGACAGCCGATGATGGCCTTGCATGACAAAAGCAGTAATTTCAGAAACCTCCTACAAAACGGAACAGTCACGCCCTACTTGTAACATGTATCCTGCAAGTCAACAAGTGGCTCTTCTGCTCAACTCGAAATTCCTCTTTCTAGTTTTGGATTCAAGACTCGAGTTAAGATCGTACAAGGTTTCTGCAGCACTTACGTCCATATTTATCTATACTTAGATTAATAGTTATTGAAAACTTCAACTTAATATAAAATTAGTTTTAAGAAGCTCCAGCTTATCGCAGAGTTAATGTGGACTGTATACTGGCGGTAAGGTGAATCGGGACACTTCGCATGTAGAAATCGTGGAGCAAATGATGGCGATTTATGATGCCGCCAGGGTTCTATAACGAAACGGTTCAGAGGAATTCTCATGAGTGAATTTAATTTGGCTGAAGAGGAGGAAACCATACCATCACGTTCTCAATCCTCCCACAACTCATCTTACATTAATTATGCAATAATATTAAATAACAAAACCAAGAATCTTTGAAAAACACCAATAAATAAAACCTAATGAACTGTTCGAATGAAATGTTTTTAAGGTCCTTGATAATTAGATTTTCTTATTAAAGCGATTTATAGGATATCGATTTAATATACAGAAAAAACATTCATAGAAGCAAATTATATTTCCAATTCAATTATGTATTGTGAATAACAGAGGTGCAGTAATTTTAAATGTTTACTATTTTCGTCGGTCATGTGTTTTGTAGAATCTGTATCATTGAAAAGAGTTGGCGACTACACATTTATACAGGGTGTTCCAAAATCACCACAGGACCCGGTAATGGCGGGTTCCTGACGACATTCTAAGACAAAAATGTTAATAAAATTTTGTTGAGGCTCCAACGGTTCTCAATTAGGAGGCGGTTAAGGTTTAGCAAAAAGCTGTACCCCGTTGTAGGCTAGCCTTATTTCAATTCCATAAGTAGGCACGAATTATAACTGGCATAACCACGACAATAATGTCAACTTTGAAAGTGACATTTGTCAATTAGCTGTCTGTTGACAAATATCAATTTCAATGTTGTCATTATTGTCATTGTTGCCGTGGTTTTGCATAATGAAATAAGGATAGCCTACCTCTTTTTGCTAAACTTGTACCGCCTCCAGATTGAGAACCGTTGGGGTCTCGACGTAATTTTAACTAACATCTTGTTAGACGACACACACGTTCTTCTCTATTGAACTGCACTTCTATCAACATTTTTGTCTTAGGGCCGATCTTTTCATCTCCCAGTTAAGTTTATACGGCAGTTGAATTGGTTGATTTTCATTGTTGCAACAATAGTAACCAAGGTATTTACCCGCCAGTTAAACTTAACCAAAGGCCCTTAGAATGTCGTCAGGGATATCCGCCATTACCAGGTCCTGCGGTGATTTTGGGACACCCTGTATTATGTCTTTGTTCGGGTATCTCTCTCAACTGTGATTATAATGTATCATTGAGTGATTGATTGATTACCGCACTTCAATCAAAATTATACGTCAGGTATGCAGAAAGCTCTTCAAATTTTACTGTGAACCGAGGGGTATCTCGCTGGGAAATTTTTATGTTCAAGGTACATACAAGGTCCAAGGAATTAGTTGAGAATATAGTAGAAATCAGTAGGAATTGGTGAGGAATTGGTGGGGAATTAGTAGGAATTAGTGAGAAATTAGTGAAGAATTAGTGGAAATTATCAGAAATTATTAGCGAATTAGTAGAAATTATAAGCGAATTAGTAGAAATGATTGGGGAATTAGTAGAACTTAGTATGAAATTTCACAAAAGAATTAGAGTACAAGATATTTTCAGCGACATACTCTTCGCTGTGAACGACATCGTTCAGGCAGTTTACAGAAGACCGAGGGGTATATCGCTGAAAAATATCTTGTACATCAAATTTCCCATGCAAAATATCCCTCACAGAAGACACTTTTTCGGCCAAAATTATTTGACGTAGAAAGACAGTTTAGTCAGAAATAACTAAATCATGCACACATAAAGCGATGACATCTAGTAATTGCATCAGTAGGATTTATGAACAGATCGAGGAACAAATCTGTCCTATTATAATGATAGACTTCTTTCCCGGTGCCCATATTGTAAAGTGGCACTTTCCATACCAATTGAAGTAGGTTGTAACGTCACTCATTCCCAAACTGTTTCGTAATGGTCATTTCATTACGCACGTTGTAGGGTTCTATTTCACACGAAATGATCTCGGAAATGATATCTGAATCATTCCTCATGTAAATTGTACTTTGGTAGTGTTGAAGTTTTAAGATAGAGCTTTTTCATAAAATCAACTAAATTGGAGACACCAATGTTTACACAATGTTTACATCCTGGGCATTTCCATCAGAAAAAGTTTACCTAACTTTGTAGAGTAAAAGAGAATGGACGTAAAAAGGAACGTTGCACATGTTGGCACTACAACTTTAGTCGTAGTCCTAACTCATAATACCTACTGGCCTAAAATATTAAAATCCTCTGAAACAAACCGTATTAATATTTAATGTTAAACAGGCTGCCCTTAAGACATTCGTGTGATTGAAATAATAAACGTTTGAATACAGCAACAAGACATGTGGAATTTATGCAGATCGCCCATCTAGAATTTCGCTAAAGTTCAAATATAAAATATAACAAATCAGTTTGCCGCGACCTCTCAATAAAATTCTTATTCTTGTGGTATACGGTGATGACGATGATAGAGCGACTGGATTTTTTTTACAGTATTAATAGCCCAATTCGTATGTTAATGTTAACCTCAACTGTCACAAGGTCCACTAGGGTCACCTTAAAACGGCCGATATCCGAGCAATATGACGCTCTTTATTTTAAAATAGGATTACCAGTTTCTTCTGTTCATCTGTAGAGAGCATAAAACCGTCTCTCCTCTGAAAACGATTCGTATCCTATAAATTACGAGCTGAAGCCGACACCGAAAGACAGAGGAATGGTATAGTGGTGGAGGATTTTTGTGTGAAGAGCCACCGAAACTCGAAACAAAACTGCGGCCAACCACAAATTCTTCAAAAAAATATCTGAAAATCCTGAAATAAAAGCTCCGGATTCTATCTTGGCAAGTTTTCAGTAAACAACAAACGCAAACTTTTTCCCAATAAAAATACAAAAAACATTTTATTTACGATCATCCCGAGATGTTATCACTGAAAGAAGAAATTCAATGAATCCTGCCACATACATGCTCGTAATAAAATCTTATTCGCGGAATAACCTCTCGGATTCTTTTTGCATACCGTGCTCAAGTTTTGAAACTCCTTATCGTATTTCAAAGTGGCATACATAATGAAAATGGACGAGAATATTCTTTGAATCATTCACAGGAATTCTCAAATTATAATGATAAGGTGCATTCATGATAATGTCATCTACGCATGTTACATTCTACATATTTGGAGTTTTAAAGTGATAGAAGTCAATAAAATTATGCAGAACAATATTTCGTGGCGAAGACAACATAAATATTATTTCAGAGTTTCAGAAACACACGTCTCTTGCTAGGAAACTGTCAAAGATTCGAATAATTAATGGAAATATTCTATTATTCTTATAGCCGACGTTTACTTAACATTCAACTTTTGTTATAAAAGAAATTACCAATGTCGGTTCTTTAAAATAAAAACCCCGAAGTCCCCGAAGTGTAGACGTAATTAAAACTATTAAATAAAATGTCCATTGATAATTCCGTATACCTACTCGAGATAAGATAAATCCTATAAGAAAATTTTTGTAAGCAGTTTATCTTCCCAGATTATACTCATATAGAAGAAGAGGATGTCTTCTTGTGAGAGAAGAGCTAAAGGTCACGACCCCTGATATGTGGCACAACACTTCTAATTCCCGGCACTCCTACCAAACGTCTCTTCGCGTATAATCACATACATAAAAGATATCAGGTATCTAATTTTATTGCAGGCCCTTCATTTGTGCACGTACTGTTAGTTAGTTACCGGGCGCCCACCACTGTCGCTCGATAAAAATCGCAAATTCTCAATAAGAGTGCGGATTTATAGCGCAAGAACGTCTAATTACCTTCTCGTCGAGAGCTTTTATTATCAAAACCCCCGGGAGCTTTGGATAACTTCATGCAAACGAGCTGGAATAAAACGGTGACAGAGGCGCGATAAATTTCCAAAGACGACGTACAGAAAAATCCAGTTTTGAATAGGTAAATACGCCCAATGAGCAGGAAGTTCCCTCATTTGCCAAAGACGCGACTATTCTAAGCATTTTGATAATTCCTTCGTGATTTACAACCTCACTATAAATTATTGGGACGTCGGCGATGATTTATGAAAATGTTTTGATTTATTTCGCGAGTAAGAACGTAACCTTACGCCTTATTTCAAGAATAAGAAAGACATGTTTTGTACAGTGTCATTTCGGATTTGTCACTTCGAGTGCGGTATAAACAATGTCAAAACAGAAATTAATCCGGTTTTCGATGGGAGACAAAACCAATGGCTCATCCATGTGATCGCGCGATTTCAAAGTAAAATAATGAAAAGCAATAAATCAAGTATTTGATTAACTTTACAAATAATTAGTAAAACTAATAAGTTGGATCATTCTTTGATAGCCCGAACTTAGTGGTAGGAATCTTTGGTGGTAGGTAATTGAAACTTTTATGTCGATACAGCCAACCTCGGATATGACGAACAACCTAATGACATCAAAAAGGTTTGTTATGAATAGGGTCCCATGGGGTAAGAGTGGATTGGGGTGAATGAATACAGTGTTAGTGCCTTTGTGTTCGTTGGTAGTACTGAAGCATCATAATAATTTTCAATTAAGTTGGATAGTACCATTGTTTAACGTATAGTTTAACAGACGCGTGGCTAAAATTTCTGCCTGTTAATTTTAGCTTCGTAGACTTTTCCTAGGCGGCGCCACCTCATTTTCCATAGGAATCGCATATACCTCGGCAAGATTCTACCTGAATCCGACAAAGATGGCATAAGAAATGTTGGCAGAGATTCTTCCATAAGCTCTGCGTAACTATACGGTTAAACAATGGTAGTATACTAAAAAGCGCGGGGTAGTATGTACCGTTGCTTAAGTTTAAAAATGCAAACAAATTACACATGTATTTGTAGAGTGCAATCTGTACTTTTGTCTACAAATACCTGATTTGGTTTTTCGTTGCGCAGTAAGCTGATTGGAAGCCTGTATCCATTCCCCCCAAATTCTGGGGTAAGTGTAGACAGTGACAACTTTTTTTGAAAAAAATCCAGTGCTACAACGACGTGACATATTAAAGCGGTATTCACTACACGTGTAGACAGATGACCACTCTTGATACTGATACCCAACTATAGCTCCTAGCATTTACCAAAGTCAAGAAAATTTTCCATATACACTTACCCTATGGGACCCTAATAGACGTTTTTGACGGGACTTTTCAAATCGTTCGTTATAAACGAGTGTTCGTTATAGACCATGTTCGTTATATCCGAGGTTGACTGTATATGCAAAATAAGACTAAAGAACTTGAATCAGGTATTATTATAGAGCTTGGAAGATGCGTTTCTATAAAAATATTTTATTGGTCTGGTCTGAGTCTGGCAGCGGAGAATATTATATTTAATTAAATATTATGAATGCACTCCCATCTCCGATAAAAATCAGCCAGATGAGTTCATTCCGGTCTCCAGTTCGACCAGGATTATGCTTAATAAAAAGCCAGAAATCAAATTTTAGTGTCAGGGGACATTCCGGGGAACAAATTATTATCGTCAGATTACGATTAGAAATAACAATACCTAGCTTATAAAAAATTACACAGAATTACAGCGCTATGCATTGCATATTAAAGCTCAAAAATTTCGAACACGCATCTTTGGTTGTTTTTTATTTACAACAAACAACACGAGCCTGGGAATCTGCATGATCACTGCATAAACTCCACTCGTAATACAATGAACGTTAAAACGGCTGGCTACAACGAAGTCCAGTTTTGTGTGGGACTTGAATGCGAGTGTGAGGAATTAACCCGAAACGATTCGCATTAGATAATAATCTGATTATTTATGATAATTACTACATGACGTTTGCAAATGTGAACAATATACTTATTCTTAACAAATATGTATACATTTATTGAGACGTTGTGTAATGTTTGCGCACCTGCACCTAAAGTGTCCACCTGACGTTCTCGTATATCAAAAAAAAAACAACTGATTAGGAGGACGAGACCACCAGGTGTTGAAAGGAAATAAGGGCCGGATTATCAGCGATTAATGTTATCTGAGAATTACCTCGCTGATCTTCTTTTTTAGTCGATTTGAGTGCCTTTATGTAATTTTGACATCAACAATCGTGTCTTTTTTATAGCCGAAATTGACCTCATATACCTAAAATAGGAGAAACAACGTTCACATATTGTGAGATATTGTATGCGGGTGATGGTGAATTTACTTTCGTTCATAACTCTCGCTTGATGTATTTTAGAAATATGAACAGCGACTCAAAACTAATAAGGGTTGAATCCATAGGTTGAATCTATTGATGGCCCATGAATATGGTTCCTCAATATTTTTACTCTACACTTTTTATGCTTTTTAAGACGAATAATTTTACAAATACATTTTTAATAAAATATTCAGTTTGTAATTAATATGTCACAAAATAAGGTCGCATCATAAAGTGACGATTATTTTGTAACATGATGTTTCAAAATTGGTGTGCTTTTTCCATCCTAAAAATGTAGGGATTACGGTAGGAATTAGGGATTCTGTTATTCTTTTAGATTTTTCAGACTCCATTTTCGAACTTTCTACAAAGATTTTCATCCATACGACCCTTTATTGAAAACTTTTTTACCGGGAATTTGCGCTTCGTACCTGCTAACTATTAAATAATGTTAATGTACAAGTTCAGCTCCGTGAAAAAAAAACTGTGAATTTAAAAGTTCTCGAAAAAGTCACAGAATTGTATTCTTGATAAGAATGAGATACAGAAAAATTAAGAAAATCGTACCTAGCGTTTGCACGAAAATCGTGAAAAACCTCTAAAAACTGTAGTTTTCGCTTGTTAACGCCAAAAGGCTACGTTCGATTTATTTTATATTTCCGGAGACGAAACGTAGATTTTTAATGTGATTGTTCGAATTTTTGAGTTTCAAACGAAGAAGATGATGTCAACTTTCAGAAATATTTTTGTCGATTCTTGTATAATTCCAAAGATATTGCCATTTCGCTGTAGCTGATCGGAGGACGAAAAATTGAAATTTTAGAAATTCAGTAAAAGTCTCCAGTCTCCACACCTAGAGATGATCCTATATGGAATCATTGATGGTACCTAGGTCTTTATGGATTTAATCAAACACGATGATTTTTTTCAGTCTTGTTTTAATGGCCCGATGATTAAAGAGACGCGGCGATTATTATAATTTTATAGTCTTGTGTAATTAACGCACCAACAGCTATCGTGATGCAGCTCCATCTGGAAAATTGCGCCTTCCATAGAAAATACCTAAGTTACGACTGCGTTGCCACTATAGGGTTAAATGGAGGATCGCGTTTTATGCATCTGGAGGGGTTATTAAGACCGCCAAGGGCTCTAAATCACTTCTGATTGAATAGAAATCGCGCCGGGGACCGGACAATTAATGACGTTTGTCGTATGCAATTATTTATGTTATTGCTCATAGTGCACGATCAAAGGATTGTTAATCATTAAGGTTAACAAGACGACGCATCGTAACTTCCTTGAAAGCTCTTCTTGAGAGCGCGCGGTGCCTATGTAGATGAGATACCCACAAAAGAAAACTTCCGACGAGATTGTCCCACCGGATGAATTATGATGGACCATAAACTGAATTAAATAAGTACGGTACGCGGGATTATTTACTTTTTTTTCAAATTTTGCAATAGAAATTTATGGTCTATATAAAATTTTATAGTATTTAATTGTTGGATCCTCATCCTCTTTCATGGCGAATATGGTCGAAGGTGCAGAATGTTGTTTTATGATGTAAAAACGTGTATTATATGACAGCACACGCGGATGTGATTTTACGAGTGCACCGACGATGGGTGGAAAAAATGGCACTTTCGTAATAAAATCCAAATCTAAATTTAATTTCAATTTTTAATCTGAAATCGAATTAAGTGGCTTGAATATACATTTACTGAACATAATAATTATCATAATAATAGCTAGTATAGGTAACATAAACTGTATCATGATACTAGTCCAATAAAACGCATTCCACACAATTCGACTTTTTATTGGATTTGACATTTTTTTCCGCGGAGCTTGTGATTCATTATAAGAAATAAGAATGATTCCCATTCCATCAAGTCTTATCCCTTATCTCCATGACGGCATTTTTATGGTAACAAAATGGCACTTTTACCACAAGAACTTATTGCCCTTGCCGTAAATGCTAGTTCGATCTACAAACATGGTAGGTATTTATACTTATGTATCCAGTCGAAAAGGTAAACGAAAGAAAAGTTCCCCTCATAATATGTATCTAAATTGATTGCTCTTTCAGAACATGATCAGTTTCTGATTTCCAAATGACCGGTCATGATTAGTCATCCTTACTTATATCGTGTGCAATTGTGAGAGAAAAATATTGTCCTTTCCTGTATAAGTACCGTCTTCCCATAAACAACCATAATCGCTACATTATGGAAATGAATGGAAAATAATATTTTGACGAATATTACTTTTCCAAAGGAGCCCATATTGCCAAATAGAGGAAACTAAACTTGCAGCAAAAATGAAAATGGAATAAAATGTGGACAAGATACTTCTTGGCATTCCCGGGTCAGAATAGGGGAATTTACCTATGTCCGATTCTGCACCGTAACGGAGTTATAATATGTCATCAAAGTTTTTTATTCGTTTTTTAGCATTCGTTTGAAAACAGTTTTCACAAACTTTATAGTGTTAAGTTCCTTTTAATAGGGTGATCACATGTTTTCAATCTGAGGTAAAATCCATCGAAAGTGATAAATACTGACCATCAACAGTTTTTTTTATCACAATTTCAACCTAGACGTCTATTCAGGTCGTTCGAGCGTTTTTCTATTTACAGTAATTGAAAACAAAAAAAGACAGTACTTTCACTGGGACTGGAAATAGAAGAAAACATTTGGTACTCAATGTAACATGTGAGATGGCCAAAATTAACGAAGACTATTTCATTCCAACTTGCAAGCTCGGTCTGCCCTAAACATGCGCGATGAACATGTTAAATAATGAACCAACTGACTCACATGCGGACCTAAGTTTATCAATTTTATGTGAAAGATGCATAAAATTCAATGTGGATAATGAATATACCTGAACCGAAAGTGACCAGTGCGATCCCCCTAAAAATCGAACAAGGAAAATCTTAAATATTCGGTAAGCCAAAACGATTGGCAAAAATTACGGTAAATACTTTGGGTAAATATATCTGGATTCTGGATTAGGATTTGGAGGGTGAGTGGCTTGCGCCACTCTAGCACTTAGGCCTCTTACTTGGGCCCATTGTGCCACCCCTCCGGCGCAACTAGCCCTCAAGCCAACCAACAGAGTTGATAAACTCGCTAATGTCGGCCATACTTGGCCAGAAGTCCCCTAGTATGGATCCTCGGGTCGACGCAAGCACCCTCGACAAGTGGGATCGGTTACGACGCCCAGCGTGTAGAGATGTTTGTTCAGTCGGCCGTGCCCGGTCCATATCCCTACGAGTTTTCGGAGATTGTCTCTGGTTAGTCGCAGGCAAAATTTGGCTCTTTTGAGGGACGGTGCCTTGATGGCGGCCCTCCCCTGTCTGTAGCCTTCAGTCGATTCCCAGCGCGCAGAGTGTCTGGTCAGGGTGTCTTCTTTAATCAGGGTATTCAGAGTAGAAAGGGCTACCGGTAGCGCCGGCTCCGGCCCGATCAGGTGTCGGTCGGAGCCTTCGCGCGCCAGCTCATCTGCCTCTTCATTGCCCTGTATTCCTGTATGTCCTTTCACCCATGCAAGGTCTACGACATTTTCTGCCGCCAGTCTTTCCAGAGATAGGTGGCATTCCCAGACCAGCCCCGAGTTGATCCTGGACCCTCTCAGAGCTAGCAATACCGCTCTACTATCTGTCATGATGCGTACAGACTTGCCCCTGATTCCAAGTTCAGTGGCTCTTTTGGCCCCTTGAGTCACCCCCGTCAGTTCCGCTTGGAACACGCTGGAGTAGCATCCAAGAGCTAAACTATCTCGCAGGTCTGGATCTTCGGAGAAGATACCCGAGCCCGTGCCTCGACGGGAAATATAAATTTTGACGTGAAAAACGGATCAGATCGGTATCGTATAGTGCGAAATCGTGCATTAAATTAGTATAAACACAAAAAACTCATTACTACAACTGGAAGTGAAACTTCATAGAAAACATGAAGCCGTGATCTATCAGCTTGACCTCTTGGATTGTCATTAGATTGTTATGGTCTCCTTCTTCTTGTCCGTTAATGGCTTCTATCCAGCATAGAATAATTGTGGCCAAAGACCCTGCGTTGATTATGGTCCAGGGCACGTCAACACGCGAAAATGATGGTTTTGATGACTGCCGAGAGCACTCAGATGCCAGATTCAAAACTTCTCGAGGTTTCAACGTCTCCTGACCTTGCAGCGCTTCCCAGGAAAAAGAAGGAGACACACTCACATGGGCAGGAGATCAGGAAATTGAGGAGGAGGCTGAATTTCCAATTCAGTAACAATCTGCAACATCTTCAGTTCAATCTGATTCATCTTAAGCAAGCATCTTTGCCACACAGGACGTTAAGGCAATAGGCCGATCGTCACATCGCCACATCGCGGGGCCGGTCCGGCTTAACTAGTGGAAAAATTTTGGCCCGTTTCATGGGTTGAGGAACGACTTGAGAGGCAAGCATCTTATTAAAGAACCCCAGCAATTGGGACTGCGAAACTTGTGGGAGATTCCTAAGCAGCACATACGGAAGGAGATCCAGCCTAGGGGCCGAGTTCTTCCGATTGTGACCGGCATGCAACAACTAATGCTGCGAAAACTCCGGTTCATCGGAGACCGCCGGCTCAAATATTAGCGTGGGCAAAGGTGGACCTGCAGGCCCAAGAGATGACAAAATGTTAAGGAAGCATCCGGAAGCGAGTTAGCCAGTTTGTCACGACTCCTGGAAAACCCCTTGATCATCGACCAAATTTAAGACATTGGAACATCCCGGTTGAGCGAATGACAAAATCCCGATACAAACTCTTCTTTTTCTTCTGAAAAAGCCTTCTAGAAACCGCAATCGCCCTCCTCGCCGCGAGATACGACGAAACAGAAAGAGACATTGAGAATGCCAGAATGGCAGCCTTTCTGTCCTTAAGCGCCTTACACTCCTCATCCCACCAATGAATCTTGCGCCTGCGCAATGGAGAAGTCCGTGCGAAAGACCTAGACACGGAGTCATCTCGAGCCTTACAAATGAGGTCAATTAGAGAATCATAATCAGAGACGTCATGACTAGCCGCCTCCAGGACCTGCCGAATCTCATCCCAGTCCGCCTTGTGAAACTTGAATCGACCGGAGGGAACAGCTATGTCATCCACATAATACGTGGCAAGGATGAAAGTTGTCACCAAGACCACAATCCGGGATGACCCTCCACAACATTTTTGTTGCTAAATCAGAGAAGCGATGGAAATATATATCGCACTCCGACCCTGATCCAAGTTACGAAACCTAGTCGCCGACACATCGTTCAACATGAAACCGCCCACATCATCCAAGAATTCCTCCACAACACGACCGTTAAAGTTCGCCAAAATCGCCTCCACAAGGCGCTGTTGCCATTCAAATCACCCAGTATCAAAAACGGGGAGCCATCAAGATGCGGAGAATGGATCGAAACAAGAGACTGTCATCCAAATTGGTTGCCGGAGGACAATACACATTAAAAATGTTAATCCCGGCCACCGTGATAGACAGTAACTGGACAAGAGACCGAAGAAGACGAGTAACATTCAAAACGGAGTAGGAAAGATCAGTACGAATGAGAAAGGCAATGTCGCCAAACCCATCTGGACGATCCTGCCTGAAAGCGACCAACCTTGAGCCATGTCTCATTCAAAATGATTATGAAAAATGCTTAATTAAAAGATTTAAATTATTCCTATTCGAGTTGATGCTACGACAATTCCACTGAATCAACACTAACTTTCGAGATTTGGATTTTGTCCTTCGAGTTTTGCACATGACGATACACCTGACGGGCTTGAATCTCGCGAATTATGGACAATGACCTCGGTTACACCAATTTGCACTGCGAAGGAGAGGAAGCCTGAGACATATCCCATCATTCGTCCCGTCGCTGCGAGGCCGCCAAAGGGGAGACCTGACTGATGCCATTCAAAATGGACTCCACCTCCACCAACGCCCTCTCAGACTTGACCATCTTCGTCTTGGAACCCCCCAAAATGGGGGACAAAAGGTCAGCCGGACGGGAAGGAGACAAACACCGACGATGCGTCGCCCTGTCATACCCAGGAGCCGAGGGTTTCCTCTTGCGCTCCGGATCCCAGCGAGTCACGATACTGTAACTAGCCACCCCATGGTTACCCTGATGTATAGCATTTCTTCGGTCTTGGCGAGAAGCAAAACCTGTGTTTTACCCACCTTTATCTTTGGGGTGGAGAGGAAAGGTCTCTCTCATTGACCAACTACCTACTTCCGACCTACTACCTGAATTTGAATGCGACATTACGCGCAGGCACTGTTGATTGGCCTCAAAAAAGGAAATGTTCTCCATGGCCATGATTATGCGCAGATTCTTTTGACGAGGAAATTCCAGACATAGATTAGAAACCGACTTATGTTCACCAGCGCAGTGAAAACACTTGAGAGCTCTCGCGCACGAATACTTGACCCTCTCCTCTTCGTCATCAAACATGTGCAACAAATATGACACCGGGGAACCTTGTTATTACATTGGTTCTTGGTGTGCCCGAACCAAAGACACTTAAAACACTGAATGACCGGAATTATGTAGCCTGGGAAGTGAGAAAATTGCGACCTCCTTTGGCAATAACCTACCGGCAAAAGTGAATAGCACCGTGGTGGTGGGAACATATGCCGACTGGCCATTATCACCCAAGACACGTCTGTTTAATCTACGTACACCAAGTATTTCCGCATTTGCCCGAAGAAACTAAGTAACACCTCGTCTGTCAAGGATTTATCAACGGACCGGACAATGCCCTTGGATTGCACCAAATGCCCTGGTATAAACAGCTCATACCCGAGATCCGCGATCGTTTTGTTATTCAAAAAAGAGTTGACAGTTTGGAACGATTTGAATTCACACTAATACGGTTTTTACCCTTTTTTTCAAGCGACTCTATCCCTGCGACACCATGCTGATAAAGGACTTTCGCCATTCCTAAATGATGAAAATTCCCCGCGTTCAATCCGTTATCGCACTGCATAAGCACTACAAAAGGGCCAAAGTCTGTCTGGTGGTACATTCATTTGGGTCTTAAATCGGGGGGTTTGTCCGGGGGCATAGTAAGCCCCTTTATAGGAGGCCCGGAAGACCCGAGCATGCTACAAGAACTTCTCTACAAAGCAAACTACAACTATGTATTATTCTACTGAATTGCAACGAGAAGCAAGGAAAAAGCAATAGATTAGACGGGAATATAACCTTACAAAGGATGCGACTGCTGATCTTCTCTTGAATCGTTTCGTCTGCGGACCGTTAACACAACACGTCCGACCACGTCGGGCGTTGTTATGGTCACAATTTTGTTTTGATGGTTGATTTGTGAAATTGGAAAATCTGTTTTTATAACGTTATTTTCCCTTTTCGGAAAAGGGTGGGAAAAGCCGAGGAAATGGAGGAAATGATCCGTTCAAGAAGAAGTTCTGAAAATCGAATGCTAAGCAACATGAAAATTTCTGATGGTTTAGGACCCTAGCATTTGATTTCCAGTCCCTCAGATTTTAGCATTTTATTCTGAAACCAAATGTCCAATCGAAAAATTACAAGATACTAAAATTATTTAAAAATGATGACACTTTGTGTTCCGCTAGGCAAAATAAACATTTCTGCAGAGGAAAATAAAAAATCACTTCAACATCTGGATGGCCTCCAATTATCAGTTTCCCTCAAAAGTAGCTTTGTCAATTCAAGAGTATTTATGCATGCTTGTACTTACCATCATTGATATTCTCAGGACTCGCCTGTGCTTTAAAGTTATTCCGGAAAAACTGTTGTCGATACCTCAACTCCGTCATTATAAGAAATCGTACATAGGTTACATGACGGTAACTTTGTCTTTTAAATGGATGCACCTGATTTTAATTGACGGTCATTTGCGGTCAAACCGAAAATGATACAGAGATGAGAATTGCTGGAATCAATGCAGAATTGAAAACCAAAATCGACGGGTTCTAGCGTTTTTCGAAAATTTCAGCCGTTTTCAAAATGACCGATCACACGCGAGATGTCAAAAATTTTGAGCGGTGATAACATTTTCTTACCCAGGAAAAATCGTAGAGTCCGAAAATGCAAAAAAAATCAGGTGTGTCCATTTAAAAAAACAAAGTTGCGGTCATTTCCGGTCAAACCGGAAATTTTAGGGAAACAAAAATTGCGTGAAAAGATGCTTCATTGAAAATAAAAATCGGCCTGTCCGAGCGATTTCAAAAATTTCTACCCGTTCAAAAATTTTTAGGGGGGGGGGGGACACTTTAGACGCGCATTGTATATTGCTCTTTGAGAAAAATCCTGCACTCATATTTCACTAAAAAATGCAGATCTTTTTAAAAATGTCATCCTAATTCTTCAATATTTTCATCCTACTCACATGTAAATACAAAACCGTCATTATTACGCTTTTTTCGATTTTGCATGTTAGTCCGTAAAGCCCTTGTTTCCATTAGCACAGATAATGGAGGTTCTACTGTAACATTATTTACCTCATGAATGGCAAAGAAACGTCTAGTCATGAAATAATTAGTGATAAATCACAATTAGAAAGTCGAATGACCACGAAGAAAATCATCATACATAAGTGGAAGTGTATGGTTTTTAGGTACACGAGTAAGTACGTCGCATCGAGATCCAGGGCCGAGGATAAGAATTCGTCCTGTTGCACCGGGCACGCTACGTCGGCTCGGGGCCATAAATCGCGATCGCCGCATGCACTCCGCTCCGTTTAGCTAATCGTTAAATCGGAGCCCCGGCGGACCCGCGGGCGGAGGTGGAAATCTGTTTTCTGGCCACAAATCATCCGAGGAAGTGTGAAATCGACCAGCTGGACGCAATTGTTCGCGACAAATGACGGGAACAGGCGCGAGACCCCCGTGGTGTCCCGAGAGCCGTAAATCGCGTTCGCCGCGTGAACCGGGTAATTACCGGAGCTGATGTATGGCGCGGGCCACGGCTGGGCCCATATACCACCCCCGTGCCCGTAGGTCTTCCACCTATGGGTACACTCGGGGAACTATTTCAAGGGACACCTCGAGTATGTGCGCCCAATGTAGGCAACCAAACATACGCGAAATTATAGCACTGGCATGAACGGTTCAATATTTTATTTTGTGTCAAATATTCCTTTGAATTTGTGGTATAATAGTATATTGTATGTCTGGATTCGAAAGCGAGGCTTTGCCGCTCGCGCATGGAGATGGAGTTACAAAATGTTGGCAATGATTTTATAGTGATTTCGAGGATAATACAGCGGTTTCAAAAAGTGCATTAAGTAGATCCCGCAGCCTCAGCAACAGCGACGGCCGCAGCAAAACAAGCTTCCAAAAGCCTTTTTTAATTCATGAAAAAATATAGACTTTTCGAGAAAGAACTGCTCTTCATTTGTCTGATATTACAATAACAATTAGGTAGGTTGTCTTGATTCGAAATGATTTTTCTTCGCTCTTCCAAAACAAGAAATGCACACAGTATTTTCGCTACGGCCATTTTGGAAATAGGCAAGCCAACAATTTCAGGTACCTATTCAAAATGTGGTTCGACGGCCGTGCTGGCAAATGCCCATCCCAGAATAACCTGTACCCACCTTATGCCCACCCTCTTGGAAACAGTAGGTACTATCGAATGCAAGTTGTCCCCATCCTCTTGCTCTAGCACGCGGGTTCCCCCGTTGTGTTACACCGAGAGGGTGGCGAAAACGACTGCACTCGAAGGTACATTTCTACTGCAATATACAGTGCCCACCCTTAAAATTCTGGAGCCTGGTTGTGCCCACCCAAGCAAAACTGGCTGACGACGTCACTGCATGGTTACCACTTGTAAGATAGTTGATCATGTGCGGAAATAGTTTTAATTCACAATCACTATAGTAATTTGACAATTACATGTCATCCGATAGGGCGGGAAGTGAGATTTCCCGCCCTCATTTCCCGCCCACGGGCGGGAAGTGAAACAGGTGCTACTTGTATTAATTGTCTTCAATTGTTGATACCTGCTATAAATACAAACGATAATCATAAGTATCAACATTTTATTTCGAATTCAAACAGCTTTTTAGCATGAATATGTAGACCATAATGTTGAAGCTTTCTTCGTTTTAGCTAGTTCACTAAATGTAGCACATTTTCAGAGGCACTTTTAGTTTTTTTGCGATGAAGCCAATTTTTAAACGTTGAATGGGCATTTTGTATCGCATTCTATTTACTCTTCTCAGGCCTCAACCTGGACGTAACTTGTTGGGGCCACTTCTTCAAGGTCTGGGGGTGTTCAATTCAGACTTTCATCGAACATTTTCGAATATTAAAGCGATCACAACGAATTCACTAACGAATTTGAATTTTTATGACAAATCACTGACAAATAAACACGCGGTGGCGACTTCCCCGAAAAATCAATCCGGACATAGTAGGCCGATGGCTATTAGTTCTGAGTTGGTGTCGCTAGATGGCATACACATAGACGAAAACGTTGCCAAGTAATTTAATTACAAATTTCAAATTTATGACAAGTTATACCATCAAGATACCGTATAATATATTAGACGCGAAACCAGCGAAATGTCACTTAAAAAAGTTTTTTCGTTATCGTTGCTGTTATTCGACTTTTTCAAAGAATTTATACTGTGGTTTTGCCGTAAAATGCCCTAAAAAGTGTGCATCGTGTGTAGTTGACGCCCGGCTGATGGAATTCTGCATTATTTTCCTCAAAATTAGTCAAGGTAAGATTGTCATTGGACATCAAACTATTTTCGAGGATTTTTTTTTAAATAAATTGCTATCCTTTAATAAACTAGAACTATTGTTTTTTAGATGTAGACAGTGGCTGCATGCGATGAAGCAATTTGATATGGCTGGTTCTGCAACAGCTCGTATTTTTGTTATCACCATTTTGCCAAGAAGCTCTTCGCTTTAGCTGAGTGATGTCCGAATACATGGTACATAATACCTTCATGGTGGTGAAGGATTCTATTAATGGAAAACAATTATTCCATTTTCAGGAAAAGTTACACGTTTTGAAATAATGCGGTAGACAAATTGAAGGCCCGCCAATCTCTACATTTAGTCTGGGAAAGAATTTATGGATAATTAAACTGCAGCACCACTACTTCAGGAATCAGAAAAGTTTTCACCAGTTTTTCACTGAACATCAAAACAACACGAAGAAACGGCGGCGCGAATTTTTTTTGCAGTCCTGCACTAACCCAATCCAATAGTGAAATCAGAAAGAAGTTCTATTGTCGCCTAAACTGCAACACCTTGTATCTGATTTTTCATATTAGTTGTTTTCCAATGGAGAGTAGCCCTAACTGATTTTTAAATGTCTCAATTGGTCATCTATGAGCTTTTATCGATTATCAGCATTCAAAGTGATCTTATTTAGATGTTACTTTTCGTTCTAAAAGGACATCAATGTGCAAAATACAAAAAAAATATGTTTATCCACTCCTAGATAATAATCATACTATTATTATTAGAAATTTTTGGTAATAATGGGTGGCGTTATTGATATAGATCACAGTTCGATGAAATAAAGTGACATTTCCAGCGATTAATGGGATCATTATTGCATTGGCTGTGGCCAATCAGAATAGAGCGATTTTCAGGTACAATTGGCAACAGCGCAACAATCGCGAAATTGACATTAAAAAATGGCGACAATTTGTTTGAATAATTGTTACGAGTGGTGAAGTGTCGAAAATTACTTGATCGTTTAATTGAAAATATGAATATGAATGATATAAGTGACAGTGAAAATGGAGACGAGCTTATAGGAACGGCTCCGGAGATACCAGATACCTGAAATATCCAGAAAGAGCTATGAATGAAGGTATGACACTTATAACAGTTCCCTTCGCAATCTTCGCAGCTCACAAATCTGCGCCGATCTGACAACACTACATTCTGTCCGTCACAGCTGTTTTGAATGAAATTTGAAAGTTGAGCGAATTTTCGAGAGCCGTTTTAACTGTTTTGGAGTGGATAAAGCATAGTATTAAGCTCGCGTGTTTTGGCTTTTATTCGCTCGTTTGAATTACGCCACTCGCTGGCGCTCGTGGCGTAAGTTTTTCAAACTCGCGAATAACAGCTACCAAAACACGCTCACCTAATAATATTCTAGTATAAGGTTTAATTAGCAGTTTGGGCGACGATATTATAATTATGATGTTATTGATTGAATTATTTAATTTTATAAGTTGATATAAATAGAGTAATATGAATTCAAAATAATTATTTGATAAATTTTTTAAATGAAATTATGCGAAAATGTTTCAGTGATAACATTTTTGTATTTTTTTCATTTCCAAAATGTAGTGGGGAAAATAAAAAATCAAAGGTTGCGAAGCAGGTACGACGTTTCCGGTTCTTTAAACGATTGCTTAGCAAAATTTCAGCATTTCCGGTTCCGAAATGCCATCTAGCGACACCAACTCGGAACTAAGCTTCCCCCACCACGGACAAAAATTCCCCTTTTCTTTCCCCTCTGGGTATACAAAAATCTGACCTACTCTGTGCAAATAAATAAAATCATTTGTCATTTTGGAAAAATGCCTACTTAGTGAAAATCACTACGCGAAAAGCTTCTAATTCACAAGGTTTTACATGAAAATGCAGAATATTCATTGTGATTGTGAATAAAATAGTATACACACCACGGCGGGAAGCTCCATTCTTGCCTCGAGGTATACCGAACCTCGGCGCTGTGCGCCTCGGTTCTGTATCTACCTCTCGGCAGTAATGATCTGCTTCCCGCCTGGGTCTGTAATCTACTATTTCCGACGTCCACATTGAAAAGTGTCATTTTTCATAACAATCAAGGTGCCTGAGAAGTCACTCATTATGTAACTAGTTACAAAATATATTTGGTGATTTAATTATCGCACAATTCGTTAATTTCACTGAATCTAAGCATGAAACCGATTTGAAATTGTTACAGTGATCATTTTTATCGTTGATTCTTTCATGTTAATCGTTTAGTTGGTTCGAATCGTTGAATAATTGTGTGATTTCACATTTTTAGCAATTTAGTGATTTTTATTTTTTGAAAATTTAGTTTGGCAATACTAAACTTCTAAATTAATTATGGCAGATTATGACAGTTGTCAATTTTCTTCCTTTTGTATTTATGAGTTTTTACATGGTTTTTCGAGTGATATTGGTGTTAAAGTGATGTGGACGTCGGAAAAATCGTATACGTAACTTGTCGGAAAAGTTTCTTTCGCGACTCGTGGGTTGTAGCGCTCGGCTGGCGCCTCGCGATATAATGATCACACTCGCGCGAGATATTCCACTTTTCCGACACGTTCCGTAATGTATTATTTATTTTCGACATAAATGACAACTTATGTGACATAAGTGAGAGGGTAGAAGTTTGACTTAGGGCCAACTGCACCGCTTTCACTTGAAAGTTAAAGCGGAGCTTAAGCCTTAACTACGATTGTTAACAACAATTGTTGCTAAGGTTTAAGTTCCACTTAAATTTTAAGTGAAAACGGTGCAGTTGGCCCTTAATGTGCAGAGCTGCACAAGAGGTGTTCGAAAACCGAGTTGAAACAATCTAAACTGCAGAGATCACATCGCTTATGACCGGTTTGTCATTTGCATAGAAAATCACGAAATCTTTTAATATATGTCACTTTTAACACCCAGTTTTTGAAGTACGTCACTTTTAACACTTGTTTCATAAATAGATGTTTTTAACAGCTGTCAGGGAGCGTTAATAAGCCTACTTTTAATAAGTTTTGTATAGATAAATATATATTTTCTGCACCTAAGCGGCAAAACTGAGACTTTGACTCAAGACCAGCAAATGCCTAAAAATCAAATGACAGCTTCAAAACTCAATTTTCAACATGGTCGTAAGAAAATACGATTTAACTTGGGCAACTTTGGTGAAAAAGACGTTTTAAATTTATGGATAACGTAAATTTTGAATACTACCCGCATAGTATACAGGCTGTCTTATAAAAAACGCCCCAAGCCATAACTTCTTTATTTGACGTCCGATTCAAAAAAGTTGAGAAGGAAAAATGAATTGCTCAATGAGTACTACAAACTGTTCCTAATTTGAATTTTTTATACCATGGACCTCGATGGCAATCAATGGTCAACTTGAAATTTTCGCTAGGTAATGTATACTTTTCTCAACATAAATGAGCAGGATTATTTTTTCTAGATTGAGTAATGTGCATTTTTTTCCATTTTGAGTCCTTTTTACCAGCAAAAAATATTAGAAGAAGTTTAGTTAAATCACAAAAAAAATTGGAGAGAGTGCCTTGTACAACAATCACAGAACTGGATGTGACAGCAACAATAAACTCAACACGTTGAAAGTTGATTGTTGCCCACCGCCGACTGTACAATTTGGTTTGGAAAAGCCAATTTGATGCCGATAAACATTTCATTATTTCACCAGTAAATGTTCTTCAAAATTCAAAATATTGTACATCATTGAACTCAGAAAAGAATACCCTATACATTTGTTTTGAAGCAAAATTGCATTTCTACTTGAAAACTTGAAGTTGACCGTTAATTGACAACGAAGACCCTTTTGAAAAAAAATCAAATCAAGGTCAGTTTGTAGTACTCATCGAGCAATTTATTTTTGCTCTTCAAGTTTTTTGAATCGGACGTCAAATAAAGAAGTTATGGCTTGGGGCGTTTTTTATAAGACAGCCTGTAGATATGTTTTTGGATTCTTTGGGACACTCATTAGCACCTAAATAACTTAAACACATTTAGTCTTTCTCATAGAATATTTGTGAAACAACACATTTGAGACCACTAAATTCAAATAGAGAAATCGATTTTATGACGAAATATTGAATTGTCAGCAGAAATAGGGTCACCTGCGACAAAACCCGTTTACGCCAGGACTAAAATTTCGCGTATGTTTGGTTGCCTACATTCGGCGCACATATTCGAGGTATCCCTTAAAATCGTTCCTCATGTGTACGTACGTGGTTACGCCTGTCGTTGAGGCCGAGGACGCCACCCCTCGCGGCCCCCTGGCGAAACACTTGTTGCGCCCGAGATTCAATCTGCGTGGGCTCACCTCACCTATGGGCTTATGGCCATTTCTGAGATGCCCCGCCATCATACACCACCACCGACATGACCGGCACACACATAACGTGCAGGTGCCTCTTCCTTTATCCTCGATCCGGATCTTTGTTACATTATTATTTATCGACCCGGATTTTTACCAGAAAGGCCACTCCACATTTTTACAACAAAATCCTCATAATCTCAACCCAGAGTATATGAGGTATCAGTAAATCATCAGGCATTCAATAAGTAGGTATCCATAAGATAGAAGGCAAGTCGGGATTTTTTTATCTATATGATCCACTAAAATCTCATGATAATAGAACACCTGTTTTTACAAATTAAATAACCATTCTATTTAAATTTTTATGGTCAAATGTCTACAGGTTGTCCCAATATTCGATACCGATATTTCAAGGGATGCATTCCTGAGTGAAAATGAGTAAGAATTGACCTAATTTGCCTATGTGTGATTTTGCACGGTAACGGAGTTACCGGCCATCAAAGTTATTATGATTTTTTATTCGTTTTTTGGCTTTTGTTTAAAAACAGTAATCACGAAAATTATGATATACAGGGTATCCCGTAATTCCATAGCAGAATTTCAATTACGTATCCCTTGATGAAAATGGTGACGAAAATTATGGACCTATGTCCGATTGCTTATAATGACGGAGTGACAGGCCGTTAAAGATGAGGTAACGACCACAGTTTTTTCCGGAATAACTTTGAAACACTTATCTTTTCTGAGACAAATCCTGAGGATATCAATGAGGGTAGGGTATAAGCATCCATTACCCTTAAAGTGACAAAGTTACCATGAAGGGAAACTGTAATTGGAGGTCATCCAGATGTTAAAATGATGAATTTTTTATTTTCCTCTGCAGAAATGTTTATTTTGTTTGGCGGAATACAAACCGTCATCATTTCTTAACAAATTAGTATCTTGTCATTTTTCCATTGGACACTTTAGTTTAAGAATAAAATGCTGAAAACTGAGGGGTTGCGAATCAAAAGTAATATGGGCCGTAAGCTGTGAGAAATTTTCTTGTCGCTTAGCATTTGATTTTCATTACCATTACCATTACTCTTTGAAAAAAGAGAGGATCCATGACCAAGGTGTAGTTGGGTGGCTTTTTAATATCCTGTGACCTGTGCTGCCTCCTCGAGCTTGTACGACAGCCTGCATTTTTCTGAGCATGCCCTTAATCAAGTGCGTGATGTCATTTTGAAGAAAGGTTTCCCACTTCTCCAAAAGATCTCCTCTCAATTCATTTAGAGTTATGGGGGCGAAAACACGGTTTCGAATCCTTCTATCGAGCATATCCCAAACATGTTCGATTGAATTTAAGTCAGGACTCAAAGCTGGATGTCCCATTAGGCGGATATTTATCTCCATATAATCTCTGACTCTTCAGGTCACATGATGTCTTGCATTATCATCACCGATAAATGGCTTATATGGAATAACTTAGTTTTGTAGAATTTCATTGATGTACCTATCAGCGGTCAGAGATCCCCCAGGATCGATGAATAACTCGGTGCACGCTTCTAGAGAAATCCCATTAGTTTTCTTCTGGGGCCTGTTCCAGGCCGTCTCGTGTAAAAGCCAGGTTCCAAAAAAACGAACACGCTGCACGGTACTGCGTGATACGTCAACGTTGTCGCCGCCGCCGGGTTTTGACAGGTTGCCCTCCCGGATTGTGATTTGGTTGTTATTCGCGAATTTGGCTAAGCAAAATGGCCACCCAAATGCGGCGATTTTTGTTGATATTGCCTAGCAATTAATTTGTTGCTAAGTAATTGATATTGGTTACTAGGAAATATCAACAAAAATCGCCGCATTTGAGCGTCCATATTGCTTTGCCAAAATCGCGAATAGTTGTTTTGATTCTTGATTTGCTAAATTTAAAACTTTTCGTCTTCTTATAACCAATAACTTTCTCAAATTCAATGACAGATTTGCTTGGGATATTGATTCGAAAAATTTCACTCTCTAATAGTTAAAATTAAACATCTATCAAAAGCAGTGACTATTTGTCTTCGTGATCTTTCTCAGCGCTGTGTGATGCACTACTAATATTACCTTTTACCACCCTGACAAAGTACTTTTGTTGCGCCCCAATTTGAATCTGCGTATAGGCTCACCTCACCTATGAACCTATGGGCAATTTCTGTAATGCCCCGCCATCATGCACATCATCCTCGATACGGATCTTTGTTATATTATTATTTATCAAACCAGATTTTTACGACATTTTTACGACAACAATCCCCCATAAGAATCATAAAAGACTTTGATCTCAACACAGAATATTATCAGTCAATCTAGTCAATCATCAGGCATTCAATAAGTAGTGAGAAATACTCATTCTCCTATAGTATTGACAGGCAAGCCGGGATTTTTATCAATGACACACTATAGAATCTCTAGATAATGGAACACCTGTTTCTACAAATTAAGTAATCATCCCATTAAATTTTGATATAAATACTCCAGCAAAATCTGAAGATAAACAGAGCAAATCGATCATCATGGCAAGCACCAAAATGTGTTCAGTTTTTGAAATTGCTTCATTAGCTTTAGTAATAATTAGTTGCGTTACAGCGACAAAAGTTAACACATGTAAGTAACTATCTAGAAAATTCAGATAATCGAGTGAATTCTGCAAGTTTAAAATAGTTTTATCCACAAATCATAATGGATTCTCAATACGTTTCATTGGAACTATATTAGAAGTATTGTATTCATTCGTGGAATAAAGTGACAAGAGTGGAATGATAGAATATTATTCGAACTGTGGTCTATATCAATAACGCCACTCATTATTACGAAAATTTTCTAATAATAATAGTATGATTATTATCTAGGAGTGGATAATAGAATATTATTAGGTGAGCGTGTTTTGGTAGCTTTTATTCGCGAGTTTGAAAAACTTACGCCACGAGCGCCAGCGAGTGGCGTAATTCGAACGAGCGAATAAAAGCCAAAACACGCGAGCTTAATACTATGCTTTATCCACTCCAAAACAGTCAAAACGGCTCTCGAAAATTCGCTCAATTTTCAAATTTCATCCAAAACAGCTGTGACGGACAGAATGTAGTGTTGTCAGATCGGCGCAGATTTGTGAGCTGCGAACAGTGCGAAGGGAACTGTTATAAGTGTCATACCTTCATTCATAGCTCTTTCTGGATATTACAGGTATCTGGTATCTTCGGAGCCGTTCCTATAAGCTCGTCTCCATTTTCACTATCCTTTATATCATTCATATACATATTTTCAATTAAACGATCAAGTAATTTTCGACACTCCATCACTCGTAACAATTATTCAAACAATTGGTCGCCATTTTTGAATGTCAATTTCGCGATTGTTGCGCTGTTGCCAATTATACCTGAAAATCGCTCTATTCTGATTGGCCACAGCCAATGCAATAATGATCCCATTAATCGCTCGAAATGTCACTTTATTTCATCGAACTGTGATCTATATCAATAACGCCACCCATTATTACCAAAAATTTCTAATAATAATAGTATGATTATTATCTAGGAGTGGATAAAGTAACTTTATTCCACTCACTGTTGGTTTGGTTGGATTCATTACTAATAACAGTCAAAATGTCAGATTTTTTTCCAAAAATTCAAATAGATTTGAACACATAAATTGATTGTGGATGAAACGATGTGATGCATTCATGTTCAGCTACGTTTTATCTGTTCCAAAAAATTAAACGCTCGAACTTTGTTCTCGCATTTAATTTTCCTTAATGGGTAAGACACCTCCTAAACACTCAAGCAATAACTCTAACTATTATTAACTTATTATTATTAAGATTAAGATATTAATTGTTAGGGTATGACGGCCTTTATTGTCAGCCCATAGTCATTCAAACACAGTGATTGAAAACAATGAAATGTTATAGAATCAGGCCGACTAATTGAACTAGAAAATTTATTAATTTCAAATCGTATGATTTAGGTGATAATGGAAATCTTCCCGATGTGGTAACCATTGAAGGATGTGACAGCACCCCATGTACTTTTATTTTAGATAAAGACATCAGTCTTTCGCTCAACTTCACATCACGTAAGTGTGTAAAAATTATATGACCTATAGGAGTAACTTGAGTGATTTAAGCTAGTAAACTGTGGTCCGAACAATTTGTTATTCTAGTGGGTCATGACTATCATTCTGTCTTGTTTATGCAACAATCAATAATCAGAGCGACAGAGTTTGTCATGGTCCACTGGAATCTTGATTTCCATTTTTTTGTGAATAATAATTCAAAAATTGGTACACGAGGGGAATATTTACCTGGACTCAGTTTCACTGTATTTCCTAGGGGGCGCTACGTACTCTACAAGAATTGCCAACTGACAGTCTCAACTTTTTCTGCCTTCAAATTACCGATGTACCAATAAATGGAATCGACTGCTTGATGATTTTGCTCAATAAAAGTTCTCTGTTTTGGAATTATTCACTCTCGAATGAAGGATTTTACCCTAAATTCGCTCTAATTTTTGGGGAAATTTTTCAAGAAAAACAAATGAACCCTCCAAAAAGGAAGTTTAATTACTTTTTTCGTCAGGTGATTTGTTCTTGGCAAAACAGTCATGGAATTAACTTTTTGTCAGGCTAATGTGTTTTTCATGAAAAATTACCCCAAAAATTGGTGCGATTTTTGGGTGAAATCGACCATTCAAGAATGAATTATACCAAAACGGTGGACCGTAGCGACATCAAACAAGAGAACTTTTATTGAGTAAAATCATCAAGCAGTCGATTCCATCTATTGGAACATCGGTAATTTGAAGAGGGAAAAAGTTAAGCCTGTCATTTGCAAGTTCTTGTAGCGTACGTAGCGCCCCCTATCAAATACAGCAAAACGGAGTCCAAAAAAGTATTCCCCGTACCAAAAAACCCTCGTGTACAAATTTTTGAATTATTATTCACAAAACTTGACAAATTATTCAAGAAAATGCAAATAAAATTTTTTATTTCAACACCCTGTAACTTTTTTATTATCAACTTTTGGACATAGGTCATTGTGCTTAAATTGTTCTATTTTGACATCAGGAGTATGTGGTAGCGCGTTGTACACGTATTTCAAAGACACCCCGTATAAAAGATGAAAGTTATTCATCTTTTGAACGGTATCGCGACTTATGCCCCAAGTACCCTGCAGATAACATTTTGGATAAGTGTGCCGAGTGTGCCAAAATGCCTTTGCAAAACTGGGAGATATTCAGCTTTGAAGATACCATAGTTCAAGGAAAGCATTCGCGGAAGTAGGTACCTACCGTGTATACAAATGAAATTTCTGTCGAGTTTAGTAATGAATCATGACCATCTCTCTATCTCATATAATAACCATTAGATGAACAGTGATAAACATACAAATCATAGCAACTTGACAGAAAAAGCGCCTTTCTACACAGGGTATGTCCTCAGGAAGTGTTCTGCATATAATTCCATGAAGAATTACTGATCAAACATTTTGACAATCATAAAAATTAATCTTACGTTATCGTTAAGCCGTAAGGTGTACTTATTTACTGTCTTATTTGCTGCAATTATCATAGTTTTTACTGCAGATCGATTATCTTTTTGGAAAAGTTTTTATTTTCTGTTAATTACAGCTACTTATCTAGAAAATATAGCTCCTTCTATTTTGGCGACTGTCGCTGGAATAACTGTTCCGTTCCCCATTGGAAATGACGCCTGCGATGGAATAGTTAACACCTCGTGTCCATTAGAAGAAGGAGAAATAGTAACTTATGCATTTTCGATTTTATTATCGTCGACGTTCGTTCCTGAAGTGAGTCAGAATAATTTCAGTTAACATAAAAGGTTTGTATGTCGTATCATTTCAGACCTCAGTTGGTTTAGTATTTTCCATCCTCAATAAGGACGGCGAAGACAACACTCCGGTAGTATGTTTCCAACTTGACGTTCAAACAAAAAAAGCATAATTTCATATCCAACAAATCGATTTATTTATAACATAATTCATACTTAAGTCAAATGGTGTACATCTTTAACGCAATAAACTGAAATGATCACACCTCAATCACGGTCTTTTAGTTTGAGCATCCACTTTGAAACACATAATGGGCTGATCTCCATTGTCCAGATCCGTTATTGAAAATGTCAAAACCATACCAATCTATGTAGATAAGATTTGATATGCGAATAGTATTATCCAATAATAAAACACAGGTCCTACTTACTTCTGGGAAAAAAGAGTAAACATCCATTTGTAAATGATATACTATGATTTCATTTTCCGCTAAAGGACAAGGCGTATTAATGATGCTATCGCAGGCGTCCGACGGCCATATCGGATATGGCACATCTATACCACTCGTAGATGCAATTACTTTAGGCGATATACGTTCCAAATATCTAGCTAGAATCATTTATAATATTCCACACATATTATGTAAATATTTGTGAGTTATTGAAAAACATACGAGAACGAAATGTCATATTAGCTTGCACGGTAGTTCCAATCAGGAAAATGCATGGTTGCTGATTGCAATCATTCAATTCTACTTCAGGAAGGTTGAATTGGTTGTCATCACCTAAAATGTTAAGAATAACTTAGTGACAGACACACAGTTTATTCAAAATTAGTATACATTTGTAGGGGATTTCAACTTCCACGATAATAATGAACACATCATTGGTCGCGATCCAACCCTTGCGTATAAGAAATAGAAATGACTATAATGTAGTCGCTCAAAAATATTTTTATAACACACGTGACCTACGTTGTACCCGAAAATTTGAAGAAAAAAAAAACATTGTTCACAATTAATAAATGACAGAATTTGTCACGTGTTATGAGAAGTATCTTGGCATAATTTCATATATGAGATAAATATTATATTGCATTTTGGTTAAATAATCCAAGAGCAGTGAGTATTAACAAAAATAAAACAACACACTTACAAGAATCCACGGGAGTGATGGCTGCAATTTCTCGTACACTTGAAAAAATGATAATTATGAGAAAAACAGATTCAGCAGGAATCATTTTCGTAATAGTGTACACAGGTGTATATGTATGGTGTTTTTATCAATGTTCAGGTCCTCGAAAATTGATATAAAGTAATTGAGAGAATCTCTCTTTAAATATGTTACTATATGATCAAGTGCGTGTAAAAGTAGATTTATTCGTTCTGGTGTAGTCTATAATCTTGGGGTACTATATTGTTGGAATTTTTAATCCAATTGAAAACGTCAAGCGCAAATTACTGAAAAACCGCGCTCCAAATAATTAATTACATCGGGAAATGATCGGTTCCATTGCATAATTGATATTTATATTTCAATTTTGAAGGTGAAACGTGCCCGATTATCTCACATACTCAGAATGGATGGATAGCCGGACGAGATACATACGTATAGATAAACCATCGGGTTTGATCCTTATCCGTTGAGAAGCATAACCGTGATTGAGGTCTGAATTCAATTGTAGGTTACGTTTGATAAATAGACCACGTCTGATTTATGACGGGTTGTTACTAAACCATTAGGTTTTGCCATTTACACGTTGGTCAGGCCACAATTTTGATCAATTATTATGTCACTATGCGGGTGTGGTGCTTTTGCCATTTGCCTAATAAATTTATAACTTATCAAAGAGTGTAAAAGATGACACAGTTGGAAATATTCAAATCTATGGTGCCGAGATATAATCAAAGACAGCGAACTAAAGTCGTGTAAACTCTTTTCAATTCAATCGACCCGACCCCGAAACAAGTGGCCGCTCTTCTTTCGTTCAATAATTGTAGGCATATTTTGTCTAATCAATCTTGTAAGAGTTGTAATAAATAAAAATCCCAATAAAAGCTCATTAACTGTAATAAATATCTTACACGTGTTTATCCGTTGCGCCGAGCAGGAAACGACTTCTACACCAAATTCCGAATTTTCTATTGATTTTTATCTGGTGAAATATGTCCTCATACGTTGAATGCCCAGTTATAGTGGATTAAGTTTTAGATCCGTACGGAAAACCCGGTATAATTTCAAAATCTGACGCAGATTATTCAACGCATGCATAAGCATCTTACCATTATTTACATATTATAATTTCAAATTCCATTTTATTCGTTTATATTCATTCAGAAACAAGATATTTATTGCGTTGAGAGATCGGGAATGCTTAAATAACTCGACAAGAATCTGTAATAAAATGTTTTGGAGAATAATAATTTACTAACCCATCGATTATGGACCATAAAGTGAAACAGTAGCAAAAGGTAGAAATTTGTGCAATTGATTATATTTGTATAATAAGGGAAAGGGTTGGAAAGGGCAATTTTTCAATGCATCATAATTTAAACTTAGAACGATTCCAAGTTTAAACTATCATATACTGATCCACGCAAATTTTATATCCACTACTGTTACAAAGTTTCGCACCATGGTTTCGCTTACGGACACTTTTATGTATTTTGGATGAACATGTTCCAAAAGTACGAAATTATTAATGGTTCCTGTTGAAATGGAAACGAAATGGTTTTTATAGGTTTGAAAGCAAGCAGACGATTTTAAAAAGATTATTTTTTTTTCTGAAAAATCGCAAATAAAAAAAGTTTTTACTTTTTGTAACTCCATCCGTGGACATACTGTATTTATATTGCAGTAAGAATCATTTATCGTAAATAATAATTAGAATCTAATTGTGCTATAGTAATTATTTATAAATCATTTTTTAATGTTCATCAGAAATCAGAAATTCCTTCATGTGATCTTTGTTACCAAAATCATTTCATTTTATTTATTTGAAAGAAGACATAATAATTAAGGGTCATGCGTAGTAAAACCATTCAGACAATTTTCATTATCTCGTCCAATAACCGTTGACTTCTATAACTGCTTGCATACAGCCTCGATGGAATTGAGTATATCAAAGTCCGCATATCAATTGTCGAGAACCACAGCCCTGCAGTATGGCTTCATTTTCATTCAACTCCTGTCGACTTCTTGGGCTAAATATTTACCATCGCTCCTCTTGGATTCATATTTGCCCATACATTTTCAATCGCATTAAGGTCGGGACTTTTCGGTGTCCATATCTGTTTCGTGGATATATTCCCGAATAAGGCGGGATGTGATGTAGATTGAAAAATTATCCTAAAAGTAAAACAATCTAATAAATCATCTGATTCATCTGCGTCTGCTCAAGTTAACGTACTTGTTACTGATGGCCTCATTACATATTCCTATAGGTAGGTAGGTAGGTATAGGTATTTCTATATTGTGACCATCAATTTTCCTGCACACTCTAGGTCCTTTATAAGAGATCCAGGCCCATACATGTCCACGTATTTTTTGAAGCCTGGCGAATTCAGGAGAAAACAGTGAATTTGCTGCGAAGAACTCGATAAACCCATAACAGCTAGGACTGGCTAACTTTTTCGTCCGAAAAAAATATTCTTTGTCATATACAGGGTGTTTAAAAATTGTCGGAGTGATGTCGGTAAGCTCTCGGATAGTCCGAAAATCTTATCTGAACTCTCCAGGACCAATGAAAAACAAGTTATCGAAGTAAGTGCTCAAAATTTCGCCCATCAACCTCCAAACAAGTTTGGGCACGCCTCACGATACTTCTCTGGACTATCACGAATAACCGATTGCGCAGCAGCTTGAATTCGGGCAGTGAGTATATCTATACTCACTGATTTGGGTCCAATCAAACTAGTTCCCATAATCTCAGCTCAAACGTTAACACTGAATCGGTTCTGATGGTAAGTAAAACTTCCATCATTGGCGACTTGTTCTAGTAACCAATTACGCCGTTGATAGTCTTCAGATGAAAGCCTCTGGACTTTCGTGAAATGATAAGGATGAAAATGTTCATCTCTGATCACTTTGTGTATCAAGCTATGATTAACGTCGAGCTGTTGGCCGATATCCCTGGTGCTTCTTTGTGGATTGTCAGTCGAACATCTACAGAACGCGGATTTCGCTTTCGCACAGTTCTGACACGGCCATGATCTACAGCGACTGGAACCAAGCTCCCCGTTGCTCTGGAACGCTGATTACATTGGTGACTTCTATGGGGAAAACTTTCGGCATAAAGTCTTGAAGCAGTCGCAGCATCACCCCTGCACTGTCCATCAAGTACTAAGTGCATATCGCTATACTCTTCGAAGGTGTTTGAGGAAGAAAGGTCCAGGTTTTCAGGGCGTCCTCCTTGGATGATTGCCAACAAAATTTCTTAGTAAATAAAGATCTGTAAACGCTCAATATACAGGGTGTCCCAGAATTCCACCGACAAACTTTAACCGTACACAGATCGTCAGAAAATATGACGATGTGACCTATTTTACTTAGGTAAAAGTTGTTGGTTTGAGGAGCTAGACGGCTTCAAAATTGTTGCAAAGTTCTTGCAGAATATCATGACACTGGAAGAATCATAACACCAGTGAGCGTCAATTTCGGCAATGTAAAAATCGAAAATTGTATCAAAAATCCTGCCAAAACTGTCAGAATCTGACGCCTGGAGGCGCTAATAGATCCTAAATACACACGGTCCCTATAGATATCTCGGGAACCGTTTCGAATTTCGATTTGAAATAGCAAGCCACCGTCCATCTTTCCAAAATAGTTACAACATGGAGCTACTCCCGGTTATATCGGAAGTCATGGCCAACTTTTTTATTTTAAATAGAACACCCTGTATTTCTGACATTTTTGAATTCCTCGATGAAATTTAGGGTGAGTTTATGTGCATTCCATGCCGTTTTTGAGTTATTAATAATTTTGTAAAAAAATTGACATTTGCGTGTCTTCAGAAAAAAGTCTTCATCTTTGAAACCTTAAAAGCGGGGATTTTTCGGAACATCTTACACAAGTAGAGGTAATGCATTATGTTTAGAACCCTGGGGTGCGCAAAGGTGGAGCTTATTTGACACATCTAACTCAAAAGTGAAAACATCAGTTTATATGCGTTTAATATTTGTAAAGTTTTTAATGACGTCCTTTGATACTCACTTATGGTGGTTTTGGGAGCTGGGTAATCCATTGTGTTCTAGTGCGGAATTCGAGTTATAGAAACTTACCCCCTTTTTAGCCTTGTTTCATAATTTTCTCAAAAGAGCTACAAGAATGTTCAGTTTCGTTTGCTGTTATTTAAAGGTTTAGAGTAATTTACACATTGATCCACTCCTATTCACCATTTTTAGATTCGTTCCCATTGTACGTATACACGGTGTCCAGAAATTAGCCTGCAATAATTTGCCTAATGATTCCTCTATAAAAACGATGAAAAAAAGTTCTAATGAACGTATGTCGAGAATCGCTTCCTAAGGGAGATATACCCCCTGAAAGGTAGGCCCCCTATGATGGTTTATGTTAAATATCTCCAAAACTGTTCAAGATTAAGAAATCATATTTGGTATGCTCAACAAAATGGACTAGGAAAGAATTCAAAATTTCCACCAGGGGCGGGTTATTTAGGGGGGGCCGTGGTAAAAAATCTTCCTAACTTTTTTGTGTGATGTTTTTTCGTGTTTGAACCACATATTATGAAATTATGAGGTTTTTTACGAAAAAAAGGTACTCTTGGTAAACATCGATAGGAGGCGCCACGTTCGAAATAAATCAATTTTAACATTAATTTTTTTTTCTAATTTCTGTTGAAATGTTACATTTCAAGCAGTATTTTAGTCAAGACATCTTGATTAGCAATCTAACATCACTAACCATATCAAAGACTTGGACATTAATTAGAAAATGCAACATTTAGGATAGAAAACGTCGCCCCAGATCTTACGACGTGACACCCCCGTAATAGTTGGAAAGGTTTTCCTCGAATTCAATGTAAAATGTTGCATTATTTGTTGAATTTTCAAATTTTAGTGATGTCAGATTGCTATTCAAGCTGTCTTGACTAAAATACTGCTTGAAATGTAACATTTCAACAGAAATTAGGAAAAAAAATTAATGTTAAAATCGATTTATTTCGAATATGGCGCCTCCTATCGATGTTTACCAAAAGTACCTTTTTTTCGTAAAACAACTCATAATTTCATAATATGTAGTTTAAGCTCGAAAAAAGCATCATACAAAAAAGTTAGGAAGATTTTTTACCACGGCCCCCCCTAGATGACCCGCCCCTGGTGGAAATTTTGAATTCTTTTCTAGTCCATTTTGTTGAGCATAAAAAGGTTAATAATTGTACCAAATATGATTTCTTAATCTTGAACAGTTTTGGAGATATTTAACATAAACCATCATAGGGGCCTACCTTTCAGGGGGTATATCTCTCTTAGGAAGCGATTCTCGACATACGTTCATTAGGACTTTTTTTCATCGTTTTTATAAAGGAATCATCAGGCAAATTATTGCAGGCTAATTTCTGGACACCGTGTACATACATCCTGGGGGATTTCCTATCAACCATTGATGGTGGAGAACTTCTTACGCCGCATTCCGGCGTAAAACCACTTAGTTTCAAAATTATTTCAAGAAATTCACTAATGCCATTAAGTACCTACTCACTATGCTCGTCACTATGCAAATATAAATAAAAGGTGGTTTGAAAAAGGTGTATTGAACAATGCAAAACGAAAATGTAAGGATTTAAAACTGAAATACTAACATAAAACGAAAATTGTCAGATAGTTGTCAGAATTTTTTAAACCTGCACAGATTGCCTGATGTTTTCGGATTGACCTTTATCTGCGTGCGCGGACGAATTTGAGATTTCTGCGCAGGTTCTAAACATAACGTGTTACCTCTACCTGTGTAAGTAAACTCTTTGACAGAAAAATAGGGACACCTCGAGTAGCTAAGGTAAAACACCCAGTGTTCGTCACCTTAAGGGTTTTCCGAAACTAACGCGATTAAAAATCAGTCGTCCAATGTTAACTTAAAAATTAAATATAAACTAATTTATTCCTGAAATTTGTCGTCTATAGCACGATCTACTACTAGCTTTTGATTTATGCTAAAATAATTGCAGATAGGTCAAAATTGTTTTAATAAAAAAAATAACACGTACCCCAGTATTCGTCATATCAAAGTGACTAGTGTACCAGTCTTCGTCAGTCTATAACCCCAGTATTCGTCAGAGGTGTTTTAGAGACAAATATCGATAAAACCTGAGAAATTTGAACTAATCAACAGATTTGTCAACTGAGAAACGATTTATTCATCAAAATGGATCAAATTTCTCCAAATTAACTGATGAATAAAGAAATAAAATCTGAGAAATAATTATTTCATACATTATTTTTTATTCTGATTCTTACAAGAGGCGCATATGAATCTTTTGATATTGGAAGCAAGGAATCTGCTTAAATCGTGAAGCTTTAGTTAATATCGTCACGCATGATGAACCTGTAATCGTCATCTTTTTCGAAGTATTGTAGAAAGTTTATAAGGAACACTGTGACGGTTATTAGTCCTTTATTCCATGTATTGAAGTTTAAGAACCCCACAGTGTTAGTTTGAAAATTGCAGAAAATAAAGCAACCAAAATGCAGCAGTCTTCGTCACCTATGACGATTACTGGGTTTACACAGAAATACAGATGACCAGTTTTCGTCACTAGCCAAATTAAATGAAGTATAGCGTATAATTGTATTATTTTTGTTGAAATACCTAGTACAAGTCATTATAAACATGTGTCTATAGTCAGTTTTTTATAGTATTTCACGCGAAATCCTATTTAGGCAAATTTTCATGTGTACTTACCTTAGCTGAAACGCTAACTACTTGATAGAAAACCCGAAATTCGAAACAAGGTTTTTTAAACAATTATGTTTCGTACGAAACTGTTGATGTGAAAATATGTCATCGCAAGTGAATATGGGGAAATATCATGAAAATATATTCATCCTATAATTTAGCCATTTTCTGAAGCAAAACCCCTATTATCGAATCAATGAATCGCCTACATGACGAATACTGGGTCCATGACGATTACTGGGTCTTTTACCTTACACCGAAATGTAGGCAACCGATCGTACACCAGTTTGTGTGCTGGCGTGAAGGGACTTTGCCAAAGCAGACTGGATATGTTCTGGGAGTTCAAAAATACAGGGTGTCCCAGAATTCCACCGACAAACTTTATCCGTATACAGATCGTCAGAAAATGTGACGATTTGACCTATTTTACTTAGGTAAAAGTTGTCGGTGTGAGGAGCTAGACGGCTGCAAAGTGGAGGTAGTAAGTACGGTTTTTATTAAAAAAATTCCAAAACCGCACAATCAAAAATTATGAAACTAACTGTAATGTCTTTCCTTTATGGTAGCCCTCAAGTGTTTGCGATATGAAGAAACTACAGTCACGCGATCATGGTAAGGTGAGATCCTCCTAATGTTAAATTGAGTAAATTTTAATTTTTTGGTATCAAACTGTAATTTTTCAACAAGTCTATCTAAAGTTCGCCTACGACAGAGTCCGTTTACGCCGGCACCAAAATTTGGTGTAAGTATGTTTGGTTGTCTAAGGGCCAACTGCACCGCTTTCACTTAAAAGTTAAGCGGAGCTTAAACCTTGACTACGATTGTTGGCAACAATTGTTGCTAGAGTTAAGTTCCACTTAAATTTTAAGTGAGAGCGGTGTTTTTAGCCCTTAATCCAGCGCAGCTAATCTAGGTGTCCCTATTTTTCTGTCCAAGACTGTACTTACAAAAGTATTACAAAGATGATGAAACATGAAACCATTAGTACACGGAGCGATCGAACAAATTTTACATTAAGGAGATGAGACTATGGGCCAACTGCACCGCTTTCACTTAAAAGTTAAAGCGAAGCTTGAGCCTTGACTACGATTGTTAACAACAATTGTTGCTAAGGTTTAAGTTCCACTTAAATTTTAAGTGAAAGCAGTGCATTTGGCTCTTATACTATCATTCTGTCACATCCGAGAACTAATAATTAAAAGGGTAAAGACAGAATGATAGTCATAGCAGTGTTTATTTACATGTAAATGTAAATAAACACTGATCATAGTCTCATTCGGAATGAAGAAGTCATTCTGTAACGACAAGGCATATGACTAACCTGATATATGCTGGAGAATATCGCTGAAGTTCTAAAAATTTGCAGCAAAATGTACGTCGATTGGCTCCATTAAAAGAAGAAATCTCTTTCAGCTCTTCAAACGGTGGCAAACTTGCGATTTTTTCGAAAATTTGTACCTTACCTATTCCATTTGTTCGATAGTATATCGGCCGGTAAGGTTGCGTTCCATAAATAACGGAAAAGTTTATGAAACGGGTAACAAGTTGACCAAAGTTGACACACGCGTGTTTAAATTTGAAAAAATTTACTTGTTCACTAGGCTTGTTTATAACAATTTTTCGTTGACAACCGCCAAAGGCGTCTTGGTTTTTCTCTATGGTTTTTCTTCATCAATGCTGGGAGGCTGGGAGGTACACTAAGCGTCAATGAAATATGGACACGGCACACGGACACCTCGATTAGCTGCGCCGGGTGCAGGCAACCAAACATACATCAAATTTTAGTGCCGGTGTGAACGGATATTTGCTGACAACTCTGCTGACAATGTCAAACTAATAGGCGCTTTCCTTTTACCTCAGAATCTAACCTTACCTGGACTTCGCATTCACGCTCATTGGCTAAAAATCCTGTATAGCCATTCTGATTGATAAGGCAGTGACACTGAAGTAAGATTAACTCAGATTTCTGCCAAAAGGAAAGCTCCACTTGAGTTTTGTGGCAAAAATCGAGCCCCTATTGATGCGCGAACCTTGACTTCATAAAAAAACACTGGATTGACATCTACGCCAACTAAAGAGATACACTTATGAACGTAATGTATGTGTGACAAGGACAGAAATTTCCAATTCTATGGTTTCACTACTTTTATGCAAGTTCCGAAATACCCACAGAGTAGGTCAGTTTTGTAAATACCACTTCTGGTTAACCCCCAGATTAGCTAACTGTAACTTTGAATGAGATCCTTTATTATTCATTTTAACCGGAATTGTTACAGTCTAAGGTTCCAGTTAGCTAACTGGAGGTTAACCATAGGTGGAAATACTGGGCCTAAGGGAGTGAGAGGCGCGCCTGTCACTCGTCATACCATACACACGTCACGCCCGACAAACGTCTTGCCAGACACGCGACTTATTACTCAAAATGGAGGGCATTGCCAACATCCGTAATTTCAAGAAATGTCCCTAGACCCACGAATTTTTCTGGATTGTAACATTGGTTGCCTACCTGACGCAGACGTTTTGTTTTGTTATTGTTTGTTATCGGCATTAGAATCCAGTGTGCACTTATATGGTATGAACAGTAATGAACACCGTTAATAGGGCTAGGTTGTAGAGTAGTGATATAATAAATTATTGGCAGGTACGGAATGCCCTACTAATACCCACGTAATGAAGAAGATTTTGGAAATTGAAATTATAACCCCAAAATGACGAAGGACGCATAATATATAGTCCCACAGGACCATCCCGGATCTGTGTACAACAGGAAGTACACAAAGAAATACCATCATCACACAGGGTCACCTAATATCAAAAGGACAGGACGTCACCCACCCACAAAATAATGGTCGATCAAGTAATATTACACGATACATATTGGAGTATGTTGACTCTTCCATACATATATTCATTCACCCTAGGAACTCGCCCACCAGTTGAGATACCCGCCACTTGCTGATCGTAGGTACTTATTTTGAGTAGGTTACACTTGAAGTAATGATAATAATAATTATGATGACATTGGGTTTCAGGTGCATATGAAAATGATGTATGCTATGTACTACCTATTTAATCGGCACACCTGAATGAGAAGGTACCTGCATTTCAGATTCTCATTTCAAAGAACCATGAAAAAGAAGACGCATCATCAAGAGTATTAATATTATCGATATCATTGTTTTACTCATGCTGAATGACTAATCGTTAATATTATATTATCCAACTTTTGTCAGAGATAATCCTCCCTATTCACTAATTAATTGCTACGTAGCAAGTATTGTTGTATATTGCTAGCAACAATGTAAGTAATTGTTGGTAGCAATAGCCAACAATACTTGCTACATAACAATTTCCTTAGTGAATAAGGGGGAAAGTATGTACTTACGCTGCGAAGGGTCATGTGGGCAAAATTGGGATTATGTTGACTTTTCTATTCAATGTGACGTTTTTCAAAATTCGAATTGCAACTAGTGGGGTAATCTATGCTAGTGGGTAAACAAAAATAGTCCGCTCAGCCTGCAGCCTTTAGTTGATTTCTCTTCTTATGGACTGTCTCTCTGTTTACCCGAGATGAGTATTCTGTGGCCGTTACAGAACGTCATCATTTTGACCATTTTTGGTATGTTTCAGGTACTCCACGTCTTCAGACTTTCAGACTCCACATGTGTAGGTCTCGGCTAACAAATTTAGGTGTCGGATTTTAAGGACTCATCTTGCAGACCTACCACCGAAAGAAATGTAAACGGTAATCTCAATATAATGATTGGAAGTATATATAGACGTTCAATCTAGTGACACAATCCCCCCTATTCACTGATTAATTGCTACGTAGCAAGTATTGTTGTCTATTGCTAGCAACAAAGTAAGTAATTGTTGATAGCAATAGCCAACAATACTTGCTACCTAACAATTCCCTTAGTGAATAAGGGGGAATATGAAATTATAAATTTTAATATAAGTATTTATAATAAGTACGGAGCGTTTATTAATGAAAGTAATCAGAGTAAACTATGTCAGTGAGGATTCAATTGTTGCAAAAGTCAGACAATAGTCAAATTTTGACTAACATGGGCTACTCTGATTACTTTCATTAATGAACGCTCAGTACTATTATTAAAAATATAATAATAATTATTCCTACGATAAATTGCGTAACTTCTAAAATATTATCTTCATAATCTGATTTTTAAAATACATTCTTCTCAGTGTAACATATCCGAATGAATATTTTAGTTTTTTGACCTATCCTAATTGAATAAATACATTTCATTATCGTTACATTATTTTTTATCTTCCTCCTTTTTCAATAAATAGGCAATTAGGGAATATTTACGCCGATAATTGGGGCGCAGTAGGTAAACTTTCAATTTATTTATTACAAAACGTCTGCGTCAGGTAGGCAACCAATGTCACAATCCAGAAAAATTCGTGGGTCTAGGGACATTTCTTGAAATTACGGATGTTGGCAATGCCCTCCATTTTGAGTAATAAGTCGCGTGTCTGGCAAGACGTTTGTCGGGCGTGACGTGTGTATGGTATGACGAGTGACAGGCGCGCCTCTCACTCGCCTAAGGCCTAAATGCAAACGCTTTTTTTGTCGAGCGCTGCCATGATTTGTATCTCTGTCACTGTTTATCTAATCGTTATAACAAGACAGAGAGATGGTCATGGCTACAATATCATGGCTAACTCGACAGAAAATCAGTTTGTACACACGGTACACGGTTGTCCCTGTCAAATTTCATCCTAACCTCAATTTGCAATATTTACATCACACTGTGTTTGACTGTGTACTGTGTTATAGAAAGCTCGAAAGTGTTCACGCATTACGTACCATTTTACTGTTTGTTATGTCTTTATTAAGAAAAATTATCACCTCCAATTCATGTGAACGCATGGTGCATCTAATTTCTAGAAGAAACAGTGGTGTTTCATACGTGTTAGTAGGCAGAAAATATTCTTGTGGTGGAAGGACTAATAATGAGAATGAGGGAGGAAATAATTCCCGTTTTCACCCAATAAGATATCTCCTCTTGACAACTGCCGGATATTTAACGTACAAATTATTAAATAACGATGACCTACTTCCGAGAGTATTTGCTTCAAGTGGAGGGCGCCGGAAAAATTTCAACTTTGTAGCAGATGTCGTGGAAAAATCAGCCGCAGCTGTAGTGTACATAGAAATTAAAGACACTAGAAGAGCCGACTTCTTCACAGGAAGGGCCACTACTATATCCAATGGCTCCGGCTTCATCATAAAAGAAAATGGATTGATATTAACAAATGCTCATGTCGTCACAAATAAACCGCACTCCAAAGTGGAAGTTCGCTTACAAAACGGCGACGTTTACAACGGACACGTTGAAGATGTTGACTTACAAAGCGACTTGGCCACTGTACGCATTGCTGCCAACAACTTGCCCATATTGAAATTGGGGGATTCAGCCGATTTGAGGCCTGGTGAGTTTGTGGTGGCTATCGGAAGCCCTTTAGCGTTGAGTAACACTGTCACTTTCGGTGTCGTCAGTTCCATTGCAAGAGGATCTGAAGAATTGGGGCTGCATGGTAAAGACATGAGTTACATTCAAACGGATGCTGCGATCACATTCGGAAATTCCGGAGGACCTCTTGTGAACTTGGATGGGGAGGCCATCGGCATTAACAGCATGAAAGTCACCGCTGGAATTTCTTTTGCCATACCGAGCAACTATGTTAAAGGGTTCCTCGAAGGAGCTGAAGGGGTCAACAAGACTGCCAAATACACCAACAAGAGGAGATACATGGGAATCACCATGCTAACGCTGACACCTAAAATAATTCAAGAATTAACTCAAAGAAATCAATCAATACCACCAAACATAAAGAGTGGAGTTTTGGTTTGGAAGGTCATAATCGGATCACCAGCATACAAGTATGTTTATAGTAGCAGTTTTAGGTATCGTTAGCTAAATCGATATTGATTTCAGTGGTGGTCTACAACCTGGCGACATCATAACCCAAATTGATGGTAAACAACTCACTGGTGCTAATGATGTCTACAATATTTTAAGTGATACATCTAATAAAACTATAAGAATGACCGGTATTAGACAAGGAAAAACGTTTGATTTGTATGTGACCCCAGAAAATATAGAGTGAACGTAATTTTTAAGTTTTATTTTTTGAATTTTTGTAATCTATATATTTTATCACTATCGTTTTCGTCTAGGTCTCACTTGGGTCCAATCAGAATCTTCTTCCATAGCACTTTGATTATTACTGCCATTGTTACTGCACTGCGCCCCATTTACATCTGCTACCACCTCGGTTTCATTCATTTCAACAGGAGCGTCTTGCAACTGCTTTGACTTTACCAACCATTCGGAGTTTACCAGAGGGAGTTTATGGAACTCAGTCTCGTAGTCTGCAATGTTTCCTACTTTTACAAGATCCAGGAATCTGTGCAACATGACAGCAACCTCTAGAATGGAAAGTGAAATTAGAAAAATCATGTAGTTAGGTTCAGGAAAGATTACATACCTTTTGTAGAGCCATCTTCACAAACTGTGTCGAATTCTTGATCCATGATGTCCTCCAAAGCATCTTCGATATCATTCACGTCTACGTCGTTTTCGTAAATGCAAAATTGGGTCATGTAGTCCACACATTCTGTTGCAATCTAAAAAGTGCAAAAGTGTAATTTGCGACCCTAATGGTTTTTGCTTGCATCTTACCTTTCGACTGTTCGGTCCGCCCATTGAATGTTCAACAGCCAGTTTAAGGGCGGTCCAATTATTAAAAACATGCTCAACAACTCTTCGAAATGCGTCCTCCATTCTCAATTTTCCGAATTTTAATATCGAGAATTTACACTAACCTAAATGCCTACACACACATGCTCAGAGACAAGAGAACTGTCAAAATGCAATACTGCCAATATAAAAGCCGAAAAATAAAAAAATCTTATATGACATTTCTAGGGATTTCTGTGTTAGTGGTGTTGTAATCTGATATGGGTGGGGATTGTTGTTGTTCTGTCATTTCTGTCAATTTTCAACTGTCATCTGTCATCCATACTAATCCATAGTTATCATCTCATCTGACATGATAGTTTAATAACAAATATTTATATTAGAAAGAGGAAAAGAAAAGTAAGTCGTAATTTGCCATAATTGATATTTATTTAAAGTCGTTACTTTCTCGAAGATGTTTGACTTTGGAGACACATTGGCCTTGATGGTGGGGTTATTCATTAGTGCTGTGGGAATTCTGGCTTGTCTGGGGGCCTATGCAAGAAAAAAGGCTACTTTGGAGAGAATATAAAGACGACTCAGATTCCTCTCATATTAGTTTTAGGTAAGAATATATTGTCTACTTATTTTCATATCAAGAACTCACATTAATATTCCAGGAACAGTAATTATGTGAATTTTTACATACATTTATAATCTAAACTGAAATCTCACAAACAAGCTTGTAATAAAAAAAGGTACGTTGAAATTAGACTTATTTGTTTGAACATGAACAAATCAGATCTTGAACGGAACCCAATTATAATTTTCGCACAGAAAATTCTGGTCACTGGTTCACTACAACAGTATTAGATTACCACCGTTCATCCCTTTGGTGACATTGACGGCAATATTTGGAATAGTACTCTCGAATTGTAAAGCCACCAATAAATAAGTAATGACGTTCCCCACAATCTAAAAATGATTTAATATACAGAGTGTCCTAAAAATGGCGCCTCCGAGGTATGTCAGAATTAGTCAGGGTCTACCACCAAGGGTCTACCCGACATGGGCCTCAGGGGTGACATTTTTAGGACTCTCCTGTACGATAAATAATATGGATAGGTAGATATAAATAATATACTTAGGTAATATTAATCAAATATTTAAAAATGACTATAATTTACCGGCGCTAAAAGCCATGGTCCTATATTAATAACGCCAAAAGCGCTCAGATATCCGCTCTTCCCACTCCATTGCAGTAATAAAGTTTGCACCTACGCAATATAAAAGCCCGACGATAAGAAAAAACCCAATAAATCGAGAGAGGAATATCATTATTATTAAAATACCGACCTGTTGCTGTACCTGTATTGGCAGGTTAACAAGTTTAGAGCTTTGGATTACCCGAAGGGGTTGAAGCGACTGAAACAACGAATAAGATACTTAATTAGAAAACAGGGGTCGAGGGGAAAAGACGCGAGAATAACTGGTGTCGTCAGAAAAAATAAGATCGGCGAGGTGGGGGCGATAAAACGCAAAAAGATAAAGCACCTTTACGTGAATAAATTTGCCTATTAGCATATAAATCAGCATTTTACTCATCCTGTAGAATAATCCAATCATATAATGAACTCTTTCATTCTCGTTGCTGCTGAATCCGTTCTCTGCAGCTGTGGAATATCGATAAAGGTAGTAAATTAGTGTGTAAAGACTTGCGGAAACTCCGACCAAAATTTGAATCCCCACACACTCGTTCACTTCGGCTAAAACGTCGGAAATTTCTTGGTGAGTTCGAGACAGTTGCTCCAACTGCAAAAACGTTTCAATCATAAATTACATAATAAACTCGCCAACTCCATTATGGATCTCCATCGCAAACCTCTTCTGTTACATCCATTACGGACAAATGCGGCAACATACAAATTTTAAAAGTCACATCTTCCGCAGTATTCGGCCTGCTGCTTTGTTGATACGAAGCTGAGGAATATAATTCCGAGAGTTTCCTAATGGACTTCTCTGCGGTTATGGCGAGATTCTCGAATTTCAACCAAATGATACAGCCAAACATAAATACAATCATCAATTGCACCATAGGGATGAAGACCGTTAAACCTCTTACCAAACAAGCAAACCAACTGTCCAAAATGTCGTAGTTGGCATAATTGTCCGTTTTGTCGTATGTAATACGCAGATATGCAACATAAATGTAAGATGCTAAAACTATGAGGTATAAAGTCATGGAGTAAGTCAGTAAAGAATTGTGGTGGTTTTGTAAAGTTCTCATTTCGCACACTGATCCAGGCAATTGGGAAATTTTCTCGAAAAGTCGACATACTTTCTTTGCTAGAATCATCCCCAACAAAATCGTAACGAGCGAATCAAAGTCCGAGACCATGTAACCGATCGTCATCACATACCTTTCAAATTCAAATAAAAATTATTCATAGTCTATTAATTACTTTAATGAGCTTTTTACCATTCGCTCGTGTTTTTGTCGTCCACCATTGTGCCACGAATCAACCTTTGTCCGTATCCAAAGCAGAAATAAGCGAAATAAATAACTTCTACCGTTATTGAGTACGTGAGCCATTTATGTGAAACTTTTAATGGACATCCATTGGGGTGAATCTGATTTCTATCGCCCACCCTCACTACAGGCAGTAATCCGTAAAGTCTTCCCCAAAAAAGGACACTGCTGGCAGCTTGACACATGCAGGGGTACGGATTTCGGTTCCTTTTTGAAGCCATTTCCGATGAAGGCAATTTCACGTGAATGAAAAATTTGTTGGGATCGAGGTCTCGATTTTTGTCTGTTGTGTTTGGAGTGCCTTGTTCCATTCTGGTTCTACTCGTAATAATAGACTGAAGTAAAATACAAACACTTTTATTTAATTTGCCAGAGCTTTTAATATTCTTAATTGATCATTTGGAATGAGTAAGAAAAATATTGACTCATGGGGTCGATAGAGGTAGTTTCCATACATGAAAATTGCGTACTTATTTCATTTCGGTATTTTTTTTTAAATACGAAACAAAAATAAGTCAAGATTGTAGCTGTCATAATGACTTTAGTAAGTGTCTAATTTTTGTACGTTATCATCCACAAAACTTTTCATCTCATTTACTCAGCCACTAAATCCAAATTCGCAGTTGAACAAAATCATGAAATTATGGTACAAATTATTAGAACTAACCAGAAACACTTTCCCTTCATTACAACCCATTATTCGTGAATACAACACCGGAAAAATACCCTACAAAACAATCACAACAACTACTGTTCTAACTACAACTTTATTAAGTTCATATTATTTCTTGAGAAATAAAGACGGAGGATTCAATTTGGCGGAGGAAGATTTCGAAGATAAAATTGTTTATTCCGAATCTGTGAAAAACTGGGAACATAATATTTATAAAAATTTTCCGCTCAAACTGCTGGCTAACGAAACAAACAGAGAAAAATTCAATTTCATCAACAACGTAGTGAAAAAGTGTGCACCTGCAGTTCTGTACGTAATCATAAGCGATCCGAATAAAATCGATCTGGAAACCAAAGCCCCCGTAATAACGTCAACCGGATCAGGATTTGTTATCGACAAAGACGGGTACGCTCTAACTAACGCCCATGTCGTCTTGGAGCAGCCCAACAGCGTGATTACAGTAATCACTTACGAAGGGGATGCTTTTAACGCCACAGTCGAACAAGTCGATATTAGTAAAGATTTGGCCTTAATTAAAGTACAAGCCGATAAGAAATTGCCAGTGCTGGATTTCGGGTCGAGCAAAGACGCCAACGTCGGAGAGTGGGTGGTGGCGTTAGGAAGTCCGTTATCATTAGCGAACTCCGTATCAGTGGGAATCGTGAGATTTGAGCAGTGTATTTTGCAAAATTTCGCCGCAATTGAATATTCTAGGTGAGCTCGATAAATCGTGCGGCGGAAGATATTGGATTGCGGAACCATCCGATGACTTTCATCCAGACAGACGCTTCGATCACTTTTGGAAACTCTGGAGGACCTCTCGTGAACTTGGACGGGCATGTGATCGGAATTAATAACTTGAGATTAACTTCGGGAATTTGTTTCGCTATTCCCGTTGGTAAATACGGTCTCCCTTGGTTTGTTCATTTATTCTTTTCTTGAAACCGATTTTTTTGTAGATTACGCAAAAAAATTTCTTGAAGACATAAAGTTCCATCAAGAGAGCGATGTGGATTGATTATGTTCAAGAAACTTACAAGTTTTATTAAATTTCCTCCATTTCTCATTTATTTTTTCTGTGTAAGTACCTTATTTAAATTCGTTTGAAAGAGAGAGTGTGGTTATCCTCAGAGTTGAAGAATTGCATCCGGTTGCACATAGACGATACAGCAAATGCATTGGCAATTGTAAATTTGGACGCCAAGTCTTATTTATAGATTTCCAGGTGCTAAATATACCACACCTAAATTAGATTTCATTTTAAAGGTCACTTTTCATTTCACCCCCAACTCGGAAATGTTCAATGCCATTTTGGGTGATGCATGAGTGTTGAACAATTCTCGAGTCCTCCCATGAAGCTTCTCGAATGTTTTCATGTAGCACCTCCAAGTTAATTGGTATACAGGAAACGTACTCGGTCATTTTAATGGATTTCCACTGAACAGTTGACATTAACACCCTTTCTTGGCTTAGCTAAGAAGATCCATCTTGTTTGGGTATTTTCGTTTTGTTATGTTTTTAAAATGGTTATAATGTTTTTTTTTTCATTTCGTCGGTTGTGTATTTGAGTAGTCGACCTTCTTTTCCTCGTTGAAGGATCTTTTTCTTCCACACTCCAGGCTGTATCTACGTAGTTCACCAAAAACATTGATGTATTTAAATATAGCCATCGTTCTTGTTCATATGTCCATTGATGAGAGATATAAGATGGGTTTGTACCTACCTCCTTTATGCACAAAGACGTACGGTCTCATATACCGACTTCAAAGGAACATTATTTTTAAAAATCGAATCGATCGACCTCCAAAAATTTTCCTTTGTGATTATAATTAATGTAAAGTTTGTCAATGAACGAGGCAGCAAGAAGGCTGGCTGAGAAAGCTGACGTCTCATCATATAATATCAGAAGAGACTTGAAAACCCTCAACCCCTGAACAAAGGCAGTCTTAATAAACCGGTATAAGAACGAACTACCCTTCTATATTTTGCTGTTGAGAGTTGAGACTGAGATTTCCCTTATTATTTGTCGCGAATAATTTATTGGGTGTAGGAAAATCACTCGAGAGGAACTAGGCCAAAGTGAGAATTGAGAAACTGCGATAACTTTACTTATTTATCGTTTTATTTGTTTGCCGGGCTTTTTATAACGAGTGACGTTTATAACGTTCCGGGGTGGAAAGACTCGAATTAGATTTACCACCCTTATTTCGTCTATAGAAGAACTTCACTTGCGGGCCTTGCGGTAGAGATATTTGTGTAAACAGAACTTTCTTGCGTGGATGGATCTTGTGGGATTTTGTCCCCGGATCTCGTCCCAAAGGCAATTCCGCAGTAATCTGACGGAACTCCCAATAATTATTTACGATCTTATTAAAGCTCACGGTGCAGTTTTTATGAGGCAACGAGAGCGCATTTCCATGGGTTATGCTTATTATATCATAATAACAAATAATTGTTACAAAGTCGGATGCGCATAATGTTTGATTATTTGCACCCCCGGATTGGCATCATCGCGTGCACCCACAATAAAAATAACACGACGGACGAGAAGATTCATGAGACGCATCCCATCTAACAAATCACTCTAAATCGGGAACGCATCAATCAAATCCGATTTAAAGCAAGTTTAACGCTCCTGGCCTGATACAATATTAGAAACTGGGCGCATTGTCATGCGTGAGAGGCGACGCTCGAAGACACAGATTTAGATTTATCGCCCATCTCGATCTGAAGCGAGATCTGCTTGATAGAGATGGTGAAATTGAAATATATCTGACGCCTACCGTGGTGTAAAGTGTCACAGTTCTTTTTTCTTTTAGCTAGGCGTCTTTATCTTGTCTCCCACACTTCACAAAAATATCCAATGGATGGGCATTGCATGGATATTCATATGCGTATCAATCTGGATGTCCTATGGATATCCATTCCCAACATTGCTGGACAATCCAATAAATGTCCGTGTTGGATATCCATAAAGTTCAATGAATGCTCATTGCGCACGTCCAATGGACATCTAGGAGATGTAGGTCTACGACGTCCTTTTGCGACCATCAAATCAAATCACCAAATTTGACATTTTTATTCTGTTTATTTTGCTGTATTGAAAATCTTTTTGGGCGCGTGCATCATGATTAGAGAACCCTGTTGTCCAGAGAAGACCAATCAAAATCTAATGGCTATCACAGTGTCGAAAACAGAGCTCATTTGCCTACTTTTTGTAAACAAGACATTGGACTGACAGTCACCAAAACCAAAGAAGATTGTCTGTGCCCTTAGCAGATTACGGGTTTTATTATAGCGATGATCTTTATAGTTCAGCGGTAGCGAGATATAAATGGTAGCGCCACCTATTATTGTCTGTCAGCATAATTCGCTAGTGAACATCCATAGAAAAGTATCGATCACCTAACATTCATTGGAATATCCAGTGCTGTCTGAGAAACTACATACCTCATAGTTTAGTGAGACGGTTATTTTAAAGATGATGAGAACATTTTGAAATGAAGAAACAATATAAACAAAATTTCAGCTGTATAATTATCACGTTTAGGGGTCTCTTGTAGATTGAGCGGGGTCTTTGCGAATTCATTAGGGGAATGCGTAATTCTGTGATGGTTAATTCGATGAATAATTAAAATTCGTACGGATGTGGGATTAGCGTCTGTGAAATGTCTCGTGAACCGCATGCATTAGTTTAACGCGAAGGACGTCGTTTTCCGAACTGAGGCGTTCGGATTTCGGATTTCGGAGATGATCAGAAAACTTAACTATTTACTGATTCATGCATGATAAGGTATTCAGTATCATGTGATAAACGTTTTGGTAATTTTACACAAAATTAGTTGTTATGAGAAGTCCACAAGTGTTAGATAATTAGACACATCAGTGTTATTAGGTTTTAGATTTCCACGGATTTCAATTACGTTTTTCAGGTTTCAGGAACACGACGATAGAATTCTGACTACTCTGATACTGATGGTATCACGTTTAGATAGGTATTTGATCTTAATTAAATTGATCGAAGCGTGTTATTGAACAAATTTGAGGAATATAATTGTTAACAGCATGTTAGCGTTAGCAGTATCAAAATTGGGAAATAGAATGGAAGTAATTGGACAACCTACATAGGTACTGGGAGGTATGGTAATACTATAAGATGTTTTATCTAGGGCCGACTTCCCACCTCTAGTTGAATTTATTTGAAAGTTATTTAAAGAAGTACCTTACAAAAAAATTAAAATCAACAATTGTCTGCTGTGCAACTTCAATTGTAATATGAAAAGATCGGGCTTTACTGCTAGGCGATGGTGATGATATTGAAATTACTTTTTTTATAATGAGCTCTTCAACGGAAAACTAAACAAATGACAAAGAAATTCGTTTACAGAGTTTACACTATAATGTTTCTTGAGTTAAATCCGAGGATTGATCAGACGCAAATTCGGCGTGAAATTGAGTTCACTATAATTTTGGGTCACTCATTTATTTTAGTGATCAAATACTGTGTGTCCAAACTCTTTTTCTATCTCATAAGTAGTAGTACAGAAACAGATAAAAAGATAAAAGATGTATAAACTCGACAGAAAAAAGCCGGTTTGTACACATTTGGGTTGGTTCACAGCAACGCGAGAAACAGACTCGGTGTGATGGCCAAAGCCGATGCCAAAGCATTCAAAAAAATTTCTACAGCTCTAATAAAAGCAGCCTTTTTAACGTTTTTGATAGCTATTAAAAACGTCATATTTTATCTCCAGTGGAAAAAGCAAATTGACAATGGAAAACGTAAATTGGCAGTGGAAAAAGTTGATTGACAGTGAAAAAAGTTGATTGACAGTGGAAAAAGTAATAAGTCGCATGACCATTTTCATCGTTCTCACCTACTTTTAAAGGTCTTTAGAAAAAATAGTGTTTTTTTCCACTACTAGCTTGAGAAGACGTCATTTTTGACTGACTTTCAGGAAATGAATTTTATTCACTACTAGCTCTAGAAGGCGTCATTATTGACCGATTTGACGGGAGTGAAGTTGATTTTCTCTACCATGGTAATACTTGTCAAAAAAGGGGTAAATAACGATTATTATTTACCTTGGTATATAATATTTGCTGTCAACTCAGTGATGCGCGCCTACTAGAGCATGTAAAATGTTAAAAGAAAATAAGAATTCATCTTCTAGTAGTGAATAAAATAGTATATTACCCACGGTAGAGATTGCTATTATTGCCAAGCGGCAAGTTCATATCCCGAGCCGCAGGCTACCTTGGTTAATAATTACTATTCCGAGATTTCCGAGGTCAATAATATGACCAAAAGCCACTGTGTTTGCTCATATCCCTGGCCTGCGGCTCAGGATATGATCTTGCCGCGAGGCAATAATGGTAAACTTCTCTACCTGGGTGTATAATGTACTATTTCTTTGTTCGAAGGATTGAAAATAACTATTTTCTACCATCATATATTATTTCATTTTTTGAAATCGGTCAATAAGTTAGGTATACAAGGTAATTAAAAAAACGTAACCCTGCATCAGGTGCAGATTCTCCACTCAAAATGAAGACGTACTTCCCAAAAAGTGTTAGGTCGCCAGTGTCTGCACTCAAAGTTGCGGAGCCTCAAAGTTCAAAATCTGTCGAATATTATACACAGTGTACGGATATGTATTTTGTATGTTTTTGGCCTTTTCCGAACATTTCCTATGCACATTCTGGTGCGATTTGCGAGCAGATTTCCCACATTTCCCTTACGAAATTCGGAACGAGGGCGGCGGAGTCTTCCGGGGGCGGCGCGCGTCTGGGGCAACGTCCCGCTCATTGTCCCGCCCGGCGTCGCGGCGCCCCCCGCTCGCGCCACCGCCGAGGTGAACGTCGTTCCCGAAATAGCCGCGACGGCGAAGCCCGCGTCCACGCCGCGCTCTCGTCGAACTCTGGCGGCGCGCCGCGACGCCCCGGACCGGGCGATCCGACCCGACGAAGAGAGCGCCAGTAGCAGTCATGACGGACGACTGCCCGCACGTGCCGCGCGCGAAGGGCCGCTCCGCGTCGATATGCGCCACCGGCTCGGCCAGCATGGAGGCCATCCCGCCCGGGGACGGCGCCGGCACGCCGCAGAGCCGCCGCCGCCGGCCGGCCGCGCGCTCCCAGAGTGCGCGCCTCACCAACACCAGGAGCGTCAAGCGGCGCGCCGCCGTCGCCGCCGCCTCCGCCGGCCAGCAGCAGCACCAGGAGGCCGCCAAGGGCCACTGCAACAGCGAGCCGAAGCTGGCCGAGCAGAGCGACGCCGCCGTCACGCCCGACGTCTCGCCCAACATCCGCAGGAAGAACTCGACGCGGAGGGGCACCTCGGTCTACCACCGGAAGTCGACCGCTTTTCTCGAGATTCCCGATCAGAGGCAGAGCAAAGGACATTCGGAAGAGGAGGACGAGGATTCGTACAGATTGAGGTCTTTCAGTTTCACCTCGAAGGGCAAAGGTGAGTCGAAACTACACTCACCGACAAAAGTAGAGAAACTTTTCAAGATTTCACATCTTTCTTTACTAAGTTAAGTATGTCTAATTTTTCGATATGCTGCACTACAGCGGGTGTATAAGTAAGGGCCGGTTTCTTTAGTCAATATAGGAGAAGAAGTTGGTATAAACTATTATGATCCGCAAACGCTTAATAGATACAGGGTGTCACATTTAACATTTTCAGTACATACATTTTTCGGATGCATGATGCATGACAACAACATTTAGGAAAAAGTTTCAGAAAAGAAACGAAGCATAATGTTTGATAAAAACTCCAGAACACCACAGTTTCTTTGGTTGTGATCCGATTTCAAAAACCCATTAACAAAAAATGATTTATTTTTCATGCTCTACGAATAGGACTTGTTACCAATTTTTTTCCCTCAACTTCTTTTTTCAACATTGGTAAATTTAACTTTTTTAATAATAAAACGTAATTATTTCCAATTCAAAGTTGAAGTAGATATTTTTTTCTATACCATCAGTCAATAAAAAAGTAAATTTTTCTTGATAATCATCAGAAAAACGCAAAAAATGATTCGCCAGATTTGGTCGGATTGAACAAAAAACGTCATTTTCACGTTTGCTTTGGAATCCAAAGCACTCCTGAAACTGACATTTTTTTAAATTTGAATCAAATCGGGCGAAACTTTTTATGCGTTTTCTTGGATAAACATTGAAAAAATGACCACGTTCTACATACCATAGTAAAGAGAAAAATACATACTTCAATTTTTATCAAACAGCCTGTATCTTACAAGCTTTTATAAAAGCTTATGTTGATATTGGGATTTCAGTATGCAGCTGATCGGAAAACAGAAAACTAAAATTTGAAAATTACATTATTTTAATACTTTGTCCTTTGATTAGCTGCACTATCATCGCAATATCTCTGCAATTGATGAAGACATAAAAATCTCCAAAAGCTTTTCTAAAAATCCATGGGGTAGGTTCTGGGGTAGGTTTTATTTTGATTTGAAACATTCTCCTGCATGCGGTTGTCATGCCGCTGAAAAATGTACTGGAAATGTTAAATATAACACCCTGTATAAATTAAACGATTGCGCCCCGTAGATTATGGTATCTTTTTCTCTTATTTTGATGAGAGGAATCGGCTCTCTTAAGTTGGTGCGCCATTTTTAGGACAGAGGCTGTATTTACATATGACAGGGAATGGTACACAACTATCTGTAGAAAACGGTCATGGAAAAATGGGTTACCAAAGTTTTTTGGTTGTAAAAAAGTATAGAAATTCGGAGAAACTGTTAGTTGATTTCAAATATCTGCCAAGAATGTAAGATTTGAGGTGCTTGAATTTACAAAATACCGAGAGGTGTTAAATATTCTGTAGATTTCCGTGAAAAAATTGTGGAAGCCATAAGCCTATAATAATGGGACGCACGGCAAATTGATCTCGCGAAAGCGTTTCATGTGCATAAAAATCGGCGAAAAGTAGAATTATTTGGCGATTTAGGAATCGCGGCACCCTGAAAAGTCCTCAAAAAAGTGGCCGGCCAAGAAAAACAACCATACACTTGGACCATAGACTTGAACCAAAGACTTGAAAGGTTTGCCCAGAAAAAATCTCGAAATGACTTCTACTCAAATTTTGAATGAGATCCCCGAAACGTTAATGTCAGTTCGAAAAGTGCTTCAAAGACGGTTTAAAAAGTTCGAAATTTCTAGTAGAAGGGCGGCCAAAAAAACTTTAATTTCAGAAAAGAACTTGCATACGCCCAAAAATATTTGGACTGCGGATGTCCACGATTGGAAAAGAGTGTTTTTCTCGGACGGAAACGAGGACAAAAGCAAGTTTAAAATGTTTCGATCGGACGGTATAGCTTGGGTACATCGATCAAAACGTGAAAGATTCAACCTAAAATTCACAAAACTCAAGGTGAAACACGGCGGAGAATCATGCATGGTGTGGGGGTGCTTTTCGTGATTCGGCATGGGACCGTTGCATATTATAGAGAGCAAAATGGATCGATGTGTGTATTTGGACATTCTGAAGAGCCACTTGGTATCAAATGTGGACGACAATATGCCTTTACGCATCCAATTCCAGCATGATAACGATCCTAAACACAAATCCAAGGTGGTTACCGCATGGCTTAACTCAGAGAAAATTGTTGTCCACGACTTTCCCGCGCAAAGCTTCGATTTGAATCTCATCGAAAATCTTTGGGAGCAGTTCAATCGTCGCTTGCGAAAGGCAGGAATCCAAAACCAACGAACTGCAAACGTTGAAAGACATCGGCAGTGAGACAATAAGTTCCATGCCAACTCGTTGTCAGGAAGTGATCAAGGACATAATGGTTTTGCAACTCATTATCAATAGTTTTTCCTTATCTTTTGATCGTTCATTTGAAAAAATCTGTAAGTTTACCCATTTTTGCCCTGCTAAAAATTTTTAGAAAATCCCTCATGAAAGAAATATGTATTAAACCAAACGGTTTCTCTACTTTTGTTGGTGAGTGTATAGATTAAAAAAAGGGAGAAAACAAAACCTTTAATTATCTGTCAGCGGCAGTTCCATCCGTAAATGCGCTTAATTGAAGTCACAATAAAACCCAATCGCAAAGTTATGCTTCCTAAAATTAAAAAAAAATATACTAGGCACAGCGTTGAAATTCCTCATCAGAGTTTGCAACATTATTATCGCAACTCGCCTACACATGGCACCTTGACGTATCGGTCCATAACTTCGACTTTGGTTTAAACATCCATCAAGAGAAAACTTTGGTGGTGGTTTATTGCAGGCGGACCTGTTGTAACACTTTGAAACAATACACCAACATAACAAGGGAATATGCACCCCCGTTTTATATTTAGCTCTCAATCATTAGGTTAACACAGAGTGGTTAAGACAAAGTTCAAAGAGTAAGTTTTCAATGAAAACTCATACCTACTAGATGATTAGTTACTCGGTTCAATTAATTGTATGGAATTAAACAGTTTCCTTTGGAACCCGCTAAAGTCCCACTAAATACGCTAATTCAATAATGACTATTGTAGTTCAGGATAGAAAAGACGAGATCAGCTCCTAAAATTATCCGTGCATAACACTTTCGCCCTCGCAACTTATGCTATTCTCGTTAACTAAGCAAAAAGTCGGACAAAATCCGATTGAGAACATAATATAATGAATAAGCTCAGACTTTCCGCATTTAGAACCAATTTGGGTTGACGGTGATGGTGGCGACGTTTCCAAATAAAAAGTCGACCTAGACCCGGTTCATGAGTGTTAATTATTATTGTGGGTGGATAAATAAGAATAAATGTTACTTTTTACCCGAATTAATTAAAAAGTGAAATCGCACTCGAACATCTGAACATGTTCCAAGACGATTATTTTCGGGCGAATAAGCACAACACGTGGACTCATCCGATATTTTCCACGTTTTTAAAGCTCGAGACGCGCACACTAAAAGCGTTCAGTTCAAGCGCGTAATTTGACAAAAAAGGGTTTTCTCGTCTTATTCTTCGAAAAAGAAACGTGGACGTCGTTCTAGATTTCTACTTACCTGAAGGCAGAAAATGCGCGTTTTTTCCATTTGAAAAGCATCATCATCATATTGTGTTTCTCGATTACGTCTGATAATATTGCTTTAGGGAACATCGAGCAGTTTGAAATTTTAATAACTTTACGGAATCTGTCCAAAGGGAACAAACTAAGTGCTTTTTGAACAGTTGCGGTTGGTTAATAACGTGTTGTAGGTTGTAGTTAGGAAACACTACAATAGAATCTGACAATTTCGTGTTTTCTGTGCCAAAAAATGTAAATTTAGAATCGGTTCCTGCGATTTATAATTTCACTGGAAATTAGCATGCTCACTCACCGGTTGTGTTTGTTTCCTTCTCTTCACATCACATCGCATATACATTTTCTTTAGGTTTTGTTTATTTGATTGAAAATGACGAATAATAAACCTGAATCGCGTACAACAAAAGAAAATTTAAAGCATGTATCCACTCAAACTATAAGAGTATATTGTATACCAAGGTAGAGAAGGTAGAACAGGGTAAGAAACTAACTTTTGATTCGTGATTTTAACAAGGATTTTAGTTAATTCTGCAGTTGTTGACAAAATTTCCAATAAGAGTTAATTTCCAAGACTTGAAACAAAAAGCCATAAAACGACAATAAATTATTGATTTGTGGAGTTAAACAAAATAATCTTCGCTTGAAATCAAGAATATGTATGTATCTATAAACCATTCCAAATTTAATTCACATAAAATTACAAAACTACTTATCATGTTTTTTTTTATAAATAATGAAACTATGAGAAGCTCACAATGCCAGTTACAATAGCTACATACATTATCGAATTGCGAGTCTATATGTGATTTTACATAGTCAAGAGAAAAATCATATATTTATCATCTATCAAGCATATTGAATATCTGCACCTAAACTAAATGCTAATGTTTTTTGTGCTGTTTGGTGGGTCGAGGTCGGTTTAGCCAGAGGATATTAATCCCTTTAAAACCCCTACCATCGTAATAATTATAACATATAAATCACCGAACTTTGAAAACGAATTTCTGTCGCAACCTCGACTGGACATCGGGCTGGATGAACTCAATGAGAACCGTCATTAGTGATCCCCTCGGATTTGTAAACACAAGGGACGGCACTTGAACCCACACCCTCTGGGAAACCCCAAGACATAAAGTTAACGCCGAGACTAAACTTCACCAAATAATAATCACGCCTGTATCTGTAAGTACAAGAGAGCACAATCTGAATAATGACTTACCAATAATCCTGAATTTTTTCATCTGGATCATTGAACGCTGTTGAGTGATTATGTGGGTTTAATTTTACCATGAATAGTTGTTGTATTATGGCTGGTTTCAGTTAATAATGACTTCTTCTCGAGCTAGTAGTGAATTAACTTTCTTGCCAATCGGAATTATAATACTCTCAGTTAAGTATTTGGTTCGTAAGCTAAATTTTTATTAAAACCATCAGACATGCCGAATTTTGAGGGCATTTGCGAATTCATAGTTTCAACCACCATTTGAGGGTAATATTCTGACCGAAAATGTCAAATTGTATGATGATTAGGCAAGCGATAAGTCATCTTTAGACTTCGCTTCAGAGACCCATAAAATTTCCTAAAATTTCCCTCGATCTAAGGGCCGGTATTTTTACCTCTGGTTAAACCTCCAGTTAGTTAACTGAAACTTTGAATGTGACCGTTTATGATCTATTCTAACCCGAATTGCCACCGTCTAAGGTTCCAGTTAGATAACAGGAGGATAACCAGAGGTAAAAATACCGGGCCTTTAATCTAAAAGAATAGTTATTTTCGGTGAAGCGGCCGCAAAGTAGCTGCTTCGCGTCCGTTGCTAAGGTCAAATGCGGCCGCAAAGTAAAATTTCGCGGCCGCTTACTTAGCAACGGCCGCGAAGTGATTTTCAAGACAAAAGAAGTGATTTTTTTGACGCAGCGGTCACGAAATGCCACATTTTGATTAATTAATTTTGTAAACGTCACTTTGGACGTCACAAACTTCAGAATGTTTTTTTTATTCAAAAACTCTTTGTTTCACCAAAAAATGTTGTTCATACCTCGTCTGCGAAATGTCTTTAGCGTCCTCGGCATTTGTTACCCTTGGTTGCGCCTTGGCTCACAAATTTTCCTCGTAACTCTAAAGACTTATTTCGCAGCCTAGATATAAAATAGTTATTTTTATATATTTATAAACAACATTTTTTGGTAAAGCGAAGCGTTTTTGAATAAAAAGAAAAGGTGACGTCGCGGTGACGTCTACGAATTATATATTAATCAAAATCGATCAAAATGTGGCATTTCGCGGCCGCTTCACCAAAAAATCACTTTTTCCGACGTCCATTTTGAAAAGTGACACTTTTCATAGTAATCGGGGTGCCAGAAACGTCACTCATTATGTAACTAGTTACAAAATATATTTGGTGATTTAATTATCGCACAACTCGTTAATTTCACTGAATCCAAGCATAAACCGATTTCAAATTGTTACAGTTATCATTTTTATCGTTGATTCTTTCATGTTAATCGTTTAAATGGTTCGAATCGTTGAATAATTGTGTGATTTCACATTTTTAGCAATTTAGGGATTTTTATTTCTATGAAAATTAGTTTTCAAATACCAAACTTCTAAATTAATTATGGCGGATTTATGACAGTTGTCATTTTTCCTCCTTTTGTATTTATGAGCTTTTATATGGTTTTTACAAGTAATACTTACTGGTGTTAAAGTGATGTGGACGTCGGAAAAATCGTATACGCAACTTGTCGGAAAAGTTTCTTTCGCGACTCGTGGGTTGTAGCGCTCGGCTAGCGCCTCGCGCTCTACAATAATCCCACTCGCGCGAAATATCTCACTTTTCCGCACGTTCTGTAATGTACTATTAGTGATTTGGAGTGCTCGAGGGGTTAAAATTCTGTATTCGATAATTTCGATAAAAAAATCAAACCTGTCGTAGGGCTTTATTTAAATTTCATTTTGAGAATAAATGAGCTCATTGCGGCAGCCTGTTTAGGGTTCGATAAGAGCAGCAGTGTGGTAAGTCGAGTTGCATTTTGCAACCAACCATCTTACGGTGTGTAAACGCAACAGTCCAACGCTCGAAACGGTTATACCTGTGTATATAATTAAGATACAGGTAGGTTCGGATCTGTTTTGATGAAATTCACGTCATAACTCTTGTATTTCCTCCGTTGTTTTCGACTTCGGTTCGCATGTAATTTCGTTGGAGATTAAAATAATTTTAATGGTTTCGCCGCGTGTATTATACGAAATTGCGATATTACTACAACATCCCAAAAATAGCTCGCCTCCTTTTTCCATACTATTTTAAGGGAGGCTTTATTTACTCCGATCCAATAAATGAAATCTTCAATTTCACTCTTCATTTAATTCAAGTTTTATTTCGATGAATTACATTATGCGTCAGTTAATCACAACCTACTATTAAATAGGGGTCGATATTCTTTATTGAACACTCGATATTTATCTAACTGCCATGCAGGTAGTTGTATCTACTTTCGATTTGTTGAAAGCGAAAGAGTTGATTTTTGCGCGTAAGAAACAAAACATTCAATCGAATTTGAATTTGAACAATTTTCCAGTATCTTAATCGAGAAGCAAAAATTAAAAAAATTCGCGGTGTCGCAGTAGCCCAATTTCTTACGCTGACATGGTTTTGAGCGTATTTTTTATTAAAAGAATACAGATCTGTGTCCATTTTGTAAGTGCATTGTATGTTTCATACGTTTGTAATCGCGAAATTCTAGATAACTTCCATTATTTTAATAAAATTCAGTAAAAATAATAAATTGCTATCTTTTTACTCTTCGGTCCAGAAATATTGCTTTTATTAAAATAATAAACTCTCCTTTACGTGGTATTTGTTACCGTATTTACGACCAGACTCGATTTATTTTGAAGTCGACAGTTTATACTTAATGCGAGGCTATCAATTGCTTAAATTATTCGCGCGGGAATAGGTCTGCGGAAATTTTCACCCTCCACTCGTCCTAGGTATACAATTCTTCATGGTGAGAACGGTTCTTTTTCACGCAAAATCTGTTCTCGACACCCATCAGTATGAACTGGTGTAATTTCTCCCTGCAGACCTAAAGAAAATATAAATTAAGAGGGAATAAGATATCGAAGTTTTCATCAAATTGGCCATCAATCAATGCGAGATTATTGACTTTGATGCCCGCGTTTTCTTCGAGTTTTTACGAGCGTATGAGCGCATACTAATGTAAGGTATTTATCTTGTCTTCACAATGGCTTTGTTTGAACGAAAAGAGCCGCACAATACCACGGCTATTAATACAATGGGCCGAACGGCTTTAAACCGCGCACTTGATGATGCACAATCCACAATTCCTATGTATGTAGGTATGTATAGTCCACATAATGTAAAAGTAGATGGATACTCTAATTCCAATTACATAAAGCCATGATAATTTGATTGGCTTCGCAGAACATTTTGCGTTGTCCAGTTCAAATTATTGCTGGTAACCAATAAAAATCGATCGGTTTGGTTAATAGACGCATCACGAGCACCCTCGACCATCTATCTAACCCAATAAGGGGGAAAATACATTCAGAGCCTAATTTCGCAATTGACCGGGTTTACCGGGGATGTTTACACTAGCCACACGGAATTTCAATTTTGGGATTATGTATATGCTACCAATTTTTATTATTATTCTTTGAAGAAAAATCCTGCTTTTATTCATGCGCTGCTCCTTCAGCGTAAGACGCTCCATGCAAACGCGGTATGAATTTGAATAAATGCGTTTGAATGAATGCGATCTTGTTTTGGAGAAGTCGGACGCAAACAGCATTGACTCGTATTTTTGCAGAGATTTCTTAAGATAAATCAATAAATCTACAAGAATATTATACGCATGTAGTAAATACCACAACTATTTTTGAAAGTGGAAGAGAATCCGGAAAAGTGATACTTTCTAAAGGAAAAATCTGAGCAGTTTTCTTCTGAAACTATGCCAATCATCACCCGCTACCAGAATTTGTTTATTGTTCTCAGACAGTTGTAACGAGTGTAAGAATAAAGGAAACTCCATCAAGTTTCTAATTCGTAATTTTTTCAGCAAACAGTAGGCGTTTTCATTTGATAAACCTAAACAGAATATTCATCTTACTCATGGTTATGCAACAATTTATTATTATCAAGAAGCGACTAAAATTAGAACGAATAATATTCTATTTATAAAATCGAGATTTATTTAGGCAAATCAAGGATTTTCACAAAGGTAAACTGTTTATTGATGGAGTCAAATTTATTACTGCTAATAATGGCTACAACACCATTGAAATGAGAATTTTATGGGTACAATTGGAAAAGTGTTTCATACTCTTAGTTACGTTTTAGGGGTAAACCGCTGATTTTACAGTGTACATTTTACGTGATATCACAGATTAAATACACAATAACTGAAATATTTACATGAATTTGAAAATGATGAGTAGGCAGTATACATAAGTATTTTGCATGGAAGCCCGCTGGTAAATAACTCTCCACCATGTAAATGCATACTTTTCGTGAATTTATTCAATCCTCCGGTTAGGTTTTCAACGAAAAAGAGAGGGAGAGAGCATAGAATATATCAACTGTGTCTCTAAAGCAACATTTTCAGGAGAATGGTTTCAAAAGACTTTGAATCCTGGTGAAATCGGCTCGAAAGGAAAATAAAATGACTTTAAATACCTGGCGTACAAAAAGTAATGAAATACATGGGGGGTAAGGAAAAAATCATCGGCTATTCTAGTAAGAGAAACAAATATCTTTGATCAACCGATAATCTCACCCTATTGTGTTTTCTGTTAATACTCATGTCATTAGAGGCTATTCCGATTCCTCTCAATTTCGAACGCGCGGTGTTTAGCTTAAAACGGGAGAAATCGACCCCAACCCTTAGCAAAATATTTTCAACCAGGAGGTAGGTACACAAACATACAGTCCTATACAATGGGTATAATGGCAGAGCATGCCAGCAGTAGTGGTGCATTTAATTAAATTCCTGTCAAGAATTTGTAAAGGTGTTACTACGTGGGCGCTTATTAATTTAATAATTTCGATACCGTATCGATAATTAACATCAGAGAGTATAATTAAGCAGTTATTTATTTAAAGCGTGCCCAAATACTCAACCGTAGAAAACGAAATGAAAATATCATATGGGTGATATGAGAATTGGACAGAGTTTCGAATATATCTATACTGTTTCCAAGATAAACTGGCCATCACGTGACCCCCAAAGTACCTGCCAATTACCTGACATTAATCAATGGTTATCAATGCTTTTCAATTTAATTTTGCTCAGCAACTTAGGTCACGTGATGGCCAGTTTATCGTGGAAAGAGTATAGTAGAAATGCATTTTATAAAATCTTCTCAGAAAGCAAAAACTGCGGAAATACATATACCGACGACATCGCAGTTCGTGAAACTACCAAACACTATTAGGCTGTTCTCAATCATCCGCGAACTAATAATATATCCCTAAGGCCTTCATTTAGAATAACGAAACTCTACTTCTACATTGGAATCTTCGCAGTAGCAAATTATAGGTGTCAATAAATTTGTCCTGCCATAGAAAAATGTTCCATTACTGTTTCGTCTTATTGAAAACAATCGGATTTGGAACGAGGAAAAAAAATAAATGCTGGCCAGTTTTAATAAGGACATCCCGAATATCATCTATTCCGAATTTACAAAGCTCCGTTTTACGACAAATTTCATTTAAAAAAATTCGTCAGGGTGTACAAATAATCACGACTACAAATTGTTGTATGCTGCAACTTGAAATAATTTTTTTATGTTAGAATATCGACCATTGCTTATTTTCGAATGCACAGAGCCCGACTTGGATCTGTCCGAGGATCTGTCTTTGGAATCACAATAAAGTTTCCGTGCTAGAAAATGTAGGGAATTTCTGAAACAGTGTTGTCGTACATAATACATTATCATACGAGACTGAAACTTTATGGGGTTTTATACGTTTAATAAACAAAGCCGGATGAGTCTTACATACGGCGCGGTTGGGGGACGTTATTAATATGAGAGATAGTAAAATATACATTGTCGCCTGGAGAACTTCCAGTTTTCCTATGAAATTGGCTTAGTTACACAGTTACACATATTACCTAAGTATCATCTATCAGTCTGTCCACCCTGACACAAATTATATGTTGTAAAGCTGATAATCATAACTCAAAATCAACAAAATAAGAAACTACACTGGTCCGGAGTCTTCCGGACATAGGAAAGAATTTGCGGGCCTGTGCTCATGTGAAGTTTTTTCCTAATTTGGAATGTGGGTTCTCTTCTCTTTAATATTCTTTTTTTGTGAAATGGTCATACAGGTACTGTTAAGATAATATAATTATTGCCTGCAACTTGCAACTGTTTAAAAATACTGCATGCGAATAATGAGGAACAAAGATTTTCCTACGTCTGTATCTCATCGCCGAATAAAAAAATCGTTATGGAAATTCGGAAAACTACAGTAAAATTGCAAGTCACAGCGTTATCGTATCCGCGAGCAAGGAGTGAGTGTGCTTCTAAAATCGGTTTAGCGGATGGGACACAAAGCAGATTTCATTATCGAACTCTATCCCGGGATCATATTGTCGGTGCCCTCATTATGCGTCCGGGGTTTCATACCTAAGCCTCAAGATAAAAAGGTTCATTTCAATTTTCAGGGATAATAAACAGAGGAGACTCGTTCAGGAGGCGCCGTTCGAGGAGCAACAGCTTGTGCCCGCCCTCCATGATGGGAATAGGGGGAACACCGTCTCCGGTCCAGGACGAACCGGAAAATACGGCGCCAGTTGCCAATTATCTCGTGGCCCTTTTGGGAGCGCAAGGGGTCGGCAAAACGGCCCTGATTAGCCAATTCATGACTTCCGAATGCATAAACGCCTACGATAGACAAAAAGGTGGGTCCCATATTTATATTTTATCTAAATACCCATATCGATATTAATATTAATAATACCGTCGTCGGAAAGCATCTGTTGCGAGTTGGGTTTACGACATACGAAAACTGCACAAGTGCTATTTCAGTGTCGATACGAGCCCACTGGCGGATATTTCATCCATTACGTTTGAAATTTTAATTACGCACATTTCGTTTTAATAAAACGACGACAGTTTCATTGAACACTCATTAATCACTACAATATCCGCAGTATTACACCTACATTATGCATGTTTATACGAAAGTGGGTGATGAGTCGCAAATATACTGAAATTCGATTATAATGAAATACCCTCATACAGCCTGTCCTAAAAATAGAGCCCCCACGTAATAGGGTCGATTCCTCTCATAAAAATAAGAGGAAATATAAATATATAAACTATGGGGCGCAAACGCTATGTCCTCGAGGGTGTCACATTCGACATTTCTAGTACATTTTCCAGAGGCATGACAACCGCATGCGGGAAAATGTTTCAAATGAAAAAAAAACTCTACATACCTACATATACACTTTTCAGAAAAACTTTTGACGATTTTTGTATCTTCATTAAGTCCATAGAGATATGCAGCTAATCATAGGATAAAATATTAATATTTACCCATCGGAGATTTCGAACATATCTTCAAGGCTGTGCAGGCTGTGCTGCAAGGATATCTGTAATTTCATGCATGTTTTCTTGGTTTCCATCAACAATTTCGTCCAGTCGTAAAATAAAAAAAAAGGAAAAGGACGGTAAAAATTTATAAAAAAAGACCTGCCCGGTCACTTCTCAGCCATCAAATATAACAGTAATGTATGATTTTCCGGGCAATTTCCAGAAAAAGCTTTCTGAGTCTTGTGAGACACGCTTATATTATTTTCTTATTTGAAACTTTTTTCCGAATGTGACACCGTGTATCTATTTGGGGTTTGCGGATCACAGTTTATTGGAATCGGCCATTATACCATGGATGCGCGATTTTTAGGACACCCGGTAATATAATGGTGTTATGTGCGAGTCCGTTTTACAGTGAATTCCCCTTTTTACACACGTGTCCCTTGTACCTAGCATTTAGACCTTACCAGAATTAGTTCACGATATCTCTACTCTACTGTATTTGGTTGTTTTTGTTAATTTATGCGAGGATTAACATGGAAAAGTTTAAAACAAGTCGATAATTATGGAGCTTGAAGTTTTACAGGAAACGGAGAGTGAAAATTCACGCTGATCTTTTTTCGCTCAATAATTATTATTCAATGGAATTTGCATGCTCCCAATTAAAAAATCTCCCGGAAGCTGCTCGAGGCATAATTGAATTTTAAGCAGCTTCTGCGGCTTATAGATATTTCTGCTCGAACAGAACGAGACTCGATCCAGGCGCTTTTTATTTTCATCTGCACTACCTAAAAAAATCATTAAGCGGAACACACGAATTCAACCAGCATTTGATTTAGGTTTAAATCAACCCCCATCATCAGGAAGTTGACAGTCACAAAAATGAAAGTAATTTTTGTATTTCGGTGCTTTATACTCATCCACTTTTCTGTGACATAACCGAGGTCGTTATCTTGTCATCGTTTGAAGGGCAGTTTAATTAAGTGAGATCCATCGTCACAGTAAAAAAAGTCCAAATTGAAAAAGTATTTTTAAATGAACTTTTGTGAATTCTGCGATACAAGTTCACGTTCAAAACACGATCGTTTTGAGAAATTATGTCGGATGTGTTTTGGTCCCTATTTAAAAATTGCATCGTAACAGGAATCCGACAACCCTATTGGGGGATGGGGGTTGCATTCGTAATGGAGTTCAGTTTTGCCAGCGGCTATTTTCAAGACGTGATGCTGGCACGATCCTGTATTACTTGCATCACCTTCCTTCAGAATTTCACGATTTGCTTTCAGTCGCATACGTTTCAAGAGGACGCTTTCCCACTTCTAAATCCCCCAAAAGCTTCGAGCTCGCCCGAGATGGGTGGGTCGCATAGAAATAGGAAAAATAAAACGAACGACGACGTGAAATAAAAGACGGAAACAATTCAATCTTTTATCCTCGGCACCAATCAAAATTCAAATTATTTGTTATCATTATTATTACAACAAAGGGGAGGAGTATCGATCCGACCGAAAATTTATCATGCTCTTGTTTTTCCACATCATGATAATAATATTCGTATAACGTAGGCTCGTGTGTATAAATTTTATTTTTATGCTCGCGAATAAGAAATTGCTTGATAACCCTCGAAAATGTGAATTTATGCCTGCGCGAATATAGGGGTTGCTTTTTGGCGATTTCGCCAAGGACGGACGGTTTTTTCTCTTATACAGAGTGATCTACATAACACTTATTGCAGAATTTTTCCTGCCCAAACAGTTATACTTTAAAAAAATTTGGTAAATGTCTGAATAAATCGAGGTTTTTTTTCATGAGAATGGAGAACTGGGCATCAGGCGTACTGATTTTCATAAAAATGGTACCATTTTGTTGAAATAATGTAAGCAAATTTTTTTAAATATCACTTATTCAGCTGGTAATTATTATTGATGAAAAACGCGTACGTCTATCGTCCTTATTGCGCTTGAATTTTGAGAATACAAAATTCGCAGATTTTGTTCAGATATAGCCCTCCCTTCTCATACAAGCCGAATGCCCCGTTTAGTCAGGAAAAAATATGCCGTAAGTGATGGATCACTCTGTATATACCGTAATTTGGTGACTTACGAGGCCGAGCGAAACTGATTAAAACAAATAAACTCGGAAATAAGAAGCTCAACGTTGAAAGAAGAAATTTCTTTTCAACCGCCCCTTTATAATAAATCACGCCCGTAAAGGTGAGTTTTATTACTCGACCGGGAGGATAATGGACTTATTTTAGCGACAGGATTTTATTTAATCATTCGCAATATTTATTAGGAATAAAATGGGATGCCGATGCCGGTTAGGCAGCGAGTAGGTATGATAAAATTCTTGAGATTCTGGGATTAGAACACATTATTCTTGATATTGAATGACGAGCTCTTGGTTGGATATCTAAACATCTTAACATGTAGTTGAACGTGTAAACTAGGTATATGCAATGAGTAGAGTACTAGAAGAAGGATGAAGTAGCAAGAGCTTTAGTAGACCGTAGCCATAGCGGTCTGAATTCGTAGGAGCGTTTTAGTTCGTCAAACATCCCTTAACTGATTGCGCTTCACCCTCACGTCTCGTCTCGTGCTCATTTCCAGCATACAGTATATACTTTGTGCGAGTATATTGCGTCGGAACGAGAACGAGTGGGAAAATCGTTGATCAGAATCTCTCTCGCCTGTCGTGTTTGTTTTACGTTCGTTGTAAGCAATTTTTGTCGGTTGTGTGGTTAGCGGTGTGTGGTTGCCGCTAATACAAAAATGTGCCAAAAATATGTGGGACAACGAACGGGCGAAGTTTTCTATATTAAATCGCGTGATTCTATTTCCGAAATTTAAGTTACAAAATTCGTTCTCTTCTGGTGGATGCCATAAATCAACCTTTCATAAAATTTTATCACAACATGGAATTGTAATTTGGATAAAGTTTTATGGAGCCGACCGTCAATTTTTGACTTTTCAGAACATGTTGCCTGGAACAAAAATCACAAAGTAAGTAGGTATTCACGATTTGGCAAAAAAGTGCACAATAAATCGTTAACGATGATACACCTAATTCTAGTTGAAAATTGGCGAATGCGCCAGAATAGATAGAACATAATCGAATTACTGTGCAAAATCATTGCGTTTAGGGTTTTATTTTCTTTATTGAAAAACTAAAATGAAAATTTTCAAGTCCTAAAGTATAAACTAATAAAATACTGCCACCACGGCCTCTGCTCGAAGTGTTCCGAATGTTTTAGTCAAAATCAGACGGGAAAAAAGGTCATAAAGACTTATGAAATTCGAAATTCTGTATCTCTGTAACGGTGAAATCAGCTAAAACGGGTTGGTATTTCCCTCGGTATTTCCTTACCATTCGGCATAAAGGATACGCTTTTGAAATATCTTGGGCAAATATTGGGATATTCTGTATTTTGAAAAATAAACACATTTGGAGCTATACATTGAAAATTTAGATTTTCACTATGGATTGTTTCAGAAAGAGAAAAATTGGCAATTCATTCAATAAGACCACATTTTGTATGATTAGCAGAATTTGCTTTCACTTTCTGGTTTCTGATGGTTCCCTATAAAGTGTTGAATTTCTTAGGGTGTTACTTGGATAACATATTCTTATGAAAGTGTGTCAAGCTGTAAAATAATGGGAAAAATTATTTTACTTACGACCACATCAGAAAGTAGGTTTTTCACCTGAAGTTTCAGTGTCACTTTTTTCCTGCCGCTGCTATGGGTTATGCTTAGTTAACTGCTATAATTCCGAAGCTAACTCCCTAGATCTTAACACATTTTACTCGACATTTTATCATTCCATTATTACTCTTTCATTATTATGTCATAATTTCAATTACGAACTGAACATTCGTTTGATGGTAAGTAATAATACCGGTTCCTTTGAAATGAATGTTTGCACTTCTCGTCGAAAATTCGACGAGATTGATTGAGCCCTGTTTTTCATGTTTTCAAAAGGGCAACACTTTCAAAAGTCCCAATCGCACTCCAAGGCAGCACACACATGAACGTTTTTGACCACTTTTTGGGTCTTACGAAGTGATCCATTTACAATTAACTTTCAACCTAACTCGTTACTCCTCATTACAAGAGAACTTTAAACTTAAAAAATGTCGAGTATATTTTTCTGTGTCCACGCTAGGTTTTTTTTTAATTCTGTATTTCCTTCAACTCTTTTCTTCCGAAATATTATTATTAAAGTCGTAAGTAAAATCATATCCTTATCTCTGGGATAAAACGCATTGCGTCTATAGGGCAGAAATTTTCACCTACGGGAGGGAATTTTACGTTTTCTTTGTTTTAGACATACAATACAATAACCGTTTATCCCAAATTTTAGAACAGCTACTTATTCCTTAAGGAAGAATTTGTGGATTTTATGTCTAACAATTTACATATTTGTCTTAAAATTCACCACTGCAATTTACATAGACGCTGTATACATATTTTATTTGAATGAAAACGTTGAAATTATACGAATATCCAACTCCCGGGTACGCTTTAATAATATAACAGCCACATAATATAGCGATCTAATATACGAGAAGAGGTGAATCAAGGGTATAAAAAGGCCCAGAGGTCTATAGGCAAGCCGGGGTGTATTTTCCTGCAACATTTCACATACCAACATTCCGTCATTAGGTTAGTCATTCACTCAATCTCTACACATACAATTTCATCCCTCATCAGAGAAATTTTCGCACCCCATTTCGAATCTTTTCATTATAATATCAACGATGACAATGTTAAAATGACTGAAATTCCTGCAATCTGCCCTCTCTAACCAGCATTCCATTCAATCAAATCTACGTTCATATATGTACGTGTAGTGGGTGCTAGTGCTCATATGTATATCGGGTGTGGAGGTTGAGTATCATTCAAAATTAAAGCTGCATACAGTTGCTCCGGTTGGAGTCATTCACCCCTCTCCGCTGGCTCTGACCGGAGCGTGCGAGCGCACTCTCAACCCGAATTTCAGGATTTTCAGGTGCAGCTCGGCCGAACATGTAAAACAGAAAAAACCGCCAATGCCATATACGCAGGGCGCGCTCCCTCTCAATTCGGCAGAAATAATTTCCGTTCTCCGTGATTTCACGGTAATTTGTTGCGGAAATACTAAACGGAATCGATTCCGTCCCGTATATTCGATGGGGACGGGGGTGGTTTGACCTTTTCACTTATTGCCCTTGCGTGAGTTTTGCAAATCCCCTCTTTCCTACTACCCGTATAATAGCAAATCGACGATTCTTTGTTTATTTTATTTCATCCATGGAAATCTTAATAACTCCTGAAAGCTGTAGCGTTTTTATTGCTTTCGTAGTCGCAATTTCGCCCAAATGTCAACAATATTTGAATGCGCCAAGGGCCCGGTGCGTCCGCCACATTTCACAATTTATTATTGCGGTTGGTATCAACTTTCGTTCTTTTACGTATAAATTTCGCTTTTCCGGGAGTGTGAACTGTGAATTTCGACCACGCATGGGAGCACTTCGGTTAATTTATGTTATTTGGCGATTATTCGGATTTCCGGACATACTTCCTAGTTTCGCAACGTGACATCTGGTTCGATTAGGGATAACGTAAAGTATATGGGTTATCGTAAATTAACTCACCGCACGTAATCCGTCGCCCTGATAGAAATAGCCGAAAATAATTATACGGTCGAGTCTTGTAGTAGGTGGGATAATTAATGAGCAAAAGGCCATGCGCGCTCCGCAGGCAAAACACCTAAATTTTACAGACTATTAGTCGGGTAATTGTTCCACGCAGTTGAAAACCCACAATTTCTGCCAAATCACGTAGGTATGGATATTTTCTCAAAAGAAAACAAAAGCTCTATTATGATTATGAAGAAACCCGGAAAATGCCTTTGTGAACATAACACGCCGATGACATTAATTAGGCCCTTGATCTTATACAAAAGACTCCACTTTCGTATGGATTTTTCAGCCATGTTAAACTTCATTATCAATAAGTAGGACTTATACTTTAAAATATTTGTCTCGAGACTTTACACAAAAATTTCATAATAACGCACTCTAGATTATTTTACAGGATGAAATAAGCAGAAAATTTCATAAATCGAGGCATAAATATCATAGCTTAAAATGCATAAAGACTACCTACAGTTATGTCCACGGATGTGGTTACAAAGACGGAAAACTATTTCATGTGCGATTTTTGTGGAAGAAAAAATCTCGACAAAATCGCGATTGCTTGCTCTCAACCCTCTAAAAACCATTTCGTTTTCATTTCAACAGAAACCATGTTGTTTTTTTATTATATTTTATTTGGATTTTTTTCATTTTGAATATTTTCATCCAAAATTAATAGAAGTACCTACCAATAAGCGAAACCATAGCGCAGAAGTTGACAACAGTCACTCATCACCAGCACAAGCACCCGTCAGAATGTCAGAACTTTGACAAATGGAGAGAATACTGATAGCGAAGATAATTCAGGCGATGCTAAATCTATATTAAATCGGTATCAATTACCCTGCGTCCTACTTATTGTCCAAGACTACATGAAAATATAAAATAAAATAAGAAAAAATTCAAATCCATAGATAAACCCCTCTCCAAATCTCATATTCAAATAATGCTGACACTCGGTCAGTGACTGTTACAAGGTTTCGCAACATGGATTCACTTCGAGTTTCACTTACTGGTACATACATACTTATATTAATTTTGGATGAAAACATTTCTAAGTCCAAAATTTTCAAATAAAATTCAATAAAAAAATAACTGTTCATGTTGAGATTAAAACGAAATGGGTTTCAGAGGTTTGAGAGCAATCAGGCGATTTTATCAAGAATAATTTTTTCTGTAAAATCAGAAATAATTTTGTTTCCCCTCTTTTAAACCCCATCCGTGGACATACTGTATAAGCGCGCGAAACCATGGTGCGAAACTTTAAAACAATTTATGGTTATGGATTTTGATTTTTATAAAAATTTATGTTTGTTGAGGTTTGCAAACCGGGCTGATTAAGTATTGGTGGTTGTTTTAATTAAAGCGAGTCAACTACATTTTAATATGTTTATTATATGTCTTGGTTCTTGAAGAAGTAGGAATGGAATGAATGAGAAATAGCACAGGATGGCTAATGTTAGTTCGGTATCAGAGAAAGTTAGTACAGTGATTAGGAACATGTCAAAGTGCATGGGCAGATGGCCATGGACTTGGTGATTTGGATTAGGTATTTGGAAAGTAATGAACTTAGTGAAGAATGCAAAAGGCATTACAATACATTACCGACAAGACTTCAAGAAACTTAGGGGAAATATCCCGGTGAAATAAAATCTACTGCATTAGATTTTTCTTAATAAGTATTCATCTTTCCTACTAAGTTCAGGTCATTTATTGTCATAATTCTAACGCATTTGACTATGTTGGTGTGAAGTACCTATGAGAGTACCGAGTGTTCATTGGACTACTGTGCTATGTAATATCAGATTATACAATTAAATATCCCTAGAAACAACGAGACTGTCAACCCAATGAACACACGCTGTAAGTTTAATACTCAACGGTTTAACTAATGTAGGAATTTCCTTTATGCTCCTCTATCGTGAGACACAGTGCAGCTGTCAAGTTGTATTGATGGTAATTAATGGTTTTAGTGATTTCGCCGCGACTCGATTGATAATGATACACACCACTGCGTCTTATTTTATTTTCGAATGATAAATCGATGCGCCGTACTTTGCGTGCCAAATAAACGTCGTCAAATTAATTCCCTCGACGTTCCGCCTAATAATTGACACGTTTCCAATCAAGAGTTTATTACCTGGGCCGATTTCTGGCTCCGCCAGGAATTTATTATGATTTAATTTCATTAAACAGCTGAAGGTGCGAAGCACGGGGACCAATGGATGACATGCATTTTCGAAATGGACGTACTTTATTGGCATAAGCGTCTACATTTTAGAATATTTTAATATTCCCAATCATGACTCAGATTATCTATACTCGCACATCTGAGAAAAACACTAGTAAATAAACGAAATTATGATTCGATTTGTGTTAATGGCTATATTTCATATTTAGGTAGATCAAAGAGGAGGCGAAACTAGGTCCGATTTATTCCTACATGTGTGTCGTGGTGATTTATATCCAGGTGGCCGTTTTATAAATACTGGGGAGATCGAGAACACACGAGTTTTACAATAATTCAGGAAGCCAAAAATGTAATCTGACAAATTTTTGAGATGTTATCACAGGTGAGGCGGCTCCGGGTACTTGGCCTGCGTTGACAATGCACAGACAATTATCGTAGGTCACGTTTTTCAGCTGAAAAAGCTCAAACCCGCACCGAACGTATCCTTCAGCGAAACGCCCCGCGTTGAAATTTTTCATAAATTTATTATAATCGCTGCGAAGTTTTTATGATGGCTTTTGATGTTGGGTTCAAATCCCGAAATACAAAAGTTTTCTCATCCATATTTACACATGTGAACTTGAATTAGGCCAACGCCGCGATGGCAACGAACTCGATTGCGACAAAATTCGTCCACCCGCTATAATGATTATGAAAAAAATCATCAACGAATCGCGAGATAATAAATTGTGTAAAAACCACGTGTAAACAATTTTTACAGCGGCCGCCCTGAACCGTGCTATATTTACACCGCAAAATGCAAATATATAAATCCAGAATTGAAAGTGGAAATACTCTGACGCGTGTGCGGTTCGTTCTCGGCGCTATTCTGGCTGTAAACATTGCGAAAATACTTTATAGCAAATAAAGACTTCGGGAATAATAAACCAAGATGAACATTTTCGCACGGTAATTTACTCAGTAAACGTATCAATAAGCACAATTTTTTTATTCATATTTTAATAGACCGACGATTTTCGACTAGGGTTGGTAATAAATCCGCGTAGATATTATAATAATAAATTGGTATAGGTAGGTGCAGACTGGCGGTTATTAAAGCCCTTGAGTTTCATTAGACGGCTTCATTGTTTACAAGCACAATGGTTCTGATAAGCTACCCATGCACTTAATCGTAATCCTGCATACAGGATGAAAGTGGGGAATACGCTGAAACAACCCAAGATAGCTGGCTGAAAAGTGAAAACGTTAAACGATGCCTACAACGGTACCTTGAATGCGAATCATACCCATAATCCTCTTATTCCTCTCCACGAGTATAATAAAGCGTGTCCCAAAAGTCGAACAAGATACTTTAAGGGTGAAATTGAAAAGAAAATAACGTAATTTGCCTGTGTCCGAACCCCCGAAATCACGTGTTGAATTTGTGTGTAGAATAATTGGGAACGCTTTTGAGATATAGTCTCTTGAAAAAGATCGGCGTAATTCTACGAGAAATATCTTCTTTCCTGATGTTGAAGCCGCGGTGAATTTGGGAAGCCGTTAGATATTGCCCGCGGTGTCCATTAATAGTAACAGGAAGATCTGCGTATAGGTAGGACGAGGCATAATCTAAATTTAGTTGGTGTTTTTGTTTGCATTTCATACAAGTGTTCAATTTATATTATTACATAATAAATCACCGGGTTTTATAATATTTTCCCACAAAAAAATTATCCAGATATTGTAGACTTTTTTTATGATAATAAAACATGAATAATACGAAATAAATGATGAGAAGAACTCATTTGACAACGATTGTATAATAATTTGTTTGTGCGAATAAGTTTAAAGGAATATAAATTTACCAGATCATCGCCAAATTAACTGTTGGTGGAGTTTCGATTTGCCGGACATTCCTTTTTTTTCAATTTTTCCGGTCTTATGTACTTTTTTTCAAATAGTCTAGGCTGATTGATGATTTCTCAAAAAAAATACAAGTGAATGTCCCAAATTTTTTTTTACAAAACATGTCCGAATCAAGTGAAATCCATAATCTCTAAAAGACATGATTCTAAAGTAAATCTATAATCACAAAACTCCATAGTATCGACAACGACGGTTGGCGTAAAGAAGCAGGGCGTAAAAAGTAAAGGCCTGTACCGTCGTTGGCATAGATCAATATGTATATTATATTGATTTTTCGTATTGCGTGAATTATCCTCATCCATATCCATATCGTGTATAAATTGGGATGAAAACTAAGAAACCACCATTGATCAGCTTCATTGTCTATTTAAGTATGTTCACCGATATTTCCTTGTTAATGAGTTACACAAAAAAAATACATTAAGACGTTCAAGTTAGTATCTTTATCCAGCCGTATCGTTATTTTAAAATTCATTGGACTTGCTCATAACTACTTAAAATAAGATTTAACAAATTACTCAACTGAAAGAACAAAAGTTAAATGTTTACTTTTTCAGATATTTTAGGAGCGCAGACGGTATCTATAATGCTCAACGGAGAAGAGTCCGAATTAACCTTCCAAAATCTATCCGGCACAAAGGTGAGCTAAATAATTCTCTTTTTCCCCTCTTCATCTCTAAACTTTTTTTATGATGAGCATGAACATTAAGCTTCAAACTTTCGGGGTCTTTTTACCGATCATAAAAACGAATACCTACACTTTTCCTCTCATCGAAAAAATACCCAAACCGCACGCTCGACATCTACATACATTATAAATAACACTTCATGATAGGTATTTCTGTGTATCTAAGTCTGACGGCTAACAAAATGTTAGTACTGTAATTTCGTTAATTATCAATTATTATCAATGAACCGGCCCCAACCGTACCTGAAAATGTTCACAATGAACGACGACACTTCCGATTCATGTTTTGCTAATTTCCCGTTGTAAAGGGAAAAAGTTTCAGCTCAGAGTCAGTAGTCAAAAACAATCAAGACAACAATACGCACCATACAAATTACGTGCACTTTTACGTATCGACTTTGGCGATCAATTTGAAACTACGATATTGGTGTATTTGGGACGAATGCGACTATAATAGCCTTAACTCAGATGCAAAATGTTTGAGGGGTGGTGCGTATCCTCGTAACAGATTCCTGAAGTTTTGGAGGAAACTCCAGAATTATGATTCATGAAAAAGGTCTGCCTTTAGTCCCTTTGACAGGCACTGATGTCCATCTACATATAAACTTTTTGGTGGTTTGCTAACTATACTTTATACCTAGTTGAAAAGCACATCCCATACCCATATCAAACAAACTTCTCTTCTCATTAGGACGAAAATGCTGCTTTGCCGGCCCTTTCCAATGACGACAAGACGTGCGCTTTATTTACTTTTAAAAAGGACTTTAGAGACCGGTGTCTAATTAGATCAGCGGGGAGAATTTCTCTAATCTGATTCGAACTTGGACTTACAATAATCGAGTGTGAGGGTTTAATTGGATGAGAGCTGCCGGTTTCAATTTCTGGAATAATTCGATGGTGGTATATAGACGGTGTGTAGTAGCGGTCGGTTAATTCCCCTCGAATCCCTCAGAAAATCACTGCCGACATGACATATCGCTCTGACATGAGGAATCCCTTTAGCGGCGCATTTCCGTCGACGGTGATGACATCATGTCGGAACCACTTGTGGATCGTGGACGGGTCCACCTCTCGCATTGAACGTCGGTAATAGGCCGTAATGCGAGATATTTGATTGCAGGAGATCGATAAATCGCGTCCCCCGGACGCGTTCGTCATGATCTACTCGGTGGTGGACAAGGCGAGTTTCCTCAAAGCGGAAATCGAACTGACCAAACTCCAAGACGCCGATTTGCTGAGGTCGAGGCCCGCCATCATCGTCGGCAACAAAATCGACTTAGCCAGAAGCAGGGCCGTCTCGGCGCAAGGTACATAAAATTCGACCTTTTTCTGCAGTATTTATAGAGCACGCACGAAAATCGGACTAAGAATAAATAGCATTGACATTTGAGGAGAGCAAACACCGACGTCTCCTCTTATCCTGCCTGATGATAAGAGAGCGTTTTCATTTCGGACCCCATTTCGGGTCGACCCCATAAAGAGCATCTACAACCCAAACCTGGGTAAAAAACGCGCACCTACATTTTTAGTGAAATTCAAAGTGGCTAATCATCTGAACGAAAGGAGTAATTTGAAAAAAACTTTATAATTTTTTTTATAAAAAGTGATGCGATTTTTGGGTAGAATTGATCTTTCCAGAGGAAATAGTTCAAAAGTGGTCCATAATCGTAGTGACATCAAAGAGTCATAATTTTTTTAGTCAAATTATCAGGCAGTCGTGGTTGCATTTATAGGAACCTCGGTAATTTGAAGGGTGAAAAAGTTATTTGCAAATTTTTGTAGCCTATGATGTGGTACCCTCTAGGAAATATAGAAAAATTGATCCCGGGATTATTATTTATCATACAAAAAAAAACATGTAGAGGGGTACACATTTTTGAATGCATATTCCTTCCCATAACTTATAAAACTACTTAAAAAAATAAAATAAAAGTTTTCATCTCAACACCCCGTAACTTTTTTATTATGAACTTTTGGGCTGAGGACATCTTGGTTAAATCGTTCTACAGGGTGTTTCAGGAAGAAAGGTCCAGGTTTTCAGGAGATCCTCCTTGACTGATTGCCAACAAAAGTTCTTAGTAAATACAGGGTATACCATCACTTATGGCATAATTTTTCCTGCCTGAACGCTCAAAGTTATCGTTTAAATAAATTGGGAATCAGTCCGGTATAACCAGGACTATGTCTGAAAAATTCAAATTTTTTTTCTCGAAAAATGAAGGTCGTCAGACGTACATAATTTTCATAACAATGGTAGCATTTTGTTGATACCATTGGATGCAGAAAAAATTTCTTGATGAAATAATAAAAGCCGATTTTTTAAATATCACTTTATTCAGCTGGAAATCATCAATTAAAATACCTCTTTTAGTCATAAAATCAGGCCTCAGCTGGAAAAATTACATAACTACGGGCACCAAACAAACGTCAATTAACAATAAGCAACCCTGAAATGAAAAAATCAGTCACATGTCAAGGAGTGACTTTTTAGGGTTGCTTATTTATTTTAGCAATTCTTCCAATTGTTGGTTGTCATTGACAACCAACATCTCATTACCTGCGGTAATAACAACTAAGTAGTACGGCATTATTCCAGTTGAGTCCTGATTTTATGATATCTCGAAATAATTATTGAATAATTACCAGCTTAATAATCAATCTTCTGAAAATCGCATTTCACTATTCTATTTAGAAATGTTTCCTGAATTCAATGGTGTTAAGAAAACGGTACCTTTATTATGAAAAACGAGTCCGTCTGTCATCCTTGTGCTTCATTTTTGACGTGAAAAACTCGCCGATTTCTTCAGATATAGCCCTTTGTATACCAGACGGATTCCCCATAATTTTTGATGATGCGGTTTTGGATTTTTTCAATAAAAACCGACTGTACTACCTCAATTTTGAAGCCGTCTATCTCCTCACACCGACAACTTCTACCTAAGCAAAATAGGTCAAATCGTCATATTTTCCGACGATCTGTATCTGTATACGGTTAAAGTTTGTCGGTAGAATTGTGAGACACTCTGTATATTTACTGAGAAATTTTGTTGGGAATCACTCAAGGAGTACATCCTGAAAATCTGGACCTTTCTTCCTGAAACACGCTGTATTTTGACCTCAGTAATTTGGTAGAGCGTTGTACACGTTATTACGAGACACCCTGTCTATTTTCGCAAATACTTATGTCTCGGTAAATATCGTTAAATCTGTAATATTAGTCAATAAATTTATATGTGGATGTATCACAGAGTGTATACAGTCTGATTTAAAAGTACTCCGGACAACGTTTGAGGACTGATAATTCTTCGAAATAGAAACAGAAAAGCTTCTACAAAGCGGGGTCCGGGGATGTTCAATGATATCGATAAATCGATTTTTATTCTTAAGGAATAACAAAAAGTAACACAAAGATTCGAAAAAAAGTACATTACGGAACGTGTCGTAAATGAGCAATATTTCGCGCGAGTGGGATTATCATAGCGCGAGTCGCAAAATAACAGTTTTCCGACAAATTGCGTAACTATTTTTCTGACGTCCACATCACTCAAACACCAATAATACTTGGAAAAACTCGTAAATACAAAAAAAATGACTGTCATAATTGATTTTGAAGTTTGGATTTGTCAACCTAAACTTTCATAAAAAGAAAATTTGCTTAATTGTTAAAAACGGTAAACCACTCAATATTCAACGATTTAAAGCAACTAAGCGATCAACATGCAAAAATTAACAGTAAAAATGATAACTGTGACAATTTGAAATCGATGTTCATGCTTAGATTTAGTCTATGGCATAGGTCTATGGATTTAGTGAAATCATTGACCTGTCCGATAATGAAATCACCAAGTTGCAAAATGAAATCACAGATTGAAAATGAGTGACTTTTCAGGCACCAACTCAGATTGATGTGAGCGTAAGAAAAGTTTAGTTTGTTCAACCCCAGTCGGTCGGGGGACAAAAAACTTTGAATTGAAAGATTACCCACAGCAAAATTCATCAAACGAAGTATAGCTTAGATCACCAGTTTAGGTAGATAATATAAACAATGCTTGAATTAATCAGTTACTATTCTTACTTTCGGCCATATTATCGCCATTTGAGTTAAAAAAATTCTGCCACTTCAAGATGTGATATTTCTGAAAAAGTAATATTTTTTTCCTCTAATAAGGTATTTGCTCTCTTACCAGCTCTGTACTAAATTCGCGTTACATATCTCTGAAATGAATCATTATTGGTTATTGGTTATCATTATTTGGTTATCTGCATTTGAAAAATGTAGTACCTATGACACCCTGGTAAATAAGCCTTTACTGACCTACGCCGTTATATGTGGAATCTTTTTGTCTTATGTTTTGTCCCTAAAACGCGAGTTCTGAGACACCCTGTATTATACGGCAGTAAAACATGCATAACTTTTCATTGCATTTTATCCGGTCTTGAAGGTGTCTTTATGGGATCGTATCACCGTTTAATATCGCGAATATTAACTTTCCCATAATCAAGAGGCGTCGTACATACCTACGTGATAAAAGCGTGCGCTTTTTAAAATGGCGTTTTAAAAGTAGAGTGGAGTGGAGATTTAATTGATGAATTTTTATTGTTTACAGATGGCAAATGTTTGGCGTGCACTTTCCGAGCGAAATTTATCGAAATCTCTGTCGGCATTAATCACAACGTTGATGAGCTTCTGGTGGGAATTCTGACTCAAATTAGGCTGAAAGTGCACAATTTTGAAGACAGGGACCACCAACAGCAATGGTACAAAAGCAGGGGGATGATCAAAGCGAGTATGAAGGCGAGACAGATGTTCACGTGGCTCTTCGGCAAGGAGGACTCCAAATTTAAAAATTGTGAAAATCTTCATATACTGTAGCAATATTTCTTTTTTTTACCTTTTTGTACTGTTTTCGTTAAAATGACGCGTTCACAAATTCATGGAATTAAGAGTGAACTAAACGATTTCTACCAAATCAAATCATATCGCTTCTTACATTTATTTGGAAAATCGTTTGGTTCATATCAAGATTAAATTATTTAAAATACGCTACAATAGTTTAGTGGTAGGTCTATAGTTTAAGAGTATATTTTTGTTTATCAGAAATATTGACTGATAATTTTGAGACATTATAAATTAAATCAAAACGAAGTTTTTTTGAAATGTTATACATATTTGCTAGACCGAGTGCTAGACTATAACTTTTTGAAAACCAAAACTCAGAATAAACTTATTTTTAATATAAATTATTGCCATTTGAGCATGATGGGTATACTTTTTCACTGGTTAAATAATATTGGTCAACCCGGAGACATCAGAGTATTCTTAATAGTAGTTTCAAGACCTAGTGTTTTGATACCACGGTTTTAATATTATTACCAAAGATTACCAAAGTTATGATTAACATAGCCTTTGTTATTAAGGGCCAACTGCAGCGCTTTAACTTAAAATTAAAGTGGAACTTAAACCTTAACAACAATTGTTGTTAACAATCGTAGTCAAGGCTTAAGCTCCGCTTTAACTTTTAAGTGAAAGCGGTGCAGTTGGCCCTTAGAGTTACTATTAAAAAAAACAGTCAACGTTTTTTAATCCTTCCATCAACTACTAAATTATTGTATCAAGTTGGAAAACATTTTTTGAATAAAGCTCTCTCAAAAAAAAAGTTAAAAACATTAGTAAAAATGACCAAAACACTGCAACTATTAACAATAATATAGTCACTTGCCTAATAATAAAATTGTAAGTGTAAAATGTTTTCTACTTTTCTCTAATTATGTTTCTAGATGCCTACTTTAGGATAAATCTTCTAGGAATTTTCATAATAAAAGTTTATTGACTTCATTTTGGTTTTGTACCTACTTTCATAACTATACCTACTTTTGACAATAATTGTTGTATGTTGTACAAAATAAAGAGTATTTGTAAGATAATTGTTTGCCATTTTCATTCTGATGTTTTATTATGAAAAAACATTGAGTACACAATTTTAGATTATAGAAAAATTGATACAACAGTAAATAAATGAGTAATAAAACAATAATTAATTATCTACTTTTTAACAGACCTTTTAGATGTGCGTTTTCTTTTGGGTGAAGTATTACTGCCACTGGTCAAAGACTTCCTCTTACTGCCACCACCATACTTTTTCTCGATATCTGATATCAAATTTGCAAATCCTTTGAGACGCTCTTCTTTCCTCATATCCATCTCTTTTTCCAAGGCACTCACTAAAAATTTACAAGATTTATTAAATATAAAAAGCGTAAATTTTACCTAGAAACTTACTGTCAATTTGTTCTGCCTCTTTCTTTTCCTCATCCCACTTGCTCCTACGTCTCTTCTTTTTAAGTTTCGATTCATTGAAGAAGCCCGGATACTCCTCTACCTCTCCGTCATCTATCATCTTCCTCACGACCTCTTGAATTCTGGGTTCGCTATCACAATTACTGAACGGAATCCGTTCTAGCATCAAATCCATATTGCCTTTGGTTCCCACGTAGGCTTTTTTAATGTCACGAAGTTCAGTCTCGGAACCAATGTACTCTTTCTCGTAATTCTGGATATCCTTGATTTCGATCTTCTTGAAAACAGCTCTCCAATATTCCATCCAATTGAAACCGGAATCATTTTCCTCGTCGAATAAAGCAACTGAACCCACACCGCAATCGTCATAGACTTCGCGCTGTTCCTTGTTCTGCAGCACCGAGTGGATCTTACCGAGAACTTTGAATTTTTCTGTGGCAGCTGCCTTTTCCTTATCGGCAACTCTGTCGGGATGGACGAGCAGCGACAATCTGTGATACGCCTTTTTTACTGAAAAAAAGTTTTAACGGAAATTGTTGATGACTTTTTTAAATGCACTCACTTTCTTTTTCTGATGCTTTACTGCTAACGCCCAGGACTTCGTAAAGATTGCCCGTACCAAAATACTTCTGACATAAATCTTTGAGCCCCATTTTGAGATGGCTTCACCTGGCTTTGCAGTTTGCAGACGATTTTATAACACAAACAATTTTATCCGAAAACAAATGAGACGCGCCAAACTTAACCCCAAAATTTGACAGATGACAAGCCTGTCAATCAGACACTAATGATCTAATGATGCGTTCATAAAAGCATGCAGCAGGAGACATTCTGTCCTTGTCACCTATACATCACGCTTCATAAGTGTATCTCTTTTTAGTTACCTGTATGTAACTGAGCTGCTTTCATGACTTAGCTCTGTTATGTGGGTGGGTGCGTTCCATAATCCAGCAATGAGCAATGAAAAGACCTCGGAAAAGTCGAGAATTTCGCTAAGAGTTCTAAGTAGCTCGTTTTTAGTTATGAGTTGTGACCACACCACAAGTTTCTTGAATCACTCTTCAGGTCTTCTGGCACACAGAGAGAAAAAAATTACATGTTCCCAAATTTGAAAGCAGAATAGCAGAATTAAGCTTGGAATTAAATAAATTTCAAAACGATCATTCATAAAGTGGTTGTTTTTTTATTACATGCTAAATTAGAGAATCATTAGAAACAATAATGTAATTATTATTACTATTAGTGTTAAGACAGAGCTGATAAGACAGATTGGGAATGTAAAAAATAAATACATACAAGAAATACTGATTATCAAACACAAAAGTTACTTATATTTTAAATTTAGTTATTTAAACGTTTGCTCCTTTCAACTGAGCGAATTTCACGCTCAATTTCGAATCTCCTCAAATCTGCACGCTGTAAAAAGTCTTGTCGCTCCAGGTATCTAAATAACATTAGCGATAAGTAATCAATAGAAGTGAAATATTTAGAAAAAAAAACATCCACTTACCCATCTTTGCCTTTATTGTGAGTTTGAATTTCTTCCTCGATTTTTTCCTCTTTTTTGAACTTGTCCCAATCTAATTTAGATTTTTCCAAAGTGCTGATTTTAGGTTTTTTGCCCAACTGGCTTAAAACACTACCAATTCCGCTCAATCCCCCTCTAGGTTTTAAAGATTTTGTTGTTTCAAGGGCGTCATTCTTTAGTAATCGAGCTTCCGCCGAGTCCGCTGCTACTTCTTTTTCAACTCTCACTTCTTCCCCAGCAAATTCAAAAATTTGTGTAACTTTAACTTTTTCTTTTGGGCCATTTGCTGGTTTGATTTGGCTAGTCTCTGGTTTATTGTTGGTTGACGAGGGCTTTGGTTTGATAGTATTATTTGCAGTTTTTGAATTCTTAGATTGAAATCCTGTATCTTTCATGAAATCAGCCCACAGATCCTCCTCCTTTTTTTTCTTGTCTTCTTCTTTTACACTGTCAGTTTCAGTTCCTCCTTGCAATCCCAGTTCTGGGACTAGACCATGTTCTTTGAGTTTCTTTTTGGATGTCTTTGCCGGCCTTTTTGTGCGCTTACGTCCCTTTTTCTCTTCATCATCAGAGAGAGGATCCTCTGGGTCTCCATCTGATTCTACTTCAGAAGGAACATCATCTTGTTTGACTTCTGGATTATAGTCTTCGTCACTAGTATCACTGTCTTCTTCAGGTAATTCTTCTAAATTCATCTCGCAATACTAGTCTTGTTTACAGCTAGAAAACATTGAAGACACAAATGAGGCGTAAAATGGACATTTTTCAATCAGAAATGGACCATGCAATAATAAATTTAAATATAAGAAAAAAATAATCACTCACGTATTATAGCTACCCACTGTAACAGTTTATCTGCGATAAATTAATAATTACGAAAAATTAAAGGAAATATCTACTACTGCTTATACAGTTAAGTCGGTCGGTTTTGACAGTTTGACTTGACAGTGACATTAAAACACTCTAAGACACAGTGCTACCAACTTAAACAATAAATAATTTTGATAACGACGGCGCTTTACGATGTTATTTGCTTTCGCTGTCCCGCGGAACTATCCTTTGCCAAAATAAAATGCAGAATGTGGAAAAATTGTTAAGTCTCGTTCGGGAACAATGCCGCTCATCGCTCATTTACCAATTTTTCATGGTTTCATTTTCTTATTTGGCAACACTGATTACTTAAAATTTCACCTATCTGTCAATTCTGTCATTATGACAGTTTATCATTTTGTTCAAAAATTTCCTTTTTAACAAATAGCCTTAAAAGCATTTCGCTAAAATGTAATTATAAAATTGTTGCAGACAGTTATCCAAACGAACGTAAGTAACGTGCTCACGATCATTCAGATCAATTCATGGGACTTTGAGACACCCATTATGAGGCTCTTATCATTCTTATCTATCGTCTTTAATAGGATAAACCACGATCCAGGTTCACTATGGAAGAACCCAATTGCGAGACCGACAGTGTTACATAGATAAACTGAACAATAAACAAGCAAAATGTCCAAAGACTCTGAACTGGAATCACCCGGGAAGGTGTTATCCTTCTACCAGTTTGATTCACTCAACACCTTCACAAAGATGTGGTATCACGTCTTCCTTTGGGCTTTCTTCTCGTCGATATTTGTCCACACGGTATAATTAAGTCTTAAAAATGATAAATAATGATATAACAGTGGTGAGTGTATGATAATTTTTCAGATTGCTGCCGCTATTGCGTCTCTTTCATTAAGAAAGCACAAGTTTGGCAAATTCTTCCCAATAGCCATTATGCTGATGGGGGTGATAACTCCAGCAGTAACTGGCATTGTTACAAGTGCAGCAATAGCATTCGTATACAGGGCGTCCAGCCTGCCCATGAACCCCTTGTATGCTTTCTTTTGGGGATGTGGTCAAACATTCGTAACAGCTTGCATGGGCTTCACCAGAATATTGGCCACCCTATAAAAGTGCAGAGAACTCACTCATCAAATCACAATCAGTGATCTTAGATAATTTTCATGATTTATACTAAATGTGATGGTGCTAAATGCATATACATAGCTATAGGAATGCATATTTAGGATTCTTTCTTGACAAAAATGGAAATTTAGTTTTTATCGGTGTGTCCTATGATCAATATTGTAAAAAGTACACTTTAGTAATAGTATTATTTTGTATATAATGCACTGTACAAATACAATAAGAAATTAAAGTCATAGCGCCTATACTGTTTATGTAACAATTTATTGACCATTATTTAGTTACTGTTGGATTTTCCATTTTACCAGAAAATACATACCTCCTCTCTGATTTTACTGACATTTTAACAACATTTTATCATAATGAACATTTAGACTAAAATCTTGATTCATAATCTTATAGAAAATGTTGAGATTTTTCAACAGTCTGAGATCTATGAGTCTGAGCGAGAGTCAGTACTTTGTGACTGATTGACTCGCTGATTGAGCAAGTATAATTTCAAATTTCCCGCTTTTTTACAAAACGTCCATTCATAGCTATGGTCAGGGCTCCGTCATGAAGTTGGCTATGCTATGGTTCATAGATAAATACATATGATGAATAACATCATTCAGATTGGATTTGATTTGAACAAAGAACTGCAAATCTTAAACCGTTTTTACTGGGTAAAAATTACGCAGTTTTATTATTATCTCGTACATCGTGCAGTCAAAGAGAGAGTACAAAATCACGAATATTCGCAGATGCTTCTTTTTCTGAACGTTCTATGTGTACGTCAAAATTATCTTTATTTGACACTTGACAGCAATCAGCTGACTTGAGCAGTTGTCAATGTCATCAAGAGTCGCAAAAAAAGTTTTTTATGTTTACAAATTTCATTAGGATAGAATGTATTGTGCGTGCTTTAGCTTGTGTTTATGTGATTAATATTATATGTAATAGTGGAATGTTGTGAAAATGTCCGAAAATTGTGAACAATTGAACCAAAGTGATCAAACAATAAAAAATATCACGTACAACGATGTCGCCACAAAATTGCTAAAGGATAAATTTCTTCTAACTGCCTTGGAATTGCACACCGAATTAGTCGAATCGGGCCGCGAGCTCAGACACCTCAAGGACTTTTTTTCTAATCCTGGAAATTTTGAGATTCAATCTCAGGAATTACCGAATACTCGAATTTGTTAGTATAATAATTCTATCATATGGTATAAATCTATAAATAATTCAGCCATCTAACCATTATTATCATAATCAACCCATGAAATTGCGCAATATCCTACTTCTTTATTGTTCTCTAGCTCGTTCTGAAAGCCAAGCCACTCTCGACAGTTTAGATCTCACCAGGTTTTCCGAGGATGGAGCCGGAACTGATGAAAGGGTGGCAGTCCTCGAATTTGAACTTCGAAAAGCTAAAGAAACCATCAACGCCCTCAGGAATAACCTGACGGTGGCTACAGGTGACCAACCATAAAGCTCATATGACTTAATCTAACGCAATTTCGTACATTTATTTGCACAGAATCGGAGACGAGTACTCCAGATAAAGGATCCTTAAGGCAACTCAACTTGGGAGCAATCAAACCCCACGAACAGAGGGCATTGAATTTCTTAATCAATGAGTATCTCCTGCTGAACAGCTACAAGTTGACTTCAATCACTTTTGCCGATGAAAATCAAAATCAAGATTTCGATGACTGGGATGACGTCGGATTGAACATAGCCAAACCACCGGAACTCCTCACTTTATATCGGGAAGGTTTGAAACAGTCTGGGAGTAATTCGGATTCCGTGGCCACGCAAACCGACTTCGAGTCTTTGGAAAATGAAGAGAACGAAAGGAAGGTCAAGGAGATGAAAAACGTGATTGAAAACCTGAAAGTGAATATCAGTAAAGTGGAACAGAAATGTTCGGAACTCAAGGCGGTAAATCAAGCCTTGGAGAAAACCAACGAGTTGTTATCGATAGACATGGGAAAAAACCGAAGTAAAGACTCTATCGGGAGCGATTCTCCTGAACGTTTCGAAATGATTGACAAGAACAGTTCCATTTTCAAAAAATGTGACAGCATCACCACCTTAGAAGACAATATTTCCAACAGCAGCTTCAATCCAAACGATTGGACGAACCTATCGATGAACCACGTGTTGGACAGCACGCACATCGACAAAAATGTAGCCAAAGAAAACGAAATCGTCGCACCTTCTAACAAATTCATCGATAATCTAATCGGGTAGGTAACCCACGATTATTTTATTTTGGTATTTTTTTGGTTCCAATGTTTTTTTTTATTTCTTTTGTAGTTTATTGGCACTGCTTTATTTAATACTAATTTGATTGAAATTACTATGATTATCAAAGTGGTTTTTGTATTTCAATTTCTATGAAAAGCTAACTATGGGATTATCCAATATATTTTGGTGTTTTGGTACTTTATTGGTATGATATTCAATTTCTCTGTGTATTTCTTTATTTTTAACAAGATTCATTTTGTGCAAGTCTTCTCTTTATAAAGGATCCTGTCGATCACATGTATATTCGGTAGAGATTTAATTTTATCCGAGAGTTGAAATCTCTGAAAGCATTTCTTTCATTTAAGCCAATTTAGGCCGAAATATTAAAAAAAGGACCAATCGTAGCCGATATATGTAAATTGATGGATTCTTAAATATTAAAGTTAAATCACTGCCGTAATCTGGCCCTCGGAAAGATTAGTGGTCAAAAAAGCATAGTCACTTGGATAATTATATTCAAAATACCATTTTTTGTATTTGTCTTTTTTCCGAGCTAAAAAGCTACGAATATTTATGAATCCAATTGCTTTTCGTTATTTAAAGGTCGGGTGTTGTTATTGGCTGAATTTAAAAATATTCGTAATTTTTTCGCGATTTATTCGTATATGAAAACTCGACTTTACTGTGATAAAATTCACCCTCTTTTTGTGGAAATTTAAACTGACTTAACTTTCGTTGGGCCTGGTTGGGCTCATATTATTGGGTGCAATTTTTCTACTAATTCCATATTATTTCTCTTGGGTTATTAACAAACTGAACTGTGTTGGTGATTAGAATGAACTGTTAATACATAGTTTCCTACTTTAGTTGATCTGTGTTATGCTGGTATTTTTAGTCATGCGGAGCCGTTCAAAAACGAAGTCTTCAGTTTGTGTTTTATCAACATTCCTCAAAAAGTAGAAAATGAAATCCTCAACGGTATTCTCGATAATTCGGTAACCACAGACAGTATGATCCATATCTTATCAAAATCTCTGCTGAGAATTATTCCAAATATTATCTTGAATAAACGCGAGGAAGCTATACCACTTTTGATAAGTGGAGTACTGTTGAATTCAAGCGGTCGTGAAAGAGATCAACTGCTGCAACAGCTTTTCAACCTAAAAAAGAAACCGTCCAGTGCCGAAAGGAACATGATCTTGACAGGTTTTAATGTTCAATATGTGTACAAATAAATATTCTCTAAAGAAATCAATTTTCAGGCATTTACGGTATAGCTAAATATTCAGAACAATCTCTGATAGAAAACGAGATTTTGCCTCAATGTTGGGAGCAGCTGTCTCATAAGCATGTGGAGAGGAGACTTTTGGTTGCCGAAACGTGTATAGTTTTGATGCCTCATGTTTCTGTAAGTTTAAATTCCAGTGACCAGAAACCATTGGATTTCCTAATTAATTTCGTAAATTTCAGACGCAAATTTGCAACTCTCTCATGCTTTCAATGTTCCAACAAATGCTGGATGACCGCGAGGAAACAATCAGAGAAACTGTGATAAAGGGATTATCGATGCTGATGGCATTTTGCGATGATTCCGATAAGTACACCCAATGCGAAGAGTTGGTTTTGAACACTTTGAACGACCCAAACTCGAATATCGTCAATTTGAGCACTCAGATCTTATTTCCGGTCCTGGGCCAATGGGCGCTGACCGTCGGCACTCTGCGATCTCACCTGTTTAAGAATCTGCTACACAAACTGAACAATTATCTGAAAGACAGTGAAGGGTCGAATAAGTCATCCGAGATGATCTTGAGGATCTTGAACGTCTTGGAGACGTTGTTACCGTTTCTACTGATGGCGGTGGTGAGTCAAGAGAAGATTTTGAGCAACGTCGATAAGAATATGGAGATTGAAATGCGACCGGATTTGGTCAAGATGTGCAGCACTTTGACCAACCCTGCCACGTTTTATAAATCTCAAGTTAGTGTCGGAATGATTTTGTATCAGTTCGATAAATATATTGGAGAATTTCCCAATGCGTCCTGGCCGGAATTGGAATGGCTCGTTGATATTATGTAAGTATACAGACTGTATGTTAAAAACCAGTCCATTCAGAATTTTACTCCTCAAACTGGATTGCGCGAGAAACCCTCGGTCAGGTCGATTTTACTTTTGGGGGGGACGCGTACTCCGATATGTTTCGTAAGCTAAATCTCAACCCTTTCACGAGGGCAGCATTCACTCCCAAAATTTGTAATGGGAGTAGAGGGTGTGTAACACATCATCTGGAAGCCTATCAAATTCTCTTTCCGATGATGTACATACTGGTTTTTGAAAATTGGACAGTAATTTTCGAAAAAAAGTAACAGAAACGATAAAATTGAACCATGTTTGGGAATCAAACCAATATTCTAGTTGAAGCAATTGTTGAAAATGACACCGATCGCTCAAACATTCGTTGTCTCTTATCCTTTTGATAGTTTTTAGATGATGGCCTCTCTGTATAACTAATAACTATTGCCACCCTATACTTCAATAAAAGTGTTCATGTACTTTTTGCAGGATTCCAGATCTATTGAACAATCTGAATCACATCGAGAGGAACCACCACGTGCTGCTGCACAGCTGCATAAATCTCTTTTCTCATATCTGCGTAGTATTCGGCGTGAATTTCACAAAAGCCAAAATCAAACCGAGGCTCCGAACTCAGATCCAAAATTTGGAGCAGATTCTGCTCAACTTTAATCAGTTTTGCCCGAACCTGAACGTGATTCCCGTTTATTTGGTTTCGGTGTTGAGTTATTGCAAGGAGAACGAGGAACTGTCCAGTCTGATAGAGCGATTCCTGTGCGCCCTTCCGATTTACGGGGCGCCCGTGGACTGTCTGGAGATCACGGTGAAGCGATTGGCGGAACTGGGACTCCAGGAACTGGTCGTGGCGAGTTTATGGGAGGGCGTGATGCATCAGAGGCAACTGGTCAAAGCCGCCACCGCCAACCTGTTTTCCGTCATCATCAACAGTTGCGACAAGAGTTTGCTCAATTCCAAAGTGACCCCCGCTTTAGTCACACTAGCCAGCGATAGTGATGTGTAAGTTTGCTTAGCTTTGAATTATTATATGGGTTGTAAAGCTCAGGTCCATTACCAGTATTCGTATTTTTACCTACTAACATTATTGGAATTCAAGATCGGTAATTCAAAATAGCCGATGCCCAGTGCATGCTTAACGATAACTTTTAAGTTTTAAGGATGTCAAAATCTTAAAACTTTTGCAATGATGGGGAATTCAGCGATATGGCACGATTTAGATAGGTAATTCAGCGTTAATTTCAACCCTTATGAATTGATGTCTTTTTTATTTGCCATTTTTGTGTACGCATGCACACCGTGAGGTGTTCTAAATTTCGTGTTCCATTTGCATAACTTTTGTATTTTTGAACAAAAGAAAACAGTTTGAACAACTTTATTTTTTAAATTTGGCAATATTTTTGATATTTGTTGCAACCCGAATTTTGCATAACTTTTGGATCCTGGAGTTCTGAAAAATAACATGTTTTTGGTGATTTTAAAATGTTTCCAGTCCTAGGAGAAAGTTGCAAATTTGAAGATAATCATGTTTCATTCCACTTTCACCATATCCCAATTTTTCAATGTTTGCAATTAATGTGAATTGATCGCCTTTAATGACTGGCCTATAATTAAGGATCATGGGCCGCAATGACTAGCGCAATGTATAAGAATAAACTTCTGAACACAATTATTTGTAAAAATCGTAAAGTACTTATTGTCAATAATTTAGAAGAATATTCCTTGACTTCACCGGAAATAACGATGATGTACAGCCCACTTTGAATTGTATTCTACGGAGATAATTTATTATTATTTACAATGTTTATTGTTACCTCTACAGATTAGTCAAAACTGCGGCCATCCCTGCTCTAGGAACCTTAATTACCGATTGCGACGTCAAAGAAATCCACGATAAAGTCTACATGCAAATTCAGACTTATTTATCCGATCCGAGTTTGAAAGACAACCATACTTTACTCAGGCAGTTGATTGTGACTTTAGGAAATATAGTCAACTGTTGTAAAGCTTCCTTCAGGAAAGAAGTTATTTTACCTCAACTGGCGGGATTTTCATCCTTCATGTTACAAATGTCCAATCAGACTAGAAAAGTCGATATGGCCTTGGCTCTGGTGGAGGCTTTCACAAATGTGGTTTTCAGTCCATTCAATAAAGAAAATTGCAGCGCAATTATTATGCCAGGACTTCAGTGGGTATCCTATGAATTCGTATTTTTTTAGATCTAATTATTAAACACATTTCAGGTGTCTGGAAACTGTGGTCACGGAGAATCACTCCTTGATTTCCCACAGGGATACAGTCTTATCGATGATCAGAGAATGTGATAATAAAAGTGATCCTCAATATTCGCAACCTCATTTGGATCGAAGCAACAGTAGCAACAAAATCAATGTTAATCAAAGTGTGGAGGAAATGAGGCAAAGAGTCAGTAAGATGTTCAATAAACCAACTGCGGGATCAAAGCCAAATACTCTTCCGAATTTGCAAGGGATTTTTAAGAAGAAATAATGATTGATAGTTCGTGGAGTAAATTAATATAAGAGGTGCCTTTATTTCTCAGCACTTTATTCTTATAACTTGAAATAATTATAAGTACTAAAATCTTATTGTGGCACTAGGTTGTGAGTGAAGATCTTGATATTATGTTTACAATTTTTATTCTTTTTTTATTAGTTTTGTCTTCCTAAAGAGTTTATCATTGTCGTATTTTTTATGTATAAAATAATGATGTATCATAATATTATTTTTACTAGAGAATAAATCTAATATTTCTTAGATTTTAGAGTTTACTATTTCCAGACAACATTTGCCTGACCAATTGAACCGCATATAAAGAAGTGCCCGGAGCAGTGGTCACTCCGTATCCGCCGTGTCCGTAATTATGGACGATTTTCAGCTTATTTCCATTCGAAGTTGATTTGAATTCTTTCTCCACTCTAACAATGTCGCGATGGGGTCTCAACCCGACTTTCTGGGTGATAAGTTCGGCTCCCTTGAGACTCGGAACCAAAGACTCGCACCTTTCTTTAATAGCCAGGCCGTCGTATTTGCTTACGCCCAAATCGTACGAATCGTACTGTCTGCAACCTCCCAAAGTCACCGAATCGATTCCAGGGATCACGTAGGTGTCGTAATCGCCGTAGAAAAACGTCTTGATCCAAGGCGCCTTCACTTTCAAGACTTGCCCCCTCATCGGGACCAATTTGTGATCGTCACATAACATTTTCGCACCCAATCCAGTGCAGTTCACTATAACGTCGTATTGATCGTTTTCGAGATCTGAGAATGTTTCGATTTTCCGAGTTGTTATTTTACCCCCAGTTTGTAGGAATTTTGACGTGGCCCATGGGAGATATTCGGTGCATTGGGTCAGAACGGTCGTGTAAAAGCAACCGTATTTCCAATTTCCCGGGCATAAGGACAACTCTTGTTCCGTGGTTCTGCGATACACCGGTACTAAATTCTCCAAGTATCGATTCTAGAATTTGTGGCATCTCGATTAGTAAATTTCAAATCGCTCAGGTATACGAGAGGAATTTATTACTCTGACCAAATGCGGTAATTCGCTCGAAAATAGATATCCAGAAATTTGGATAACGCCAGCGGTCGCTCCTTCTTGAGTGGAGCGTAATTCCTCCCAGTAATTGTACGAATCGGTTATCCATCTCCTAAGTATTACAATTATTCTTATTTACTTAGTTATTTTGATAAAGCTAATTGTGCCTTTCATACCTTGTGATTTCTTCAGTTGGGCCTGAAAAATTGGTTCCTGGTCGAAATAACCCGGCCGCTACAAAACTGGTAGTGTCTTGGTTGAATTTCTCGGATATCACTTGAATGTTGGCATTTCGGAATTGTTTTTTCAATTCAATGGCTGTAGTTAGTCCTATAACACCGGCCCCAAGCACTCCTATATTTAAATCGGATGACATCATGGATGTATTCGCATTTGCGACACGCGCCTAAATTACTACTGATGCCGATAAATATCTAAAACGCTAAAACACAAAATGGCCACTTTTATTTATACCCTTATAACTTCTTATCTCAATGTTATTGCTTACTGTAGATAATGAGGAATTAAAACTTGAAATACCTTAATAAGTAGAAAATATGACAGTAACTATACTAACTATACCAGATTAGCTCACAACTTCTACCAGTGCTTTCTGTTATAAATTAACTTCTGTATTCACTGGTCAAAATGAGTATAGCTGTGATAACACGGTTTTCTAAACACGTTGTGTGGCTATCTGGTAAAGGTCACTTCATGTATACGGATTAAGTTGTCTTTTAATTATGACCTTTTTTCATTAGCAGTTGTGTGGGAATGGTGATACAGTTGCATTTTGTAGACTTTAGCTGGTCAGTATATGATTATAATCACTAAACGTATATTGCTGACATCATATAGGTTTAGTGAGAGTGGAGATGACTTTTTAGGAAAGTTCGGTTCTCTAGATTTTCAGTTACTTTACTTACCTAAGTAATTCATATTTTACACGACCTGTATGAACAATCTTCGAAATTTCAGATCTGATTATATTATAGAGATGTTCAATGATTTATCTGCGCCAGATTTTCATAATTTAAGTGAAAAATAAGCTTCTTTCTTTTCTGAACGCATATGATATAAAATAAGGTGTAAGCGCGCATAGTAGTAGAGTAGGGCTACTGTAGATATTTAGGTGAACGCATAAATCGATTAGTATACGTAAATGTGAAAATGTTATTTACTCTCTTCCTTTCCGTGGAGTTGATCCATTTTCCCGAATGAAAGCCGAAAAAACGAACGTAATCAAATTCAAATCGCGTGAACGTTCTTCCGCTGGACTGGTCGATAGGTATTAAGCCCCACATATTGCTTAATCAATAATGAAACTGAATATATCAGGCAGATTATCTTAAAATCACGAATAGGTATATTTTTTATTTATGTACATATTTTGTTTATGATGTATACGAAAATAATAAATAAAGTAAGTAAGTACTTGAATTATATTGGCGCGCATTAAATGCCTTTAGTCAAAAAGCATTCATGTCATTTCATGGCACCATTATTGAAGCTCTTGCATATGTATACAGATTCAAAGCACAAAGGTCTTGGATACACAATATTATTGCACTTATTGGTTCTGGCAATTATTCGGTAATTAATAATTCGAATTTAATATAAAATGGATACTTAAGTATTAATTTAGTTTATATTAATTTAAGTAACCAACAAACTTTGGAACAATTTTCAATTTGACTTGAACCAAAAAATGTCTTTAGAAGTCGGCAATCTAATAAGTATGTTTGATTAGATTATAAAATATAACATATAAGCATCAACTATTACCCGGACCTCTCCCACAATGAATCTAAATTTAAGTCAGATTGCAAATATTATTCATAGATCAAGAATGTTATTTATGTCTAGGTATACCAATTCTCTTGTAATATATGCGTTTATTTTTGAATCTTTGACGTGCAAAAATCTCAGTTCATACCAATAAAAGATTTACTTACATGGAAAACGTAATAACGGAATCAGATTTGTTACATAATTTTAGAGATAATCTTTTTTTGATTAAAACAGGTCAAGGTGAAGTGGTGTATACACAATCAGTTCGCTTTCTACAAATAGGAGGCACTTTTCATTCATACACATCCCTCATCATTAGCTACTTACAAATAGTGAATAATTTCATTAAACCGATTCTCACAAGAATAATAAAGCCAATGATTGTCTGTTTTCATATTTATTCCGATTTTAGGTGGTGAGTCTTTGTACAAAATAAACGTATCATTAAGGTATGTATAGAGATAACGGTGATTTTTCTTTCAATAAGTTTTCATGTGAAAATAGTTGATGATTTAAAAATAAAACACGAGAGTATATCAATTTAATGTATACTTATGTCAGAGATTCAATGTACATTGTATACTTCCAATTTAAATACGGTATATTAATACAAACGTTGGTGCTTCAACTAGTATATGGAACTGATGATCTTGGTCATCTCATCTAAAATTTTCCAATTTTTTTTTATCATTTAAATATTTCAAACATCTCGAGCTTGGGTAGACATTCATCTACATGATCATCTCCCCGGCCACCCCGACAATAATCATCATTATTACTTACGGATAATGCGCTAATAACGACACGAACCCAATTGATAGAAAAAATAATAATAAAATAAAATAAATAAATAAAAATATCGAACTAGCGATGATTTCCTTCATTTTACAAAAAGTGGGTGGACCGACGAGGACAGATAATATTGTCTATAAAACACATACATCACAATTTTCTCTATGACAAAATTCTCTATGTATGTACAAATGAAACAAAGGCCCTGTAGAACCGGATAAAAAATAAATTATACAAAACGTAATAGCAGATGACGCACAGTCCACGAGTCTCCAACTAGAACGCCGACAAGCAATTTAAAAATCAGTCGCCTCCGTTTCCCCTAGAACGAACAGAAAAAAAAAAACAAAACGAAGAGAGAGCTCACTTTTGGAGCCACGGATGCAGCAGGCACTCCGCGGCCGTCGCCCGCTTGTCCGGGTCGAAGTCGAGCATCGGCTTGAGGAACCCGGCAAAGTCCTCGGCGTCCTTCCGGCTCCACTCGTACTTTTCCGTCAGCACGTCCTCCAGCCCCCACGGCTTCAGCCCGGTGATGTGCCTGAGCTCGCTCTTCTTGTTGAACACCAGCTTCGAGTTGCGCCCGCTCTGCGCGATCCGCCGCGGGATCGTGCCGAGCAGCTCGATGATGTGGGCCAGGTGGTCCTCGTCGCGGCAGTAGTCCTCGCCCGAGTGCGGCTCGAAGAGGTAGTCGCCGGTGGCGAGCTCGAAGGCCATGCACGCCGTGCTCCAGATGTCGGCCGAGGTGCCGTAGTCGGCGCCCAGGAGCACCTCGAGGGAGCGGTACTGGCGCGTCTGGATGTCCTCGGTGAAGTGCTTGTCGACCCAGCAGGCGTTGCCGAGGTCGGCGATCTTCACCTCGAAGTCGCACGAGGCGAACGCCGGGTCCGGGTCGGCCTTGCCGTCGCTCTTGGACGTCAGGGACGGCGAGTCGTCCTCGGACATCTGCATGGAGGGCTCGTCGACGGGCGGCGCGGCCGGGAGGGACTCGCCGCCGGCCAGTTCGTCGACGCATCTGAAAAGCGACCAGTGATTCGTTACCGACATGTCTTTTTTTGAGTTACTGTCGATGGTTTGTGTTGTAAAAACGGAGAGGACCAAGAGAAAAGTACTTTAATATTGATATTGAGCACCATTTCATAAGACAGAAACTTGAAGAAAAGATAATAAGTTGGAATATTTGAACACTGTTGAAATGGTTGCTGATACCTAACTAAAGGACTAAAGGACTAAAGCACTTTTGGCGGAGAAATTCAAACTTTTTGTCGACGAGTTATTTTGCAGTGGGGGTGTTATTCTGGAAAAATAATATTATCAAGCAAGTAATAATTTTGGCTTCTTTCAAGTACCTTCGTACTTTACTCTCGGTTCACTGACGTCACAATAAAAATTAGTAAAATTACCCAAAATACCAATAAAGATTAAAGTCCAATATTTCAGTCACGGTTGAGGAAACCACAGTTTGATTTCCACATTAGCGATTGTTGTAAAAATAAAGATAAACGAAATTTTATCTAATGATTTTTTCAACCGCAATCAAAGACTGGACTCGAGGGGGTAACCGGAATGTCGTGTACAAATTTTTGGGAATGTTACAATTTACAATTCAAGAGTGTCAGAAATGTGGGGGACTGTGTGGGAATGTTTGGGAATGTGTGAGGATTTTTTGAAGTGTTTGGGAATGTCTAGGAATTTTTCGGATTTTGGGAATGGGAATGTGGTGCACAAAGTTTTCAGCTGAGGTTTCTCCCTCGACTGCACCCAAGAAAATTATTAAATATGTATTGAACTTTACGTCTTAATAAATAACGCTCCATCCCATAACTCCTTTATTATGATTCCATTTATGTTCTCCATGTGGTTTATTTTTAGTAAATAAAAAAAGATATGGATTGTGATATAAGAATCAGTCCTAATCGACTGTAGTCTAAAAATCTTGACTTTAGTCACTGTTTACTTCAGCTCATTTTAAAAAATAATTTTTGGAAAATATTGGAAAATTTATGTAGTTTTGTTTAGGCCCGATCTTTTCATCTCCCAGTTAAGTTAACTTAAAGATAAACTTAAAAGATAAACGTTTATCCGGCAGTTAAATTTGTTGATTTGCATTGTTGCAACAATAGTAACCAAGGTATTTAACCGCCAGTTAAACTTAACCAGAGGTGAAAAGATCGGCCCTTAGTCATGGTTTAGTCATTTCTCAAAAAAGTTTGACAGCCCACATCAACAATTTTTTTATAAAACAGTGATGGAATCCAACAAGTCATGTTGACTTTCTGGCTAAAGCGGTATAGGGACCGTGCGTATTTTGGATTTAGCGCCTCCAGGCGTTCAGGTTTTGAAAGTTTCGGCAGGATTTTTCACTTTTTTTACACAATTTCTGATATTTTCATTGTCGAAATCGTTGGCTATTGGTGGTATCAGCGGTATGATTTTTCCAGTGTCATGATTTCCTGCAAGAACTTACAAAACGGCGGCGCTGGGGTAAAATTCACACGATCACACGGTCCCTATAGAGACCGTGCAGATGATTTGATTTAGTGCCTCCATGCGTCTATTTTCAACATTTTTTGGTATTCTAATTGGTGAAATTGTCATTTCCGGGTATAGTAATTATTCGAGTGACATGAATTTCTAACAAAAGTTACTAGAAAGTGGCGCTAGTTGCGCACTTGTACGATCCCTGTTCTGGTCCTAAGTAGTCCTAAGATATATTGCTAGACCCCCAAAGTGACTGACAAATTCTGTCATTTATCAATGGTTAACAATGTTTTCTATTCAAATTTTGGATGGCAACATATGTAGATCATGTGTTATAAGAAATATAGGTACCTTGTTTTATTTATATTCCTTGCCCTAAGGGCCAATCGTTTAATCTCTAGCAAATTTTACCCTCGTTACTACAATTAAAAACAAATTCAACCCTCAACCAAAACAACCGAGCCTTGATGAACCAGCCCTTAGTTCAGAACTAAAAAATGTTGACATTGCAAAAAAACGTGATGCACTGAGTTCAGATTGAGAGGTTAAACACTACAGAATATTGCACTATAAACCAATTTATTTTTTATTCTTTAAAAATTCCGGTCAAATGTTTTCATGAAATTCGACAAAATTGACAGAAATACCGCCCCGTGACCTCCCCTAAAACGTTTTTAAAATTTGGTTGAAAAATAATACTCCAAATATCCGCCAGCTAGTGCTTTTTCACCAAATCTACTTGTTAGGTCAAGTTCCAATAACTGCAAGTCTTAAGAAGTCCAGGTTGGGGGAATTCATACATCAAAAAGATCGGGTCGTTATTGTTACTTTCTTATCATATTTACCCATTCGGGAGGATGCCTTCTTCAGGCGCTTCTGGTGTGGTGTCTGGACTGGGGGTGGTGCCGTTGCATTCGTTCTCATTTTCATTGTCGTTCTCATTCTCGTTCTCAATCTCATTCTCGATATCGTTCTCGTTCTCCGCATCTCCGTTCTCCTTCACTTTCTTCTGCTCCTCGATCTCGATAATTTGCTCCATCTGCCGTTTGAGCAGCTCATTCAGCCGCTTCGCCTTCTTCTTCAATTTCTTCTTCTTGTTCCTACTCATCTTGGCCGGCTGCACCTCCTGGATCGGCGCCGTGCTCACGAGCGACGTGGGCAACTTCAGTCCCAGGTGGTGCATTTCGGCCGCCTCGCAGGCCAACCGCCTGATGTATTCCTCACTAACGCAAATTAGAACGTTTTCTGGCTTAATATCGGTATGGATTATTTTACACTTAGAGTGGAGATAGTCGAGACCTTCGAGTACTTGTTTCATGATCGTTTTCACGTTGGCTATGGGGATGCCGCGGTAGTTCGATTTGATTATCAGCTTGAGGAGGTGGTGGCCGAGGACCTCGAACACCATGCAGACGTGCACCCCGTTCACGCCGCTGATTTTGAAGTCGTTCAAGAGCTGCACGGTCTTCTCGCGCTTAGGATCGGTCGGGTCCGACTCCCTTACGGCTTTGAGGATTTTGATCTCGTCCAGGGCGGTCTCGGTGAAGTGTTCGGCGGACTTGACGATCTTGAGGGCGACGAAGCGGCGGTCCTGCAGGTCCCAGCAGAGCCACACGGTGGAGAAGTGGCCCCAGCCGAGCTTGCGCGTGACGTGGTAGCGGCAGAGGAACAGGTCGCCGATCTTGACCGGGTGGTAGCCCCCCTTGCGGTAGTCGGTGCTGTCCTCCTGCTCCTCCTCCTCGCTGGTGTACTGCTCGTCCGGGTCCTCGATCGTCTCGTTGCTGGAGCTGTGCGACGGCTCCTGGTGGTGGTGGTGGCGGTCGGGGCCGGCGCGCTCCTCGCCGTGCCCGTTCATCTCGGCCTTGCTGGCCTTCTTCTTGGCTGGCTTGTGCCGCTTCTTCTTCGCTTGGATGGCCAATACGCGTCTGTTCACGTCCAATTTGGCGCTCATTTGGGTCGCTTAGCGGGCACGGTGACACCGGAAACTGCAGACAACGTCAAATGTTCATTATTTCACCCAAAACACTGTTGTTTGATTATGGCCGCCCGACCTGAAATTCGCGAAGCAATGGACAAAAAAATCTCACGGATGGCCAGCGGCCGGCGCACTGAACACTGCGCAACACGACCGCCGTCCAACCGCCGTCACAGGAACCCCTCTCCAGGGCCGGGCACCACCGAAACCACCCTCACGACGCTCAAACGACCCCACCGACCACCGCGATCGCTTCAATAACCCATCCCCGAATCGCCTTTTAATTTTCATTGAGAAACAAACACCCGATGAGGCGAATAAGGCTGTAAAAATATTAAACGTAATATCCTCCTGATACGGCCCTGTTCAACATCTGACGTCGAAATGACAGCCAGGTGGGCAATCTAACCAAATTCGTACGAAATTAATTCCGAACGCAATAATAACACGTCGTTCCGGTTCCGTTAAACTCGAACGTTGAATATTGACTCTGCAATATTCGGAGTAAGCGATTTCCAGTACGAATAAAGATGTTTATTCAAGTTCTGTGTTAGTACGTCGTTCGACTCGAGTACGTTGGCAAGCTTGCGTTTTGACAGTTGCGTCATCCGCTCAAATGTCAAATTATGGAGGGAAATTAACGGTTACTTTCCACCTCGGACCTTTAAATTTGTTTGTGTTTCGTGCAGTCCCTTTAAATTGTTCTAAAAATGGCCCAACCGTCCGTTGCGAATTATTTTAGTACGAGAAAAAGGTCCGCAGTTGATGAACACAAATTAGGGCGCGCCGAGAAGGTCCTTTTGTTGGATAAGGAGACCGTGAAGTTCCCCATTACTGGAGTAAACGATGTTAACCTAAATCTACAGCAACTATCCCAATCGCCTGTGAGGACTAAAATATCCAAAAAGTCGATAGAGTCTAAGATCAACGAGTTACCCAAAGAAGACACTCCGAAAAATGAAGTCGTTGCAAGAAAACTGGTTCGGGCACAAAGAAGTCGGAGAATCAAAGACGGGGCGACACCCTCTCGCCAACACATCCAGAACTTGCTGGAGAGAATGGGGAGCAAAATTGAGGCCCCCTCAACACCCCCTACTCCTGGACCTGGGCCGAGTCAAGAAGTAAACACCAACCCGGTTACACCCCCAAACTCGGTTAAACCGAAAGACGACCTGAATTTAAAAGAAATCAAAAACAAAATTAATAGGAGCTCACGACTGGCCGAGCTCAGAGCGTCAATCAATCGGTTCAGTGAAAGCTCAAAGAAACTGAAAGAAGCCGAAGAAAAGACTGCGAAAATTCTCAAGACTCCCACGAAAGAAGCGCCGTCCCCTAAACTGAAGGAATTCAAGTCCATCGAATTCGACGTTCTATTGAGGTAATAATATAAATTATAGTTTTCGCAGTTTGAAAATACTAATCGAAAATTCGTTGCAGTCCTAGAAAACATCAAGTCACCCCAGAGAAGCCTCATCTAAGCCCGAGAAAAGACTGCACAGTTAAGAGAAATCTCCTCCATTGCTTAAGCCCTACAAAAAACGCTGTCCCCGCTTTAGCGGAAAGTCCGTCGAAACAAATTTTGGAAAGCACATCCAAACCTGCCTTAAAATTGCCCTACAAGTTCCGATCATTGGCTGAAATCTTCAGTGCCATCGACGTGGTCACTCAGATTATGGTGAATCGCAAAGAAACCGTCACTTTTAGGAAGTTAAAACCAGCAGTTGAAAAACTGGTGAAGAGGAATTTGACTGAAAAGCACTTGGCACAAATTAAAACCATAAATCCGGAAGCCTACAAATTCACCCAGGAAAAGTTGCGGGTTTTCGGTGCTGGCGTGAAGAAGGAAGAGTGGGAATTGGTCGTAACCCCGACCTTTGGTGCGAATGACAGAATGAGCGAGCAAATCGTCCTCGAAAGAAAACGCGTTTTGCTTAAAATACTCCTGGATAAGGTCAAGGATTACCACGATGAGTTTCTGAAGAACTTGATACCCCCGATGGACATCCCGAAAGATAAAATAACCAGGTGGCACCCCGAGTTCGACATCGAAAGAGTCCTGGATGTCGAGTCGGCTGACATTCCTCGACCTCCGGTTGAGGAGAAGCTCACTGGGAAGGAAGTGCTCGAAAAGGCCCGTGTAATGTTCAATTGCAACACCCGTATGGAGCAAGCGTTGGCGCGTCTCCAGGCGGCCAAAGAGGCGAATCCTCAACACCCGGAGGAGAAATCGACGCAACCCGAGTCGGCTCTGAAGGGAATCCCGAAGGCTCTGCTGGAGAAGGTGCGCCAAAAGCAGGCGGCTAAGGCTTTGGCTTCCATGACCCGTTCTGCGGACAAAGAGAAAGAAGTTCGGTTGTATTCGCGGCTCCCGGAAATCGCCCGATTGACGAGGAATGTATTCGTGACCGAGAAGAAGGGAGTTTTACCTTTAGAAATCGTAATGGAGAAGTTGTCGAATTGCTACCGTACTTTCCTAACGAAACCAGAAATGGAGCACCATCTAAGAACGATTTCTAAGGAGGTCCCAGGTTGGTTGATATTTCACAACATTCGAAATTGTGACTTTATTAAGATGGCCAAGGATGCAGATTTGAGTTTAGTCATTTCAAAGTTGGAGAGTTTGGCTAAAGAAAAGAGTGAAAATTAAAATTTTCATCTCGATTTTTTTGTTCATTATACATACGAATTTGAATTGCAGTAAACTGTTCTTAAATACCTAAATTAGTTTGTTTTTGTCAGTTTCTGCTGTTTTACCGGTTTATTAATTATTTCTGAGGTTTATCGTTTGTACTCTGATAAAGTATGCTAAAAATATAGAGTTATTTTTGGTCAATAAACGACATTTGTGTGGAGCGTGCTCACATTATTTCAAAACAGTAAATAGTGACTATCTGTATGATAGAGAAATTGTTCTCATTACGGCAACAATTTACTTTATTTGATTCACTCTCACTCTATCCAGTATTCATCATGGAAATAATTGAAAGGACTCAATAACAAGCAGGATTTTATTCGGTGACAATAAAAAAAAACAATCAAATAATTATTGCATTTCTGAACTAGTGCACCCCTCCTATTATTTCATGAATTCCATCTTTCAATTTCAAAGTTTTCTAAAGGCTCGAACACAACTACTTAACTTAATTCCAAAACTTAACGCGGACGATTAGAAAAAATTAGATGTGTTCACATCCTCTTAAAGATATAAGGATTAAATTTGTTATTCTTCTCGGCATTCCAGTTCAACAGAAACAGTTCGCTGGATTACAGGTGATTTAGTACTTGAAATCGAAACATGTTTAGGTCATAGGTTCGTAGTTTAAAAGTCGAAATTTCGAGTTCAAAGTCAAAATTCCGCGTTTTAGTTCGGAGTTTGAATTCGAGATTCTGAGTTAGGAATTTAATTCAAAGTTGAGCCTAGAAATCGCCTCATGTCTGAATAATTCGCAAAAGAAATGCGTATATTCTGGAATTAAAGGCACGCTATTATTGCGTGAATTAAAAGATATTCGTAATTTTTTGCGAATTATTCTCCTAAATTTTGCAAGTTGAATTTCCGAGTTGAAAGTCAAAATGATAGACAAGTTAAAAATCGGAAATCATGAAAAAATAGGGATATGTCCCTTCGTACACTCCTTTACTCGCTAAAGAAAGAAATCGTTATTGACGCTTTGTTCCATTTCGCTCAAAATATTGCCAAGTTTCTTTTTGATATCGTCTTCGGGAGTTCCTCTCGGTTTTCCCTCTTCGCTTTCAGGATTAGCGCATTGCCTCAAAACGGACGCCAATTCCGAAGGCGTGTGTTGCGACATCAACAGCCCCGGCACTATGACAGTGTTCGACAGTCTCCAGCCCAAGAAAATCTTCTCGCAGACGATTTGCAAATTGTTGTTCCCGATGATGTTCGCGCATTTGTTGGTCTCCTTGGTGCAGCGCGAACGGCAATCGTACAAATCGCAATCGTCGTCAGTCTCGCAAAAATGATCCCGGTTCGTTATCAGTTTATTGATGACGGACCTCGGGTAGACGCCGTCCAAATCGATGAACTTCAACCGGCTTCCGCCCTTGACCAATCCGAAATGCTCCAATTTTATGTCGCACAGATGAAAGGGCTCCCGGAATCCGCTCTCGAGTTCCTCCAACAGATCCAGCATTTGAACGGATATTTTGAGCCGGCGACCCCAATCCTCCTTGTTGTCCCCCATGGTGAGCAGCGCTGAAACGTCTTCGATCGGCTCCAAATACTCTACACCGAAATACGGGCCGCATGTGCCCAACAGTTGGGGAAACACGTCTTTATCCGTGTAAATAGTAGACAACAAGTATTCGTTATCTTGGACTAATATCCAGAGGTTATCCATTTCGCGTTGTCTCTTGAGCAGATCTTTTTCCTCATAGGACGGTTTCAAGCGCGACAGTCTCACAGCAGTGTCGTACGCAAGAGTTACGTTCAATTTGCTCTTCACCACCGCTCTGACAGTAGAAAGAAACTCTTTTTCCGTTGGATATTTCAGGTGGCCGTTGTCGTACCAGTGAAGTGACTGGACGTTGTTGTTGGTGGAGGATTTAAAGACCAGCCTAGTGTTATGCCATTCCGCGCTGAACACGGCCTCCTTGGTAGCTCGAAACGAGTGGCAGGTGAGGGAATGGATGTCTTTGGTGAGACATAACGGGGCGCAGAGGGAGCCGACCGCTTTACCTTCGTCGTATAGTTTGCACTAAGAAATTTCATGTTTTATTTTTGGCGATTGAATTGGTTATAAGTAGTTGATAAATAATCTTACCATTCTGTTCACGTGCTGCCACGCTTGAAGATTTGTGCACAGAAGGTTCCATTTGAATAGAAAATAGATGAAAGTGGCGATCAAAATGAGTACAGAGTACACGGTGTATCTGTAGGTGTAAATTAAGCCGGGGAGTCTTCTCGCGAGGATCATTTCGGTACCATTTTGGAAAAATTAGTATGTGTAAAATGAATATAACATTGTTTATGGAAGGGTGAAAAGAGCGTTTTTAGTTACGATATTGAAGGAATATGTTGATCATATGGCAGTAAGCCGAGGGTTGAAATGCGCATGATGGAGGAAGCCACGACGTCGGCGCCGCGACGATGCGGCGAAATTTTCCCGATTTTCGAGGCATAATACATAGGGAAAAAGTGTATGAAATATTTCCTCGTCCTCGAGAGGGAATTCCCGAGAATACCCAAAGAATTCCGGGGAATACCCAAATAATTATCGAAAATACCCGAAGAATTCATAGGAATACTCATCAAAGAATTCATGAGAATACGCAAAGAATTTCTATGAATACCCAAAGAATTCCTGAAAATACCGGAGAATTCTGAAAGAATCTCGAGAATACCCAAAGAATCCAGGGGAATACCCAAAGAATTCCTGAGAATAGGCAAAGAATTCCTGGGAATACCCAAAGAATTCTCAAAGAATTCCCAATGTATTTATATGCCTCGGGCACCTCGGGTAATCCACCTGTACCTGTTGAGATTCAATTCTTTGTTTCACCTTTCTCTGATTTGTTTGAATAATACAAACATATCGTTTATGCAAATTATGGATTATCACAACTAGAGACTAGAAAATATATTTTAGATATTTTTGGATACCTATACATACATATGTATGTATGTACTTTCATATTTTATAATAACTTGAGCTCCCAATTCGAATTATAATTACTTATTGGATTGCTAAAAGAGCGCGAACATGAAATTTCAGGAATTGAAAGATGACAATTATCGGGAACAAACCTGAATTCAACAATTCATAAAGTCTTTCCAACATAAACTGGCCATCACGTGACCCCGGACAAATTCCCGTTATCAATGTTTTTCAATTAAATGTTGCTTAGCAACTTAGCTCACGTGATGGCTAGTTTATGTTGGAAAGACACATTTTTCATCTTCCATATTTTTTATCAAAATTTTGTTTCGGGATGAAGAAATCGAAGAAGTCGAATTTCATTATTATTGTACAGGGACATAAAAAATAAAACCTTCATAAAGGGAGGCTATGATAATCGTTATGTCTCATCTTCAGATGAGACAGAATGAGAGTCATAGCCTCCCTTTATGAAGGATTTTTTTGATGTCTCCGTATTAGTGTTTCTCGAGGTGTTTTTTGTTTGTTGATGAAGAGTCCACCAGCAGCCAGCACGCGCCTGAATTAAGTATAATTGATAAAATTGAACTATCGAAAACAAATTCGTACTTAGATACAGCCTAAACTGAACGTAAATATCCTATCATTTATTTATTATCTAATGGCTTATTTATAATCAAATAAGGAGACAACGAACGAGACATAGATATCTAATTCTAGATGAAAAATGACGTAATTGGCGAATGAATTTATTCGGGACGCCGGCGCCGATGCAATTTTATAATTTTACCCACGGTCACTGTATGTACACATTTACCATGGCAAATAAAAAATTTTGTATTCACTATGCGAACCACGATATAAGATAACTCTGGTATTCCGACTACCGCTTCAACGCGTTGACTGGCGTGCGTCGTTTTCTGGCTAAACAGTGGGAGAGAGAGGTATGGAAAGAGCGAAGGCTTGAAAGAGCGCGCACATGTGGCCCGAAAACTCGCAAAATCCCGCCTGTTCCCGTACTGTTTGAGATAATTCAAGTTTTATTGATTCTTAGTACATTTTAAGCGAATAGCTTCTATAATAGTTATAATACATGAACATAAGTAGGACTATCGTGCGCCAGATAGTCAATCTTGGTCGCACGCGCTTTTACCACTTTTTGGACCTCGCTGCGCGCGGCAGTCGGAATACCAGAGTTATCTTATATCGTGATGCGAACTAAGCCACACGCCCATACATTTTTCGCTTATGTCCTAAGTTGTTTTTCGTAAGTTTCAATAATGTTAATTAATATTTTCGCAATTCAAAATCTATAAACTGTGAACTCCTTTTGAAGTCTAAAGATCTTTTTTCCAAAAGGAAACAGAGTACTACACGTTCTGGGTTGTAAGCTTTTTTCCTCACGCTCGCCTAATAATACACTATTTAATACTTATTTTCAATTCAGTATGCGCATATTTTAATCTTTGGAAAAATTATCCTAATAATTCACACCTCCAATGGTTATTATTAGATATGTGTGTATCAATTTGGTTGATTACATACAGCAGAAATCTTTTAATCCGAACGGCTAATTGCGATTTGTTCGGATTACATCAGTGTAAAAAAGTTTGTGCAGTAAAAAATGACCAGAAAAGTGGTATGAGAATTAAAAAATATCCGCGCCTCTTCAAAGAGACACTTTTTTTATCGGCTTTCAAAAAATCACAAATAGTTTTTGAAAAATTGTACGCTGCACGCTGCTGTTGGGATATAACATTGTCCTTTCGGTTTATTATTAATTATTTTATCCTAGAGTTGGATTTTCAGAGACAAAATTATAGTCATAGCCTTCCGTTATGTAGAATTTATTTGATCGCTCCGTATAACATAATACCGCTTCTAGAACGTGCATGTCTGCTGCAGCACAAACCTAACATTTATTACAAGTGCGCACTTGTAATAAGTTAATTGTCGTTCAAATAATGAATAAAGTTTCTTCAGATAACGAAAAAATCATCTTGAGGCCATGTGATCCTGCTGGGATGTTATCTCATAACACGACCCTCTCTACCTAAATTATATTCAATTCTATCGCTACAGGGGGTGGATATTTTTAGAAGTCTTCGACTCTTTGGAGTAACCTTCGTTCAACTCGTTCTTCCGACGCAAAAGTTTAATTTCGAATGGAAGCCCGGATTTACAGGAAGTCCGCATTGCGCACGCTCCGCTTCCACAACCGGCAACCCGTGATCGTCCCGCCAACCCCACGACCCGCAACATCACGGACCCACGGCGTGCGGATCCGTGGCCAAACAGACAACACGCACGATCCCGGTCCCGTCGCGACGCCCCCGCCGCTCCGAAAATATCGAAATAGGCGCACGGGACGCGTGGGGATGGCGACGTCGGTCGTCGGTAGTGGGGTCCCCGATCGCGGCGCCTCTGTCGCCTCGGCGACCTTGCGCCGCCCTTGCCGCCGTCTGAGTGTTGTGATAGTGGCCGAGTGAAACGGACGCTAGTGCGTCTTGGTGGGACGACGACATCGTCGCGACGCCCGCTCGCAGGTTTGTCCGTCAGTCGCACGTCCCAAATCGGACACCCTCCGGATCGTTCCCTTGACCGCGTTTCGGCTCATTTAGCACCTGAATTAATGCGCGCCTTCTTCGTTACGGGGTTGCCCTAGGTCAATCCGGACTCGGAACGATAACGCACGCCGCGCCGATAACGCACCGCATGATAACAAATCGAATTTATCCTCATGAGAACGTTCGTAACATATTTCTAGAGTTTCGGGAGATTATAGCCGCCTACAGTCCATTTTCAGAATTGGGAGTCAGGACATATATTTTTATTTATACTTGGTAGATAAGTTACGTTATTAATATCACCTACACGCACAACTTATTACAATTCAGGTACAGTAGATATCGGATATAACGACGGCCTCGGGACCGACCAAAACCCGTCGTTATAGCCGATTGTCGTTATATGCGATTTTACTATTTTATGTGACCGAAAGATATGGTGTAATACTTTGATATATTATTTATTAATTTCAAAATTAAATCTCAACTTAAGACTAACGTATGGACATAAATAGTAACATTTAAATGGTATGAACGAGGGAAAAAGTATTCTCCAGTAGAATGCATGCTCCTTGATGTCTAATGGCGAATTATTGGAGGGTTAAGGACAAGGAGCATACAGTTCTCTTATAGGGAATGAAAGTAGACTCATTCGTGCCTACATAAGAAGTTGAAAAAAAGTCTGTTAATATGGACTGTTTCAGCGATCTTTTCTTTATAAATTGTTCTTGAATTGTGTTTTCTACGTCAACCAAAGAGGAATTTGACGTATTGCTCCCTACATCAGGATTGAAGGCGAAGAAACTTCTGATACATTGAACAGCGTTAAGTGCCTCTCTCATCGATGGCGGCTCAAATTCCACTTCCATTGTGTCGTCATCATCTTCACTATTCGTTCCATCGTCTAAAATGGCATCTACAATTTGGTCGTCATCCAAATCTCCTTCGGTTTCCACAAATTCATCAACGCTGACAATATTTCTCCAATCTTCTTGGGTAGCTATGTTTTGTGTGGTGTCTAATTTTTGAACCCAATCTTCAAAAAGAATATTATCCGATGAAAGATCGACTAGATTCTTCCTCAGTTCTGATAACGGTAAGTCATCATCTTCGTCAAATTCCTCTATTGAAGAAAATCCTGCATGAGCGAAGCAGTGAGCGATAGTTTGCTGAGAAACATGGTCCCATGCCTGCGACACCATAGTTATGGCATCCAAAACATTAAGTTGGATAACACCTTTTCCATCCTCAATGTCTTGGAGAATTCTTAAGACTTGCACTTTTCGGAAGTGTGTTTTTAATGCATTTATCACTCCTTGGTCCATTGGTTGTAGAACAGCAGTCGTATTAGGAGGTAAAAACATTAATTTAATGGATTTTAAATTCTCCAAATGGGGATGAGCTTTACAATTATCGACCAAGAGTAGAATCTTCTTCTTTTTCGAAAATAACTCACGATCCCATTTTCGGAGATGTCTTTCAAAAATCTCAGAGGTCATCCACGCGTTAGAATTATTCTCGTAGATGACCGGCAAAGATTTCACGTTTTTAAAACATCTTGGGTTTTTTGCCTTGCCAATAATCAATAATTTTCTTTTATCTGATCCAGACATGTTTGCAGCAACTAGAACCGTAAGTCTATCTTTTGGTATTTTACCACCTGAGCATTTTTCACCCTTAAATTTCATCGTTTTGTCTGGGGTCATTTTGAAGAATAGTCCAGTTTCATCCGCGTTATAAATCTCATCATCATTGTAGCCTTCGCGGATTTTTGCCCATACTTTATTGAGCCAGTCTGCGCATACATTCGCTGGTACCGAACCCGCCTCACCGCTAATTTTCCCCCAGACAATAGAATGACGCTTACGCCACCTCTGTATATACCCCACTGAGCAATTGAAATTTTGCATTCCCATTTTTTTAGCGAGTTCTGTTGCTTTCAGTTGAAGAATAGGTCCATTTATGGGGACGTCATGACTTCTTTGGGTTTTAAACCATACGAGTAAAGCCTTTTCTACATTGTCGTTGTTTGATTGTCGTATTTTTTTAACACTAACGGAATTCTCGCTGCCCAGGAAGTGATTTCTTATTTTTTCTTTATCTTTCCAAATCGTAGCAATTGTAGAATGAGCCACCTATAAGTACATACTCGATGACGTCGGGTTTGGTTATTGATTATGCCGGTACTTACTTCAAATTCAACTGCTAAATTAGAATTTTTCTCTCCACGTGACAAACGATCAACTATTTTCATTTTGTCCTCGATAGTAAAAGATTTACGTTTTTTCTTCTCGGCCATTATTCTTTTCGCAAACACTCAAATAAACCCCTAAATTTTCACACTGGTAGTTTCAAAATGCGCCAGAGATTATTCGTCTGTGATTCCCAGACTGGGATTCCCCCCGAAAAACGGCGAAACTGCGCATGCCCGTCGTTATAACCGATATAAAGCAGCTCGAAGTCGTCGTTATAAGCGATATGTCGTTATAAGCGATGTCGTAATAAGCGATAATTTTCTCTTAACATTTATATGGAAGTCAAACGGGACCTTGGATGTTGGTCGTTATAACCGATATGTCGTTATATCCGATGTCGTTACATTCGATATCTACTGTATAACGAAACTTTTCTCATTTGCTTATGATTGTAACACTGCTGATAGAAACAAATAGGTTCTTATCTGAGGCATATTTTTATTTCGCGAAAAATAATTCAATAATAACAATGATAGGTGTTCCAATATTGGAAATTACCTAATTCCGTCATAATCCTCAATTGATAACCCTCATGATGATTATGTACATTTTTAAGTGAAATTGAGGGCAAGACTTTTCGATTTTTCGCACTGTTAACTTATCTTCTCATTATTTGTACCAAGGTTGAACTTGCTCACAATAATAACAATTGAGATGAGAAATTAAATGCGATCGGTGTTAATTGAGTCTTATATGTAATCTAATAACATTTTTCGTAACAATAATACCGAACACATGAATGGTTTGCTCGTTTTTTCCATTCATACTTTAGGGTAGAAAACCCCTACTACCCCTCGACGTTTCCTATCTACCCACTAAACCGTTCAGAGACTATCGACCTCCGCGCTCGGCATTCTCGCTTATTCCAGAAGCTCTCGGATTTTTAATGCCGGCGTTTTGGATATTTCGTGAACATTTCTTCAATCCAACGGTATAATTTTCGTGTATGTACTTACTTAGAGCAGGTTTTCTATTTTTAAATTGGTGCTTAGACTTAGACCTGTCGTAGATTGGTGAGGACCCATATTAGAGAAATTTTCTCGTCTACATGATAACGTTTCATTTCTAGTCTCGCCTATACGAGTAAAAGTAATTGAGGTGTTCTTTATACCTGGAATGTTTTTGCGAGATTTGCGTCATATCGTTCGGATAATCTCCGATTATTTAATTTGGCGTCGATTTTATCTTCTATTTTCAAAGTTCATTGTCTGAAAAAATAAATTGAACACACCTCTGTTCAGTTGTAATAGGTATTACTCAGAAATTTTTCGATTTTTACGTGATAAAAATTACTCAGTATGTTTATCATATCGCATAAAATAAATAAGCCGGATATTTAGTATCATCAGTTCAATACTTGTCTTGTGTATTAATAATTAAATTGTTCAGTGTGTGTATATCTCCGGGGCGATAAAGACCCGATTGCCTTTGTGCATAGTACATACATTCTATATAGGCTCTTCTCTTTTTTAAAAATCATTGTTTGCCGAGTGTTCACGCAAAAAAGTCATTTGTTTACCATTTCATGCTCTTGGAAATATTCCTGGAAGATCCCTGAGGCTTCAGGACTTGAACCCGTACGAAGAGCTTGACTTAGTAAAATGAAGTACCTTATAAGAGAGCGCCAATTCAAAATGCATTAATGCGTGGTACGTACTTTGTGATTATTTATAATAATATGCACATAATAATTCCAATTACCATCATGACCGCTCACGTCCATTGACATTACGCCGGCTAAAAATAGGGCGGCCTTTTCATTTGCAAACTCGCTCTACGATATTCTCATCTGACCTCCTGAGCTCGCTCCCGTGATTTTGCGTTTTGTAAAAATGCGCGCGAGACTGAGAGAAATAAAAAACTCCCGTGTTGAATCGTAGACTCTTTTACTTTGGTTTACTAGATCCACACGAGTGTTGGGTTTAAACCAAACCAGTTTAGAATAAATGCACTTGTACGGGTCGGTTGAATTATCATAAAGCCAAGACGGCGAGTTGGTTTCACAGACGGCGGGTACTTTTTTCTAAAAAAAGGTTTACTGCTTTTTCCTCATGTTACGCCACTGAACCTTTCTGTGTTTTATCATAGACCTACTATCACTAATTGGATTGAACTGACCAATAGTAACTATAGCGGTAAACTGGTTTCCGGGTGATTTTTTTTTCAAACTGACCATCCCTAAATGACCGTGAAGCGGTTACCTTTATAAACATTCGGTCTAGTTTATAATTAACCTGTGTAAATATGTAACCTCTCGAATTATAAATAGAATCAAGCGGAATTTTCAAGTCTTCGTAAATTATACACATCACGTACCATTCTTTGAATCAGTGAACGAGATCTGTTTCGTTGGTTGAGAAGTCAATTTTATTAATAAATTATTAGCGTCATGATCGAGACATATTTGACGCTACATCAAGGACCTAAAACGATATACGTACGTATCATCCAGAGAGTAGATCCCAAATTAGTGACAAAGTGGACCTGTTGATGTTTATTTAGATTTGGAGGACTTATTTACGTTAAGTAATCGTTATGTGCCGTTGTGGTAGTTGTCGAAGCGCCAATTATTTACAACGATCCTTTATTAAAACAGACGTACGTATGTTGCATATGATACTGATGTTAGGACTGAATTAAATCGACCCCCCAATGAATTCGGATTTAGTGCTACAAGCTTATTATTCTTGTTTTCGTATATTTTCCTCTGAATTAAGACTCGAAGAGACTTTGATAATTGACAACATTAATTTGGAGACATGGCAAAATGGACTAAATCGTAGAACTCAAATCTTCAGTGGCCGTTCATAAAAATACAAGTTGAAGAAATTTCAACTTGTGAATACAATGAATGAATAAATTGTACATAAACCATCAATGTACAACATTTTTAATAATTCCGTTTATTTAGAAACGATTGTTAGTCGCATTCTTGTCGGCAGCTTCGGCTACCGACACCCTACATGCAAAATCACATAAAATAACGAATATCTCGAAAACTATGTACTACTGAGGTAACCCATATATTTTTAAAATTGAAAAAGCACACAGAATTTGAGATTTTTTGGTCCATTTGATCACTTACCACGGTATTCATGGGTCACCAAAGGATTCAACATTTAGTTATTCAATTGTTTTCCTCATATACCAAACTTGAAAGTTCTAAACCATAAAATAACCGAGTTATGAATTGACTTTGAGGCCTAATACTTAAATACTTTATTGACCACTTGCGGACCCTCCTTTATAGTTATAGGGAATTTTTTCACTATTTTGACGAGAGGAATCTGCCCTGAAGCGTTGGCCCCACAATTTTGAATCAGCCTGTATATAAGACAGTGTCGCCAGTACACCTTGAAGTTGATAATATATCTGTGTTGGAAATCGAAGTACGAAACATATAATGTTTCGAAGAATTATGGAAGCATGTATAAGGTGGTTAAAATGGCACTACAAGAAATTCATTCGTACTAATTTTAATCGCTAACACGAACGGATTGACTTGATTGACCTATCTCGCTAACCAAAATTTAAATAAAAAAACATTCTTTTTTATTAAGATTGGGATCTGCCTATGGTAATCTTTAGGAGCCAATTCTGGCAGAACGGCCCAGCCGATTGCCTTTAGAGTTTCAGAGATTATGCACACACATATCCTCCGTAAGATTATTACTTTTTTCAGCCCATTTGGCCGCTAAAAATCGTTACAAAAAAAAGAAACAAAAAATATCTCGAAGAGCGCGTCGAGCTGATCACGACACCGTTTTTCGATTTTGATTTAGAGGGTTCGTTCTCCCAAAATTGGTTCCCAAAGAAATTTAAGAAAATCGGGAAATCTGAAGCGCACGGCGTTACGTCATCGGTTCAGTCAGACTTTTCTAACTTATGGAGGATATGTGTGCATAACCTCTGCATGAATTCGATCGGTTGGGCCGATTTTCCAGGAGTGGCTCCTAAAGATTGTACACTTACCATAGGCAGACGCCTGTCTTAAGAAATGACAGAATTTGTAAGGTAATTTGTGGGTTGCGTTTTATAAGACAAATAGCTACCTATACTTATGTTCTGATTTTTGTTTTCAAAATTTACGGCAGAAATTTTTAAATAGACTGGATTATTTGTTAAGAAAATACTCAGTAATATAAATCAAAACAAATCACAAATCATAATTTAAAATCGATGAGTTCGATTGAAACCATCTGTTGAGAATTAACGAGTCAATAATATTGATAGAAAATAATAGCATATTATGTATCTAGTGACAATTTTTCCCTGGGCGAACCGTTGTTCTCTATTTCCAATGATTATAGGGTAGTATGTAATGTATGAATTTTAATACATAGTAGTAGTAGTTTAGGTATCAAGTAGATAATGAGGTGGTTTATCGATAAGCCCATGTTTAGGGCAGAGCGAGCTTGCGAAGTCCTATCACCTTTCAGGGTAGTAATCAAGGTACTCAAGTACGGTTTAGCTGGAATGTGCAGAAGGCCCGTCCATGCACCAGATATTGTTCCTCAACTTCACATCAATATCATCCATTACTTCAATACTTCAATACTTCAATAAAGTCGTTTTCTAAGTAATTACGGAAATTTTCTCCATTGAGTCTAGGAGGCAAAAAATAGGGTTCCAATAAGTGGCCGGCCTCATTGGCGGGCACGTGGGCAAACATTAACGGAGAATCTTGCGAATGAGTCTTCCGTACGTCGTAAGAATTCTCAACGGTCCAATGATGGCATGTTGTGGAGATTTGTTATTCCATCCTTTGTGGAACATGCCTCATCGGTGAACAAAAGTCCGGAAATCCGGAATCTTCAGAATATTTTTGAATGATCCACTCACAAAAGTGGCGGCGCTTAGCGTAATGTTCAGGCTTCAAAACTCCTGCACCTTCCAGCAATGGTATGGGTGAAGCTGATTTTGAAGAACTCGATGTGGGGTTGAACGAGAAGTACCGACATTTAGCGATAGATTCCTTATCGAGTTCCTTATGTTAATTCTGGAATTTCCCTCCATCCGATTTGAAATATCTCCTCTAAAAGTGTGCTCTCAGACGTCCTGCAATTGGCCGTTTTGTGGTCAAACTCCCTGTTTCGAGGCGATCAATTGCGTCGAATGTATATTAGGTGAGGTGTCCCCCTTTGAGGAAATCTCGCTTTGTAGAGAGCTCGAGCAGCCGTGGAGTTGCGACGACATTCTCCGAACATTAAATGATTTCTATTGGAAATAAATTAGCGTTATCATTTCTGATTGGTTGCGAAGACAACTCTCAAATGTTTCGGCACGTGGTTTCGGCCAACGTCAAAGGCATACATGAACATCTCTATTCAGGGAATGAAAACTCTTCCATTGTTTTAGAGATTTGGTCAGTTTTGACACGCTATGATCATCACACTATGATTGCCAATTTTTCTGAGATTCGAATGCTAATTGCGGCATGAAAATTTACGACAGCTCAGCCGCTTACTTTTGATTTAATCTTGATTTTATTCTTGTGAACACACAGTTGTTCACAGAAAAAAAGATACCTAATCAATTTGTTTAGAAATGATGACGTTTGTATTCCGCCTAGCAAAATGAACATTCCTGTAGACAAAAAACGAAAATCCTTCACTTTAACATCTGGATGACCATCAATTTACTAATTGTTCCCTTCAAGGTAGCTTAGTCAATTTAAGGGTAATTATGCATGATTATACCATCATTGATATGCTATACATACATATAAGGACTCGTCCCAGAAAAGTGTTTAAAAGTTATTCCAGAAAAACTGTTCTCGATATCTAATCTGTAACGGCCAAGAAATCGGCCATAGGTCCATAGGAAGTTTTCGTCATCATTTTGATCAGGGAATACGTCATTCGAATTCTGCTAAGGAATTATGGGACACCCTGGATATTGATCATTTCGTCTCCAATTGCTTTTAGCGATTTTTTTCTGTAATTCCTAATAGTTTGTTTTCTTCATTAATACGTATATACTTATCAATACAAATGATACGTTGAGTGTTAATTCTATTTTGAGTTTTGATTACAAATTTCTAAAAAAATCGGCCAACATTTCTCAACGATTTCTATAATTTTGTGTAATAATACCAGGGTTATACACAACATCAACTGGGCGAAACATCGCGATGAGGTTGTTGTGATGAATGTGTTGATAATAAGCAAATGTACAGTTTTTACTGTACATATATGTATACTTTTACAATTATTGAGTTTTGATCATTTCCAATGTCAAGGCTTCTGAAATAGACTCAACAAGTCTGCATGCATTATGTATATGTATGTATATTACATATGTACGTATGTAATACTCGCAATGTAGCTTCAAATAGATTAGAGAAATTTATTATTAATAAACTTCATAGGAGTTTTAGTGTATATGTTTATCTTATTAGTGCTAGATATTGCAAAGTCAATCGGTTATCTGGCGTTTTATTTTCAGTTTTTAGGAATTATTTGGAGGTAATCCAAAAACTTCCTGCGTCGTGTGCGTGCTTTTATAATAATCTAATTCACAGATAAAAAAAAGAATTCATTCTTTATATCTTCTTGTGTTTATGTTTGTATAAATAGATATTGCCAAAAATATGCATATTCATCGCGAATATATAGTCATAAATTCAATTCGCAGAGCGATTAAGGGGTCAATGTCTTCTCTACAGATCTGGTATTTTATTCAGAAGAAAAACAAAAATTGAAACTGTACCAAAGAAAAGATTTCCAGACTGTTTTCAAATTAGAAATGTAAAATAACATTTTTTCTATTTGCGTGTCATAATAAGCTTGATAAGAGTTTGCGTCTCGTTTTGAAAACGATTTGACCAATTCTACTGCACCTCTAAGTATTCACAATCCGTTTTGGCTTGAAAAACTAGTCAGCAAAAATCTTTAAATCGATCATAATACTCAAAATTGAGAGAAATTAATGAAAGGGGGAAAATATTGTCTTCTATTAGTGCTTTAATATACTATTATTATACAGGCTGTTCAAAAACTTCTGCGAAAAATTTCAGAGGGTGATGAGGGTGAGTTTATTTTAAGAAAAAAGTTCTGAGACAAAGACCCTTGAAGTTGGGTCCCTAAAACTGGGATGAGTTCTGCGTTTTGGACTTTTACTGTGGTAGCCTATTGTTTGTGTCTACTTTTAAAAATATCTTTGGTCATTCATTTAATTCTTTCTACCAAGAAGCAATTAAGTGTCACAAAACTTTCAAAGCTAAATATCTCGAAAACGATGCGTCCTATCGATGGTTGACCAAGCGCATTTTTGCACATAAAAGACTCAAAAATTTCATAATGCCATATCAAATTCTCAGAAAGTTAGAGCCACTTTTAACAGGCTCCCTTCAGTTCAATCCTTTCCTGACAAAAAAATGTGTGATATTTCTATGCAATCTGATAGAGCATCAAAATATCAGTGACCAAATTTCCTTATTTCATCTTGAACAGTTTTAAAGATGAAAACCATTTTTAAAGACCCACTTCAAAGGGCTGCAGAGCTTAGCGGGTAAGCATTTTCGAACCCATATCTTGATATGATTTTTTTTCCATAAAATAAACCCAGGAACTACTTCCTAAAAATTTTCATAGTAGTTTTGTTACATTCTGTATTGTTTTGTTCCGAAAAGGTTGCGAAGTATTTATATGATCTGCATGATCGAAACGCGTAAATGATGGATGCGTAGGGTTAGCAGTGATGTCATTCCGGCATTTCGTTATGCTTTCTAGGAGAGCGTAAATGAAAAGATAAAAATTATTTTGGGATTCCTCAGTTGTTGCTTGTAATGCCATAAATATTCCGCCAAGATGTGTGCTCAAAATACAGCTATTAACGGAGATTCTATCGTTTTAATACAAAAATCCTCCCAAAAATTCCGATAAATTTTTGATTAAGTAGAACGACAGAGAAAAACGTCGAGATTTACAAAACGATTGATATACTCTCAACACAGGTTCATAATTGAAGGAAAATCTATCCTTATTAATTTTGATGTGATCATTGGAAATATAAATTTTAAAATTATTTACCTAATCTCGATCGGTCACACCGAAACTTCAATAAGGGAGTCTCTGGTACATACATACACGACAAGAAACAATGACCAGTAAAGAACCATCGGTTAGCATCGGTGTTAACAAAAGTAGAACCGATTCTGAAGACTATGAATATAAGAGCATAAACTTCTACCAGAAACTACTCCCATTTCTTGAGTTACTAATATGTTATTTCTACTTAATTACCCAAAAACTCCACATAAAATAAATGAAACATTTGAAGTTTTATCTTTATGGGCTGAACTTTGGTCCACTTGAGAAATAAATTGTCTCAGCCCTGGGCCATCCAAAAATGAGATTCTTCATTTTAAGGGGAGAGGAATATTATCTGTAACTCCTAGAGGCGTTGAATTGGCGGGCTGTAATATAATTTCAAATGATATTGGAATTTGAATCGATCAATTTTGGAATGTTTTTTCAGTAAAAGAAATAAAAAATTATACAAATATATTTAATTAATCCCTTGATTATTTAATCATCTTTATCTCGAGAATCACATTGCATAATTTGGTTTTTCCTCTTTCCCCAGGGTGCAACATTGCCAAATGACAACCGACAGAGACAAGTGCGGTCTCGGCTCCCTTTTGCCAATGTCTTGCCGTGGTCGGGCCGAAGCCTTCGCGAGGCGGCTTCATTCTCGCCTGACGTCTTTAGGTTCTCAGGATGGAACGAACGGTGCGGACGAAAGCAGTTGGTTGGCAGCCCATGAAACCACCTCGTTAGCTTTATCTCAGCCCAGGCACACATCAACAACAGAAGGCGACCTGCTATTCGATTTGGAAACACTGGAATCACCGGGAAGCCCAGAAGACGATATCGACCGGACGAGCGAATTGGAAAAACTCATCAATAAAGATAATCTCAAAGTGGACCGTCTTTGTCCAAAGCAGAAAAATGATCCCAAGAACCGAATCAAATCAACAAATTCCAACGACAGCGACTCGGACGGGCCTTTTTATGATGTGGAAACTGAAGAAGAAAAAATTAATTTGAATGGATTATTGGTAAACGGAGTAAATTACGCTCTCAATGGAAGTCTAGAGAGTACCGAAACAGATGATTCGGAGAGTAAGGATTACATCTCGCAAGACTTGACGAATCACACAGATGATAATTACGAAACAATATCAGCTTTGAGTGATGAAAATTCAACGTTAAGCCTTAAAGACGACGATGATTTTTATTCGTTAGAATTAGCGAATGGGTTCGTGTCAGAACCGTGCAAATGCGACGAGATTACTCAGACGTCACCAGAAGAAGAAAAACTTAAGACTGTAGTAGTAAATAACGACGATAAAGAAACATATACCAGTTCTTTATCCGTCGATAAAGATATGACAGTGGAGTGTCCAAATAATAGCGGTGTTGAAATTTCAATTCACCCTTTACTAGAGATAGATTCTCCGAGAAGTTCCAAAATTAACAGTGCATTAGAAGATGACGACGACGATGATACGGAAATTGAAAGGATACCACGAGTACGGCGTTGTTCTTCACTTAAAACGGGAAAAACTCCACCGGGGACTCCCGGGCGAAAAAAAATTGTGAGATTTGCCGATGTCTTTGGATTAGATTTAGCAGATGTGCGCACTTTCTTAGACGAAATACCGAAAGTTCCTACGTCCGCTTACGAAGATTTAAAAGATGTGGATTTGTGCGAATCTGATTCTGAATCCGGTATTATGGGTTCCGTATCGTCACATAAATTCCATGGGATTAAGGTGGATAAAGTGTTAGTTCCTCTATTTCAACAACCCGGTGGCCAAACGGATTTCTTGGATAAAGTTCGAGAACGTTCGGTTTGTTTGGAAAATGCTTTGGTGGAAGATCCTTTGGCTCTAGCCATTAGTGGAACGGTTAGAGTTCTAAATTTGGATTTCCACAAATCGGTCCATATCAGATATTCGTTGGATTCGTGGCAAACTTTCGCCGATGTTCAGGCGACTTATGTGGAGAATTCATGTGATGGATTTTCGGATAAGTTTTCATTTTTGATGTACGCCCACACGTTGACCGTGGGACAAAGACTGGAATTCGCTGCGAGGTTCCAATGCAAGGGCCGCCAATATTGGGACAACAACAAAGGAGCGAATTACTGTTTCCAATGTTTACCAGCCACAAACAATCCACCCTCATACACACCAATCACGGGAACAGACGATGGATTTGGAGCCAGCTTCTACTAGTAAGTACCTTTCGAAATTTATCTCAAGCTTGCTTTTTGTGTATCACATTGACTATTTATTTTTTATTTTTGGCAGTATGCAAACCTGAACCTGTTCAAATCTTTGGTTGTGTTCTAATCATCTTTAATTCGGCTTTGCTGGAAGCATGCCAAATGAGTATTAGATACAACCACGGGTGCTTTGTGAACGTCAAAATGTGCTCGTCACACCATTTATTTTATTTCATATTTTTTCTCACAAGTTAATAACGCACTTATCGCATTTTCTCAAACCCAAAAGATTTTATTTCTTTATATGTGTAATTATCTGAAACCCTAATTTCGTCTCCATAAAGGGGCATCAGTGCAAAATTTATTACGCGTGGAAGTTTCATCTTGGAAAATTTCCAGCCGCTTTTAGCATGACCTGAAACAGTTACAAGTCGAAAATAAACCACGCATGTCGTCCTTATTGATGAAAATTCCCAATTGGTTCAAAATTTATTGCATTATACTTGCATGTTTATTTGATAAGGTGGAAATATCGCATGTGGGCTAAATTTTTTCTAATTTTTGCCGTCGTTTCAGCTAATTTTTCACAACGAAAAAGAAAAGCGACAGACATTTTTTGGGTAGCGAAGTCACCTCTAAATGTTTGATGATAGAGTGCATGAAGTTACCACCAAATTGAGGCTAATTTTCCAAAATATTATTCCAGGAGCGCCAAAAACGCTTGACGTTGTTAAAAGCTCGGCAAAGGTTGTGCATAGCTGCCAACCGTAGACAAACAGCTACTCCTTCTAATTTAGCTGATGATGTGTAAAACTGTAGCGAGGAAGATCCTTCATCGTCGCCCATGAACCCGGATGATGAAGATCCAGAGGAAGTGTCGTACACTGCAATTCAAGAATTTGTTACAACTTCCCTAACGACTAACAATAACATTTTCCAGAAGCCCCAAAAGAGCATCGACTTGTCCACAGTCTTCGTTATCGTCTTAGTTTCTATCATACTCATGTTTTTACAAAGAGCAATATTTTTCTCAATATAGTATTTTGAATTATGAAGTCGTCCGTTATGATTACACGCGAAAGGAATCACCTACAAATAATAATTATACATATATAAAGATACTTATTATAAATAAATAAATGTTAATTCTATTTATACAGTTATAAAGTAACGAAAAAGCCTCAGCCAGTTTTCAAAATGGCATAACTATCGTCCCTGCTTCAATAAGTCAATTTTCATTCCATTTTGGAAACTGGAAATATGAAGTCAAGTGCAACTCAATATTATTTGTATATAAATAAACGTCGATTTCTTTTTTAAAGATATTTTAGCTGTGTCGTAACACCAAGATGTAATTTTATTTTGTGTTTTAATTTAATTGTAATTTTTTAAATTAGTTTTAGGTAATTATACATTATATACTGTATCAGCCCACGTGCTAACTATTATTATATTATTCTTATATAGAAAACTTGCAAGATCAAGTCTAAAAATAATAATTTATAACGAATTTCTTTCTCAATATTACATTTAAACACAAAATACTCTCTTGTGACGAAGGGATAGACTGAATTGTTGGATATAAATAATTTAAATATACAGGGTGTCCCGTAATTCGTTGGCAATATTTTAATGACGTATTCCTTGATGAAAATGATATCGAAAACTTCCTATGGACCTATGTCCGATTTCTTATGATGACGGAGTTACAGGCCGTTTAAGATGAGGTATCGATAACAGTTTTTCCGAAATAACTTTGAAACCATCATCTTTTCTGGGGCGAGTCCTGAGGATATCAATGATGGTATAAGCATGCATGATTACCCTTGAATTGACAAAGCTACCTTGGAGGGAAACTGGTAATTGGAGGTCATCCAGATGTTAAAGTGATGAATTTTTTATTTTCCTCTCCAGGAATGTTTATTTTTCTTAGCGGAATACAAACCGTCATCATTTCTTAACAAATTAGGTATCTTGTAATTTTTCGATTGGACACTCAGTTTAACAGGAAAATGCTGAAAACTGAGGGAGTGCAAACCAAAAGCAAGGGTCGTGAACCGTCAGAAATGTCTACGTCGCTTAGCATTCGATTTTCAGAACCAGTCATTACACTTGCCAACAGTCACTTTGTCTATCAATCAACTGAACAATAATGTAGTGACTGGTACTGAAAATCGAATGCTGAGCGACAAGAAAATTTCTGGCGGTTTACGACCCTTGCTTTTGGTTTGCACTCCCTCAGTTTTCAGCATTTTCCTGTTAAACTGAGTGCCCAATCGAAAAATTACAAGATAGTTAATTTGTTAAGAAATGATGACGGTTTGGATACCGCTAAGAAAAATGAACATTCCTGGAGAGGAAAATAAAAAATTCATCACTTTAACATCTGGATGACCTCCAATTACCAGTTTCCCTCCAAGGTAGCTTTGTCAATTCAAGGGTAATCATGCATGCTTATACCATCATTGATATCCTCAGGACTCGTCTCAGAAAAGATAATGGTTTCAAAGTTATTTCGGAAAAACTGTTGTCGATACCTCATCTTTAACGGCCTGTAACTCCGTCATCATAAGAAATCGGACATCGGTCCATAGGAAGTTTTCGTCATCATTTTCATCAAGGAATACGTCATTAAAATATTGCCAACGAATTACGGGACACCCTGTAGAACAGTCCTTGTATTTTTCAGTACCTGATTTGGGGAACTGTCAATAATGAAGAAAGTTTGTATTTTAAAGTTGAAATGTAATAAATTTCTCTATTCTTAAATATTTGTAAAGTTTTCATCCACTACACTATTACTTACCCCACTAAAAATTTACATGGTTGAAATATATTTTATTTATTATCATTATTATTATTATTACTAAAAATAACAATAAATACATTACATATGTTTTAGAAATTAAGTGTAGAACATACAAGGCGCCATTATTTTTCTATGAACTAATTAAATTAAAATCACAATTTATTCAAGCCTGTATAATATTAGTGATGATTTTTGATGAGATAAGTAAAATTGGTGCGTTATTAATTAATTTAAATAATAATGAAAGTAAAAAAATATAATCTTATGGCTTATTATCGTTCAATTTAAGTGCTAAATATTGTTTGTGCAGTCTTTGTTTACAAAACTGATAAAATTCGATTTCTTTCGTGAAATTACTCCTCACGATGTCCTTCACCTCTTCACTGACAGGAGGTTTGAATGCATTTCGATTTATAGTATTGAAACGACTGATCTCATCTGAAAAAAAGAAAACTGTAAACACAGAAACATACTGGGTAAAAATAAAATCAAGACTTACTCCAGTAAACATTCGAAGCTCCTTGAAAAAATCTAGGGACGTAGTGTTCCAACACTGTTAAAGTCGTGTTCAAATCTTCCAAAACTCCAACGACTGCATAATTCTGCTCTACAGCTCGTTTCGCCCTTTCTAAAGCTCCTTGGGTGTTGAATGGAAGACAGTCTGCATGATGACCACAGAAGAACATCGACTGTCTCCTGTGATCGCCGATTCCCTCTCTGATTTCACCAGTGACGTATTTACATTCTCTATCACCGGATAGAACGCAATGTTCGAAATCTTTCTTCAGCCATTTCGGATCTGGGAGCGGTAAGTCGGGGAAAGCGATTTTTCTCTCCACGTAGTACCAAGGCGCACGGACGTAATAGTACCAGGAAATGACACGTTCTACCGGATCGCGAACTAGGTTGATGTAAATTGGCTCAGGGAGTCCGAATCTGAAGAACGGATAACTTAAATATTGGGAGTTTAAGACAATGGAAACGGAGAATTAATCGTCACTACTTTTTCTCTTCAGCTAATTACGTATTGTCATGAATAATTTGAGTACAAAAGAGGTCACTATCTCTGATGTTAACCAGGTACTTCGTTGGAAGTAAGGGTGGCGAAGAAAATTTTATCCGGATATCGGTTTGTCTGGATATCTGTTTTATTCAAAATATCCTAGTTACGTGGATAATCCGGTACTTATTTCAAATTTTAAGTAACCAAACAATTATATTATTCATTCGAATATACCTAGTCAGATATCTTATTCCAGATTTTCGGACAATATTCAATTCTTAAAGATCTATGAAACCAGATTCTTATTTTATGGGTAGTCGCATGGGTATCAGGATGAAATACTCTGATCAAATATCCAGATAAAATGGTTAATGCATTTCTCATATATTCTGATATATCCGCCACCCTTTGGTTGGAAGCATTGCGTTTAGGCATTCAACAATAGAATATAATGTAGTTCGATTTAAGTACTTATTGGTATAATATTATGTAATTGGTACTCACTCCGATACATTAGTAAAACAGACGTGTTTAATGTACACGCCCGGCGGATCGTAGCTTGACACTAGAGCCGAAAGGGCAGCTTGATCGTCTGGCGATAGTCTGATCGTCTCGACTCTCTGAACTCGATCTTGATGGAATCCGAATTCGTTTCGTATACTGAGTCTTCGTATTAATTCCATTAGAGTTTGAGATCCCACTTTAGGTACTCGATTAAAAAAGACAATATCTTGTTGTGCTTTTCGTGTATTGTTTAGTTGATACGGTTCGAGAGTTGTCATCTGGAATGAAAAGATTGCCGTTGTTGTAGTTTCCTTTCCATGTGGCTTCAGATGATAACAATTTAGCACATTTGGTGGTGAAACAGACCGAGAGGTTTTAAAAAAATAGAGAAAAATTATATATCTGATGCTTTGAGGATTTTTTAAAGTCAAGTACATGTCAATTTAAGTAATTGGAATCGTGATTTTATTTTTAATTATTTACCTCTCCGGTACTTTGGAGGATTTTCATCATCACCTTCACGCCTTGGGATTCGCCCGACATGCTGTTACTACCTGTAAAAACGAAGTAGGTACTGTTAGTAGTACAAAGTAATCAGGTCTTTTTGACTAATTATTAATTTCATTATATTGCGTTTTTCTATGTAAAGGACGAATTTAGATAATTAATAAAATACGTATTTTTCGAGTCCAATAATCGGAGTACTAGTTAACACCTGATCCAAAATGAACAAATTTTAAGTGCCTTTGGATTTGGTGGTGTTATAACAGAGTCAGGTAATCAGGTAAGTATACAACTGAGTCTTTATGGTTATTATATGAATTAACACACACCCAACCATCCGTCACCATGATGAAACTCGAGACGTTTTGTAATACGTTATATTTATAAAACTTCTGCATGTTTATCTAAAGCACGAAAAAGGAATAAAATTTTATGTTTTCTCCGCCGAGATTGCTTAATTTTCTAAAATCTGATCAAGAGATAGATTATGCAGTTGTAGAGAAAATAAAACTAAGATTACCTTAATTAATTCAGGACTCGCATTTCAGAAATATCAATAGCCTGTATTTGAATTGAAAGTACTCAGATTTCTCGAAAAGAGAGAGGTCCGTCGTGATATCTGCATTCATTAATTGAATATACTTCTATAGGATAAACCAAACGATTTAACCAAATCAAAACAAAATTTGAACAAATAAGTGAACGTTTTGAAAGTGCTAAGAAAATGAACGCCAGTTTGCATGTTTTCAATCTGGTAGGTAAGTATGTACATATACTAATGGTACTTGTGCGTCGTAATTTTATATAATTATTACTCACCAGAAACTATTAGATTTGCTGAGACCATGTCTTCTGGTTGCAATCGCACTTCCATTTCTCTAAGTTTCGTATTCAAATCTCTGGTGTGAAGAAAAAGGAACAGCGTTGACGATATCGCCACAAGTGCTATCAATTCGCTGGGCCTGCAAGTGAAGAAAAACTATTAGAGAAGAATCTCTCGTCAATAATTGACCTGTATGGACTCATTAGATCTCCTTTCAGATTCTAGTCCGATATTTGTATAAACAAATTGGCGTAATTAAAGCAACTTTCTATCGGTTATGCAGTAGGTGTAGATTGTAGTTTGTAGTGGACAATATCGGCGTGTGTGCTTTTTGAAAAATAAACATATTGAACAAACCAACGGCTTGTTTAAAAGAGAATGTGACGTGGAGCAAATTTTTCTCCGCGTACAGCCTGATTCAGAATTGTTTAGCTAACGGTTGAGGGCTGATTCCTCTCGTCAAAATAATGTTTCTATCCGCAAGTGGTTAATTAGGGAGTTTTGCTCGAGGTTTATCTGCCTTAAAGACTGTTCATGGCTAATTTATTCTCACTTACATCTCGCTCTTTTTATCGTTTAGAACATTTAGGGTTGGGTTGGCGTATGTGGAAAACTACTGGAAAACTATAAAGAACCACCACCACTTGTGGACTGATCTTTATAGAAACTTTTCACACCATTTCCAGAATTAACTTAACAAAATATTCATTCATTTTCTTTCTACATAGAGCACTAAGTAGGAAGGTAATGACCATAATATGGACTTGTGAGATAAAAGTGTGAATGAGTGAATAACCGATAAAGAGGAACGTCTGGCAATAATGAAAGTGCAAAAAGTGGCACCCATTTTTAGGATATTTTTTATTATTGCCTCTGTGTGGAAATTTAGTTTTTTTTCAGGTTTATTTTCAACATTCACAGTTAGGTTCTGAATTTTAGCAAGTCATGTTCCGGTACCGAACGTCTAAAGTACCTACTTTAAACTTCCTTCTAGCGATGGTCCATTGAGATGACAAAATTTCAAATAGAACAGGTGTACCGGTTATGGTCGTGGTAATAACGATGAAATAACGGAATACGGGCCACCTCACTACATTTTTTTCGTTGAAGAAAAACAGCCAAGAACTTTGATAGTCTTGTTAAGTGAATGAGCAGTTAACTTAATAATTTTAAAAGAGATTTTGTAATGCGAATATTTTGTAATGTTGGATAATAGAGGTATGCTGATGGAAGTAAATCGTGAATGTCTAGGTTGCGGATGATGATGGAGGTACCGACCTGCAGTGCATGTAGGTTGCAATGATTTCTCTTGTCGAGAACTTGACGCTTTCTCGAAAAAAGCATGCAACGAAGAAAATGCAGGTTTTACCATCAGAACTCATAACAAAAGAGATCAAAATTACCCTATGGTACTTTTAGCACACTTTCCCCCAAATGCCTACGTTATGGCAATCATTTTCCCGCATTTCAATTCAATCGAGAATTTGCATAGAATATAGAATACCTTTCGACAATTATGCAATTCTACATTCCATTACATCTTTACAGGACGTAACCTGTGAGTCATGTGAAGATCGTTTATTATGAATGTATTTTGTAATTTTTTTGGGAAATCGTCTGGAAATTCACACAGATCTAAAAAATTTGTCAATCAATTAAAATAAAGGTCGTCAAAACTGGAAAAATGAGCTGCCCGGTAAACTGCGTTGTTTTTGATTTTAAAAATTTAGATATACATACAACGTATTTTCGAAAGGTATTTATTTACTATAATTATGTATGAAAGTATGAGTAAACCTGGAAGTATTCAAGAAATTATCAAAACCGTTTTCAAAGATTTACTCTAAGAGCACGTTTTTATTATTAAATGGAATTACGTAATTTTATAAATCTCATATAGGTGGGTAGGTACAACTTATGTACTTTATGGTGCTTTCTAATAGCAAGGCACATGTCGGAAATGGCGAACACCTGTTTTTAAATAAAAATGCTCTACATCTCAGTAAAGAACAGAAAAAATCTTCCTCGTAGCAGATGTTCGTTTGCTTTTAATTTGTGAAAGTTGAATCAAAGTCTGAAATTGCCCGGATATGTTCAATGTAATTCGAAATTAACAATCTGATATGATTGTTTTTATTTCTTTTGTGCGGAATCGAAGATTTTATCGGATTTTCTGTGTCATATGAAAATTTCCCCTACTAAACTAAGAAGGGAGTGGTTGCTGTTGCTACCTATAACTATCAATTGGATCCGGATATATTATACATTTTTACGGTGTCACGCAGGTGATTCCATTTTATCAGATTGCATTATTCTGTGAATAGGTGATTCTCTCTTTTATCCACTGTTTTAAATTCGAAGTGAGTGAGCCACAATAATAACAACAACAAATCACGACCTTTCTATTATGTATATGTAGGTATTTCAATGTAGTTCAATTGTTTAATAGTATCGACTTGTCGTTTTTTTTGCGATCCACGCATCATTCGACATTGAAGGATGGTTTCTAACATTTTCATTAGACTAAATCTAAAATACATTTCCGTTCTTAATTACCTATGCACCAACAATTCGCACTTTGACCATTAGAATTCTACTTTACTGTTGTTTCACAATTAAGACGACTAACTCTTTACACAAATTACACATATGTACCTGATGAGTAATAATAGCGGAGGGCAAAAGGTGTCATTATAATTCTTGAATGGGCACTTTACTTGACTTTACTGTTTCTGAACGGTCAAATAGCGCATAATTTCCATGAGAATTTACAAAAATCAAGATCACACCCTGTGGATACCGAAATGCCTAAATAGGAGTGGTAAGGAGCAGTTCAATGGTTTTCCAATTATGTATTTTCTATTTGTTTTGTTGATGACTGCTCTCTCACATTTTTATCAAAAATATTCATCACGTAACAAATTTTACGTAAAATCAGGCATAAAATTATTTGTCTTTGGTGATGCATTTGAGGATTTTATCGCTTCCTTCAATCACTCATAGTGTAATTCAATCACTGCCATGGTGTAATTTACTTTATTAAATTAGTTTACCCTTATTAGGACCTATTATAAAGTATTTAGTTAATATTTTGGTTAAATCTAAGTTGTTTTCTTTTTTCTTTGGGAACTTCCTGCCACACACAAAGGTGAATTTTTATCGTCTCCATTATAAGCTCGTTTCCATCCAGTAAGGTAGCGTTACGTTACGTAGCGTTTAAATCACTCCATCTGGGTCAATAGTGCAATGAATTTTGCCCCATTAAATCTAATCGATAGATTAATTCACCTAACGCCTGAGACCAAGTTAAAGTCAACCAAAAGGCATGAAATTGACAATTTCTTCAAATGATTATACATTGGTAAATCCATAATAATAGGCGCACGTGATTCAGCATGTACGGCCTTAGGTTCGTCTTTCTCCAGTCATTTATTTCGGAGTCTTATGAAAAACGCCATAACGTCTTTAATTGACGTCCGATTTCAAAAAATGAAGAAGATAGAATAAATCTGTGAGTACTGCAAACTGACTCTAATTTTGATTGTTTCCCAAATCAACATAATATCCGTCCCCGAAAAAATACGGTTATTGTTGACCTACACCAGTTTGATTATTACAAGTGAGGGTGTGCTATTTGGTGTTTTGGCATGAGGATGATATGCTTGAGTAATCGAATTTCCTTTTCGAAAACAAAACCTGTTCTGTCACTTTATCTCTCATGAATCTGGGTTTTCAAGGTGTGGATCGTTTTCGAATCAACACCCTGTATGTTTACGTGACATTCTGCAGGAAATAAATGATAATAACTGTTATCGGAATGCCATGAACATGATGGTATATGGTGAGTTTAAGTATAGGTAGTTCATTTATAATTAGGTCGCAATAAACCGATAGCAAATTATGCATCAGGAGTAACAACAAGAGGTGAACCGCTGTCCAAAATTTGTATTGATCAACGCATGAAAATTGTTGCCCACAGGAATTTTCATGGACTATAGCTCGAATTTCAGTGACGAAATGTTGCAGAACGGGCATACGCCTGATCGTAAGTAGTTACATTCATTTACCACTCATAAATAAAACACTTAAGAGTCTCAGAGATGTTAAAAGATAAGTATAACAATTTTGCGTACATACAAAATAATTCAAAACTACGAAATTAAAAATTAGCTGATATAGGTATACTATAGGTAGTACTTAAAAACATGTCCCGGGTGTCGCAGAACTTTGCGAATTACCAATTTACGAAGCATTAACTACTGCTTCCTGTGTTGGAAAACCAAAGAATCAGGCGGAATAGAGGCAATCTTAATTTTGGAGTTATTAGAGTTCGAGGTGAATTATGAAGTTATAGCATATTCGAGTATTAAGAATTTTTGAGATTAATGCAGATAACAAAACGACAAAACAAATTGAAAAGCAATGAAATTTGAATCCCAAACAAATGAAAATGACATTGATGAAAATTTGAGAAAATTGTACATTTCACTTCATATCAATTGAAAATTTACCCCGGCTTCTTTTCTCGACTACCGTCTGACTTCCTATATGAACCCTCTAAATTTAAGAATTCTGGTCGGCGGGTGAGAGAAAAAGGGCAGAAAATTCTAGAGCTCACTATGAAAATCCTTCATAACGGAACGATGAAGAAACAGCCAAATTTTGCTCGATCGAGACATTTCTTTATTGTTCTAATAATAATTCTAATTAATTGGTGTTTAAAAATCATCTACACCATACGTAGAAGATATGTGGTACCTACATTATAATTATGTTTTTGAGTTTATAATTTAAAGCTCATTTTAATATTATCTCTATGGTATAATTTATCAATATTTAGAACGGTTTATGGTGAATTATTGTTGAACTGATCACAAAAATTCGAATAACTTCATATTGGGGTCACCTCCTACCTCCTCCCACGAAAAATTTACGGAATAATGAAACGCAAAGTAGGCACAGTAGAAGTGAGAATCCTCACGCAATTATCATTAAATTAACAAGTTTTAATTTTGGGAAATTAGGTCTAACACTGGATTCTCTGCCTTGAATAGAATGTTCCTATAAGGTAAATTTTTCTAAGTAGAGGAACGCCTGGAACAAATGAACACTCAGAATCCGTTCTTTGTTGCGGTTTGCCGAGATCTTATCGAAAGTCGAATGATCATCTCACGTGCTAGATGGAATAAACCGTTGGACGCTGATGTCTGAAATTAAATTGCCATCTCGAAAAAAATTATCCATGGTTTAAGTCGTATCATTACTGTGTCATTTTTTTCCAAGTTGAGTAAATCTAGATCATTTCAATTGAATGCTTCATCTCTTCTATACCAGGTGTCCAAATCGTTTTTAAGCCACAGAGATAAATTATCATGCATGGACAACCCAACTGATTGAACCTCGGATTGAACACTTTATAATTGTTATGTTATTTGATGGAAATAGATGTAGCGTGTACTATACCTAGTACGAATCATAGGTATACTGTCTTTCTTTTTTCCAAGGCATGATACATTGGAAATTCGTTGAGTATTTCAGGTATTCTCAGAAATTCTTTGCATATGTTCGGAAAGTTTCGGGAAATTTTGAAGCAATAAATTCATTTCATTACTACCTATACAGAGACATCAAAAAATCTTCATAAAGAGAGGCTATGACTCTCATTCTCTCTCTATCCTTTTAGTAGTTTTCAGATGAGACAAAACGATTATCATAGCCTCCCTTTCTGAAGAATTTATTTGATGTATCTGTATAAGTAACATATAGTAAATTAGCAAGTTAAATTCGATACATATTGGGAATTCTTGTGTACGCTCAGCAGAAATTCTTTGGGTATTTTTTGGAATTCTTTGAGTCCTATCGAGAATTTTTGGAAATTCTTTGGGTGGTCTCAGAAATTTTTGGGAATTCATTATGCATTCTCGGGAATTTATGAGAATCCTCGGGTATTTTTAAGAATTCTTTGTGATATTCTCAGGTAAGTATTATCAAGAATTCTTTGAGTATTTTCGAGAGTTTTCGGGTATTTTTTGGAATCCATTTGGAATTCTTGGGTATTTCATCACTAATTCTTTCGTACACTTTTTTCCCTGTGTATTATATACCTCGCTACTTTCCGAGAGATTGTCGTTCTTGAGTTTTGCCTCTCTCGTCTCCTAATGTAAGTTATTATACAGGTTGTATCTTAATTGCTGTCGAGAATTTCAGGGGGTGAGTCTTCGTCGAAAAATATGAAAAAAAGTTCATATGGGCATAGGTCCTAAAATGCTTCCCTGCGGAACCAGCGGTCCTCAAAGTTGGCCCTAAAAAAACTTTTTTTTCGAATATCTCCAAAACCAATCCTAGTAGAAAAACTGAATTTAGCAGAGAGTTACACAATATTATCTTGCATCATCTCATGCATTCGACGAATTTGGGAGAATCCATTAGCGTACAATTTGGGGAAGTCGTAAGTTTGAATTTCTCACAACTTTTTATTGGGTGACATTTTTGGAAGTTTTACTGCAGCATGAGACTCGTTGGTCAAAAACATGCAAAAAAGGTGCTCATGAGTCATAGCGCTAGGATCGACCGTTTCCGAGAAAAATCGATTTTTCCGTTTGCGTACGTGTAAGAGCATTCAGCAACTCTCATCATAGTCGACTAGGATTCACGTGTAAAATTCAATCAGGAATTCAAGAATCATTATTTCATGATGAATTATGGTCATTTCGAACATAAGTATTTACAATCATTACCTAATCTTCCATGAAGTTTTCGTTTCACATAAATTGATCATTTTTGATCCAGCGTTTTTTGTGCAGAACAAGTTATTGCTCTTTGGAACTGATTGTTTTTGATTTTGTTATTCCTGAAATGATGGTTCTTGAATTTCTGATTAAATTTTACACGTGAATTCTAGTCGACTATGATGAGAGTTGCTGAATGCTCATACACGTGCGCAAACGGAAAAATCGATTTTTCTCGGAAACGGTTAATCCTAGCGCTATGACTCATGAGCACCTTTTTTGCATGTTTTTGTCCAACGAGTCTCATGCTGCAGTAAAAGTTTCAAAAATGTCACCTAATAAAAAGTTGTGAGAAATTCAAACTTGCGACCACCCCAAATTGTACGCTAGTAGATTCTCCCAAATTCGTCAAACGCATGAGATGATGTAAGATAATATTGTGAAACTCTCTGCAAAGTTCAGTTTTTCTACTAGGATTGGTTTTGGAGATATTCGAAAAAAAAGTTTTTTTAGGGCCAACTTTGAGGACCGCTGGTTCCGCAGGGAATCATTTTAGGACCTATGCCCATATGAACTTTTTTTCATATTTTTCGACGAAGAATCACCCCCTGAAATTCTCGACAGCAATTGAGATACAGCCTGTATTATTACGATTATGGAGTTGCTTTCTTTCTATTATTTCCTACCGCATACAATCACGTGCTTCATTATTGTTATTGTGCTATACTTGAAAAGATGAGGAGAGTTGTGAAAGGCGACGCCGTCATCCTCGTGGTCCCCGTAGTCTCTTCAGTGGCTGAGCTAAGACATTCACCGTGGCCCCCAGCTGATTCTGAAGGTCTCGGACAAGATGCCGTTAACCCGATGTATTTTACTTGTATCTAGATTACGGTCTAGGCGTAAGGATTCGATCTATGAGAGAAATGGTAGATTTTCTATGAACCTAGGTCAAAATCGTGAGGTGTTTTATAATTTAAAAAATTCAATAATTTAAATTACGGTTGGATTAGGAACGCTGAAACATCCAATTTCGGTACCATCAAACAGTAGTACCGAATTAAATGTGATTGATTCGTACGATTAATGTGTGAATAAGGATACTTATCTATCTGTTTAATTACCGTTCTTATTTCAACTCGGCGGGATCCCAGCTTTTCAGGATTGCGGCCAAGGTCGTACCTTTATTATTTAGTTAAATAAATCTGAACGCACATGGTTAAAGCTGAAATTATTGTTAGATTTGTTAGGTTGTGGCAGGTAGTACATATTAGAACTTACAATCATATCAAAAAAGTCCATAAATAAATGGATGCCTTATCGAGGTCTTTTGCCTATGACCCACCTAATACCTTCCTAAAGGAAATTAATGTCACAAATTAGTAATACGGTACCTGCCTAACTACCGTGCATCAAAAGCAGATGAATGGCGCCTCGAATGGCGCCGGCAGTAAAGTTCGAAGTAGGTTTTCATGCAACTTGAAACTTAGGTACGTCAGATGAAAACTAACAGAAAAAATCGCAATACCGACTCCTAGTTCAAGGCGCGACCCGATACCGATATGCATAGATCCGAGCATAGATCATTTTCAAACTTCCCACCTCATATTTCTTGCTCACAATTTTTTTAGATTATACCAGTACCAAAAAAAACCCGATTTCCAAATTTCGACTAGATATTCCGAAAACTTCCTGGAAAAAGTAAAACTTAAATTCTTCATTTTAACACCCCGATACATTTTTATCGTCATCTTCTGTATTAAGATCATTTCGGTTAAATCGTTCTATTTTGACATCAGGAATTTGTGGTAGAGCGTTGTATACGTTATTACGGAACACCGAAAAGATTTCAAATTTTCACAAAAATCATGAATGTTTCATACTTTTCTCGCCCATACCCATACCCCCATACCAATACCAGCGTCATACGGAGCGCAGCGTTCGTTAATGGCAGTGAATGCGAAAATTGACGTCGTCACTTATATTAACGGGGAACGATTTTCCGAAATTAAACTTTTGGACAAAAAGCGCCCTTTTTACTGCAATACTAATTCCTTTTATATTGAAACTCGTATACCTATGTTATGAATAAAGAGGCCAAAGGAAATAGTTATAAAATGTGCAATATTACAAATTTGGATTCCGTAATGATTCACACTTCAGAATTATCATTGTGCATTCGCTTATTCCTATTTTTGTAAAATGCACCAAGGTGAACGAGGAAAATTAGTACCTACACAGGATACATTGTGGCAAATGAACAATGGGCGAATTATGAAATAATTTATTACAATTGAATCAATTGTTAATAGTCGCTCAGTTTATTGCAGATTTGGAAGGTTCTGAAATTTATTCTAGGATCAGATCGCTAATTACAATTAGGTAGATGAGACAGAGATTTTTTTGAATAAATTTGATTTTCTTTTGTAAAACCTAATATCTTTTGTCAAAGATAATATAACACATTCATAATCGGTATACCTCGCGAAATGGGGTATTTTCATAATGATGTCGAATTACGTTACAATTAAAAAGTTCTAACAAGTTATTCAAGAATTCACAAGTGGTCAATGTTTGCATGTCCCTATTTTTTAATGCAATCATTTTGGTAATTACGAGGGTATCATTATTATTATCAAGAGGAAGTCAGAGGAAATTTCAGGTACGGTTAATCCCTCTGGTTTCAAACTAACTCTTGGATCCGGATTTAGATAATCGCAACATCATCATTTGAGGATTGAAATGAAAGAGGCGGTAATTTGACGTGAAATTAACACGGAGAGTTCCAATAGCACAGTTTTGCGATGAACGTTCCATCACCAGTGGGTTACTGATCTAATGTCTTAAAGGGGATTTAATCTTTTTGACAGCTCACTAGGATACTTCTCTACCATCTCTTGATTTTGATGGTCATTTGCATTGCAAAATGTCCGCTTGAAACAGTGCGAAATGGTTCGTTTGACCTACTTGCTACTACCGGCGGTGACTCCATGCAAAATTTTCGTGGTGATATGGAAGAGAAATGACCTACACAAAGTTCAACGAAAGTAACGCGGAATCGCATTAAATCACAATAAAAACACACTTTTGCTATTATATTAAAAAAATATCCTCTCACCAGTCTAGATCTAAGAAATTGTCAGTTTCAGTATTTGTATTCATGTAGAAACTACTAATCATATTCATGTAAACCAGCCCGGGATAAATGTTGATGTAGGAGAAGAATGAGAAGTATTGTGTATAATTAAGTAGAAAGAAACGCGGAATTTCACTCGGGTCATCAAATTTGATGACACCCAGCGAAAATGTGCCAATTTTCGAAAAATTCGAACGATGAGATGACAGATAATGTAGATACTTATTGGCAAAAAGCCTTCATAGTTTAAACATAAAAATATGTTAATGAACCTATCTGATGTTGTTTAATATAACCTACTTTATTCACATGACTTAAGCCGTGTGTGTGGTCAATGACGAACAGAATAATAGACGAAAATTTGATGTCATGATATACGATGAACGCATTGACGTGTTTTTTCTTTGCATGAGGGCTGGAGATCCTCTTCTGTGATTGTACGAAACTCCAGACGGCAGGTTCTTTTTATTGGTTTTTTAAATTTGTAGTTGAGTAATATGAGTGCTATGACTAGATCAGGATTTTCCATATGTCAGCATGGAAAAAGTGAAAAAATATATTTTTAAAATGAGGTAAGCGTTAAGCCGAGCGTTAAGCACACGGTTAAGCAGAACATAAATATAATAACTAAAATACCTAAACGACCAATTTAACTGTATAAAGTTTAGTAAGAAGTTCAGAGTCTATTAAATAATTAACTGGAGGAAAACTCATAATAACATGCGAAACGAAGGACCGTTCATGGATAACCATAAATTTTTGTGTCATTGTACCAAATTATGTAAGATGAAATTATTTAAAAAAATTTGGTAGTTTGAAATTATGCGATTAGGGCGCTAGAGTTCACACAATAATACACCCATTATATCTACACTGTGTAATATGAAAAGTTTCCAGAGCTGTAACTTTTTTATTTTTTGACCGATTTCTAAAAATTAAATAGTGGTAGATAGAGTTTTTAATGCTCTATAGAATATCCTCAATGATTTTTTTCTTTGACAAAAATCGTAATTTCACCATTGGTTTCCCCTATTTTTATCAGTTAATTTTTATTCAGATCGACGGGGAATCTTTTTCTGAATTTATTACTGCTTAAAATTATGATTTTGATGGTATATTAAACGAATTAAAATAAAAATCTTGCAAGAAAAAGATACTCGTACATTGAAATCGCAAAATCGCAAAGTGGGCCTGGGGAAACACACAAGGGTGCGAGAATTGTCAACATTCTGATCTGACGTTTTCCATATCAGTAGCGTACTATTTTTCCATTTTGAAATGAATCATAACATGAAAATATTCAAGTTTTTGAACTTGTGACAAAGAGCTACCCAATTGGGGATTCGGTTTATTGTAAAAGCGATCTGCTTATCTTGAGTTACTGTTGCATTCGAAAAATGTAGGTAGAAGGGTCAAAATTCATAACTGAAACTGCGGTACTGCACTGGATGTCAGAGACGTCAGAACGCTGACAACTTTAGCGTCCTTGTAATATTTCGCCACGGCCACTCTGCGATTTCGCAAATCCAACGTCCATTAATTTTTCTTTATAATTTTTATTCTAACCCGTTTCATATCAAACCAAAATCATAATTTTGACCACCAATGCATTCAGAAAAATATTCCCCGTCGATCGGAACAAACATTGATTAACAAAAATTGCGGTAACGATTGGTGAGATTACAATCTTTGTGAAAGAAGAAAATTGATGAGGCAATTCTATAGAGCATTGAAAACTCTTTCTACCACTATTTCATTTTTTGAAATCGGTCAACAAATAAAAAAGTTACAGCTCTGGAAACTTTTCATATTACACAGTGTATATTGTATGTAAATATTCATCATCACAATGAACTTGAGGTTGGTCGCCGGCGTTCTCTATTATATCCTGAAACTCTTGTAATAACTATTATGATGCGATGATGTATGCCCGTATCTATTAAGGTGTCTATCCGAAATTTATTCTTGCAAAAAACTTGGAGAAACAAATGATGTGGGTGCAAATATTTGCATATCAAAACAAATGCGGAATTGTTCTCTGTCGGTTTTATTGTCATTTTCGTGATCATTGTCAATGACACCACACCACAAGATGATTAACACACGTGTATAAAATATGAATTTCAGTAATAAACTTTTTGTTTACTCGTTTATTATTACGATTATAAAACTGAGCCGTATCTCCGTTTCCGTAAATCGTTGAGGGAGAAGAGGAAATCAACCAACGGCATGGAAAAAAATCAAAATTACCTCTTGAGGAAGGCGAATCGTCTGTGCCTGTAGAACGTGTCCATTTTTTTCACGAGGTCCATGACGTGTTTCACTGTCGGATATTGGATTAATTTATAGATTTGGACTGGATTCACTGGGGCATTTCCGGGTCTTATTAATAATCTGGGAGACGTTATCGTCTGTTAGTCACTAGCGGTTCGCGCTGGTAGGTTGAGCATTGCTCAGTGGACAATTCCAACCTGGCGGGCGCTCGGCGCACGAAGAACTGAAGAGTTCGACTGCATTCAGTCTGCAACGACTCCTGCCGGCATCTCCGTGCTAGGAGGTTACCACGCCTGCTGGCTGTCGCTTCCGCCACTGGCCTACTCTACTGCTGTACTCTCGTCATCGACATCATCACCGACCAGACCATCGGCGGTCACTCGTATACTCGCATTCAACGATTCATAAAGGAAATTTCAATTAACGGGAAATCGCAACTCGAAAAGGACACACGTATTGTGAAAGACACCGATGCCACGCTCCATCCTAACTACTGCTTGAGCTATTGGTAATAATCGAGAAAATAATCTACCATCAACTCGAGACACTTCTCGAGACGTTTATAGGTATACAGTCTTGAAGGAAGGTCTGACACACTTATTCCTGCAAAACGACCGAAATCGCACGAGATCACGCGGATGACCGGGTTATGTAAAGCAACGTGAAATTTTCCAATCAAAACAAACATTCTCACGCATTTCGATTTTACCAAATATTAGATTTTTTAACGGCCAGATAATGGGAAAGTAACAGATGTCATCTCGTCAAATTATTCAGTAGGTTTCCAAAGTTGATATGGCTACACCTTTTCTCCTATTTCGATCTAGATTCCTGTATTACAAACTGTTTTGATATTATTATTATTTGTCAATGTTTGGAAAAACGTAACCAGTCTAGATGTGAATGCAGTTATTATTGTGACATTCTCAATAGGCACAAGGCTTGGACTAAATGCTGGTCTTTTGTCGGAAAAATCTCGAAGTAGATTAATAAACTGCAACAGAATTTCAAATTTCTTTCGTCCAAATCTATTTTGATTGAGTACTATAATTACATAAGTTACTAATACGAGTTTTACTACTAACAGTTTTGCTATAGAAAACGACCGTTGTCAGTTTGATAAGATCCATTGTATTTTATGAATGCTGGACTTAAACATGGTTCACTAATTCAAAATCGGTATCATTTATTCCGTACTATTTATTCTGAGGACGGGATCATTGAATGAGTGATGCCACTTGTTTTCCGTGATATTTTCGACCCATTTCCTACAACTGTTGTCACGATATCACTCATATTTCTCAATGACAACCATCAACAATAAGCCATAATCATAATTATGGAAAAAAGTCAATTATAAAATTTGCAGAAGAGAAAAAATCTTAAAGATTTTATTATAACGATATCATTGCGTGCAAGTACTTAAATCTGGAAATGAGAATTTGAAACAATTTCCTTAATGATAGATTTAGGCAGGCCTTGACATGATGACTGTTCGTAAAGGACATTCTCAGCTATCTCAAAATCTCACGCTACCTTATATAAAAATCGAACTCATTAGTAAGTTTCCCGACTTTATGACATGAGTACTTATACTTACCTACACAAATATTTATTTTCTGTATTTCACTTTCATTGTTTTTTTGTTCAGGAGAAAGGTATAGCTCGTCCAGAATTTGGTAGTGCGAGTCCATGATCATATTGAAGGCGTATTTAGCTGTAAAAGCGCTTGCCCAGTAAACACACGTACGTAATTTATACGTAGAACTGCAACGAGTAACCTAACGTTAAATTGGAGTAAAAATGTCGCCCGTTTTAAATTTAATAGAAACCAATTTTCCAACGTATTAATAACGTTCAAAATTTACCAGACATGAACGTGAATTGCGAACTTGACAACAAATGCGTATGCATTCAACGTTTCTTGAACGTAATTTTTCATATCTGATTCATACGTTAGTTTTTCGTTCTAGAAAAAATCATAACAAACCCTTGGGGAAAACCCCACACCCCATTGTCCTGTTCACCCATCAAGTTCCAGAAGGACCGTTTAGGCTTGGGATTCACCAATGGTTATAGTCACTAACTGCGTTTTTGAACGAACCTCTTATAGGGACGAGTGTGAACAATGCTAGCGGAATATAGACTACAGCGCCATCTATTGTCTTAGCACGTTGAATATACGTTTATTTTGGTTTGTTTTTTCAACATAGAATTTTTTATGTGATTAAAACGTTTATCTATAATGTTTTCCAAACCATTTCAGAAATGTATTCATAAAACGTTTTTATAACGTTGTATATTACTGTAATTAATACATTGTAAAACGTCGTTGATTCAACGTTTTAACAACGTTACATACAGTATCATACACGTGGTTATTTTAATTGGTTACCAGTCCGTGTAAGTCTTACGTTTTATAAACGTTTTACTTTATACGTTGAAAATATAACCAAATCTCAACGTTGATTTTTTCAACGATAACGTTATTTCAACCACGATAACGTTGATACAACGATATTTAAACGTACGTGTGTTTACTGGGTGGGTTGGTTTGGCTTAGGCGATTAGTACAAGTATTTAATATGATTTATGATTTACGTAGTGTAAATCCCAAAAACGTTAATCAGAACAATAGATATCTAGGCTACAATTTTACAATGATTGTCTGGCTAAACCGGCCCTTTCGGTCGCTTTTTGGGAGTCAATAGAGCAAGGTTCTCTATCACCCGAGAATATGAAACAAGCGGGAAATGCCCTCATTGTAAGGCTAACTTGATCGGTAATATAGCGACTATTATTAAATTTTTATGAGCGCCATCTACAGACGAGCGGTGTCCACGATTTGTAATTGCTGACGTCACGGATATTGTTTTGAAATTGCAATAACTATTGGAGAGCAATTTTTTCAACAAAATTTTTACGCAGAAATCATTTTGCGTCATATCACCCATAAAATTCAAATTTTATTCCTCGTCTAAATACCTCATTAGAAAATAAGGATTAAAGCAGGGACTGGGACCGAAACCGAAAAGAACCGGAACCGGAACCGGAACCACATAAAAATTTGTAACCGAAACCGAGACCGAAACCCATCTTTTCATTTTGGACAAAATTTTTGAAGAACCGAAACCGATTCAGTTTTTACGGTTCTACAGAGCTCGCCACTGATTTGACATTTGACCAGAAACGAGCGACCTCAGTCAACGTCAAAAATATCAAACTGTAGTCACCCAATGTAGCAGGAACCGGAACCGAAACCGGAACCGAAATAATTACGGTTCCGGAACGAAAATTTTTCGCCTGCGGCGCATTTTTTCAGGAGCCATTGAAGAACCGAAACCGATAAAAAATTTAGGTAGTCAAGGCTTGAGCTCCGCTTTAACTTTTAAGTGAAAGCGGTGCAGTTGGCCCTAAGTGCAGCAAATAGAATTAACAAAATTTAAACCTCCGATACGTACATACATACTTTATAATACTGTGATTGTTAAAACGGCCTTACAGGCGCTGTCTGCATGCATTGACACGCACATAGAAATTCTCTCCTCAAATTGCACAAAGCTGCACAGTAGAAAAAATTCATGAATTAGTTTTTGCATCGTTCTTGAATCCATTGGACATTTATTTAAATTAATAACAAAAAGTTAAATGACAAAATTATATTTGACTTTGCTGTTGGTTTCAATAAAATGTTACTTCTGCTCCACCCGGGGTTCCGCCATATAAGTATGCGCCAGGAAATTATGACTATTACGACATTTGGAAATGAACGAATAGTTTAGCAAGTGTTCATGATATTTGCTGCTGTTCAAACAACATTTGCTGCCGCTATGCTGCTGCTCTCAAAAAATCGTCAGTTCTACAGCAATTTACTGACTTTTGAAAGGACAAAAAGCGCTCTCGACAGGTACCAGTGCATATACATATAAATAAATGATACACAGAAGTGTAACTGGAGCGTTGATGTAATAATTAGCAATTAAAGTGTGAGGTACAATTTTAATCAGAGTCCACCATTCACCTCTAGGTAATAATATTAATTTTACATAAATTTTGCACCTAAAATCTAGGTTAGCTTCGAACTACCACATCTAATATACCTATTCAAATTTCTCAAATAATGTAGATAAAAGTGTGTCCTTGTAATGTAATAATGGAACATGAAACGTCGTTCGCAACATGTGCATAAAGGGTGTTATTGGCTCGCCCAATTGGGTGCCTCGCTCGCAAGAACGCTCCGCCCTAAACATGGGCTTGCCAATAAAACCCTCCTTTATGCACCAGGTTCATAATGTACTATGATAAGTATAACTGTCATCTTATGAATCAGGTTATATACATCAGCGTGTTTGAGGAAGAGAAGACCGGGTTTTCAGGATGTACTCCTCAAGTGATTTCCAACAAAAGTTCTTAGCGAATACATATAAATCCGTAAACGCCCAATAGATACAGGGTGTCACATTTAATACTCCCATTAAGTTTTCCAGAGGCGTGGCGACTAAAATCGGTGAAAAGTCTGAAACGAAGAAGAGACCCTATGATGTCAGCTTTCAGGAAAACTTTTGTCGATTCTTGTATCTATTACAGATTTACATCCTGAAAACCTGGACCTTTCTTCTTGAAACACGCTGTATACGGGGTGATTTAAAAAATTGTGTCGACAACGCTTCAAGGCAGATTCCCTTTATCAAAATAGAGAGAAATGTTCCGATAAAATAGGGTCCGAAAGTGACTATAATTACGGAGTTGTTGGGCTCCAAAGTCTGCTGATGGCCAATTTATTATCGTTTATATAGCTCGCTGATTTTATGGTTTAGAATTTTCAGGTTTGGTATATACGGAAAACGATTGAAAAACTAATTGAATCCACTGCCGATCCATGAATATCGCGGTAAATGATTTAACGAGACAAAAAAGAGGTCCTCGCCAGACAAAAATGTCGATTATTTTGTAGCGGAAAGTATTTTGTCTGTTTTCTGTTTTTGATGATTTTTCAGCATGCATCAGTGTAGTTTTTCAACTTTAAAAATGTAGGGGTAAGTACCTTAGTGCAAATTTTAGTAGCTTTAGAGATTTTCGTTATTTTATGAACTTCTGCATAAAGGTTGTCGTTAGCCAGACCAGCCGACAAGGATGAGACCAACAATCGTTTCTAAATAAACAGAATTATTCTAAATTTCGTACATTCGCCGGCAAGAATTTAAAATTTTAATTTCGGAAGAATTAAAAATAACAGTATGTAATCAGTATCACCTATGACGTGAAAACTCAACGTGGACTTAATTTCCGAATTTAAAATTACCTCGGATTTTCTGTTTTGTGCCATTTTCCTCCGAGCGGTCGTTAGATAATATGAACTTTTCACTTTTGAGTTTAGGTACTGCTTTCAATCGATTTCTAATAAAAATTGCATACCGTGTACTGTAACGTTTTAAAAATTTAGCCCCTTTTGGTCCGGGGCCAGAATAGGCCAGCAATAATTTCGGTTCCTCACCATCGGAGACACCTGTCCGGCGGTGGCCAAATTTCTCTCTTTTCTTATCTTTTATCTTTCGCCACCGGTCAGTCTCCGATTGGTCAGATTTGTCGCGTGTTTCCAAATTTTTGGTGATCTGGGGGATGCGCCATTTCTGGTCACTTGGGTGCCAGTGCTGTGAGGGGAGACATGTCTTACCATCTTTCAGTCTCGTAAGTCTTTTTCTTTTCCTTTTCGTACTTTTTTTTCTCACTTTCTTCTTTAGCCCTCACAATACAGCCCCAACGTCGCCAATTTGGCGTCCCGGCCAATACCGCTTTTCACCGTTTTCCGCCCACTACCGCTCCATGAGGAGGATATGATGGTTGGGGCTGGATTTTTCCACCGGAATTTTCGTTATCGTCATCTCGCCTGTCGACCAGGATTTTTCTCCTATTTTCTCTACTGACTCCAGCTGCCGATAAGGTCAGATGTATCGTACCTCTTTTCGCTCTTTTTCAACATTTCGTGTTTCATCAACAAATCAGGACGGCTCGTTAGTGCCGTTAAAACTACATAATTTTTGCTTTATTTAATTTAATATAACGTTTATTATATTAATCTACATTTCAAATATTTCTAGTTCAACTTTTTACATTTCATCAAATTTTGTTATCAGCACTTTTTGCTCGACACAGGTGTAGCCAAAACCACCTGGTCGCTTTAACTGTAATTTTTACCTTCAATATTTTCTCCTTAATTTATTACCCATCATTTCATAATTTTTTTGCGCTACCGACTGTTTGGCGAAATTATGGCATTGTTGTTGTTCGCTTTTACCATCACTGTATTTCAGATTATGTCGCTCTTAGTTTTAAGTTCTCTTAGTCTCGACTTTTGTGCAATCGATCGATAATTTTTGTTAAATATGTTTACATTCACGTCTACTTTTCATAATTAGTAATATTTTTCACTCTGCCAATTTTTAACTCCTGAATATTTTTGAATTTCGCTTTTCACATTTTTCTCTCATTCTTGTTTTCTGCTTTTCTATTTCTGAATGTTGAATATATGTTTTAATGTAGATCATTTGTGAGTTTTTCCTGGTCCTTCCTTTTTTCTAAACTCTCTGGCGCCCGCAAGTGGTTTATTTATCAGTGGTAAGCAACAGAACCTACGCCCGCTCTCCAACGTCCAACTGAGAGTCGTTCGCAGTGTAATCGCCACTCAAAATTACGTTACAGTACACAAACGCTTTTTTTTTGTTGAGAAAGCCATATTATAACCATTAGAGAAACAAAGATAGAGAGATAATTCGTGATGGCAACTTGACAGAAGAGGCATAAAATGTGATTTTATTTTGTGTTGTGGTCCAATAAACTTCCCTTACCCAAAATTAAATGCGTTTTTTGACATTTATATTATACATAATAGTTAGTAAACCCCTACATTATGGCCCAGTATTTCCACCTATGGTTAACCCCCAGATTAGCTAACTCTAACTTTGAATGTGAGCCTTTATCATTCATTTTAACCGGAATTGTCACAGTCTAAGGTTCCAGTTACCTAACTGGAGGTTAACCATAGGTGGAAATACTGGGCCTTATGTCCTCGTTACATAAATAAGGTCTTATTTAATAAATATATCACCTAGTTGGATGCTGGATTAGTTGTCCAAGTAGTGGTCTTTAAAAATTTTCTCCTATAACATGCTCATTGATATGATTGATATAGCTAATGAGTAAGTATGCCGATTTTGTCAATTCACTAATTTATTGTTTTCTATTAATAATACGATTGATGAACCACGTGACAGTTTGTTGTTTTTAAATCTAAGGTTACATGATACGTCAATTTATCATTCTATAAGAACTTCCGGCATTGCCGGCTTCTAGATGATGATAGGTAAAACATTAGCAATGGCGTTACACACGTAACACTTTTTGTAGTTTAATCAAATTTGAATGTGGAGTGATATATCTCTCCGTTACTGCAACCTATAACGATAAAATAGGTAGGCATCGCAATGTATTATTTATATCTGGTTATAAGGTTATAAGTGTTGATGGTACGAAAATCTAAAAAAATACTTGAGAAAAGTATGGCAGCAGTGAAAGGTAAAAGTAAATCACATCGATAAACAAACTTTTTAATCGTGTGGGTTACGTTGGACGTAAGTCTTTCCAGGTGATGGTCTTTGGACTAGATTATGACAATTTCTAAACAGAAAGCAACAAACAGTAAAGCCTAATCATAGGGTTAATTATTTGGTATTTCACCATCTTTTACACCCAACCCATATCGACAATAAACTTTCAAAATATCCCATACCTCGTAAATAGATTAATTCATAATAATAACTATTAATTATTACAGAATTTATTTTCTTTTATTACTAAATAGATTCCTGAAAACAGTTTCTGATATTATTCAATAATACATATATGAGATTTACTCGAGTATTTGTTTATCAAATGTTAAGGATAGTACCGACTTAAAAGTACTTATTCTTATTCATATTTACTCACATGTGTTATAAAATCGTGAAATAAATTGATTTCAGAAAATTCATATCCATTTGTGGTACTTTCACTCAAATGTTAGATCCAGAGTGAAAACAAAAGCCTAAGCGTCTCCTACGAGTGTTAAATATCTCATCCTTTCCAATAATATCTCATTTTCTACTAGTGCGTGTGAATAATGTGATATGTACGATCAATTAAATTATACTATCAATCATAAAAGTAATGATGAACGACCGTCAATAATCACTTTCACTTTATTATTATAGATAGTTGCATCTAGTTACTTAATCTTCGACTTTTACAAATAAACTAAATGAGAGCTTTGATGAATTGAATAGTTTTAATGGCGGAAGTTGAGCATATATTTAAATAATTTTTCTTGAAATTTTTCTTGAAATCTTTGGCAACATAAGTGTATTGGGTTTGGGTCTAAAGTCGTTATAAAAACCGATGGAAAAAATAAAACGCTAAGAAATCAGATGAAAGTTTATAAAAGAGGGCCAGAGGACTGTTGTAGTTGAAAGCGACATTCCCACAGGGAGAGGACTGAAATGAAAACAGCTATGTGAAGCTGGGTCGACAGAGTTTGACTTATGATGAAATCATCATAAGTAGACTTTGATATTTTTGAAAAAAAGATTCATCATAATTACTGGTGACATGAATCTCGCTTTGATAATTTTTGGTATCATTCTAATTTTATTGTTTGTCTACTTTTGTATCTTCTACGCACTGCAAGTGTCTGGTCGAAGCGTCAAGCAATAATACCTAGTCTAGCTGTGATAATACTAATAACATTTAACAGTTCAGCGACAACACGGTTCAAAACCCTAGACATAATTTCTTTCAGTTCAAAATATGAATATGATACGACCATAACAATGATCATTGTCATGGGTATGTTATGGTCGTATCATACAATCATACAATCGATTGTATCCAATGAGCCGGAGATTTCTCATTCGAAACTGGTGGGATGTGCAGAGCATGAGCATGGCTCCTGTGATCAGAACCTAAAGGTGCTCCTGTTTCGCCTCCGGTATTTTCTTTGGACATAAGACCAATACTACGGATTGCGAACGTCACCGGACAGCGTATGGTACAAGGTGAGAACAAGAGACCGTCGTGTTACCTTGGCAGTAGCCGTGCGAGACACGAATGTCCCTTATCACCTGTAGACAGAGCAGCTGGGATCGATCCTTAATTGTGAGCCTAATATTGCAAGGGTGCACACAAACAATTTGTGAGCGACGTATGCATAATGTGGCCATCGTTTTAGTGATTAGGAACTATAGAGTTAGGATGTTTGTATGGATGGATGTGGGAAATCGTAAAGAGTAATTACATTACTGTCTGGAGGATTTTTACGGGGGCGTCAGACATACCAATCCAATACTTAGTGGTGAGCAGATAGTATTGACCATAAGGACGATCTGCTCTTTGTCTGGATAGCTCATCTGGAACCAGTGATGCATAATTACGGTTCTAAGCGTAGTCACAAGAGACTTAGGACATTGGCAGAGTTTCCTTGTTGTATGACAACTTTTGTCAGCATATAGCGGATGTAGCCCGACACGGAGTGATGAAAGGGTAACTCGAGAAAAGTAAGCCCGAGGGTTTGGTCTTCACAAAGAAGGGACTGGTGAGCAAACTGAAGTCTAGCAAAGAATCGGGCGTTGACAATGTCGTGTTCAAAGCCATCAAGATAGCAACAGGTAAGAAAGCTTACTTCTCCATCAGGTTGTTAAGGTAAGGTATTCCCCATCACACCAATGATCTTCAAACCTTACGTGTGGCTAGCTGATTTTGGGTCAGCTGAGCGTGAAGTTGAAACAAACAGGTGAGCTGGATCAGCAGCAGTATGGATTCACTGAAAGTGGATTATCCATGGATACCGTGAAACTGTTAGCTTTATAGTAGGAGAGAGATTATTATCATAATAGTACTGGAAGTCAGAAGTAATGTGTTTAACGTGGCCGGATGGATTTACGCCACAAACGCACTGAGAAACAAACATGTGTCGAGGTATGTACTATCGAGTGCATTAGTATTTCCTAGTCTCTTGCTCTAGCACAACGGGCGAACCCGTGTGCTGGACAGTACTCGAAAGTACATGCGTATGCCGTCGAGGTGAAGAATGACGGCAAGGTAAAGTACGCGTGGGCCTTTTGAAGAAGGTGCGCTCTCTCATGGCGGAAGTCAACTGCTGCGTGAAAGACGTTCGCAATATCGGAGTCAAGGATTTGCTCCTCGTGATCGAGACGGAGAAGGACGGCAGCCACAGTAAGGTGTCCGATCTTCTCGAGAAAAAGAAGGGTGGTAAAATTACCGTCCAGAGCGAAGAGCCTGGTTGTGGAGACGTACGTGGTACTGAACATCAGGGACCTGGACTGCCTCCACAACGGAGGATGAGGTGCGGGCGGGCATCGCCACAGCGTTGACGGAGTTTGCGGTGAAAAAGTGTCCTAGGGAGGGGCCGGCAAAGATGGAAGGTCGAGGACGATGAGCAACCACCAGTACGTGAAGTTTGCTCTGAACGATCGGGACACAGGTAGGAGGCCGGCAGGATCGGTGGCACCGTCTCAAAGACCACAAGAATTCGCCGGATGGAGCATGTGCGGACTGAAGTCTGATTCACTCAGACGACAGTTCGTGGCGAGCATGGAGTCCGAGTCTGTGAGGGCTCGGCAACCTCGGCAAAATCGCTGAAGGTCGTTCGCCTGTTGAGACCTGAGTACCTAGAGTTGTGAAAACTCTTCCGGGACCTGTGGGGTACTGGTTACAAATTGGCCTCTAAGCGACTGGGGGCGATGACCCATCGCCCCGACCTGGATGCCAGCGTTCGGCAGCGCATAGCAGACGCTCTCTTCCCGAGGCACGAAGCCATGCAATGAAACGACAAGCCGGAACACGGGGTTCTTGAGGCCGATCCCTTCTCCAAAGAGGAACTGGCGACGGCGGTAGGCAAACTCAAGCCTGGCAAAGCGCCCGGTCCCGACAGGGTACCGGAGGAGGCCGTCAAGGTGGCGGTCAAAGGAGAGGGGGGCGGCACACTTCCTGAGTGTGTCCTGACAACGTCCCGAAAGAGTGGAAGCTCGCCAGTCTGGTGCTTTTGCTAAAACCAGGAAAGGAAAGTGACGAGCAGGGACTGGGACCGATTCGAAATATGGGTTTCGGTTCTCAGGAAAGATGGAACCTAAATATGATTTCGGTTTCGGTTCTCCCCTACCAAGAGAACCTAAATTTTTTACCGGTTTCGGTTCTTCAATGGGTTCTAAAAAAATGCGCCGCAGGCGGAAAATTTTCGTTCCGGAACCGTTATTTTTTCGGTTCCGGTTTCGGTTCCGGTTCCTGCTACATTGGGTGACTACAGTTTGATATTTTTGACGTTGACTGGAGGTCGCTCGTTTCTGGTCAAATGTAAAATCAGTGGCGTGCTCAGTACAACCGTAAAAACTGAATCGGTTTCGGTTCTTCAAAATTTTTTTCCAAAATGAAAATATGGGTTTCGGTTTCGGTTTCGGTTTCGGTTACAAATTTTTATGTGGTTCCGGTTCCGGTTCCGGTTCTTTTCGGTTTCGGTCCCAGTTCCTGGTGACGAGTCATCGCACTACAGGCCAATTATGTCTCCTAAACGTGATCGTCAAGCTCTACAAGTCACTGATCCTGGATCGACTGAAAGCGGAGTTGTCGAGAAATGGTGGACTGAGCAAACGCCAGATTCGGTTCACGGAGGGCAAATCGTCCGTGGACACGGTAAAGCGGGTAGTTTCCATCGGGATGGAAGCGAACGCTCACAGTACGAGAGGTAAGAAGTGGCGTGCACTAATCACTTTCGATGTCCAGAATACGTTCAACTCAGCCGGATGGGTCTACGTTATGGACGCGCCGAGTGGTCAATGTCACAAACGGAGTCCCGCAGGGCTAGGTTTTACGGCCGACCCTGTGGAACATGATGCACGATTCGGTTCTCAACTTGAAGATACCGATGGGAGCGTCGCTAATTGCCTACGTCGACGATCTGGTGCTGCTGCTGGCGAGGAAGGATGTGTCCGACGTGATGAACACGTCGTACCTGCGGATCTTCGAGCAAAGGAGAGACGCAAGGTGCGGGAAAGGACGGCGAGCCGGGTAGAATGACAGGCACGCTGGGATTCCAGCGCGCATGGCAGGTGGACCCACAGGCTTATACTGAGTATAGGCGTGTGGATTACAAAGAGGAATGGGGTAGGCACAGTGAATTACTACCTAACCCAAATGTTGACAGGACTCGGAGACTTTCGAGCCTTCCTGTTCCATATGAAGAGAGCGGATGACCCCGAATTCGTCTACTGCGGAGAGGAGGATACGGTGGAGCACGTGCTCTTCTCGCGTCCCAGATGGATCGAGGATTTCCGCGTGAGGGAGATGGTCAATCTCATCTTTTCCCACAGGGGCAAATTTGGGGGCAGTTTGTCGTTTCGCGATTCGAAATTTTCACTCGAATTACACGAAAAATGGTTTCTCCCGTTTACAACTACTGGATAGTCCTATTCGTTTACGAAAAAACGACCTTTTCATTGAAAAATGAAAATTTTTAACTACATACCTACTCATACTAATAGCGGACACTTCTGACTCACTCGCGAACCGACTATTTCAACCTCAAATGTAGGGTCCGAAATTCGCGAAAACTACCAGAAATCGAGATCGGTCATGAATTAAACATCAATTTTTTTAGGGGGATTACGGAACGCTAAAAAATGACGGCGGAGATACGCAAAAAATGCAGGGATTTCTCCGTGACGTGATGACTGTATTACTCGGGATTAAGGGTAAACGTAAAGCAACAATTTAATGGAAAAGCGGATCCTGCCAATCAGGTGATCATCAGCACCTTGACAACCGCGTAAACAAAGTCGAAAATTGAACTCCGAATAGAGTGGCAGGTTTAGTGCCAAAGGGTGTGTTTCAGATCCGGCTATAGGTACTGCTAGTAAATATTTATTTCAACTTTTACAATGATTATTATTATTACTATTGTTGTAAATGGACTGATAAATAATGTGTCTGAATAACGTTTTACGTGTATTGGAAAATTCTGAAATCGGTGTTACCTATAGCAGTTGGCCCGCTGGCCGATAAGACGTGATGTAAGACGGTCTAGAAAACTTAGTAATCAAAGTGCGATCAGAGTGCATATCGCGTCATGTGGCTCCCCGAATAAAAAAATCGTAATAATCGCGATAATAATAATAACAATGATAATAATAGTAGTGATTGTTTTAAGTGATGCGCCCGATTTAATTAAGCCCTGTTTTCATGACCGCGTATAATTGCGAATATTTTTCATTCGAAATTTTTCTTCGTATTATTCGGACATGAGAAAGACGCATTAGTGGTGCCTAGGGGGTTTTATTGTGAACACCCCACGTTATTTAGAGTCTAAATTGATTTGTCTTTTGTCTCTTGAATCATAAACAGAAGTCACATAATCGCATTGCCGGTCGACTCTAGACGATTCGATTTGAATATAACAAGAAATTGTGCAGATAAGAACAAACGTAGGTATCGCTACCGCCGTGTTTCTAAAGTTAGTGCTACGAATAAATAATCAAAATAAATTAGTGAGGTGCGGGATTCGTGCGTTCCAAAATATTTGAAGAATCAAGTTCTTAAAAATTTTTACTCATAAACTCGAGCGTTCCCTAAATGCAGTGAAACGTGTGCGATTCCAAAACCAGAACTGATCATGGTAGAATTTCCACTCCATGGAGGATGCTAGGGTGACCTGGGGTAGATACAAATTTTACGGTAGGCTCGAAACAAAAAGACGACAAAAAGGTAAAAAAATTCCTATTATATTTCCATTTCGAAAACAGTTACTCAGTGCATTGAATTTGGTGCCAGATTATCGGCACATATGTTATTCTTCGAAATTGCAACACTCTCCCCACCATCAATTCAAGAGGTTTGAGTGCATGCAGACGATTTTATCAAGAATAATATTTCCTGTAAAATAAAAAATCTAAATGTTTTATCTCACTCGGAACATTCTGTATATTTTAAGTTTCTTATCCACCCAAAGAACGAATAAATGCACCAATGACCTTGATGCCCCGGTTTATTTTTTATTGGGAAACTTTAGAAAATCTGCGAAAATCTTTTCATCGATGGGTTTCTTTAGTAAATCGCGATAATTGACCACAGGTAATCTTTAGTAGAGATCATTAATTAATCATTAATCAGTAAATTCCTAAAAATCTTGTACAATAAATCGGGAAAATCTTTGGTAATACGCGGAAGCTATTGAAAATTGCTGGAAATCTTTAGTAAATACATTGGAAATCTTTAGTAAAACGCGAAGGGTATTGAAAATTGCTGGAAATCTTTAGTAAAAGGCGTAAACTATTGAGAGTCGCTGAAAATCTTTAGTAAAAGGCGGAGGCTTTTGAAAGTCGATGGAAAACTTTAGTAAAACGCGAAGGGTATTGAAAATTGCTGGAAATTTTTAGTAAAACGCAGAAGCTACTAAAAATTGCTAGGAATCTTTAGTAAAAACATTGGAAATCTTTAGTAAAACGCGAAGGCAGTTGAAAATTGCTATAAATCTTTAGTAAAACGCAAAGGGTATTGAAAATTGCTGGAAATTTTTAGTAAAACGCAGAAGCTACTAAAAATTGCTGAAAATCTTTAGTTAATACATTGGAAATCTTTAGTAAAACGAGGAGGGTATTGGAAAATGCTGGAATTTGCAATAAAACGCAGAAGCTACTGAAAATTGCTGGAAATCTTTAGTAAATACATTGGAAATCTTTAGTAAAACGCGAAGGGTATTGAAAATTGCTGGAAATCTTTAGTAAAACCATGGGAAATGTTTAGTAAAAGGCAGTTGACAATTGCTATAAATCTTTGGTAAAACGCACAGGCTACTAAAAATTGCTGAAAATCTTTAGTTAATACGTTGGAAATCTTTAGTAAAACGCGAATGGTATTGAAAATTGCTGGAAATTTTCAGTAAAACGCAGAAGCTACTGAAAATTGCTGGAAATCTTTAGTTAAAACAGTGGAAATCTTTAATAAAATGAGAAGGCAGTTGAAAATTGCTATAAATCTCTAGTAAAACGCAGAAGCTACTAAAAATTGCTGAAAATCTTTGGTTAATACATTGAAAATCTTTAGTAAAACGCGAAGGGTATTGAAAATTGCTGGAAATCTTTAGTAAAAGGCGCAAGCTATTGAGAGTCGCTAAAAATCTTTAGTAAAAGGCGGAGGCTCTTGAAAGTCGATGGAAAACTTTAGTAAAACGCGAAGGGTATTGAAAAGTGCTGGAAATTTCTAGTAAAACGCAGAAGCTACTAAAAATTGCTAGGAATCTTTAGTAAAAACATTGGAAATCTTTAGTAAAACGCGAAGGCAGTTGAAAATTATAATAATAATAATAATAACTAGTAAAACGCGAAGAGTATTGAAAATTGCTGGAAATCTTTAGTAAAACGCAGAAGCCACTGAAAATTGCTGGAAATCTATAGTAAATACATTGGAAATCTTTAGTGAAACGCGAAGGGTATTGGAAATTGCTGGAAATTTTCAGTAAAACGCAGAACCTACTGAAAATTGCTGGAAATCTTCAGTAAAAACAGTGGAAATCTTTAATAAAATGAGAAGGCAGTTGAAAATTGCTATAAATCTCTAGTAAAACGCAGAAGCTACTAAAAATTGCTGAAAATCTCTAGTTAATACATTGGAAATCTTTAGTAAAACGCGAAGGGTATTGAAAATTGCTGGAAATCTTTAGTAAAAGGCGCAAGCTATTTAGAGTCGCTAAAAATCATTAGTAAAAGGCGGAGGCTCTTGAAAGTCGATGGAAAACTTTAGTAAAACGCGAAGGGTATTGAAAATTGCTGGAAATCTTTAGTAAAAGGCGCAAGCTATTGAGAGTCGCTAAAAATCTTTAGTAAAAGGCGGAGGCTCTTGAAAATTGCTGGAAATTTTTAGTAAAACGCAGAAGCTACTAAAAATTGCTAGGAATCTTTAGTAAAAACATTGGAAATCTTTAGTAAAACGCGAAGGCAGTTGAAAATTATAATAATAATAATAATAACTAGTAAAACGCGAAGAGTATTGAAAATTGCTGGAAATCTTTAGTAAAACGCGAAGGGTATTGAAAATTGCTGGAAATTTTTAGTAAAACGCAGAAGCTACTAAAAATTGCTAGGAATCTTTAGTAAAAACATTGGAAATCTTTAGTAAAACGGGAAGGCAGTTGAAAATTATAATAATAATAATAACTAGTAAAACGCGAAGGGTATTGGAAATTGCTGGAAATTTTCAGTAAAACGCAGAAGCTACTGAAAATTGCTGGAAATCTTTAGTAAATACATTGGAAATCTTTAGTAAAACGCGAAGGGTATTGGAAATTGCTGGAAATTTTCAGTAAAACGCAGAAGCTACTGAAAATTGCTGGAAATCTTTAGTAACAACAGTGGAAATCTTTAATAAAATGAGAAGGCAGTTGAAAATTGCTAAAAATCTCTAGTAAAACGCAAAGGCTACTGAAAATTGCTGGAAATCTTTAGTTAATATATTGGAAATCTTTAGTAAAACGCGAAGGGTATTGAAAATTGCTGGAAATCTTTAGTAAAAGGCGCAAGCTTTTGAGAGTCGCTAAAAATCATTAGTAAAAGGCGGAGGCTCTTGAAAGTCGATGGAAAACTTTAGTAAAACGCGAAGGGTATTGAAAATTGCTGGAAATTTTTAGTAAAACGCAGAAGCTACTAAAAATTGCTAGGAATCTTTAGTAAAAACATTGGAAATCTTTAGTAAAACGCGAAGGCAGTTGAAAATTATAATAATAATAATAATAACTAGTAAAACGCGAAGAGTATTGAAAATTGCTGGAAATCTTTAGTAAAACGCAGAAGCCACTGAAAATTGCTGGAAATCTATAGTAAATACATTGGAAATCTTTAGTGAAACGCGAAGGGTATTGGAAATTGCTGGAAATTTTCAGTAAAACGCCGAACCCAGTGAACACACGTACGTAATTTATACGTAGAACTGCAACGAGTAACCTAACGTTAAATTGGAGTAGAAATGTCGCCTGTTTTAAATTTAATAGAAACCATTTTTCCAACGTATTAATAACGTTCAAAATTTACCAGACATAAACGTGAATTGCGAACTTGACCGCAAATGCGTATGCATTAAACGTTTCTTAAACGTAATTTTCATATCTGATCCATACGTTAGTTCTACGTTCTAGAAAAAATCATAACAAACCCTTGGGGAAAACCCCACACCCGATTGCCCTGTCCACCCATCAAGTTCCAGAAGGACTGCTTTGGCTTGGGATTTACCAATACTTGTAGTCACTAAGCGACTGATGTTGCGTTTTTGAACGAACCTCTTATAGGGACGAGTGTGAACAATGATAGCGAAATATAGACTACAGCGCCATCTAGTGTCTTAGCACGTTGAATATACGTTAATTTTGGTTTGTTTTCTCAACATATAATTCTTTATGTGATTATAATGTTTTCCAAACCATTTCAGAAATGTATTCTTAAAACGTTCTTAAAACTTTGTATATTATTGTAACTAATACATTGTGAAACGTCGTTGATTCAACGTTTCAAGAACGTTACATACAGTATCATACACGTGATTATTTTAATTGGTTACCATTCCGTGTAAGTCTAACGTTTTATAAACGTTTTACTTTATACGTTGAAAATATAACCAAATCTCAACGTTGATATTTTCAACGATAACGTTATTCAACCACGATAACGTTGATACAACGATATTTAAACGTACGTGTGTTTACTGGGAACCTACTAAAAATTGCTGGAGATCTTCAGTAAAAACAGTGGAAATCTTTAATAAAATGAGAAGGCAGTTGAAAATTGCTATAAATCTCTAGTAAAACGCAGAAGCTACTAGAAATTGCTGAAAATCTTTAGTAAATACATTGGAAATCTTTAGTAAAACGCGAAGGGTATTGAAAATTGCTGGAAATCTTTAGTAAAAGGCGCAAGCTATTGAGAGTCGCTAAAAATCTTTAGTAAAGGGCGGAGGCTCTTGAAAGTCGATGGAAAACTTTAGTAAAACGCGAAGGGTATTGAAAATTGCTGGAAATTTTTAGTAAAACGCAGAAGCCACTGAAAATTGCTGGATATCTTTAGTAAAAGGCGCAAGCTATTGAGAGTCGCTAAAAATCTTTAGTAAAAGGCGGAGGCTCTTGAAAGTCGATGGAAAACTTTAGTAAAACAGGAAGGGTATTGAAAATTGCTGGAAATCTTTAGTAAAAGGCGCAAGCTATTGAGAGTCGCTAAAAATCTTTAGTAAAAGGCGGAGGCTCTTGAAAGTCGATGGAAAACTTTAGTAAAACGCGAAGGGTATTGAAAATTGTTGGAAATTTTTAGTAAAACGCAGAAGCTACTAAAAATTGCTAGGAATCTTCAGTAAATACATGGGAAATCTTTAGTAAAACGCGAAGGGTATTGGAAATTGCTGGAAATTTTCAGTAAAACGCAGAAGCTACTGAAAATTGCTGGAAATCTTCAGTAAAAACAGTGGAAATCTTTAGTTAAACGCGAAGGCAGTTGAAAATTGCTATAAATCTTTAGTAAAACGCGAAGGGTATTGAAAATTGCTGGAAATTTTTAGTAAAACGCAGAAGCTACTAAAAATTGCTCAAAATTTTTAGTTAATACATTGGAAATCTTTAGTAAAACGCAGAAGCCACTGAAAATTGCTGGAAATCTTAAGTAATAAATTGCTCAAAATCTTTAGTTAATACATTGGAAATCTTTAGTAAAACGCGAAGGGTATTGAAAATTGCTGGAAATCTTTAGTAAAAGGCGCAAGCTATTGAGAGTCGCTAAAAATCATTAGTGAAAGGCGGAGGCTCATGAAAGTCGATGGAAAACTTTAGTGAAACGCGAAGGTTATTGAATATTGCTGGAAATTTTTAGTGAAACGCAGAAGCTACTAAAAATTGCTGAAAATTTTTAGTTAATACATTGGAAATCTTTAGTAAAACGCGAAGGGTATTGAAAATTGCTGGAAATCTTTAGTAAAAGCGCAAGCTATTGAGAGTCGCTAAAAATCTTTAGTAAAACGCGGAGGCTCATGAAAGTCGATGGAAAACTTTAGTGAAACGCGAAGGTTATTGAAAATTGCTGGAAATCTTTAGTAAAAGGCGCAAGCTATTGAGAGTCGCTAAAAATCTTTAGTAAAGGGCGGAGGCTCTTGAAAGTCGATGGAAAACTTTAGTAAAACGCGAAGGGTATCGAAAATTGCTGGAAATTTTTAGTAAAACGCAGAAGCCACTGAAAATTGCTGGATATCTTTAGTAAAAGGCGCAAGCTATTGAGAGTCGCTAAAAATCTTTAGTAAAAGGCGGAGGCTCTTGAAAGTCGATGGAAAACTTTAGTAAAACAGGAAGGGTATTGAAAATTGCTGGAAATCTTTAGTAAAAGGCGCAAGCTATTGAGAGTCGCTAAAAATCTTTAGTAAAAGGCGGAGGCTCTTGAAAGTCGATGGAAAACTTTAGTAAAACGCGAAGGGTATTGAAAATTGTTGGAAATTTTTAGTAAAACGCAGAAGCTACTAAAAATTGCTAGGAATCTTCAGTAAATACATGGGAAATCTTTAGTAAAACGCGAAGGGTATTGGAAATTGCTGTAAATTTTCAGTAAAACGCAGAAGCTACTGAAAATTGCTGGAAATCTTCAGTAAAAACAGTGGAAATCTTTAGTTAAACGCGAAGGCAGTTGAAAATTGCTATAAATCTTTAGTAAAACGCGAAGGGTATTGAAAATTGCTGGAAATTTTTAGTAAAACGCAGAAGCTACTAAAAATTGCTCAAAATTTTTAGTTAATACATTGGAAATCTTTAGTAAAACGCAGAAGCCACTGAAAATTGCTGGAAATCTTAAGTAAAAAATTGCTCAAAATCTTTAGTTAATACATTGGAAATCTTTAGTAAAACGCGAAGGGTATTGAAAATTGCTGGAAATCTTTAGTAAAAGGCGCAAGCTATTGAGAGTCGCTAAAAATCATTAGTGAAAGGCGGAGGCTCATGAAAGTCGATGGAAAACTTTAGTGAAACGCGAAGGTTATTGAATATTGCTGGAAATTTTTAGTGAAACGCAGAAGCTACTAAAAATTGCTGAAAATTTTTAGTTAATACATTGGAAATCTTTAGTAAAACGCGAAGGGTATTGAAAATTGCTGGAAATCTTTAGTAAAAGCGCAAGCTATTGAGAGTCGCTAAAAATCTTTAGTAAAACGCGGAGGCTCATGAAAGTCGATGGAAAACTTTAGTGAAACGCGAAGGTTATTGAAAATTGCTGGAAATCTTTAGTAAAAGGCGCAAGCTATTGAGAGTCGCTAAAAATCTTTAGTAAAAGGCGGAGGCTCTTGAAAGTCGATGGAAAACTTTAGTAAAACGCGAAGGGTATTGAAAATTGCGGGAAATCTTTAGTAAAAGGCGCAAGCTATTGAGAGTCGCTAAAAATCATTAGTAAAAGGCGGAGGCTCTTGAAAGTCGATGGAAAACTTTAGTAAAACGCGAAGAGTATTGAAAATTGCTGGAAGTTTTTAGTAAAACGCAGAAGCTACTAAAAATTGCTAAGAATCTTTAGTAAAAACATTAGAAATCTTTAGTAAAAAGCGAAGGCAGTTGAAAATTGCCATAAATCTTCAGTAAAACGCGAAGGGTATTGAAAATTGCTGGAAATTTTCAGTAAAACGCAGAAGCTACTAAAAATTGCTGAAAAGCTTTAGTAAAAACATTGGAAATCTTTAATAAAACGAGGAGGGTATTGGAAAATGCTGGAATTTGCAATAAAACGCAGAAGCTACTGAAAATTGCTGGAAATCTTTAGTAAATACATTGGAAATCTTCAGTAAAACGCGAAGGGCATTGGAAAATGCTGAAAATTTGCAATAAAACGCAGAAGCTACTAAAAATTGCTGAAAATCTTTAGTTAATACATTGGAAATCTTTAGTAAAACGCGAAGGGTATTGAAAATTGCTTGTAATCTTTAGTAAAAACGTTGGAAATCTTTAGTAAAACACGAAGGGTATTGAAAGTCGTGAGAAATTCTTCGCGAAACGCGGAGGCCATTGAAAATCGCGGAAAACCTTCAGTAATACGCGGAGGCCATTGAAAATCGCGGGAAACCTTTAGTGAAACGCGGAGGTCATCGAAACTCGCGGTGAATCTTTAGCTACACGGAGGTCATTGAAAGTCGTGAAAAACCTTTAGTAATATGCGGAGGTCGGGTAGGAGAAGTCAGAGGGGCAAACGCATCCTTAAAGACGTGCCTCACGGTCGTGGGCGGGGTGGGGCCCACGATCCAAAAAAAAACACAGAAGTCGTGAAATCGCACATAACCGAAAGCGAAGAATCTAGAAAACAAATTGCGAGAATGTCTAGCGAATCGCGGAGGCCATTGAAAATCGCGAGAAATCCTTAGCGAAACGGGAAGGCCATCGAAACTCACGGTGATTCTTCAACAAAATGCGGAGGCCATTAAAAATCGCGGTGAAACTTCAAGAAATCGCGGAGGCCATTGAAAATCGCGATAGATCGTTACCGAATCACGGAGGCCATTGAAAATCGCTAAAATTCCTTAGAAAGCCGCGGAGGCCATGGAAAATCGCGAAAAATCTTTACCGAAACGCGGAGGCCATTGAAAATTGCGGGAAATCTTCACCGAAACGCGGAGGCCATTGAAAATTGCGGGAAATCTTTACCGGAATGCGGAGACTATTGAAAATCGCGGGAAATCTTTACTGAAACGCGGAGGCCATTGAAAATCGCGGGAAATATCTACTGAAATGTGGAGACCATTGAAAATCGCGAGAAATCTTTACCGAAACGCGGAGGCCATTGAAAATCGCGAGAATGTCTCAGCAAAACGCGGAGGCCATTGGAAATCGCGGTGAATCTCCAACGAAACGCAGAAGCCATCGAAACTCGCGGTGAATCTTCAGCAAAACGCGAAGGCCCTTGATAATCGCGAGAAATCCTTAGCAAAACGCGGAGGCCATTGAAAATCGCGGTGAATCTTCAATGAAATGCGGAGGCCATTGAAAATCGCGGGACAACTTTAGATAAATGCGGAGGCTATTGAAAATCGCGAGAAATCTTCAGCAAAACGCGGAGGCCATTGAAAATCGCGGGAAATCTTCAGTAGTACGCGGAGGCCATTGAAAATCGCGGTGAGAATTTACCAAAACGCGGAGGCTATTGAAAATCGCGGGTCAACTTTAGTTAAATGCGGAGGCTATTGAAAATCGCGAGAAATCCTTAGCAAAACGCGGCGGCCATTGAGAATTGCGGGAAATCTCCAGTAATACGCGGAGACCATTGAAAATCTCGGTGAATCTTCAGCAAAACGCGGAGGCCATTGAAAATCGCGAAAAATCTTCAGTAATACGCGGAGACCATTGAAAATCGCGGTGAATCTTCAGCAAAACGCGGAGACCATTGAAAATCGCGGTGAATCTTCATTAAAACGCGGAGGCCATTGAAAATTGCGGGAAATCTTTACCGAAACGCGGAGGCCATTGAAAATCGCGAAAATCTTCAGATATGCGCGGAGGGGCAAACGCATCCTTAAGGACGTGCCTCACGGTCGTGGGCGGGGTGGGGCCCACGATACAAAAAAAACTCATAAGTGGTGAAATCGCACATAACCGAAAGCGAAGAATCGAGAAGATAAATCGCGGAATATCTTTACCGAAACGCGGAGGCCATTGAAAATCGCGGGAAATCTTTACCGAAACGCGGAGGCCATTGAAAATCGCGAAAAATCTTCACCGAAATGCGAAGGCCATTGAAAATTGCGGAAAATCTTCACCGAAACGCGGAGGCCATTGAAAATTGCGGGAAATCTTTACCGGAATGCGGAGACTATTGAAAATCGCGGAATATCTTCACCGAAACGCGGAGGCCATTGAAAATCGCGGGAAATCTTTACCGAAACGCGGAGGCCATTGAAAATCGCGAAAAATCTTAACTGGAATGTGGAGACCATTGAAAATCGCGAGAAATCTTTACCGGAATGTGGAGACCATTGAAAATAGCGGGAAATCTTTACCGAAACGCGGAGGCCATTGAAAATCGCGGTGAATCTTCAATGAAACGCGGAGGCGATTGAAAATCGCGGAAAACCTTTAGCGAAATGCGGAGGCCATTGCAAATCGCGGGACAACTTTAGATAAATGCGGAGGCCATTGAAAATCGCGGGAAATCTTTACCGAAACGCGGAGGCCATTGAAAATTGCGGGAAATCTTAACTGGAATGTGGAGACCATTGAAAATCGCGAGAAATCTTTACCGGAATGTGGAGACCATTGAAAATAGCGGGAAATCTTTACCGAAACGCGGAGACCATTGAAAATTGCGGGAAATCTTATGCCGAAACGCGGAGGCCATTGAAAATCGCGGTGAATCTTCAATGAAACGCGGAGGCGATTGAAAATCGCGGAAAACCTTTAGCGAAATGCGGAGGCCATTGCAAATCGCGGGACAACTTTAGATAAATGCGGAGGCAATTGAAAATCGCGGTGAATATTTACCGAAACGCGGAGGCTATTGAAAATCGTGAGAAATCCTTAGCAAAACGCGGAGGCCATCGAAACTCGCGGTGAATCTTCACCAAAACGCGACGGCCCTTGATAATCGGGAGAAATCCTTAGCAAAACGCGGAGGCCATGGAAAATCGCGAGAAATCCTTAGCAAAACGCGGCGGCCATTGAGAATTGCGGGAAATCTCCAGTAATACGCGGAGGCCATTGAAAATCGCGACAAATATTAAGCAAAACGCGGAGGGCATTGAAAATCGCGAAAAATCTTCAGTAATACGCGGAGACCATTGAAAATCGCGGGAAATCTTCATTGAAACGCGGAGGCCATTGAAAATTGCGGGAAATCTTTACCGAAACCCGTACGCCATTGAAAATCGCGGAAAATCTTCAGAAATGCGCGGAGGGGCAAACGCTTCCTTAAGGACGTGCCTCACGGTCGTGGGCGGGGTGAGGCCCACGATACAAAAAAAAAACTCATAAATCGTGAAATCGCACATAACCGAAAGCGAAGAATCGAGAAGACAAATCGCGGAATATCTTTACCGAAACGCGGAGGCCATTGAAAATCGCGGGAAATCTTTACCAAAACGCGGAGGCCATTGAAAATATCGGAAAATCTTTACCGAAACGCGGAGGCCATTGAAAATCGCGGCAAATCTTCATTGAAACGCGAAGGCCATTGAAAATTGCGGAAAATCTTCACCGAAACGCGGAGGCCATTGAAAATTGCGGGAAATCTTCACCGAAACGCGGAGGCCATTGAAAATTGCGGGAAATCTTTACCGGAATGCGGAGACTATTGAAAATCGCGAGAAATTTTTACCGAAACGCGGAGGCCATTGAAAATCGCGGTAAATCTTTACCGGAATGTGGAGACCATTGAAAATCGCGGGAAATCTTTACCGAAACGCGGAGACCATTGAAAATCGTGAGAAATCCTTAGCAAAACGCGGAGGCCATCGAAACTCGCGGTGAATCTTCACCAAAACGCGAAGGCCCTTGATAATCGCGAGAAATCCCTAGCAAAACGCGGAGGCCATTGAAAATCGCGGTCAATCTTCAATAAAACGCGGAGGCGATTGAAAATCGCGGGAAACCTTTAGCGAAATGCGGAGGCCATTGAAAATCGCGAAACAACTTCAGATAAATGCGGAAGCAATTGAAAATCGCGGTGAATATTTACCGAAACGCAGAGGCTATTGAAAATCGTGAGAAATCCTTAGCAAAACGCGAAGGCCATTGAAAATTGCGGAAAATCTTCACCGAAACGCGGAGGCCATTGAAAATTGCGGAAAATCTTCACCGAAACGCGGAGGCCATTGAAAATTGCGGGAAATCTTCACCGGAATGCGGAGACTATTGAAAATCGCGGGAAATCTTTACCGAAACGCGGAGGCCATTGAAAATCGCGGGAAATCTTTACCGGAATGTGGAGACCATTGAAAATCGCGGGAAATCTTTACCGAAACGCGGAGACCATTGAAAATTGCGGGAAATCTTATGCCGAAACGCGGAGGCCATTGAAAATCGCGGTGAATCTTCAATGAAACGCGGAGGCGATTGAAAATCGCGGGAAACCTTTAGCGAAATGCGGAGGCCATTGCAAATCGCGGGACAACTTTAGATAAATGCGGAGGCAATTGAAAATCGTGAGAAATCCTTAGCAAAACGCGGAGGCCATGGAAAATCGCGAGAAATCCTTAGCAAAACGCGGCGGCCATTGAGAATTGCGGGAAATCTCCAGTAATACGCGGAGACCATTGAAAATCTCGGTGAATCTTCAGCAAAACGCGGAGGCCATTGAAAATTGCGGGAAATCTTTACCGAAACGCGGAGGCCATTGAAAATTGCGGGAAATCTTCACCGAAACGCGGAGGCCATTGAAAATTGCGGGAAATCTTTACCGGAATGCGGAGACTATTGAAAATCGCGGGAAATCTTTACCGAAACGCGGAGGCCATTGAAAATCGCGGGAAATCTTTACCGGAATGTGGAGACCATTGAAAATCGCAAGAAATCTTTACCGGAATGTGGAGACCATTGAAAATCGCGAGAAATCTTTACCGGAATGTGGAGACCATTGAAAATTGCGGGAAATCTTATGCCGAAACGCGGAGGCCATTGAAAATCGCGGTGAATCTTCAATGAAACGCGGAGGCGATTGAAAATCGCGGGAAACCTTTAGCGAAATGCGGAGGCCATTGCAAATCGCGGGACAACTTTAGATAAATGCGGAGGCAATTGAAAATCGTGAGAAATCCTTAGCAAAACGCGGAGGCCATGGAAAATCGCGAGAAATCCTTAGCAAAACGCGGCGGCCATTGAGAATTGCGGGAAATCTCCAGTAATACGCGGAGACCATTGAAAATCTCGGTGAATCTTCAGCAAAACGCGGAGGCCATTGAAAATTGCGGGAAATCTTTACCGAAACGCGGAGGCCATTGAAAATTGCGGGAAATCTTCACCGAAACGCGGAGGCCATTGAAAATTGCGGGAAATCTTTACCGGAATGCGGAGACTATTGAAAATCGCGGGAAATCTTTACCGAAACGCGGAGGCCATTGAAAATCGCGGGAAATCTTTACCGGAATGTGGAGACCATTGAAAATCGCAAGAAATCTTTACCGGAATGTGGAGACCATTGAAAATCGCGAGAAATCTTTACCGGAATGTGGAGACCATTGAAAATCGCAAGAAATCTTTACTGGAATGTGGAGACCATTGAAAATCGCGAGAAATCTTTACCGGAATGTGGAGACCATTGAAAATAGCGGGAAATCTTTACCGAAACGCGGAGACCATTGAAAATTGCGGGAAATCTTATGCCGAAACGCGTAGGCCATTGAAAATCGCGGTGAATCTTCAATGAAACGCGGAGGCGATTGGAAATCGCGGGAAACCTTTAGCGAAATGCGGAGGCCATTGCAAATCGCGGGACAACTTTAGATAAATGCGGAGGCAATTGAAAATCGCGGTGAATATTTACCGAAACGCGGAGGCTATTGAAAATCGTGAGAAATCCTTAGCAAAACGCGGAGGCCATCGAAACTCGCGGTGAATCTTCACCAAAACGCGAAGGCCCTTGATAATCGGGAGAAATCCTTAGCAAAACGCGGAGGCCATGGAAAATCGCGAGAAATCCTTAGCAAAACGCGGCGGCCATTGAAAATCGCGGGAAACCTTTACCGGAATGTGGAGACCATTGAAAATCGCAAGAAATCTTTACCGGAATGTGGAGACCATTGAAAATCGCGAAAAATCTTTACCGAAACGCGGAGACCATTGAAAATCGCGAGAATGTCTTAGCAAAACGCGGAGGCCATTGGAAATCGCGGTGAATCTCCAACGAAACGCAGATGCCATCGAAACTCGCGGTGAATCTTTACTGAAACGCGGAGGCCATTAAAAATCGTGAAAAATCCTTAGCAAAACGCGGAGGCCATCGAAACTCGCGGTGAATCTCCACCAAAACGCGAAGGCCCTTGATAATCGCGAGAAATCCTTAGCAAAACACGGAGGCCATTGAAAATTGCGGGACAACTTTAGATAAATGCGGAGGCAATTGAAAATCGCGGTGAATATTTACCGAAACGCGGAGGCTATTGAAAATCGTGAGAAATCCTTAGCAAAACGCGGAGGCCATCGAAACTCGCGGTGAATCTTCACCAAAACGCGAAGGCCCTTGATAATCGGGAGAAATCCTTAGCAAAACGCGGAGGCCATGGAAAATCGCGAGAAATCCTTAGCAAAACGCGGCGGCCATTGAGAATTGCGGGAAATCTCCAGTAATACGCGGAGGCCATTGAAAATCGCGACAAATACTAAGCAAAACGCGGAGGCTATTGAAAATCGCGAAAAATTTTCAGTAATACGCGGAGACCATTGAAAATTGCGGGAAATCTTCATTGAAACGCGGAGGCCATTGAAAATTGCGGGAAATCTTTACCGAAACGCGGACGCCATTGAAAATCGCGGAAAATCTTCAGAAATGCGCGGAGGGGCAAACGCATCCTTAAGGACGTGCCTCACGGTCGTGGGCGGGGTGAGGCCCACGATACAAAAAAAAAACTCATAAATCGTGAAATCGCACATAACCGAAAGCGAAGAATCGAGAAGACAAATCGCGGAATATCTTTACCGAAACGCGGAGGCCATTGAAAATCGCGGCAAATCTTCATTGAAACGCGAAGGCCATTGAAATTTGCGGAAAATCTTCACCGAAACGCGGAGGCCATTGAAAATTGCGGAAAATCTTCACCGAAACGCGGAGGCCATTGAAAATTGCGGGAAATCTTCACCGAAACGCGGAGGCCATTGAAAATATCGGAAAATCTTTACCGAAACGCGGAGGCCATTGAAAATCGCGGCAAATCTTCATTGAAACGCGAAGGCCATTGAAATTTGCGGAAAATCTTCACCGAAACGCGGAGGCCATTGAAAATTGCGGGAAATCTTCACCGAAACGCGGAGGCCATTGAAAATTGCGGGAAACCTTTACCGGGATGCGGAGACTATTGAAAATCGCGGGAAATTTTTACCGAAACGCGGAGGCCATTGAAAATCGCGGGAAATCTTTACCGGAATGTGGAGACCATTGAAAATCGCAAGAAATCTTTACCGGAATGTGGAGACCATTGAAAATCGCGGGAAATCTTTACCGAAACGCGGAGACCATTGAAAATCGTGAGAAATCCTTAGCAAAACGCGGAGGCCATCGAAACTCGCGGTGAATCTTCACCAAAACGCGAAGGCACTTGATAATCGCGAGAAATCCCTAGCAAAACGCGGAGGCCATTGAAAATCGCGGTGAATCTTCAATAAAACGCGGAGGCGATTGAAAATCGCGGGAAACCTTTAGCGAAATGCGGAGGCCATTGAAAATCGCGAAACAACTTTAGATAAATGCGGAGGCAATTGAAAATCGCGGTGAATATTTACCGAAACGCAGAGGCTATTGAAAATCGTGAGAAATCCTTAGCAAAACGCGAAGGCCATTGAAAATTGCGGAAAATCTTCACCGAAACGCGGAGGCCATTGAAAATTGCGGGAAATCTTCACCGAAACGCGGAGGCCATTGAAAATCGCGGGAAATCTTTACCGAAACGCGGAGGCCATTGAAAATCGCGGGAAATCTTTACTGGAATGTGGAGACCATTGAAAATCGCGAGAAATCTTTACCGGAATGTGGAGACCATTGAAAATCGCGGGAAATCTTTACCGAAACGCGGAGACCATTGAAAATTGCGGGAAATCTTATGCCGAAACGCGGAGGCCATTGAAAATCGCGGTGAATCTTCAATTAAACGCGGAGGCGATTGAAAATCGCGGGAAACCTTTAGCGAAATGCGGAGGCCATTGCAAATCGCGGGACAACTTTAGATAAATGCGGAGGCAATTGAAAATCGCGGTGAATATTTACCGAAACGCGGAGGCTATTGAAAATCGTGAGAAATCCTTATCAAAACGCGGAGGCCATGGAAAATCGCGAGAAATCCTTAGCAAAACGCGGCGGCCATTGAGAATTGCGGGAAATCTCCAGTAATACGCGGAGACCATTGAAAATCTCGGTGAATCTTCAGCAAAACGCGGAGGCCATTGAAAATCGCGAAAAATCTTCAGTAATACGCGGAGACCATTGAAAATCGCGGTGAATCTTTAGCAAAACGCGGAGACCATTGAAAATCGCGGTGAATCTTCATTAAAACGCGGAGGCCATTGAAAATTGCGGGAAATCTTTACCGAAACGCGGAGGCCATTGAAAATTGCGGGAAATCTTTACCGAAACGCGGAGGCCATTGAAAATCGCGAAAATCTTCAGATATGCGCGGAGGGGCAAACGCATCCTTAAGGACGTGCCTCACGGTCGTGGGCGGGGTGGGGCCCACGATACAAATAAAACTCATAAGTCGTGAAATCGCACTTAACCGAAAGCGAAGAATCGAGAAGACAAGTCGCGGAATATCTTTACCGAAACGCGGAGGCCATTGAAAATTGCGGGAAAACTTCACCGAAACGCGGAGGCCATTGAAAATTGCGGGAAATCTTCACCGGAATGCGGAGACTATTGAAAATCGCGGGAAATCTTTAGCGAAATGCGGAGGCCATTGCAAATCGCGGGACAACTTTAGATAAATGCGGAGGCAATTGAAAATCGCGGTGAATATTTACCGAAACGCGGAGGCTATTGAAAATCGTGAGAAATCCTTAGCAAAACGCGGAGGTCATCGAAACTCGCGGTGAATCTTCACCAAAACGCGAAGGCCCTTGATAATCGGGAGAAATCCTTAGCAAAACGCGGAGGCCATGGAAAATCGCGAGAAATCCTTAGCAAAACGCGGCGGCCATTGAGAATTGCGGGAAATCTCCAGTAGTACGCGGAGGCCATTGAAAATCGCGAGAAATACTAAGCAAAACGCGGAGGTTATTGAAAATCGCGAAAAATCTTCAGTAATACGCGGAGACCATTGAAAATCGCGGTGAATCTTCAGCAAAACGCGGAGGCCATTGAAAATCGCGGGAAATCTTCATTGAAACGCGGAGGCCATTGAAAATTACGGAAAATCTTCAGAAATGCGCGGAGGGGCAAACGCATCCTTAAGGACGTGCCTCACGGTCGTGGGCGCGGTGGGGCCCACGATACAAAAAAAACTCATTAGTCGTGAAATCGCACATAACCAAAAGCGAAGAATCGAGAAGACAAATCGCGGAATATCTTTACCGAAACGCGGAGGCCATTGAAAATATCGTAAAATCTTTACCGAAACGCGGAGGCCATTGAAAATCGCGGCAAATCTCCACCGAAACGCGAAGGCCATTGAAAATTGCGGAAAATCTTCACCGAAACGCGGAGGCCATTGAAAATTGCGGGAAATCTTCACCGAAACGCGGAGGCCATTGAAAATTGCGGGAAATCTTTACCGGAATGCGGAGACTATTGAAAATCGCGGGAAATCTTTACCGAAACGCGGAGACCATTGAAAATCGCGGGAAATCTTTACCGGAATGTGGAGACCATTGAAAATCGCGGGAAATCTTTACCGAAACGCGGAGGCCATTGAAAATCGCGGGAAATCTTTACCGAAACGCGGAGGCCATTGAAAATCGCGGAAAATCTTTACCGAAACGCGGAGGCCATTGAAAATCGCGGAAAATCTTCAGAAATGCGCGGAGGGGCAAACGCATCCTTAAGGACGTGCCTCACGGTCGTGGGCGGGGTGGGGCCCACGATACAAAAAAAACTCATAAGTCGTGAAATCGCACATAACCGAAAGCGAAGAATCGAGAAGACAAATCGCGGAATATCTTTACCGAAACGCGGAGGCCATTGAAAATATCGTAAAATCTTTACCGAAACGCGGAGGCCATTGAAAATCGCGGCAAATCTCCACCGAAACGCGAAGGCCATTGAAAATTGCGGAAAATCTTCACCGAAACGCGGAGGCCATTGAAAATTGCGGGAAATCTTCACCGAAACGCGGAGGCCATTGAAAATTGCGGGAAATCTTTACCGGAATGCGGAGACTATTGAAAATCGCGGGAAATCTTTACCGAAACGCGGAGACCATTGAAAATCGCGGGAAATCTTTACCGGAATGTGGAGACCATTGAAAATCGCGGGAAATCTTTACCGAAACGCGGAGGCCATTGAAAATATCGGAAAATCTTTACCGAAACGCGGAGGCCATTGAAAATCGCGGCAAATCTTCACAGAAACGCGAAGGCCATTGAAAATTGCGGAAAATCTTCACCGAAACGCGGAGGCCATTGAAAATTGCGGGAAATCTTCACCGAAACGCGGAGGCCATTGAAAATTGCGGGAAATCTTTACCGGAATGCGGAGACTATTGAAAATCGCGGGAAATCTTTACCGGAATGTGGAGACCATTGAAAATCGCAAGAAATCTTTACCGGAATGTGGAGAACATTGAAAATCGCGGGAAATCTTCACCAAAACGCGAAGGCCCTTGATAACCGCGAGAAATCCCTAGCAAAACGCGGAGGCCATTGAAAATTGCGGGAAATCTTCACCGAAACGCGGAGGCCATTGAAAATTGCGGGAAATCTTTACCGGAATGCGGAGACTATTGAAAATCGCGGGAAATCTTTACCGGAATGTGGAGACCATTGAAAATCGCGGGAAATCTTTACCGAAACGCGGAGGCCATTGAAAATCGCGGGAAATCTTTACCGAAACGCGGAGGTCATTGAAAATATCGGAAAATCTTTACCGAAACGCGGAGGCCATTGAAAATCGCGGAAAATCTTCAGAAATGCGCGGAGGGGCAAACGCATCCTTAAGGACGTGCCTCACGGTCGTGGGCGGGGTGGGGCCCACGATACAAAAAAAACTCATAAGTCGTGAAATCGCACATAACCGAAAGCGAAGAATCGAGAAGACAAATCGCGGAATATCTTTACCGAAACGCGGAGGCCATTGAAAATATCGTAAAATCTTTACCGAAACGCGGAGGCCATTGAAAATCGCGGCAAATCTCCACCGAAACGCGAAGGCCATTGAAAATTGCGGAAAATCTTCACCGAAACGCGGAGGCCATTGAAAATTGCGGGAAATCTTCACCGAAACGCGGAGGCCATTGAAAATTGCGGGAAATCTTTACCGGAATGCGGAGACTATTGAAAATCGCGGGAAATCTTTACCGAAACGCGGAGACCATTGAAAATCGTGAGAAATCCTTAGCAAAACGCGGAGGCCATCGAAACTCGCGGTGAATCTTCACCAAAACGCGAAGGCCCTTGATAATCGCGAGAAATCCCTAGCAAAACGCGGAGGCCATTGAAAATCGCGGTGAATCTTCAATAAAACGCGGAGGCGATTGAAAATCGCGGGAAACCTTTAGCGAAATGCGGAGGCCATTGAAAATCGCGAAACAACTTTAGATAAATGCGGAAGCAATTGAAAATCGCGGTGAATATTTACCGAAACGCAGAGGCTATTGAAAATCGTGAGAAATCCTTAGCAAAACGCGGAGGCCATCGAAACTCGCGGTGAATCTTCACCAAAACGCGAAGGCCGTTGATAATCGGTAGAAATCCCTAGCAAAACGCGGAGGTCATGGAAAATCGCGGTGAATCTTTACCGAAACGAGGAGGCCATTGAAATTCGCGAGAAATCCTTAGCAAAACGCGGAGGCCATTGAAAATCGCGAAAAATCTTCAGTAATACGCGGAGACCATTGAATATCGCGGTGAATCTTCAGCAAAACGCGGAGGCCATTGAAAATTGCGGGAAATCTTTACCGAAACGCGGAGGCCATTGAAAATTGCGGGAAAACTTCACCGAAACGCGGAGGCCATTGAAAATTGCGGGAAATCTTCACCGGAATGCGGAGACTATTGAAAATCGCGGGAAATCTTTACCGAAACGCGGAGGCCATTGAAAATCGCGGGAAATGTTTACTGGAATGTGGAGACCATTGAAAATCGCGAGAAATCTTTACCGGAATGTGGAGACCATTGAAAATCGCGGGAAATCTTTACCGAAACGCGGAGACCATTGAAAATTGCGGGAAATCTTTTGCCGAAACGCGGAAGCCATTGAAAATCGCGGTGAATCTTCAATGAAACGCGGAGGCGATTGAAAATCGCGGGAAACCTTTAGCGAAATGCGGAGGCCATTGCAAATCGCGGGACAACTTTAGATAAATGCGGAGGCAATTGAAAATCGCGGTGAATATTTACCGAAACGCGGAGGCTATTGAAAATCGTGAGAAATCCTTAGCAAAACGCGGAGGCCATCGAAACTCGCGGTGAATCTTCACCAAAACGCGAAGGCCCTTGATAATCGGGAGAAATCCTTAGCAAAACGCGGAGGCCATGGAAAATCGCGAGAAATCCTTAGCAAAACGCGGCGGCCATTGAGAATTGCGGGAAATCTCCAGTAATACGCGGAGACAATTGAAAATCGCGGGAAATCTTCATTGAAACGCGGACGCCATTGAAAATCGCGGAAAATCTTCAGAAATGCGCGGAGGGGCAAACGCATCCTTAAGGACGTGCCTCACGGTCGTGGGCGGGGTGGGGCCCACGATACAAAAAAAAAACTCATAAATCGTGAAATCGCACATAACCGAAAGCGAAGAATCGAGAAGACAAATCGCGGAATATCTTTACCGAAACGCGGAGGCCATTGAAAATCGCGGCAAATCTTCACCGAAACGCGAAGGCCATTGAAAATTGCGGAAAATCTTCACCGAAACGCGGAGGCCATTGAAAATTGCGGGAAATCTTTACCGGAATGCGGAGACTATTGAAAATCGCGGGAAATCTTTACCGGAATGTGGAGACCATTGAAAATCGCAAGAAATCTTTACCGGAATGTGGAGAACATTGAAAATCGCGGGAAATCTTCACCAAAACGCGAAGGCCCTTGATAATCGCGAGAAATCCCTAGCAAAACGCGGAGGCCATTGAAAATTGCGGGAAATCTTCACCGAAACGCGGAGGCCATTGAAAATTGCGGGAAATCTTTACCGGAATGCGGAGACTATTGAAAATCGCGGGAAATCTTTACCGGAATGTGGAGACCATTGAAAATCGCAAGAAATCTTTACCGGAATGTGGAGAACATTGAAAATCGCGGGAAATCTTCACCAAAACGCGAAGGCCCTTGATAATCGCGAGAAATCCCTAGCAAAACGCGGAGGCCATTGAAAATTGCGGGAAATCTTTACCGGAATGCGGAGACTATTGAAAATCGCGGGAAATCTTTACCGGAATGTGGAGACCATTGAAAATCGCAAGAAATCTTTACCGGAATGTGGAGAACATTGAAAATCGCGGGAAATCTTCACCAAAACGCGAAGGCCCTTGATAATCGCGAGAAATCCCTAGCAAAACGCGGAGGCCATTGAAAATCGCGGTGAATCTTCAATAAAACGTGGAGGCGATTGAAAATCGCGGGAAACCTTTAGCGAAATGCGGAGGCCATTGAAAATCGCGAAACAACTTTAGATAAATGCGGAGGCAATTGAAAATCGCGGTGAATATTTACCGAAACGCAGAGGCTATTGAAAATCGTGAGAAATCCTTAGCAAAACGCGAAGGCCATTGAAAATTGCGGAAAATCTTCACCGAAACGCGGAGGTCATTGAAATTTGCGGGAAATCTTCACCGAAACGCGGAGGCCATTGAAAATCGCGGGAAATCTTTACCGAAACGCGGAGGCCATTGAAAATATCGGAAAATCTTTACCGAAACGCGGAGGCCATTGAAAATCGCGGCAAATCTTCACAGAAACGCGAAGGCCATTGAAAATTGCGGAAAATCTTCACCGAAACGCGGAGGCCATTGAAAATTGCGGGAAATCTTCACCGAAACGCGGAGGCCATTGAAAATTGCGGGAAATCTTTACCGGAATGCGGAGACTATTGAAAATCGCGGGAAATCTTTACCGGAATGTGGAGACCATTGAAAATCGCAAGAAATCTTTACCGGAATGTGGAGAACATTGAAAATCGCGGGAAATCTTCACCAAAACGCGAAGGCCCTTGATAACCGCGAGAAATCCCTAGCAAAACGCGGAGGCCATTGAAAATTGCGGGAAATCTTCACCGAAACGCGGAGGCCATTGAAAATTGCGGGAAATCTTTACCGGAATGCGGAGACTATTGAAAATCGCGGGAAATCTTTACCGGAATGTGGAGACCATTGAAAATCGCGGGAAATCTTCACCAAAACGCGAAGGCCCTTGATAATCGCGAGAAATCCCTAGCAAAACGCGGAGGCCATTGAAAATCGCGGTGAATCTTCAATAAAACGCGGAGGCGATTGAAAATCGCGGGAAACCTTTAGCGAAATGCGGAGGCCATTGAAAATCGCGAAACAACTTTAGATAAATGCGGAGGCAATTGAAAATCGCGGTGAATATTTACCGAAACGCAGAGGCTATTGAAAATCGTGAGAAATCCTTAGCAAAACGCGAAGGCCATTGAAAATTGCGGAAAATCTTCACCGAAACGCGGAGGTCATTGAAATTTGCGGGAAATCTTCACCGAAACGCGGAGGCCATTGAAAATTGCGGGAAATCTTCACCGGAATGCGGAGACTATCGAAAATCGCGGGAAATCTTTACCGAAACGCGGAGGCCATTGAAAATCGCGGGAAATCTTTACTGGAATGTGGAGACCATTGAAAATCGCGAGAAATCTTTACCGGAATGTGGAGACCATTGAAATTCGCGGGAAATCTTTACCGAAACGCGGAGACCATTGAAAATTGCGGGAAATCTTATGCCGAAACGCGGAGGCCATTGAAAATCGCGGTGAATCTTCAATGAAACGCGGAGGCGATTGAAAATCGCGGGAAACCTTTAGCGAAATGCGGAGGCCATGGCAAATCGCGGGACAACTTTAGATAAATGCGGAGGCAATTGAAAATCGCGGTGAATATTTACCGAAACGCGGAGGCTATTGAAAATCGTGAGAAATCCTTAGCAAAACGCGGAGGTCATCGAAACTCGCGGTGAATCTTCACCAAAACGCGAAGGCCCTTGATAATCGGGAGAAATCCTTAGCAAAACGCGGAGGCCATGGAAAATCGCGAGAAATCCTTAGCAAAACGCGGCGGCCATTGAGAATTGCGGGAAATCTCCAGTAGTACGCGGAGGCCATTGAAAATCGCGAGAAATACTAAGCAAAACGCGGAGGTTATTGAAAATCGCGAAAAATCTTCAGTAATACGCGGAGACCATTGAAAATCGCGGTGAATCTTCAGCAAAACGCGGAGGCCATTGAAAATTGCGGGAAATCTTCACCGAAACGCGGAGGCCATTGAAAATCGCGGAAAATCTTCAGAAATGCGCGGAGGGGCAAACGCATCCTTAAGGACGTGCCTCACGGTCGTGGGCGGGGTGGGGCCCACGATACAAAAAAAACTCATAAGTCGTGAAATCGCACATAACCGAAAGCGAAGAATCGAGAAGACAAATCGCGGAATATCTTTACCGAAACGCGGAGATCATTGAAAATCGCGGGAAATCTTTACCGAAACGCGTAGGCCATTGAAAATTTCGGAAAATCTTTACCGAAACGCGGAGGCCATTGAAAATCGCGGCAAATCTTCACCGAAACGCGAAGGCCATTGAAAATTGCGGAAAATCTTCACCGAAACGCGGAGGCCATTTAAAATTGCGGGAAATCTTTACCGGAATGCGGAGACTATTGAAAATCGCGGGAAATGTTTACCGAAACGCGGAGGCCATTGAAAATCGCGGCAAATCTTCACCGAAACGCGAAGGCCATTGAAAATTGCGGGAAATCTTCACCGAAACGCGGAGGCCGTTGAAAATTGCGGGAAATCTTCACCGAAACGCGAAAGCCCTTGATAATCGCGAGAAATCTTTAGTGAAACGCGGAGGCCATCGAAACTCGCGGTGAATCTTTACCAAAACGCAGAGGCCATTAAAAATCGCGAGAAATCCTTAGCAAAACGCGGAGGCCATTGAAAATCGCGGTAAATCTTCAACGAAACGCGGAGGCTATTGAAAATCGCGGGAAACCTTTAGCGAAACGCGGAGGCCATTGAAAATCGCGGGACAACTTTAGTTAAATGCGGAGGCCATTGAAAATCGCGGTGAATCTACACCGAAATGCGAAGGCCATTGAAAATCGCGAAAAACCTTTAGTAATATGCGGAGGTCGGGTAGAAGAAGTCGGAGGGGCAAACGCATCCATAAGGACGTGCCTCACGGTCGTGGGCGGGATGGGGCCCACGATACAAAAAAAAACACAAAAGTCGTGAAATCGCACATAACCGAAAGCGAGGAATCTAGAAAACAAATTGCGAGAATGTTGAGCGAATCGCGGAGGCCATTGAGAATCGCGAGAAATCTTCAGTAATACGCGGAGGCCATTGAAAATTGCGAGAAATCTGTAGTGACACGCAGAGGCCATTGAAAATCGCGGTGAATCTTTACCAAAACACGGAGGCCATTGAAAATCGCTGTAGATCTTTACCAAAACACGGAGGCCATTGAAAATCGCGAGAAATCCTTTTCAAAACGCGGAGGCCATTGAAAATTGCGGGAAATCTTCAGTGATACGCGGAGGCCATTGAAAATTGCGGGAAAACTTTAGTAATACGCGGAGGCCATTGAAAATCGCGATAATTCCTTATGAAAACGCGGAGGCCATCAAAAATTGCGGTGAATCTTTAGCAAGAAGCGGCGGCCATTGAAAATCGCGGTGAAAAACACGAAAGTCGTGAAATCTCACACAACCGAAAGCAAGGATTCGAGAAGGCAAATCGCGAGAAATTATTACCGAAACGCGGAGATCATTAAAAATCGCGGTGAATCTTTGGCGACACGCGGAGGACATTGAAAATCGCCGGACATCTTTAGTAAAACGCGGAGGTCGAGTAGGAGAAGTCGGAGGGGCAAACGCATCCTTAAGGTCGTGCCTCACGGTCGTGGGCGGGGTGGGGCCCACGATACAAAAAAAATACATAAAAGTCGTGAAATCACAAAAACCGAAAGCGAAGAATCGAGAAGGCAAATCGCGAGAAATGTTTAGCGAAACGCGGAGGACATTGAAAATCTCGGGAAATCTCTAGTGAAACGCGGAGGCTATTTGAAAATCGCTGTGAATCTTCAACGAAACGCAGAAGCCATCGAAAATCGCGGAAAATCTTCACCAAAACGCGGAGGCCATTGAAAATCGCTAGAAATCCTTTGCAAAACGCGGAGGCCATTGAAAATCGCGGTGAACATTTACCGAAACGCTGAGGCCATTGAAAATCGCGGTGAATCTTCAACGAAACGCAGAAGCCATTAAAAATCGCGGAAAATCTTCATTAAAACGTGGAGGCCATTGAAACTCGCTAGAAATCCTTAGCAAAACGCGGAGGCCACTGAAAATCGCGGTAAATCTTCAGTAATACGCGGCCATTGAAAATCGTGGTGAGTCTTCAACGAAACGCAGAAGCCATCGATAATCGCCGGAAATATTTACCGAAACGCGGAGGTCATTGAAAATCGCGGTGAATATTTATCGAATCGCGGAGGCCATTGAAAATCGCGAGAAATGTGTGACAAAACGCGGAGGCCATTGAAAATCGCGGGAATTCTTCAGTAATACGCGGAGGTCATTGAAAATCGTGGTGAGTCTTCAACAAAACGCAGAAACCATTGATGATCGCGGGAAATCTTTACCGAAACGCGGAGGTCATTGAAAATCGCGGTGAATATTTACCGAAACGCGGAGGCCATTGAAAATCGCCAGAAATCCTTAGCAAAACGCGGAGGCCATTGAAAATCGCGGGAAATCTTCAGTAATACGCGTAAGCCATTGAAAATCGTGGTGAGTCTTCAACTAAACGCAGAAGCCATTGAAAATCGCGGAAAATCTTCACCGAAACGCGAAGGCCATTGAAAATTGTGGGAAACCTCTAGTAATACGCGGAAGTCGGGTAGGAGAAGTCGGAGGGACAAAGGCATGCTTAAGGACGTGCCTCACGGTCGTGGGTGGGGTGGGGCCCCACAATACAAAAAATACAATTTTCAGTAATACGCGGAGGCCATTGAAAATCGCGAGAATTCTGTGGCAAAACGGGTAGGAGAAGTCGAAGGGGCAAACGCATCCTTAAGACTGGAATCTGCCTATGGTAAAGTCATTATAAATGTTGAAAAGTCATTTTAGGCAGAACGGCTCAACCGATCACTTTCAGATTTGCAGAGTTTGTGCACGCATGTATCCGTAACTGGATCAGATTTTTTGTGCCCTTCTGGTTGCTATTTTTTGTGTAATTCACGAAAAACCGTGAAAAAAAATGACTTTTCCAAAAAGAACGGATCCTGATGTAGGCGTCGGGCTGTAGCTAGTAGGCTAGTAGCGTTCCAGTCAGCCTGGCAGCCCGATCGAGCGAGCTCCTCGTTGTTTACTTTCATACGCGTCGACTTTCGACTCTTTCGGAATCAATTGCTCGATAATTATGCGGCCGATTGTAACGAAATTTTGTGGAGGTGTCTTGCGATTCATCAGCTTTCCGCCCATACCAGTTTTACCGTGATCGTGGGCCCGCATCGCTCCGTTTACGCGTTCGAAATAAAAGTGTCGCACACTCACGTTATTTCCTGTAAAATACACGTACGTTTGGATTGAAACTTCCTTGGAATGTTCTCCACTATACCACAGAAATGCTTATTCTCATCGTGCCTTTATTTGTTATTTTTTATAATATGAGTTGCTACTGCGGTGCATCTACATATGCACTCATAAGCGTCAATCAGGTATAATTTCCTAGTGAGGTTCCGTTGGATTATTTCTTCTCGTAAAAAGTCACAAGGGCATTCGGTAACTTTTATTTTGGTATCTCTAGAAAGCTTATGAGACGGCCCACACCTCCGTTCAATTTTATTACACATGAACGCGTAATTATCGAGCAATTGTCATCTGAATGTAGAAAATCAGAGAGCGACCGAGAGAAAAAACGTAAACATTTCACCAAATATCTTATACTTCTATATCGCGGCTGGTAAGATTTTGAGAGAGCCACGGCTAAAGGATAGCAATATCTACTCCTGTACAAAACTCGCATAAGTGCATCTCTGCATAAATTCGTTAATACGGCGCAAGCGCCAACGTAGATCAATCGGAGCAACGGAATTACGACAAACAGACAGATGACAGTCGACAGACGAAAATAAACCAATGCCAAAGATGTCTCTGCCAATCCATGTTTACAAACTAACGCTTGCGCAGTAAAAGGAATTTTATGTAGAGAGAGACTTATGCAAGTTTGTAAGGAGTAAAATAGAGCTATCCTTTAGCCGTTGTCCAACCGCCTCTTGTAGGAAGGATATACCCACCCGCGATATAGTAGTATAAGATATTGTGGCGTAATTTGGTGATTGCCCAAATTACGTCGACATTAGCATGGTCGACAGTTCGGTGACCCCACCGGTTGCGACAAGGAAGTGGACCGATGGTGTCAGCATTTAGCGATAAGTTTAGCAATCGGCATGGGTCATTGTCTGAACCCATGCCGACTAAGGGTTTTTAGGTGTAAGACGGCCCCCCAAATGTGTTGGGGGAACCGAGGTTTCCTCGGGCCGAAATGGGCCCGGGAACGAGAGTTCGGCTTGGGAGCCGGAGCTGGCTCCTGGAGCCAGACCGGGGCTGCAGATCCGGTCCGGTTCCATGAATAAATAAACTCCACAAAATCGACAGTGCGTTTTACTCCTCTGAGCTACACCCCCCTAAACGAACGCGTTATTCGTGACATGGTGGAGGCGCCGGGTTTTTGTGTTTTTGTTTTTAGAATAAGTAGCAAGTAAGAACGTAGGTACTTACCACGAACTCGCACCCCCCGGAGGGGGGGGGAGACAGTACCTTAGTTAAGGGTAGTTTTAGTAGACACATCGGAACACTACCACTCTTTGCGTGCACTTTGTTCGGAAACGAGAGTAATCTTTTAGTTTATGCAAGACGCGTTAAAAGTAAACGGAGGCGGAATGCGACCTCAGCAGATTTCGGCACGTAAAGAGTTCTACCGGGGGCGGTCAAAAAGTGGATACCAGGTGATCCAAGAATTTCTCAGGGTCGAGAAATTTGAGGGGAGGAATGTGGCGTAATTTGGTGATTGCCCAAATTACGTCGACATTAGCATGGTCGACAGTTCGGTGACCCCACCGGTTGCGACAAGGAAGTGGACCGATGGTGTCAGCATTTAGCGATAAGTTTAGCAATCGGCATGGGTCATTGTCTGAACCCATGCCGACTAAGGGTTTTTAGGTGTAAGACGGCCCCCCAAATGTGTTGGGGGAACCGAGGTTTCCTCGGGCCGAAATGGGCCCGGGAACGAGAGTTCGGCTTGGGAGCCGGAGCTGGCTCCTGGAGCCAGACCGGGGCTGCAGATCCGGTCCGGTTCCATGAATAAATAAACTCCACAAAATCGACAGTGCGTTTTACTCCTCTGAGCTACACCCCCCTAAACGAACGCGTTATTCGTGACAATATTTGCATTTCACGCGTCGAGCAGTCCCCACCGCTCGGCGCTCGCTCGCTAGAGGTAGGGAACAGCAGCGCCTCTACCGGCCACGTTCAGCTACGCTATCGCAGACGACACCGTTAAGGACGTGCCTCACGGTCGTGGGCGGGGTGGGGCCCACGATTAAAAAAAAACACAAAAGTCGTGAAATCGCACATAACCGAAAGCGAAGAATCGAGAAGACAAGCCGAAAATTTCAACGAAGACATGGAACGAAGAATAGGAGTTACGAAAAAGGAGATTTGATGGATGTGAAGATATTCAAGTTGAATACATGGACATGGCTTCCAAGGAAAATTATGGATCGTGCCGTACAAGTCATCTACAACGTAGAGACACAAAATCGATTGGTTCGTGCTCATGCAAATCAGCTAAAATCGAGACATCATTCCGTAGACGTGTGTTGCTCTAACTTGAAGTTAGACCAGTGGCAAGTGGCATGTTGCCACAACGTGAATAAGCCGCATACTCTTTGCGCTTTTGACGTTTCAATCAATGTTTTTGATGTTGCAGTCGACAGAGATTTAGGTTCCGCGAGTCTCACTGTACATCAGGTACCACCTGACAATCCGAAATCACCGGAGGCACCGACCCAAATCGAGATTCTAGTCGAAATTGGGGCTGTGGAGCAAGCCGATGTTCCGGAGGCAAACGGAATTCGCCTACTCCAATCGCAATATACTAGACGCGCGGCCATGATCGATTTTTGAGTTTTGAAGCTGGTCTGCATTCTTAGTTTCTCTACAATGTATAGTAGGTAAGAGCTCAACCAGGGTCTTTACGTTTTGTTAAATGTAGGAATAAGAAAGTTTGGAAAGTAATTTGTATTTCATATTTTAACACAACATATTGTTTAAGTTGAATAAATTTATTCGGATAATAGCAACCATGCCTGCCAGAGGTTTCTGTTTGATTTGTGGGTGTGTACCTGACGAAGTGGAAAAGATGTACCAAAGTGATTGTTTTGTCGAAATCGTACTTCCATAGCTTACCTTTATGAAGGATTTATCCGATCACTCTCGTGAACATGAAAAATGCCGATTTTGCTCAGTAATTGAAATGGTGTGACTTCCCCGTTTATAATTAAAAAAATTTAATTAAATGCTTATTTTGTTACCCTTCGGCTTACAAAAGAGTTCCATACAAAAAAAAAATTAAACAATAATAACAAACCATGATATTAATAATAATAACATCAAACACATAAATAAATATAGATACCAAAGAAAGTTGATAACAAAAGCAAAATAAAACAAAAAATCAAATCAAACAATTTCCCATTGTAGGATTAGAATCTATCTTTTGAATTTAACGCCTAGTTATTGTTGCTTTAAAGTTGGTAGCGCTGGCTGTCAGGGAAATGACGTTGACAGTCGGTAATACAGTTAGTGATTAAGTTACTAGAGTTGAATGGTGACGGGGAGACCGTTGACCATGTCGTTACGGAATGTTTAATAATAAAAGTTCTTATTTGAAACGTTGAATATTCTTATTTGGGGCGCGCCCTGCCCCTACACCATTTTTATTGTCAACCTCTTTGTTCCCTCTCTGCTCTCACTCCCTTCATCCATTCCAGTCCCCTGCCATCCTCATTCAGCAGCCATTCTACACTTTCCTCTTTCCATCTCAATTCCTCACATTCGTCCCATAACTGTTCCACAGTCTCCCTTTCTTCACCACACAGTCTACATCTTCTTTCTTCTCCTTCAAACCAGTACTTGCTCTCTCTTTCTTCATTCCCACATCTGAACCTTGCAATTATCCTTCTCTCCTTTTCCATGTATAACGGAAGCTCCTCTCCTATTAACTTTTTGTGTCTCGCGTTATACCTGGACTCTCCTATTTTCTCTCTCCTTTCTTGCCTCTCAACATCTCTGTCTCTCATCATAATAACCTCATCCATCATCTTCCTTCCTTCGTTTCTCATTCTCTCCACTTCCTCAATTGCATACCCACATCTCTCGAAATATTTTTCTTTTTCACTTTCGCCATCCCTTTCATTTCTTCTTATTCCCTTTCTCATGAATTCCTGTAAGATCATGCATTCCCCTCTCTCACTTCGTACTTAACCGCTCTTCTTCCTGCTTCCACTCTTATCTTTTCCCTTTTCGTTTCTTCTCTCACAATATACCCTGGCGTCTCCCTATTCAACCCTAGCACCCACCTCAAATACCTCTCTTGCATTGTTTCCACTTTCTCCTGCTTCTTTCATCCCGATACTTCCGTACCATACAACAAAACACTCTTTATCAAACAGTCAAACATCATCATTCTTCTCTTACAGCCATGTCCAAACTCCCTTTCTCCAATTCCCCATACGCTCCCCATCACTTTACTCGCCTTTTTTATTGTGTCTCCTACATGCGCTCCATCAGATCCACTGAACACATACCCTAGATACATATTTAAACATTTTCACCTCTTCTATTCTCTCATTCTTCCATTTCCAGTCTGTATCCTTTTTTCTTCAACCCCCTTTCTTGAAACACAACATCTTCGTTTTCTCCACATTCATTACCTGGTTCTTACTCATCAAATACTTCCTCAAGCTGCCCATCATCTCTTTCATTCCAGTTTGGCTAATGCTTTCGTCACATTTATTCCACATTCAGCTCGACCAGCCATATACTCGATCTGTGGGCCCCAGTCCAACTTTGTTGTGAGAATTACTCCCAGATACTGCACCTGGTTGATCCATGCCACAGGTGCATGATCAATCTCCAGTGGTGTAAGGAGGTTTTTTCTACAGTTTTCTCAGGCCGTATATAAGTTGAAAAGGAGTGGACGTGATGGGAAGCCCTCGGAGAGACCGTTACTGGTGTGAGCGGAGACCCATTCCTAATCGAACTTATCCTTGACAATAATTCTTCTATCGCACATTAGATCCAGAATCAAATGAGGTATGTGGTCTGTGAAGATATTCAGTTATTAAGGGTCTCGTAGAGCTTTCTGATGATCACCTTGTAGTAAGCTCATGTCCAAGCCATTCAGGAAGATCGTCACACATGTCGCAACACGTGCGGAGCAAGCGTCCCTTGTCTTTTCCTGAAGCCCATCTGTTCTGGTGGTAACAGAGTCTCCATCAACCTCCCATTTTATTCTATTCTTAATCAAAGCCTCAATACATTTCCTGACACAGGAAACTTCCTTGTTTTTGACTTTTTCAAGAACAAAGAATAGGTAGGATGACTGTTATTTTTCAGAGTTCCGGGATTTGTTCCCCAATCTTTGTCCTGTTCATGACAGTGATGCAGCCTGTCTTGCATTCATGAGGCAGATTACTCATCATTACATCATCACCCCCAGCATCTGTGGTGACATCTGAAATCGCTCATAATGATTATGGGATGTGAGAGGGGGCTAAAGATGTGTCTTAGTAGGTGTCTTGTCAGTTTTCCACCTGGGGGGGGGGGGGGGGCAACACACGTTTACAATGTTCATACCATCACACATCAGCGAGTCTTCCTGGAGCCTACTGAGGACGCATTGCTAATTTATATTACATTTAGTGAAATCCAAACTATTTTGGTTGGGGAAGACTATATCATCTTTTCCATCGGCTCGAACTTTTATAATTACCTCAAAGTGAGGCAGATTCACTCGAGATTCCGGTCTTAACCATGTTCCATTCAATAGTACGATGCTGGTTGAAGTGCTTTTCTCTTAATAATATCGTCAAGGATCTAAGATTCCATTGTAGCACCGGCTATATCGGCTCTGCGAAGATCTCTCTCACTAGGGCCTATAATTACGTTAATCATGTTTTCCACATATTTTCCAAAGCGTGAATTGATATGTTAGGGGTTCACTTCTCCACATTCCCCTGCTGCCGTGAGGTGCATTGTTAATTTATTTATGAGTTACAGCGAGTTCTTTTTCTGTCAGCTGACCTGTCCGCCATTAATGGTATGTTCGTAGAAGTGGGATTTCTCCCCGATGGGTTAATAAGGAGTCTTTTGTGTTGGTCCGTCAGACCCGAGCGCGATTTTGGGAGCCTTGGGGATGTAGATATTGGAACCGTGCATACTGTGGTGCTCGGTCATATTTTTCACTTTTGGTTTGGTTTTTCATTATTGCTAATGAAATCTCTAGGTGTGCTGATTTTTGAAACGTCCAAAATTTTCTCTAAAGTGCAAATAAAGTGACACTCTAGTACATTATGCACGATGCCAATAGGTGAAATTACTACCCGTTGGGTTACAGATAGCCACTCTATCCAGATCTAATGTTGTTTGGGCTATGTACGAATGCCTGCAAATATTTCTAGGGTATCTTCCTTCAATTGTTGATTTATACTCGGGAATTGACTGAGGTGTTAGGTGTGTTATCTGTTTCGGTTGTTTTGATTGGGTAGAGGTCACTTTTCCCCTGCTTTATACAACGAAATATTCTCCTTGGCCATCAGCTTTCGAATCCTCCTTTTATGCGCGTTGGAGTGGTTCTTGCAAGCGAATTAGTAGTGCAGAAAGTTAAAAGCTCTCTAGCTTCTGCACTTTCACTACGATAGTAATCTGCAGCCCATAAGTCTATGTGAACAGTCATTATACAAAAATCACCAGTGATAAGCCCAACTACGTGGGTCAGTAGTTAATCGAAAACAAGGTGGTCGCCTTCGGAAAACCTCAGCAAAATCTCAAAGTGATCCTCAAAAGTCCGCAACCCAAGTTTTTAACGAAACGGGCGTAAATGTTTCGTCTCGGACCATCCAGCGGCGGCTGGTTGAAGTGGGTCTTCCGAGAAAAAAAGTGGCCAAAAAAACGCATCTCTCCAAAAAAATATCGACGCTAGAATTCGGTTCGTGGCTAGGCATATCAATTGGACGCCCGAAAATCGGAAGCGCGTGCTATTCAGCGATGAATCGAAGTTCAACATTTCTGGAAGTGATGAAAAGCGATATGTTCATCTACCTGAAGGCAAAAGACTTGACCTAAAATATGTTTCAAAGACCGTGGAGCAAGGAGGTAGTATCATGCGATATGGGGCTGTTTCTCCGGTCATGGGACGGATCCTGTACACAAAATCGAGGGAGTTATGGATCGCTTCGTGTATTTGAATATGTATATTAGAGTTGTATATTATGTATATTATGTTGCCTTATGTTGAATGGGAAATGTCCCTAATGTTCATTTTTAAACCCGATAACGACCCTAAACATACTGTGTGGGAAGTCGTAGACATAAGGCGTATTCGTTCTCTAAACATCACCCAATGGGACAAATTTGTATGAAGCTGTGCAAGAAGCGTGGAATGAAATAGAAATAGGGACAATCACTAATTTAATAAGTTCTATGCCAAAAAGATGTAGTCTAGTGATTGAAAATAAAGGTTATTGGACCAGATATTAAAAAAACAAACTGCATTTCATTTTTTCACCCCAGTCGCTTTAACTTTGTCGCAGTTGATTTACAATAATAAGAAATTCAATATGTAAATAGTTTAGTACAATCACAATCTACTTCTAACATATTTCCTATTCTAATTGATTTATTAATGACCGCACCAACATACAATACACCCATTATTGTGAAGAAAAAAATCCGTCGCTCTAAATTTGTCTGCTACTGTAGATGGCTCATTTGCTGCGATTCGATATCGACGTTGGATAATGTCATGAGACCATCAGTCGGAATGCTGAATGGAGAAGACGAATTCATTTTGTAACCAAGTAAGTTTTATCACTGCATTACTCTATTCCTAATAATAATCTGTTTCCAATATAGGATAATGCATCAACATCGGGTTCATGTGGTTGGTGAATTTCTGGAAGAAAACCGTGTCCGTGTACTTCCGTGGCCACTGGCTAGCAAAAAGTCCGGACCTCAACCCGATCGAAAATGTACGGGTCAAAATGGTGGGAAAAGTTCCTATAAAGGAGGCAAGCGGTGGCTGAAGAATTTCAAATCAGGCCGTATATTAAATACATATAATATAATTATAATAAGTAGCCAGAGCGAAAATTTAATACGTGTATTTTTCAAAATACTTTTTTGTACAGCATGAATTTTACAAAAAAAAACTATCACAATCAATGCAAGACCAAATTTGCTTTTTGATTAAAGTAATGCTATTTACAAAAGCTAAGAACAAAAAAAAGAAACGATAATAATAAAAGTACCTACTGCATTACTACAAATATAGCCAATCTGCCAATAATTATTATTCATGAACTACAAAAAATCCAACCAATACTTACATTTACCTTTAAGTACTTTAATGTGATTTTATTATTACATTATCTCAAACTTTGATAAAGTAGTCTATTAGTAAATAGATTATGCATGGAAAAAAAAATCGGTGGTTTCTGATTTTCGAAAAATGTATGGGTTTATTTCTCAACAGGCGCAATCACAAGAGCAACGTTTTACCCTTTTTTGGCTCTTGGCGAGGATAGCATCCACAGAACGTACAGACCTTGGCTGAACATCTGTAAAAAATAACCATTAAAAGAGTCCTTCATAAAATCAATGTTTACTAACAGTGTGGTCTGGTTTCTTCAGATGGCGCAGCCTCTGGTTCTTGATGGATCATATGTACGGGAATATTGACAGGGAGTCCACGAGCATAGGTTTGTCGGCCGTTCATTTCTTGCGCATTTTGTCTAGGCTCCTGTACCACTCTCATTTCTTGTTGGAGCATTTGCATTTCTTGCGGTACAGCTCGCATTTCTTGTGATTCAACACGTACGACTTGAGGTTGAGCCGCTCTCATATCTTGCGAGATTAATCTCATTTGGGGCACTCGCATTTGTTGGGGAGCCGACTGCATCTCCTGCGAGATTTCTTCCGGCTCCTGTTCTTGTTGGACTGCTACGATAACATCCCGATTCGGCAGACGGTTCAATTGAGTGATGACTTCCTCGGGAATCGGAATACGTTGAGCCATCATTCCTTCGGGAAATTGGAATCTGCGTCCTTGCTCTTGTTGATTGGAAGCCTCTTGACTTTGCTGTTGTTCTTCACGAGCTCGTTGAGCTTCCATGATTTTCTGGGTGATTATTTGTTGGGCGATGTGGTGGAGGATTGAGGTTGGGGGCATTTGGTTTTGTTGTTGGGGGAGTGGAGGCATGGGTGGGCGCATGGTTTCCATTGGATGCAGATTTTGGAATTGTTGTGGTTGTTGGTTGGGCATCTGTTGGGCCATGTGAGTGGGGAAGTGAGATTGAGGAATTGGAATCATCACAGGTTGAATCATTATCGTCTCTTCGTCATCATCGTCCTCAGCGCTGTTGCTATTATCTTCAGGCTGAGAGTTCCTATAAGTTTAATAAATAAATTAGACAACCTTTGAATACACGTGAAAATATGCAAAGATTTTACCTTTGGACGTTCCCACTTTCGCAGAAAATGGCCATCCTTTCACCACTGATGTGTTCATATTTGGGGTCGGTAGTCAGATTGAGTCCAAAAGGCAACCTCAATGTTTTAGGTTGATGATCTACAACTTGTTCAGCGCGTTTCTTCTCAACAATACAGTTCATCCTAGATTTTTGGTTTTTGTCAATCAAAGCTCCAGCTATATCGTCGAAATCCAACTGTAAGGGTAATTTAAAGTGGATCGGAGTCCTGTCCTCTTCTTCAGAATCGGATGAACTTTCTGAATTGTTATCAGAGTCGACAGTGTTCTGATCGATTTCGTTCGTGTGCTTTTGAGAATCTTTAGATTCCAAAGGTTCGACTTCCTTCTTTTCTGGTTCATCCTGAAATAAAAATGAAGAGAAATCATAAAATTCATACTCAACATCTTGTGATGCGTAGGAGTATGAAGCTTATAGTACCTAACGAAGATCATCAGCTATGGGAAACATGTTAGCCTTTAAAAAGTGGTGGCAGCTGTGACCTCTTTCTAAAGAGTAAAGACCTCTCGCTTTCACCAATGCAGTCGTGAAGATGTTTATTACATATCAATTGAAGCGTACATTCACGTACTTCCAAGATGTATAAGGTTCGGCGATTAATTACAAAAGTTGACAACTTTTCAACCTCAAAAACCACAAATCATCGGCTAGCTTCAAAATCGGGAAGCCATAATATTAATACGAATGTAATTCGACCCGTAATAAGAAAGTTAATGGGTAAAGTGCAAAAGTATTCCGTAAATACCACAAATTCCTATTTGAGTAAAAATATAATGATTCAATCTCAACTAACTACATTAGGGTCTAAAAATTGATCACAAAGAATTACAGGGTGTTGAAATATTATATTTTGTCCTCAGAAACCTGTGGTTACGTGTCGCACACTTATATACGGAACACCTTGTATAATGACCGGTTGATGACTAATTTTGTGGCGCTTGACTTTTTCAGGTCACTATACTAATCGCGTCGATGGCTTCTGGTTTTACACTTGAAATTGCTAGGTGCTAAATCTACTGTGAAAAAATTGTACCGTTGATGTTATTAACACAGTTTCCCTCGTTTGTCAATCTACGATCTAATAGTATGTAAATAGTTTGATCTAATAGTATGTAAATAGTTTGCTCTAATATCTCTTTACGGCAATTAAAAATGTAGGCGCTCGATAATTGATTAGCACAATTTAGATCGGTTTAGAAAGCGGCAGCGTGAAGTCATTGCAAAATTATTTATTTTGTTATTGAGTAGGTATTGTTCTTGGTATAATATGAGAAAGTATAGAAGACCGATTCAATACTGAACTGAAATTAATAATGATTTTTGATTCTTTTGAAAAAATTAGCCTGTAAATGCAATTAGCAATAATAGAGCAAGTTCACTAACCTCGCGGTAGAAAATATTTCTTTACAAAAAAGCGTTGCGTATGTCTTTAAGGATTTAATTTTTGAGATTTCGGTATTAATTAGTTTCTTACGAGTGCGGTGCAAAACCACTATGGGTATGAGAAAAAAGATCACCAGTCTCGAACAACTTCCTGCAAATTTCACCAAGAGGAAGTTGAATATTGTATTGAGTAATGGCAATTCGATGGGTACCTCTACTACTAGGTAGGTAGGTAATTGAAATGCAAACTTTCACTTTGGTGCAACAGAATGACAAAATTTACTTAATTCAATATCGCACCCAAACTGAGCCTTTTCCCATCAAACATTTATTTTAGTGAACACATACCACACCATGGATTTTTCCAACGCGAATCGTTTCCTGCTGAGATATTAGTGAAGGACCTTGGATACTACATCTAAATATAAACAGGATGATGTAACTATCTTATGGGTGCTAACTAAAAGTCGTTTTCTGCATGGTAATAAATAAAGTAATTGAGATTCGAGGATGTGATTATGCGAAATTCTCACCTGGACTAGAGCCTCTGGTTGGAGCGGTGCCGTAGCCTGGAATCGGTCGGCTGCTTCGCTTAGCAATTCCAATTCCTGTTCCAACTGCCTGCAGGAAGCATTAGCTGTGACATAGGCAGAAGCTAACAGGAAACTACCCAGCACAACGGATACCAACACAACAGTCACGGCAATGATTTTCGCCACCTGGACCGAGGAGCTTTGTGATCTTGGATACGCCTGAAAATAAATGCAGAAGAAAATTAAAACCGATCTTGAGACTTTCGAATTGATTTAACTTTAGTGAACAATCAGGAATCCAAAAGTTTACACACAATAGAGAAAGACGATTCTTAATTTGTGGGAATTGTTCAAACATTAATTTTCTATTCAGAATTTCACTCAAGCGTTGATACCTGAAGATATTGCTGTTTTTTTTTTGTAAGGAGCAAAAACATTAACGCTGACTGTTCCCAGAATTTCCTACTCTTTCCTCCACTCCAACTTTTTACAGAACAAACCCTAAATCACTTTCTACCTTATAACCTTTAGAGGTGAGTTATTAGAAAGCATATTATTTGCATCAACGATTAGTGTGTAGGTGGGAAGGCAAAGTATCTTTTTCATCAGAATCCAGAGAGTATTTCAGATTTTGGCCCGTCCTTGCTTCTCCATCAACAATAGAATAATTATTCAAAAAAATACATGGATATCATTAATGAGCAATTACCACCGCTCAGGGCTACTGACTTCTAGAAGATTTCTAATAAATTAACTTGGTACCTCGTAACTGGTACGCTTCTGTTTTAACATAACATAGGTACATAATGTAACTAACTTCTAAGATTTTCAAGTAATAATGCACAGACTTGTTATGTGCGTGTGTGTGTATAAAATTGTCTGTAATAAGTACTTGGATTTATGAGGTACTTAAAGAAAACGGTGTTATGATTCTAGGATACAAGAACAAGTAAAGGTCAGTAATAAAGAGACTAACTTCAATTGAATTTTTTTATTACGAAAAGAATAAACATACGAGACTGACCATAATACTATGCATATAAGCGTCCCTGCGATGCGCTTTAAGTAAAAAGTTTCAACTTAGTAGTCTGAAATATTACCATCACGACGATTCTGTGTCTTTTGTTTGGTAACAATACCAAGAAGTAATTTTTTTAATGTGGATCTTTTATGTTTTTTGTTATGAATTTGCGACTGTTTTAGAACATTCTGAAAGGTGTAATTAGTTTACTCCAGTCGGAACAGGTATGAATAAAACGAGGAATAAAAATGACCGCTTCATTCATGTCTTTTAGTTTTTGAACATATTTTGCCATGTAAGTACCTAAAAGAACCTTTCATTATAGTATTATCCCATCCTGAGATTGTTATTATTTAGTTGAGCTGATAATAAATGTTGCATTTACATATTTTGAGGCATATCCGACGTGATTTATCCTACTTTTGATTCAACTTTAAGCATTGTTGTTGATTTTACAAAAAAAAAATTACAAATGCGATTGAGGGTTTCCGTTCCCGATTTCAGGCAAGTGCATCCCGGCTGCGACGAAGCAGAAAATTACTCACCACTTAAGACCAAAAATGAACAAAATTTACTTAAGTAATATTTAACTATGCAGTCTTACGCAATGATAAAGGAAGTTGAGCAATTTTAGTCCTGTTTTAGAAAATTATTATCGATATCTCTGCATCATTTATTTAAAATTAAGGTTCTGTTTTTCATGAACCGAAAACGTGTTATAATCTAATGTTGTCATAGGTAGTCGATGACATAACTTTACAAAAAAATTAAACGTTGAATTTCTAATTTAACCGCAGGATAATAATTTATATTCATACGAATGCTTGCAAGTACCAGGTACAGGTCAGTACCTTTTTGTTGTTTAATAATTGAACTCGCGAGTATTTCTCTGTACAACCACCATCAACGAACAGCGCACTGCCGTAAAATAGAAAGTTGACAAGAGTTCGTTAGCACTCAAGAACTCGTAGTTGTTCGAACATAGATCACGGATGATGAATGTAAAATACCTATAATATAGTTAGAAATAAGTTATTCACTTATACCTCGATTTATACGTATTTACGGCATTAGGTGGTAATTTGTAATTTGAGCATGATAAATTATCTATCGAGGACGTTATGAACCTGAAGTCATCAGTAGCATATGTCCGTATGCGACTCGTACGATTTGAAAAAGTCATAATTATCGAGTTAAGCTTGGTGATAGAAGTCACTCTTTCGCAGTATGTAATAAACGGTGATTTTTTAATGGCGGACAAGGTCTTCGGTACACTTTAGAGAGTTATGAAAAATAACTTAAAAAATCCTACTCGACAATCCTCCGAGATATGTTGAGAACCCAACTTCTTTTTCTTCTTTCGGCACCATTACTACTGTACTATTGTATTTTTCACTATACGAGTGAGTCAAGATACTCAGACAGAAAACCACCAGGCGCAAATGTAAGAGAGCATCCTCAATACATTGTAATTTACGATTCCATTTTTAACGAATTACTAAAAGAAGAAATCAAATATATTTATTTGTCCTAGACTCCCTCAGTGGACTGGACTATATTGAAGAGCTTCTCCGTCATAGAAAAGCACTGTGTATAATAAGAACTATTGTATTGTGTTACCTATTGTTCATTATTGGATTGATATACGATTACAATTTTGCAAAAAAAAAATCGTCACGAACCATGATCATTTTTATAAATTAAGTTTCATAGCACAAATTCTGTTACGACCATTACGAGACCATTACTACTATTATTATTGCTGACGGATATTATAAAAAAATGTAATGACCGATTTTCAGACCATAAATTCCAACTGTATAATTCTTCCACACGGTCATCCAGTAACCGGTAAATGTTGGTTCAGTATCGGTTCTTTTTCACTGCTAATATAGATTTTGGCAGTTTGTAAGAATTATGCGATAGGCTCATTACGTGATTTGTGTTCAATGAAATGTTTTAAAAATGTGTACAAAAAAATATTGTAAATGTCGTACTCTAATTAACAATCAATAACCGTCAGCTAATATGTAACAATAAGCTAACATCCGGGATTACTTAGGTTGATAACCTTCTTTTGTATTGTTTTGTGGCTGGAATATTTATGGAAAAGGCTAGAGATATCAATTAAGCATACTTTTTAAAAATCCTAAAAACTGTAGACATATACCTACCGACGATTTATGAAGACAAAAGTGACCGGTAGTTTTCCGATTCTAAGATACTTATTCAGAAAATACGTTCTAGCATTGACGTGATTTGATTTCGGCGAAACGACTGCTTTTGTCACGGTATTCGGGCTTAGCTTTAGAATAGAAAATATCATTAAAGCGGTAAACCAAATGTCTCATTTTACGTCTCATTTCTCGTTATTGCATTTGTCCTCCTGCCATCTTTAATATTATCAAAAACTTCAGTTTTGCTATTATTTGAGTAAAAATGATGAGAAAAGTATTTTTAGAATTACAATAGAGCAAATTTTTGCGATATCACCGGAATGATTTTCGCCATTTGTCTTCAGCTCATGGCGCTAACGGGGTTCACCAATGGCGCTAACCATATTTCTTCAGATTTTTCTAATTCTATGTCTACAAATAATAAGGTGTTTGAAAATGTAGCTCAATATAAAATTCGAAAATTGCGAGGAAAATTGGGAGTATAGTTCTCGGTTCATGGTGACGTGGATACCGTGCCGAAAAATTACTATGAAAGGAGTGGGAAATTTTCCGGAAATCAAGACAATTTGGGTATACCCAAATGACTAACACTACGAACAACTAGTTTCATTAATTAAATATAAAGTTTGACTTTTAAAAGCCGTTAACGTTGAGGTATTTTCATAATCGTGGCGAATTTGGATGATTATAAGAATATGAAAATTTTTAAACATGAACAATTAGGAATCGAGGTATAATTTACTGGAAGAATAATTCCTGCCATGACATGGTTCTTGAGAATAAAGTAACAAATTACAGTTTTGGTCATATACAGTATATCCACGGATCGGGTTTGAAAGAGGAAAAAAATTTTTATTTCTGATTTTACAAAAATGGCAGGTATTTGTCAGGTAGGTACTTTGGGGTCACGTGATGTTCAGTTTATCTTGAATAGACTATAGCATCGTATGAATTATCTTCGTCATCAGTATTTTCTCCATTTGTCAAAGTTCTGACATTCTGACGGGTGCTTGTGCTGGTGATGACTGACTGTTGTTAACTTCTGCGCTATGGTTTCGCTTACTGGTACTTGTATTAATTTCGGATGAAAATATTCAAGTCCAAAATTTTCAAATAAAATCCAATAAAAAAATAGCTGTTCATGTTGAAATGAAAACGAAATGAGTTTTCGAGGTTTGAGAGCAAGCAGGCGATTTTATCAAGAATAATTTTTTCTGTAAAATCAGAAATAAATTTTTTTTCCTCTTTCAAACCCCATCCGTGGACATACTGTAGGTAGTGTTTTCTTCTTCTCAAAAAGATTTCCGAATTATCTTTTTCGGAAAAACTTGAACTTGAGAAGGGAATTTTGTGATTCATATAATGGATAATGTAGACGAAATGGCTTGATAAGAAATTATTTTTCTACGACCATGTAGAAAATTGTGTATTCAAGCTGTCATTTGACAGTTGAAAATAGACATTTGCTCAAGTCAATTGAGTGTCAGTTTTGCAGCTTATTTTATATGTTTTATATACAGGGTGATTCAAAATTGTTGGACCAACGCTTCAGGGCAGATTCCTCTCGTCAAAATAATGATAAAAGTTCCTATAAAGGGGGGTCCGCAAGTGGTCAATAAGGGAGTTATTAGGCCTCAAAGTCTGCTGGTGGCCAGTTTATTTTCGCTTATAACTCGCTTAATTCATGGTTTAGAACTTTCAGATTTGGTATATGAGGAAAACAATTGAAAAACTAAACGATGAATCCTTTGGTGATCCATGAATACCGTGGTAAGTGATTAAACGAACTAAAAAAGAGGTCATCGGCTAATAAAAATCAGGATTATTTTGTGACGGAAAGTATTTTGTCTGTTTTTACTGATTTTTCAGCATCAGTGTACTTTTTGAATTTTAAAAATGTAGGGATACCTCAGTGCAAATGTGAGTGGTTTTCGAGATATTCGTTATTTTATGAGCTTTTGCATGTAGGGTGTCGGTAGCCGGAGCGGCCGACAAGAATGAGACCAACAATCGTTTCTAAATAAACAGAAATATTAAAAATTTTGTACATTCGTCATCAAAAAAAATTACTTTTGATTTCGGAAAGTTCGAAAATAACAGAGGGCCTTTCATGTAATCAGTATTTGTTCTGATGTAAAAACTCAACGTGGACCTAATTTTCAAATTTAAAATTACCTCCGATTTTCGGTTCTGTGGCATTTTACTCCGACCGATCGTTTAATAATTTGAACTTTTTACGATGAATGTACAAAAATTTAAATAAGGTTTGTTTATTTAGAAACGATTGTTGGTCTCATTCTTGTCGGCCGCTCCGGCTACCGACACCCTTCCTGCAGAAGTTGATAAAATAAAGAATATCTCGAAAACTACTCACATTTGGACTGAGGTACCCCTACATTTTTAAAATTGAAAAAGTACACTGAAGCTGAAAAATCACTAGAAACAGTCCAAATACTTACCGTCACAAAATAATCGTGATTTTTATCTGCCGATGACCTCTTTTTTGGTTCGTTTAATCACTTCCCACGGTATTCATGGATCACCAAAGGATTCAACGTTTAGTCTTCCAATTGTTTTCCTCATATACCAAATCTGAAAGTTCTAAACCATAAATTAAGCTAGTTATAAACAAAAATAAATTGGCCACCAGCAGACTTTGAGGCCTAATAACTCCCTTATTGACCACTTGCGGACCCCCCTTTATAGGAACTTTTATAACTTTTTTGACGAGAGGAATCTGCCCTGAAGCGTTGGTCCAACAATTTTGAATCACCCTGTATAATAAACTATTGAACAATTGGTAACAAATATGACTATTTACCAAAAATTCAGCATGGCCATATCTTGAGGACCGAAATATGATTTCTGAAAATTTCGCACCAATGCGCGAGCGGCAAAGCCTTCGTTTCCAATCTAGAAACACAAGATACTATTCTCATGACATGCCACGATTTATTGCAGTAATCTACCAAAGCGTCACAATCGCTTTTGCTTTAAATTTCGACTATGGAACTGAAAAATTAGACAAATTTGATTTTTAAGTCCCTTCAATTTGATTACGAAACTGGCTGTAAACATCATGGTCCGAGAACATAAAATCAACAGAAAAAAATGACTTTCTTGAAGTCGCAATCATACTAAAATTTTCGAAACATCCATGTATAATTGTTTAATGCGATTTTTAAAACTAAAATAAGACGAAAAAATTGAACCTCTCTAGTCATCATTAGTTATGAAAGATAGGTAATAATCCAGTAGAAACCTTGAAACTAATTAAGGCGAGCTTGAATGACCGCGGAAAATATTTAATTTTCGCATTAGGTACCTAGTATCTAGATAATTAACTATAAATTACTAATAGAAAAAAGTAGGTAGGAAGGTGGGTAGTTGATGTTGTCTGTACTTGAATATGGTAAAGTATGCTACGCGATCCGTCATAGTTCCAGGGGTTTCGATTCTGTGCTACACGACATTACTTCTTTACTTCTGCAACATGCTGGTATGCTGTATAGAAAGCTCACCATCAATAAAGTGAAAGGATGATGATGTATAAATGTCAGATAACTGCAAAAACCATCTTATACTGAGATCCGTATAATAATAATACTTAAATTTCTGGCTTTTGGAGGTTTCACGATGCTAATTAATTTCACACATGCAATTAAGATACCCACTCAGAACAAAATAAGTGTACCTATATAATGTGGAAGAACTCTCACGACCGGAACTGGCGATGTCCTTGTTGGAAATTCCCAATAATAATGTTCTCGAATATGTTATTAAGTATAAAAATATACAGTTTTATAGTACGGTGACGCAAAGTTTTGATGAATTTTTAAATCCGCTATCTGATGCAATATTTAGTTTATGGGAGAGAAATTGTCGCGTTCGAAGGTTGTTTTTAGTACGTACTTATACAAGTATATTTATGTAGGTAAGTATTTATCTTATGAGTGTCGGCCACTGTTCGGGAGAGAAGTGATACGTGACCGTGACAAAATGCTAAAGTTTTGCGCCTCAATAGGAGCTTTTATACAGGTCTAGAAACAATGACCAACCGTAAATTGCCTCAATACGGGTTTCTTTCTTGTTTGACCGTTCAAGTCTAAATCCTCGAGCGCAGTCGAGGATCTCTCTAGAAACTTTTTTGCGCAACACACATTTTAGAAAGTACGTTATATCAACAAATTTCATTATTATTACTTTTTGCACAATTCAGGAGGAAAAAAAACACTTACCGGCGGTGGTTCAGATCCGTAAACCGATGGTTCGGACGGTGCATATTCCGGTTTAATGGTTACGGTAGCCATGGAGTCCGGTTGATGTTCCTTCTCCATTGGAATCACAATATTGATAATTTTACAAAAATAAAAACTGATTATCCGTCTAGGTTGTGGTGTTGGTGTTAGAAAGTTGCTATTGATTTCACAGGTCTCTATGACCGACTGTCAGGAGAACTGCTGCTCTCTCAGCCTTGTAGCTGGTGCCCCTTCCCAACGATGACGACGACCACAGACCTTTCTGTCGGCAAATAAGAAAAGTCTTTGTTTTTATTTAGATGTCAACTTTTATTTCCTTGGATGTATAATAACCGGATGCTCTATTACATTAACTCACTTGTGATCTATGCGTTTTGTGAGCTTTGTCGAAAAATCGATAAATTTTTTTCAAGTGTAGTGCTTAATTGTTTTTCAATGTTGTGAGGTGGTGCTACATGGTATTGACTAAGACTTGTTTGTTGTTCAATATCGTTTCATTTTAGGTTGTTTCTGTTTCTTCAATTTTGCCAATTATTGCCTATACAACACAACTAAGTAGATGTTTTTGCATGTCGAGTGTAAGGATTACGCATGCATTGTCGAAGGTTCATAAATTGTTGATAATAAGTAGATATTACTACAATATTTTCTACTGCGAAAGTGAAATAATGGACGGTTTTGTTCAGTTTTATTTTAGTGAGTTTATGAATTTTACACTTTTTCTATACTTTATACATACAATGACATAACAATTTGATAGCTAATAAATTTCGGTCATCTTCGGCCTATATAAAACAAGAAAAATAAATTACAGCTAGATGGTACCTCCGTTTTTTTTTAACAAGGTGGTGTTTAAATTTTTAATTTATAATTAATTTCCCAAATAATGGCAATACTGTTTGGGAAATAACTATATGGTGATCAAAATTTTAAGGTAAACATCCAGCTGTAATTTATTTTTCTTGCATATAGGCTGAAGATGACCGATAAAGGTCGAAACACGTGTACCTGAATAAATTTTATTTCAACGGAATCTGTGGATTTGACTTCGAAACAATTAATTTTATTAATAATAGCATTTCACTTTGAAATTGTAACGTTTTAAAAATTTAGCCCCTTTTGGTACGGGGCCAGAATAGGCCAAAAGTGGTTACTGCTTGGGGTAGGAGTCCCCTAAAGAACTATTGTCTGTCTAATGTTTGTAATTTCTCTGTTTTGGTGCGCTTTACGTTCCTTCTGTCCTGTCTGTTCTTATCGGCTAGCAATAATTTCGGTTCCTGACCATCGGAGACACCTGTCCGGCGGTGGCCAAATTTCTCTCTTTTCTTATCTTTTATCTTTCGCCACCGGTCAGTCTCCGATTGGTCAAATTTGTCGCGTCTTTCCATATTTTTGGTGATCTGGGGGGTGCGCCATTTCTGGTCACTTGGGTGCCAGTGCTGTGAGGGGAGACATGTCTTACCATCTTTCTGTCTCGTAAGTCTTTTTCTTTTCCTTTTCGTACTTTTTTTCTTACTTTCTTCTTTAGCCCTCACAGTACAGCCCCAACGTCGCCAATTTTGCGTCCCGGCCAATACCGCTTTTCATCGTTTTCCGCCCACTACCGCTCCATGAGGAGGATTTTATGGTAGGGCTGGATTTTTCCACCGAAAATTTCGCTTCTTTCATCTCGCCTGTCGACCAGGACATTTCGCCGATTTTTCTTCACTCCAGCTGCCGATAAGGTCAGATGTATCGTACCTCTTTTCGCTCTTTTTCAACATTTCGTTTTTCATCGACAAATCATAACGTTTATTATATTAATCTTAATTTCAAATATTTCAAGTTTAACTTTTTACTTTTCATCAAATTTTGTTATCAGCACTTTTTGCTCGACACAGGTGTAGCCAAAACCACCTGGTCGCTTTAACTGTAATTTTTACCTTCAATATTTTCTCCTTAATTTATTACTCATCATGTCATAATTTTTTTTTGCGCTGCCGACTGTTTGGCAAAATTATTGCATTGTCGTTGTTCGCTTTTACCATCACTGTAGGTATTTCAGATTATGTCGCTCTTAGTTTTAAGTTTTTTTTAGTCTCGACTTTTGCGCAATCGATCGATAATTTTTGTTAAATATGTTTTCATTCACGTCTACTTTACATAATTAGTAATATTTTTCACTCTGCCAATTTTTAACTCCTTAATATTTTTGAATTTCGCCATTCGCATTTTTTTTTCATTCTTGTTTTCTGTTTCTTTATTTCTGAATGTTGAATATATGTTTTAATGTAGACCATTTGTGAGTTTTTCCTGGTCCTTCCTTTTTTCTAAACTCTCTGGCGCCCGCAAGTGGTTTATTTATCAGTGGTAAGCAACAGAACCTACGCCCGCTCTCCAACGTCCAACTGAGAGTCGTTCGCAGTGTAATCGTCACTCAAAATTACGTTACAAAATCATGGATTACTCAGGGCCGTAACTAGGACAAGATCTCAGGGGGGGCTCATTCATATGTAACGGGAGGCTAATATCAAACTTAAAGCGAAAAATACGTATAGAAAAAATTTCCAGAGGGGGCCCACCCCCTGGCTACGGCCCTGGAATTACTTCTTTGAAAGTTTATAAATTTCAAGCAAGAGATCTGAATCACCGCCTGCCTACCATCAATGAAGTTTATGGGGATCGCTAAAATATGTAAAACAAAACAATAATTTGCATTTAATTCGTTTTAAACTGAAAAACGGAGGAACCTCTTGACTTTCTAATGATCTCATCATGATTTGCTGTTGCAGTTCGGTTTTGTTGAGGTTAATAGAAAATGAACTGCCACAAGGATACAGATGATCAATTTGATTTATTTAATGCTCCTATTATCATGTCCACGCTCACATATTTATAAGTAGGTCTCCAGGTGTATAGGCCATTCAATAATGGTCGCTTTTGCATCGACTATTATTGGCCCTAATATAAATCATTACAAAATGACTTGAATGAAGTACTTATGGAAAGATTGAAAGAGAATTAAAAAAAGCCCAGCACATTTTAAAATATAAGAGAACATGTATGGACAGAATACCTAAATCCATACAAGCTTGTAAGGATTGGAAATACTACGTTTTCATAAATGCTTGGGTACCACGTGACTTAGCGGTTTGCAACCCGCGCTACATCATGAGCGTCAGAACAGGGGAGGGTCTGGGGAAAACAAAATATTTTCCACAGAATTTTCCCGAACAATAGAAAAAGAAGTGTCCACACCATTTTCAAGTCGAGGAAACTCCACAGAAAACGGAAGAGCACTAACGGGTGTTTGCAGAATGACGCACACGAACGTCACTGCTATAGCCTAATTTTAATTTTATAAGTAGGCACGAATTATTAAGCAGAACCACGGCAACAATGACAATAAATATCGACTGCTGACAGCTAAATGACAAATACCACTTTTAAATTTGACATAATTGTCGTGGTTATGCTTAATAATCTGTGCCTACTTATGAAATTAAACTGAGGCTAACCTACAACGGCGGATATGTCTTTTTGCTAAACTTTAACGGCCTCCGGATTGAGAACCGTTGGGGCCTCGATAAAATTATACAAACATTTTTGTCTTAGAATGTCGTCAGGAATCCACCATCACCGGGTCATGCGGTGATTTTGGGACACCCTGTTCACATATTGAGGTATGTATTTAGATTTCACATATTACATTATTGGTTCATCTCAAAAGCTAATAACACCAAAACAAAGACAGCCTGACGCCTGACGTCCGATTCTGTCGATTTCAAACTCAAGCCGTAGTATGAAAGTCACAGTCGGTATAGGTTCGCGTCTTCTGGACCACCCTGTATATTTTTGTCTATTTTTCGCTTGCGCCGAAATGTAGCGAATAAATATGCATTCTCTAAAAGAATTTACAGAAAACCTTTGCGATGCTCTTTCAGTTTTCAAAATGACTAGCATAAACTCAGAACAAATTCATAATCCCGTAATTTATATGTATATGGTATTACGGATGATGGTGACTTTTACAAAGTGATAGACTTAATTTATTATAAAATCTGTGGAATAAACGAAATCTAGCCGAATAGAACTGCTAAATGGAATACTTTTATTGTCTACATATTTTAAGATTGTAATCCCATGTCGTGTCAAAAACTTTTGATGAGAAAAAGTGTAGCAAAAATTTTGTGAAACAGACCATTAAGTATAGATGTTATGTGGGGGTGTATTGTATAGGGGCAGTTAATGTAAATCCAAGTTTAATATTCGTCTTTGTTCTCAAAAAAATTAAGAATTATCTGACGTTTTTCGTATTTGTCATTGTGAAGATAACTGCTTTCTCCAAGCGGGTCGCTCACCTCACCTAAAGCGAAATAATATTGAGCAAACGACATACAGGTAATGTGATTCCCATGAGTAATCGCGTTTCTTTTAGGCGTCATATTCTTCCTCGATAAAACCAATCAATATTTCCGGTACGTACCCGCCTATTGTAGGTGGTATTGTATGGATTTTCTTATTATACCTCTTGAATGAATAGAAATTTTCGTTAATTGATTTCACACAATTAGTGTGTGACACAATCGCACAAACGTGCATCCAAATAAGGTCACCAGCTCTAATTGCTGCACGAAACCGACACAGTGTAAAGTTTTCTCCTCTACAACTAAAACTGAATCAACTCTCGGTTGGATAAAAGATAAAAGAAGGAAGTTTTCGCAACTAAAATTCGTACCCTTATAAAAATTAATTATTCTTACCTCTACCTAGACCGAGCTAAATCTAAAAGAGAGAATGCCATTCGGTTGAAATTTCTGTTCTATTATTATGAAGAGATTAGCGCCAATTAAGAGCGATTTCACTTTCTGTTTGAATTTTCGTTTTTTTTTCAGTGGTGTCATCTGGCCTGTTCAATTTTTTTTAATGCGACCGCGAAATCTCAAATCACAGAAAATTGCTGTTAAATTGGTGTTTTTATGTTTTTTTTTAATAGCGGTTTTCACCTTTTTAAATAGTGAAACGTTTATTAAGTTTTTGGAAAATAAATTTGAGGACTTACCTGACTTTATTCGGAAAAACGGGTCATCACTTCACGTATACAGAGACATACAAAAATTCTTCATGAAGGGAGGCTATGATAATCTTTGTCTCTATCCTTCTAGTTCTGTGTTCTAGTCTAGAAGGATAGAGACACAACGATTATCAAAGCGTCCTTTGATGAAGAATTTATTTGATATGTCTGTCTAGTTACCGAGATACAATAAGACTTCCAAGAGACAAATATGACTATGATTTAATGAATTAATCGACGACCATCACCGCCTGTTTTCGAATGACTTTTTAATCTAGATTTTTGATTGGCTAATAAGATTTGTCAATAATACATTTTCTAAAATTTTATGACTATGATTTTACATGCTTATGTAATTATCTTGTAACAATGAATATATAAAGACCATCACTGAACATTTATTTACGCTTCTCAATACCTTACTATAATTATAATAGCACTCTTAAGAATTGCATTCACTGGTTTTGCCGATTTATTTAAGAAATTAATAATTTCTTTGGTCTTATTTTAAAACATTTCTGTTGATTTCCCGATGGCGATTCGCTACTAAAGTGCGGGTACAGTTTTTTTATCTTCAAATTACGTTGTATACTTACCTACTACTAAAGGATCGTCTGGATTTGTTCAAGAGTTCACCTCGGTTTCTTTATTTTAAATGCATGTTATTGCAGTCTGACGGAAACTTTCTCCTCTCTCGGTTCACCATGAAGAATAACCGTGTCATACTGATGACTTTGTGCACAGGGAACCATCAATTCGCTAACACTTACTTTACAAAAGCCCGACAATACAAGGAACATCTTACTGATATCGGATGAATCGCGGAACGTGTAATATAAACATATTGTTCTTACATTATCCCTGATTTGTTAACATTTTCCGTATTAAGAACAAAAATAATATTATAATACTTTTTAATGAAATTCTTGAAAGGACGTGGGTTTTAAGTACCTACTTGTTATTTTTCAATTTGCCGAGGTAAAAAAATGGTAAAAAAAATTCTATTATATTTCATTCTCTGGGATTCCTCAACGTTCCTCAAAAATGACCAGATAATCCAAAAGGTATTTTCAACGGAATTATCACTCTTATCCATGATGGATTTTGGGGTCCAAAAATTATAACAAAATTACAAACATTTCGAAATTTGCAAAAAGTTTGTACAGAGCGAGCGAGTAAACTCTACAAAAAGGGGGGTCACGGCCATATCGTTAATTCTCTATCGGTTCATTCTAATCGGTGTAAAAAGAGACCGAATGATGGTCATTGCTTCCCCTATATGTAGAGTTTATCCGATCGCTTCGTACATCTCATTTACTGTCGCTGTTTAAGCCACGCAATCTCTTTTAATATTAGGTACACAAATCAAAAATATTCGTAGCAATAATACGAGTAATTTTTATTAATTTAATGTGAATCCATTTTTTTTTTCAGCGCATAAAAAGGACATAGGTATGCGAATCCGAAGTAGAGTAGACACAATTTGGGTTGCCTAAGCTGCTTGAGCAAGAACAGAGAAAATGAGCGCGTATATGCGCGCTTCATAATCTATTTTAGTTCATTAGAGACATGGGCTACATACTGGGAATAAAAATTGTTGTGATTTCAATTGAACACAAAGTTTCATGGATTTCAAGCATGGACTCTTTGCAATGGCATTCAAAATAATCTTGTTGATTTTAAAGTGATTATGAGTGCAAAATTCTTGAATTTATTTGAATTAGATGATATCTTAGGACCCTATTATTCGAATTTCCTAAGTAATGTTGCAAAATTAAGAAAGTATGCATAAAGAACATGACAATAAACTGTAATAACTCGAATAACTTGCAATTCCTCATTATACAGTCCAGATCTAAGTGAATAACTTGAGAATTTATTTATCTCTGAAATAATTAATTAGGGTTAGTCAGGTTAGTTAGAGAACACAAGAACTTATTCATTATTCATCGTCGGCTTCTAAATTGATGTGATTTCCAAATTTACCATACAAATGAGACTTTAAATCACTCATCTGATCCTTGACACCCGATGATTTCGTTTGTAAATCCTTCATGTCTTGCTCTATTCTCTTCTTCGCCTCATCCAAACATTTTTGAGTCGTATCGATATTTTGATAAATGAAGACTTCACCTACCAAATAAGGAACTTTTTCTTCATCATCAAAAAGAGCGATTTCATCACAAGCCTCTTCCAGGCTTTTCAAGTCGTTCTGTAAAATATCCATACGTATTTCAAGGAACATTTAGAAATTATTGAGAATTTTATAGTGCTAACCTCTTTAACTTTAACTTCGTCTTTAATATCTTCTAATTTGGCATTTAATCGGGCGAATTTGTTGATTTTCTGTTGATCTTCATAGGATATGTGCACATCTGAATCCTGTATAACAAAGTTCAAGAATAGATTGAGTATTTACGAAAATTAGCAGATCGTGTATAAACTTACGGGTTGAAAAGTGCCTTTTGAACTCGCCATGGTCTTAATGGATGAGATTTTCTATAAGAAGAATGGGTGAAATGCCGAAAACAACTGAGGTTAGATTTTCGCCACAGATTACGTCAAACTTCAATAATTTGACAGATCAGGAGCATGTGGTTCAAGTTTTACAGTACTCTATCGTAATATTCATTGCAGTTTGAAGTTATAGTTGAGAGATGGCGCCACAAACTAATTCTGGAGATATTTATACAAGGTGTCTCGCAAATGTGTGTACAACGCTCTACCACAATTTCCTGAGGTCAAAATAGAATGATTTAACCAAAATGACCTTGGTCGAAAAATTGATAATAAAAAAGTTACAGGGTATTGGAATGAAAATTTAATTTTTTCAGATAATTTGTCAAGTTCAGGGGATATCGATTCAAAAATTGTCATAAGTATGAGGAAATGAGGAATAATAATCCGGGCTCAATTTTACAAAGGGCGCGACATACGCTACAAGAATCTGCAAATAACCGTCTCAACTTTTTCGTCCTTCAAATTACCGAAGTTCCAATAAAAGCAATAATTGATGATGACTTTACTAAAAAAATTATCGCTCTTACCCCCGATTTCATAATCGAATTTAAAAGTCACTTTAGATAGAGTGATGTTTAGAATGTGACAAATACAAGAGTTGATTTGTCACATTCTCATTTCATTTTTTTAAAAGGAGACTTTAAAGTTCGATTATGAAATTGAGGGTAATTTCTGGCGTAATTTTTCATTAAAAACATATACAGGGTGTTCAATCTCAAACTTCCCACCCCAGATTTCTCTCAAAAGCGCATTAAAACCGATTAAAACTGATCTGTCATGTTTTCTGGACTGTTTACCAGACTACTCAGTGGCGTAGCAAGGGGGGGGCGGCATTTTAGAGGCAAAAGCGAAAGTAAAAGTGAGCCATTGGTAAGTAAAAGTAAAAAATTAGATTTAGTAAAAATTTCTGGGGGGGGGGGAGGGGGTGGCTAGAGGGCGGCAAATTTTTTTACCGCCTTGGGCCACAAAAGCTCTACCTACGCCACTAAGACTACTTGAAAATATTTTAACACTTTTCAACGCTTTTTTCGAAAATCTTCTTTATGATAACTTCTACTATTCTATACTAATGCAACTTTTTTGTCATGATGGAAATAAGAGAAAAAAAATGTACATCAAGTTTATTAAGAAAAAATTGACCGCCGAAAAATTTATTAAAAAAAAACAAAACTTAGAGCGAGCCATATTGTAGTGTTTAGATAGTTATTCTATTATTCGCTTTGGTGTTTTTTAAATAAACGAAAAATAAAGAAGTTCGCAAGAAACTTTAAAACCAAATATAAAATAGAACGAAACCGCCTATGTTTCTCAAATATTTTCTTGAAAAATCAGCTTTTAATATCAATCGTAGGAAAAATAGTATGTGTGTTTCAAGCGGAAAGTTCTTTCAGGCTCTCTCACGATTGCAGCGTTCGCCTGCGGCTCACGCTGCAATTTTCGTGGTCGAGCCTAAAAGTATAACTTTCCGCTTTTAATACACAATGTACTATTTCACCTAACAGCCTGTATACTATTTCTCCGGAAGTGCGCCGATATTTTTCTCAATCTTGGATCTCGATCGGATTATTCTGGAGTGCTTTTTACTGCGCCGATTCTGAAAACAAGCCATCAGGGCAAGAAAAAATCATCAAAAACAAATAAAAGCTAAGTAATGATTTATTTATTCGAAAGTTGAAATTAATTTTCTTGTTTCCCTCTCTTTTTTTATTCTATAATTGTGAATTTCTCTAAATCCATAGGGATTCGGTAAGTAGACTAGATCGTGATGAATGGAAACCGTCTGCGTTAATGTGAAGTTTCTGATAAATTAGAACAAGTCGCAGATTGTGGTGTCGGAGACAAATTTAAAAATGAAATAGGAGAGGGCATACCTACCTAATGTTGTCCATAACCTTAGAGCCTTCCAGAGCGGCGATTCTGTAATGATAAATAAGCCAATCATGGTGAAAATAGCTCTCAACACTCTATCGGCAAGTTGGTCGTAAAATAAATGTCGCTTGGTATAAATAAAACGAACGTTCCTGGCATCAAAGTACAAAAATTTTATTTCTTTGCTGACCTGTGGCGAGACAGATTGCAGTTTTAAAGCAAGTGTCTCGCATATCCTCAGCTCACTAAAATAAATTAAGCATTTACTGGAGGTAGACCTACTATCTATAGCAACTCTTGTATAAAGTATCTCTCCTAGCAGTTGGAAATAAAATAACGTTACATTTTATACATCATACATTTATTACAATTTTATTAGGTACACAAAGAATTTACAAAGTAGGTATTTTAATGATGTTGACAAATCTTGGGACTAAAAGTCGCAACATGGAAGTGAATGGTTGCAAAGGTTATTCATTCAAACAGTCAAAACGCCTGAGATATATCTGCAGCTTTTTTCTATATCCCATTCATGATTACTCTCTTTCTACATACAATTCCAAAAATTAAGACAAATATTTGAAACAAACATTCCACATACTACAAGACATTAGAAATTGTATATTTATTTCAAGACCTTAATCTTAGCCCATTCACACTACTTTACTTTTCAATAGATCATAGGTAATATCAATATCAAAAACCATGATTTCACATCTGGAGTTTTTAATTTTGAAAATTTTTATTTTTATTAAATATTGCTAAAACACGTTAATACAGTCTGATATGTTGACAACACCGAGTAATTTCACTAAAGTACCATCTAAATAGGATATTATTGTTTTATTATTTTAAAAACATCTAGATTTTTTTGCTTTAATATGGCCTCTAGGAACTAGTTTATAATGTCACATAAATGTAGCGCAGCTTATAACGTAATTAATAATGCTATTATTTTATGGAATATTATTTATATCAGCAATCATAATTCTGTAGTTAATACTGTACAATCTCTTGAGATTCATTCAAACAGAATATTTGAGGATGTTTTGCAAAAAGGACGAACTTTTATTAGAAAGCTGCATTTTTAATTTTTTCACTGCTATAGATTACGTACTTGGATTTTCTAGATCTCTGTCAAAATGATCGAGTTAAAATTTTCATTCCTTGTGCTATATGATTAAATAAAAGTCATCAGAAGAGGTGCTTCATTATATCAAAATTAAAAATAAGTAATTTGTCGTGTTTCTTTTATAGTAGTGGAAAAATACAAAATAAAACACGGCAAGTAAACAATACTATTATAGCCTCGCGGTTCATATTCCTTGCCTGCGGCCTACGATATGATTTGCCGTACGGCCATAATAGTAAAATTCTCTACCTTGGTATGTAACATACTATTATTGGCACTTTTTAATTGGAAATGCAGATTTGTTCTAGATATTGTATAAATTGCATTCACGCGTCATTCTTCATTCATTCTCTGCATCAAGTAAATAAATAAATAATATAAACATTATTACGTAAAATATTAATAGAAATTATTTACAAATTATAACATTATTAATGAATTAAATTAATTAAACGTACATTTTGTGTAAATGCATTTGGTACAGTGCATCATATTATAATCATCATTCATATCGATCGCATATCATTATTACATTTTTATACTTTCTATAATAATAAGTCACGAGAGCCTCTTATTATTATTTTTATTATTATTATTATATTCGAAAAAATTTGATTGATGATTTTTTGCTTTTTTAAATACTGAAAGGATATTAGTTACGTAAATTAAATCACAGCGGAACTGATGTCGTTCGGCTTTCATTTTCGAAAATTACTTTTTTTCAATCAATTTGTCGGCTCGGCTGGTAATTCACTTACATTTTCTGGCTCGGCGTCGGAACCTGCGCATTCTCGGGTCCCATTCTTCTCTCCACTCGATGACGATGGACCTCTCGGTGACTCCCAGACTGCCCGTGACTATGCCCCCGGGCGAATCGTCCTTTTCCCTGCCCAGGAACAGGTAGGACCTGAAATTTCAATGATGATATCTCGGGTGAAATGCGCCATTCAACGCGGACGGAATTCGCCCGTCCAATTCGTCCGATTCCAGCAGGTGAACGCGTGGGCATAACGTTGAATCTAATAAGCGTCGACGATTTGTTATGTTCCATATTTCAGCGGCACACAGCGCACATAACAAACGGCTAAAAGTGTGTTCGTGAAATGAATAAATTAACGGCGCGAAACCGGCGCGGCTCGTAATGAACAAAACTCTCAACTAGATCAAATGAGCACCGCATAATCGTAAAGCCCAACGGATTATTGTTATGATAACCGTCGTTTGAAGGTACTTACTTGCCGGATTTGATTTTGGGACATTTACAGGCCAAATCAGGCATGGGCACGAGCATGGGCATGGTGCCTTTTCGTATTCTCGACTCCTTTGACTTTTTGTAGATGAAGACGACGTTTACCATGAATTTTGCCCATCCTTTTGTGTGCTCGTCTTCGTTGTTCTCCATGCGGGACAGCACCTTCGCCATAATAGCTGTAACGTAATCGAAAGAGTCAATTTACAACATCCTGCACGTGTGTGAGTGCGTATGAATTCGTAGATATTATTTTACATTCGGTGAAATGGAAGGGTATAGCGCATAATCGAGCTGTTAACGCACAAACACAACGTATGTACGTCGGACTTTTATGTAAATTGGTTCGAGCCGGTGTATGCTAATGGCACTAATGAATGAATTTTTATCCATAAAAGGTCTCAACACTACATAATTCATTTTACTAATAAGTTTTTAATGGGCAAGGTATTTTAGTTACAAGCCGGTGGTGCGGTTGGTAAAAGTGTGAAATATATTCGGGCCGGTAAAAGCTCATTTATAACTGGACTACACATGGGAGAGGCAGCTCCGCCCCCGAACCGAAAGATAGGTAAAGCGACCTTTAACAACAATTAGGTTGCATCTGCAGGCCTTTAGTGATGAGATCAAAGGACGCTGGGTTTCAGTCAGTTTATGTTTGAAGTTTTCAACTCCTGAAAAAACTTTGCTCGCTTCATATGTACACTTGGGGAACTATTTTGAGGGAGTATGTGCGCCGAATGTGGGCAACCAAACAAGTGGATTTAGCTTGAGAATTCAAAACTGGTATCAAAACATAGATTTCTATATTTGAATTTGTGGTCTCAACTGTGTCATTTTACAAATATTTCATGAGAAAGACTATGTTCACGTGATTTACATGCTAATAAGTATTCCAAAGATTGAGGAATTCAAAAACTTACGTATACTGTGCGGGTGGTATTAAAAATTTCTGGGTGACCAGAAGTCGGGCCACCAAACTTGCACAAGTTAACTCGTATTTCTTTCTGTATAGAATGATCTTTTTGAAAAAAATATATTGAATTAATCTGGCTCATCTTGTTTTGGAAGAGCGGAAAAAAATCATTCCGGATCGTGCAATTACTATTGACGGCCCTGATGATGTAGACTACCTACCTAATTGTTATTCAGACAAATAAAGAGTACTTCTTCTCGAAAAATGCAGGTATATTTTCTTATGAATTAAAAAAAAAATCTTCCACAGCTATTGTTTTGCTGCGGCGGTCGCTGTTGTTGGGGCTGCGGGGTCTAATACATTTTCGAACCACCCCGAAATCACTATGAATTCATTCCCAACAACTATTTAATCAAGAAAGTCTCTAATTTCTTCTTCATGAAATACTTGTAAAATACAACATTTTAAACCACACATTCAAATGGACATTTTGATATACAATAACGTACCCGTACACGCAACGCAAAAATTTCGCGTATGTTTGGTTGCCCACATTCAGCGCACATGCTCGAGGTGTCCCTTAAAATAGTTCCTCAAGTGTACTCTCTGTATCTACATAATATCGGTGGTTTTTGCAGGGGCACGGCGGAGGGATCTCAAAAATAACGATAATCCAAATGTCGAACTGTTTTTGGTGATATTGACGGGAATTCCTCAGGAGTCTGACTAGACAAATTGGTTGCGGCAATCGAATGCGCATCGCTCCCGCCTTTACTTCACTGATGATGATGGCAGATTGTGGGGCATTAAGCCGACAGGTTTATTAATAGTATCATTAGGTAAGGTAACGACATATAGGGTAAATCCCTGGTGTTTTTCATGGGGTTAACACATCCGGACCCCCATTAATAACCCCACCAAGAGGGCCACAAAAAGGTTGGTGATAAAAATCGATATTGGTCCAGTGGAGTTACATTAAAATGCGCCATCATCAACAGGTAGCTTGCAGAAAACGAGGCGTTATGATTTTGCAAGTCTCATCATTATCATAAATTATTTACGGGTCGAGTTCAGCTCAGACTCTCGTTACGAGATCGTGAAAGTCACCAGCTCGGAATTTTAGTGTTGGTAAACTAGAAACCGGCAAATTAAAGTCTGATTTATACAAGATAAGATTATAATAAAATTTAAGCGGCGAGCGAACCGGCGGCGAGCTGATTATTTTTGAAAATTACAGTCCGGATACGGCCGACGCGTGCATTTTCTACATAAGTTTAATAATACATAAAGGGTAAAGGTGAATGCAACGCGGGCTTTCATGCAACTTCCGAGAACATCAATGACGACGTCAAATAAAAGCATCTCATTTTGAGAGCACCCTATGTAGGCAGAGGCAAGTTATAACGTGTACATTATGTGCCCGGGAGGAGAGTTCTCTCGTTTTGTGTAAGGCACGCATAATATCGCGCGTACAAAGGGCAGAAAAGTCACTCACCGTAGTCCCTCTTGCAGTATTTGTTTAGGTTTAGCCTCTTCGTAGTCGACTTGCACTTCCCACATTGGACTGGAATAAAATTGTTTACAATTAGTGAGTTATCAAATTCGTGAAATTCGGGATCAATGATTTCAACCGCAAAATTCATACATATTAACTGATTTCATGCAATATTTCGAATTACTTTTAATAATTGAAATATTTCTATTCGAAATGTATCATACTCGTAATACATGCAGTAGACATAGTGTTGGATTATTAGTTAGTGAAAATTGGAATACCGCTTGAATGAACTCTCAACTTGGATTGAGTATTAAATTGGAGACGTTTTCTTTCATCTGAATAGAAATATGGGATGCTCTCTAGAGAAGAGACAAAATTTACCGAGGATTGCATAAAAAATCAATCGGGCAGAACGCTGCTTCGAAATTATCGACTCGACCGGAAAACGTTTTATTAATATTCATAAAGGCGCCAAAGTTCCACTTATCCCGAGCTTCGTGTGCAAAATCGTATGATAAATTGGGGACTTCATAAGTTATACCCTTCTCGAAATTGAAAACGCGTCAGATATTTTCCACTGTCCTGTAAAACATAAATATTTGTAATAATCTGACATTGAAAACGCAAAATCGATTACGTTAGAGAGTAAACTGGACAAAAGGGAAAACTGCAAAAAGTTTTCCAATTCGTAGTAAGGCAACAATAAATTTTTAGCAGGGATTGAATTGATAGTGCAAGGGATTTTCCTGGCGATTAAACTAGCCCCCGATCTCGTATATGGCTGGATGGGGGGATGGAAAGTGCATTCGACTCACCCCATAGCCATTATTGAATATCATTAAAGTAAGATTTTTTAGGTGGGTTGGTTGGCTTATTGAACGCCCCCTAAGCAATTTTGATTCTAAATCGATTTCTACAGGATGCTGGACAGGTGTAAACCCACGGCCAGTTCGTTACACTCGTTTTATTAGATTACTGTTTAGGTTTTACGACATGCTTGTACGGTACACACAGAAAGTAAGATAAACCCAGGCGTGAATATGACCGTACCATGTTTTCGTTAATTAATCAAAATAACCCCCGGTTTTAACGGCTTATACTTAAGCATGGTCGGTAAAATTTCAGGGCTAAAACTGGCATCGACATCAAATAAACGAATTCTATTTACCGCCCCCTCTTTTTTTATAAGTAAATGCAGTTCGATTTATAGTCACCCCGCAAATCCCGGTGTTCGCTCGCTTATTTATAGTTTTATAGAAAGCGAATTTGCAGATCGCCGGCTTTAACGGTCCGGGCTCGATTTCGCATTTCTGCGATATGCCATCATCTCTGGGTTTAATTGAAGCCGTTGAAATTTTCTCATCGCGTATAGTCGGGTAGTTTGGTGGGTGAGTTGTGGCCATTCGGAAAATGCCGAAAGTGCAGGAAACCGATATTGGCCTTAAGCTCCACGTCACGATCGCGACTTTATGCGGAGATCGTTTTCTTCGGGTCCGCCAACCGGATCGTAACATGAATCGAAACGAACTCTCTTACCAAAAAATCGTTTTATCCGATACATTTCCTCTGCAAACTGCATTCCACTTGGAGATGCAAAGTCTGAGATCGAGTTTGAGATGTTTTCAGAGACGGTGAGAGATCACGCCTTTATCTTTATTTGTCCCCACATTAGTTTTACAATAACTCACCACAAAAGGTGCGAGATAAAGTGTGTGCTCGAAGGCGAATGGATTCTTGAATAAATTTGTATAAATTAGTATTACTTTAGGTGCGAATATCGCCGTCTAAAATACCTATTTTTCGTTTTTCCGTCGTCTTCGCCTTATCTGCAAGATGCTGACGAGGACGTTATTTTCAATTTAAATCACATTATAAGCGGAGCGTAACAATTAAGCTCTTTTACAAGAATTTATTCGTCTCGGATTGGTCTATTATCGAAACGCATCTTTATCTCAACTTCGATGTTGATGGACCACCGGTTTTAGTATCCTTATCGCATACTTAAATTAATATTAATGCTAGTAGCTACCATATAGGAGTGCTCTTTAAAAGCAATTAAGTGTTAGACAGATAATAATAAATTATCGCCACTTATTAAAGATCTAAAAACCAGCGCAATTATCTTGATGATGAATAAATTATGGTGGTTCCTGCTGAAAGCGAATAGGAATTTCGGTATACATATAGTCAGACTAATTTTTGTATTACGCGAATTATAGGCATTAATTCTGTGGAGGGTAAAAGGATAGGCCGCATTCAATAAGTATTATTACATTGATTGCTTGCACGTCCGAGTAATCCGTAGCCTGTTAATAATTAACGCATATCAGGAGGGGTTGGTCGGTTCTGGCTGCTGCATGCTAGGCTTTATTAGGGGCAGCCACCCCTTTGTTTCAGCCAAACAAAGCAGTGGAAAATATACGTTTTAAGTCAGTAACCGACGTTTAATCCGAACCGGGGAGCTTACCGAACTGACAAGATGTTTCTAGCACCATCATAATGAATTACTCCGGGTAAATTGAAGTAATAAATTTTACTACCGAGAAGGGGTCGCCGACTATACAACTAACTATAACTATACCTATGAGGTAGGGTTTTTCAGTTGTTGGTCAACTTTAACCTGGGCTACAATTGTTGCAACAATGGCTTTAAGGTTTCGACCTCCTGATTAGGGTAAAATGTTCAACGTCGCTTGAAAAATACCGGCCCATTACTATTCAACATTTTCCAGTCTCGGATGAGACAAATCACCCGCACTTTCGTCCATTAGAAACTTATTTGTTTATTCAAATATCAACAGAATAGCCCAGATTATCTCACTTTGATAAACCTGAAATATGTCCACATTAAAAAGGTTACGGTGTGTGAAATTGCCCATTGAAAACATCTGTCTCGGGCCGTTTAACAATCGAATTGCCGCATTAAATCCCACGCGATACTTAATTAAAACGTTGAAATTTACTTCAATTATCTTTAGGCTGTAGAATATTTATTAAGTCTGCATGTGGTAGAACGGAGACTCCGGGCGCCTAAAGAGTATTTCTAAATGCATGGATGGTGTGTTTGCATCAGGATAAGGTAAATGAGTATTTTCTCTAAAGTAATGACATCATTAATTGTTACCTACATACTACATTCAACACCACACCATATACCAGTAGGTAATAATAACGACAACACGGATTTTATTTTAATCAACCGGACCGGAATTAAATAAATCTAGATAAATTGTATTTAAATATGACAAAAAGCTTTAATAGCCTTTCTCCGTGGTAATTTATTTCGTAAAATCAAACAAATTAATAATTTTTTTTTAATCATGTAAGATATAAATTAGAGATTTTTGCCTGGAGCTTGGGCTTGGGTCATTTGTCGGCCATAAATTTGAAATGCGGGTCGGACAAGTGAATAAAATCCTACTTACAATAATAAATAATATTACCTCTCTCCTCGGAGAATGGATGCATGTCGATTCGTGTGCAGTAAAATGGATGGACAGATGTCCATTTATCATTCAGTTCGTTTTTATTTTCTCGCGCTTAATTATCCGACAAATGCACGTAATGAAGCACGGTTCATACGTGAGCTCGTTACAAAAGGCGCCGTTTATTAAGCTCTTTAGGTAGATGAAATATGTTAAAAGCATTTCCATATGATATATAATAAACTTCAACACGGATTTTTGCAATTTTGTATGCCTCAACTTTATCTCTACCTGATAATATAAATGATAACTGGGAAAATGTGGTCCCCGCTATTTTCCCTCGGGTGAAGTTTCCCCAATTTTCTTTTATTAAAATCTTCCAGTCGAGAACATACATTATACATGAGCAATTAGTTCGATTTGATCAAAAAGACGATGTGGATGTTATTAGGGGAAAGTTTCTTTATTCGTGAAAACTTTGGATGCGAAAAATCCGGTGCACGCCAAACTTTTATAATTGAATCCAATTTCGCGATTGTTTACTACGCGCTCACCAGTTCACAGTCAGATTAAGGGGAGGACGGATTTAAAGGAGGTTCAACTTTTCCACCGGAGAAGTCAAACGACGAACAATGCAAGATAAAGCAAAGATAATAAATAAATGAACTCGAAGACAATAAAAAATAACAAGAAGTGAATGAAACAAGGTTAATGTCGCACTTACTTACCTCCCGCCGTGGGTGAGTCTGGGTCTTCTCCTCCTCGACTGTATCCGTCGTCGTCCTCTTCAGTGGCCATCATTTGGACCACCGGAATTTCTGAAAGTCACACGAAAACCACATTTTATCACGGACGCGACTACTGCACTAACGCATCATGCACCATCATCATCATTATCGTCAGCACCACCATCACCTATAGCCGTAATCAAGTATGTACCTACTTAAGTACGGACTATAGGTGTTCACCACAAGTGGCGTAGGTAAAATTGAAAATATCAAAGAAGAGCAAGAAGGAGAGGTTGACGTCCGACTGATTTGCAAACTCGTCCGGATTCGCCGGATAAATTATTCATGGCCCATAAGGTGCACGTATATGAACGAAACAAATAAGTAGGTAGGTACTGTATTCTACAGTTAACTATATCTCATATCGATAAATCTCATCTTTCACTACACGAAATTCCGAAAGCCCATGACAGGTCGCAGCGTGCAATATTTCACGCATTTTTGACTGCACCTTATTTTGCTACCCTATCCGAAAACTTGAGTAATTTATTATTTCATTCATCAAAACGTAACCTGTATACAGAAATTGGAATTATTGCAGACGTGGTTGTTGACGCAATCCATGGAGTATAAGGTAAACAATTTAAAAAACAATATCCCAATATGGAAACGTGTCCGATGGTGAGACGATGAGATAAATGACTTAAGGAAAGATACTCACTGATACAAGGTGCAATATGGGAGCGGCTCTGTTGGTACCCTTTGGCACATCGATTGCACGTGATTCCGACCACACCGTCTTTACATGGACATTGGCCACTTGCTTGGTTGCAAGTCTTTCCAGAAGCTCCAATCGGGTGGCAATCGCAAGCTGAAAAAATAAATAAAAATAAATGATGTTGCATCCATAGGAGCATCACATCTGAATATACTTGTGAAATAATCCGGCTACCACGAAAGGCTTCAAAAAAGACAAAAGAAGCGATTTCAGCGTTACACAAAGTGTATAAAACATTAAAACAGTGTCTAATGCGTTTTATGTTATGAAATATGGCGCTGTCGGTACTGTTAGCGTACAGTACAGTGTATATGTTTCAGATATCTCTCTGAATTACCGACTCTGATACGAGAGCCCGCAATAGTGTCTCCAGGGATCCATCCGTTTTTAGTGGCGGGTGTTTGTGTACACACAAACGAGTAAAATTACACTTTAAAACTGTTTGTCTGATGCGACCGCGAAATGATAACAATCCAAAATTGCAGCTGGGGTCGTTAGTAAGTCTGCAAGCAAGATTACTGTGTATTATGTAAAAGTTGCGAAAACCGCAAAGATTCATCAAAATGACGAGATGCTCCTTGGCCCTTTCCACAAGACTGAGCGATCTGAAGATTTTGTATTTTGTAGACGCACTTCTACTTGGTTCATAACATCTAATCCGAAACTTGACGAAACTCGTCTAATTAGCTAATGCTTCTTATGTCTTACCCGCTCATCTTGTTGTTGATGTATTAAATTCAAATGAGATTAATCTAGACATCGCCACAAGAGACTATCATACTAAAATTTTCAAAGTCGTGAATTTAAATTAACTGGAGCGAATTTCTTGAAACACGAACTTTTTATCGTTCATGTTATGTGGCGGCATCTTTCTTATGAGAAGTTCATCGGTAATAAACAATGCAACTGGAAGGCATGTTTCAAAGATGTACAATATACTCGCTTGATATTTTATCAGATCGAGCTTTAAAAGTCGTATAGGTATATCTATCCATAAGACATAATATACGGGAGGTAAAAATTCCTTCTGGTGTCACACCTCCATTCCTACATTAAAAGAGAAGAAGCCTCTAAGACGTGGGTGGCATACTTTCTACTCATAGAGCTTAGTAAAAATGCCGCATTATATATCTATACAGAAGAGAAGACACGCTTTTATTAACGCTATACCAAAGGTCGTTTCGAACTTTTCTTCACCTAAAGCCGTGAAATTTGAGAGAGTAAGCAACATGTAGGTACGGTTATATCATCCTGGTATACAGGGCAGACCTGTTCCCTGTATTATCTTAGTGTCTTATTATTACAACTTGAAACAAAGTTTACCAGCTATAAAGGTATCTTTCGCATGTTTACAAAGAAGAAAAAAATACATGGCATGCTTTGGCAGCACTATAAAAGCTCAAATTATCTATAAATTAGAAGTAGAATGACTAAACAAAGTAATTTTGTTGAATGAATGTATTATTCGATTCTGTGGCTACCTGATGGGCCCCGATCGTTTCACTTTGAGACCTGCATAATTTATGTAGAATTTGTTCGTCTAACATACCGGGGGCGTGCGCATTGGGTATTTATTGAACACCGGGTAAGTATATCTCTTATACATAGGCAAGTAGGTGATGCATCTTGATGCTGGGAAGATCACGGCGCGTTTTGGACAATAGCGGCCTTTATTCCGCGGCCTGTCAACGGTCTCGTTACTATTCCGAGCATAATTTCGCGATTTGTGGAAGTTTATCATGCCGCAACTCGGAACGGATGGCTGGTGTGGTACCCTTTGTTTTATCGCTCAACCATCTTGCATTATGTTGTGCTAACCCCTGAATGATAAAGACGATGACTTGCGACGATGAAGTTGGATGATGGAAAGTTTGTCGCTGATGCGCGCTCGTTACGTTATAACAGAAGAAGAACAGAGGCTCAGCCCTCTGGTAGAAGTAGCGGGTAATTGGGGAGAGAAGTTCGTGTACAGGATGTTCCAATTAACATTCGAGGAGAGTACCCGGAAGGGGATGAAAACACGAGTCCCGATAGAGGAGGCGGGACACTTATTTTTCTGGGTCCTTCAACCAAAATCAGTTGAAACATCAAAAGCTATCATCATTATACGCACCCTAAAGGTCCCGTCAGCGCCGTAATTAATTTCCCGTTTTAGTTTTTTTTATTAATATGTCTTGAATCAATTTGAATTTTTACAGGTTTATAATGGCGCCTCCGGGGGTTAGAATCAACATGTTCAGATAGTTAGCATAGATATGAGCACGTAGGTAGGTGTTAATGCGAGGGGCCGGCGCTTCTTGGGATCACACGAAACCCCCAAGCAGACTCGGCTCGGCCATCGAGATGAACACACAACATCAGCCTCGACATTTTCCCCCAATAAAATCGATCGACCTTTCAGATCCTTTAACGCAATCACGTCAACGAAAACGACCGCGACAATAAAAAGCGAACCTAAACGGATACAACCAAACGAATTAAATTTAAATTAGAAAGGAAAGGACGTCTTTTGGGTGATGGGGTGGGCGAGTTCAAACAGCTCTGGTCGGTCGACCCATACCACAGACGATAGCAAGTCAGGCCTTTATCTCTTGTACAATTAATTCAGGGTAATTCTGTCCTTGGGTATCTCCGGCGGGTCTCGCTGGAATTATTATAATTTTATGTATCTCGCTTAGTATACCATACCAACTATGGTGGCACGGGATCGTTTATACCTATAGCGTACGACTCGAGTAAATTCGTAATAATTTTCTTGGCGCGATCTGCGAACGAGAGTGTTGGAGAGGAGTCGACACTCCGATAAGGACCTTTGCACATTAATAAATGTTGATAATGTTCGCTTTGCTCTTATCTTTTCACTGCGACAACGCGATTTCACATTTGCACCATAGGAAAAATCGCAGTAATTCAAATTTTGATTGTGTTCGAGCGTATAAAATCTCTTTGTGTGTATGAATGTAGAGAAGTAATCAAGATATTGCCTCCTGCTGCAAAAACTCGTATTTTCATTTTTTATTCATCATGTTTTCCATAGCGGGGCGCCTGAAATAAATGTTTGCCTTATTCAGAAGTTGAGTAATCAGCTTCAGGTATTTTTAATTAGAATAATTTTTGATATCGAGATCTCCAACGAAGTTCTCCCATTCTATTTTATTAAAAAATTGCCTGTGTATAGCGAAAAGCAATTATTTTAATTAGTTATCTGTCCACGTATGTTCTGTTTATTCATAAAAAAAAGTTCTTCAATAGTAGATTCAGATTCAAACTTATTCACAACGATTCATAAGGTATACAAATACCTAGGTATACATTATAGCAAGAGAATCGGCTGATCACAGCAAGATAATGGACGAGTTTAGAACTAGTTATTTTCGAAATAAATAATGAACAGTTATTTGTTTATCTAGGCTGCGAAATAAGCCTTTAGAATCCGAGGTTAACAAATCTTCAGGACTCTCCAGGACATTTCACAGACGAGGTCGAACCAAGATTTTTGCTCTGAGGTAAGCGTTTTTAAATCAAGTATTTTAAATACACTTGTTCCTAATCGGCCACTTTATCGAAAAAAATATTCGGGGGAAAAGGTATGATTATGATGTAATTGTACGCAAAGTATAGTACATTGCAAAAGATAAAAAACGCGAGGAAAAACGCAATTCACAATATCCACAGGCCTATCTGCGTATGCGGAGTAGATGTCATGATAAAAATGCCCTTACATGATATAAATTTTCATGGAATATACTTTTAATTTCGGTATAATTTTATGAAAACTCCATATAATATTTGATATTTTGACAGTTTAGGGCCTAATTCTGTTACTTCTGTTCATCACTGAAAAAAAAAGATTTCAATTAAATGTTTGTAAAGTCCTTGTCCCAGGGCAGAAGTAAATGTACTCACAAGTAAGTAATCCTATTACACTTGATACGACTTGATACATTAGTTAGTGCTCATAATCGGTACTCGTCCACCAATATAAAATGAGAAAATTCATCTCTATGTATATAATTTTGGAAATGATTCCCAGATGAATCTCTAGAGTGTAACGCTAAAAATTCGCTAAGTTTCCATGCAATAAATTATATAAAATATAAATTAACATAAAGTTATAAGCTGCTAACTGAAGTATGAGAACAGTAGAAAACCCTAGCCCAAAGTAGCCTATTAATAAGTGGTGTCAGGTAAAAATTAGGACGTAACGCGATATTTTTAAATTGGATTTCAATTAAATCTAATAAAGGTGCGATTAGTATGTCCGGGCTGTCTTCGACCTGATGCAATAAAATAAATTTGTAATGACGGCCATATGTAGTACTAGCGGACTGCGGCTACTTTTCAATTTGTCAGCCTCTAATTAACTAAACGTCGTTGTTTCTGTAAAAAGTTGTTTTAAAACTGTTGAATTATTGAGAGACTATCATCGTTTTATAAAACAAGATTACACAAACATGTATCGGCAAAAACCATCTGTAAATATGTATCCAATTTCAGCTAATGTAGAGAATTAATACGATCTGGGAAGCAAAAAGCTGCATTCTTCTTGTTGTAGATAGGTAGTTCGTTTTTTATTAAATACAAGATATCTCGGTTTGTTTTTAAACTATAACATGAACACAACGCGCTCTATGTATTATGGAAGTTTTCGAAATGAGAACTTTCCAAGAAAAAAGTCTCGAGGCGATTTTTCCTATTAGCAATGTCGGGTCGTCCGCACAAACTTTCATACTCTAATTTTACCCCGGAAAACATGTCGCAGGACCATTGTATGTTAGGCGTCGTCGTAAAACGGAACGCCGCAATCATATTCACCATTCACAAAAAATCCTCGATATTATACTCTTTCTTTCCAACATAAACTGACCATCACGTGACCCAAGTTGCCAAGCAAACCATAACCATTGACTAATGACAGGTATTCGTCAGGAACTTTGAGGGTCACGTGATGGCCAGTTTATGTTGGAAAGACTATACATAAAAATCACCCCAAATTCCACAAAAATGCCCTCATAAATATCAGTCAATTCCATTTTTGATTCTAAACCAAACTATCTTTTGAATCACACGAGCTTTATTTTCCCTGCATTTCCCACCCTCATCAGAAAACGTCTCGAAATTATTCATGTATTTGTATTTCTCAAAATTCCTCATAAATTTCGAAAAAATGATTCAGATTTTCCGCAAAGTGCTTCGAAAAAGCTAAAACTATTTCAATAAGTTAGTTTTAAATCTAAATAAACTCTATACAGATGGGCAACCCATCGACGTAACGTAAATGATACGGGCTTTAGCGGTATATTTAAACATATTGACATGCAAATTATTTTTGTTTTTTCTTTTGCTCGGCTTTTGGCTTCTCCCCCCCATAAATTGGAAAATCTTCCTTGGTGGGTTTCATCGTGTTATGTTATCAAATTTATTCCCCGATAAAAGCGTCAACAATTCATCATCCTTCGACGGCAAGCCTCTTATCAAACGCACGGGTCACTCGAGATAAACCATGCCATCGTAAAAGAATGTGATTTAGAAGTCTCTAAATCATTTTAATGGACCGATACGAGTTTATTTCTTACAGATGTATCAATTTGAATCGAATTAGAATACTTTCACCGAACCTATTACCCATGCCCTTAGGAAGATTTTTATCGGAAAAATTCATGCGAGGGCATCTAAAACCCGACTTATATCGTATCATTATACGTATACATCCGAACCGTGTCTGACCATAATATAAAGGAGAACAAAATATGCGCGTATAGTCAGTAGTGGAAGTCATCTCGAGCGGTCGTATCAGGAGCAAAGAAAAAATTGAGCCGTGTGATGGATGGATGAGGCGCGTGAAGGAGCACGCGGCACCGAGATTAGTGGCCTCTTAAGCCCAGGTGTTAACTCGAAGAGGGCACAAAAACTAATGGGGCATCGCTCCACATAAACACTTCGTATACTACGGCCGACACGATAATGATGGCTCCGATTGGAGGCAGTGCTTTAGCATCAGAGCTCGGGCAAAACCGGAAACGGAAAACGAAAAAAACATCCCATCAGCTTTTTCTTACCCATTCTCATTGTGATATGCATGTATCAAGAATTTCAGCGCAATGCGCGCATTCCGCTGCCCCTGGCAAATATAATTCCGACTTTTCACGGATGGTTTATTCCCATCATGTTACAAAGTCGTGACTGTATAAAATAGAAACTGCGTAATGGTGGCTCGAAAAGCGAAAGCTCTTATCACACACGTACCTACACCTAAAGTACGTAACGGTCATTAATGAGTCGGTTTTTCTGCGGATACAAAAGACGTCTGGCGTTTAATTATGTGTGGTGCTTTTCCCCGCGAGAGGTGAGAATCGACCTGCTCGCTCGTGCTCTAATTCGGAATGCGGTCCTCATAATTCAGACATCACCACGCACCATCACAGACGGAAAAAAGAAATTAAAACCGAACCGGCGGCGTCTCTGGACATTTTCAGGCACTTCCAAAACAATAAACCCACAACGTCCAGAAATAAGACTGCATCAGAATGTGTTGTGGGTTCCAGGTAGAGATAAAACGAACAAGCTGCAGGTTGCACCATCATCGGTTCGGTTAAACACAAATATACACCTTAATGAGGTGTGAGAGGGAAAAACTAGAGCTAAACGGTTTTCTATCCTGCCCACATACTCTGTGACCCTCTCTTCCCTGTTGCAAATAACCATTACAAAATATGCAGGGCTGTTTCTTTAGGTCAAAATAAGACAAAAACTTTCTATGAAGGTAGGTCCCCAAAGGTTTAGATCAAGAGAGATTGATTGTTCTCATGAATGTTTGCTCTTACCACGGACGTAATGTCACTTTAGTTGGATAGAATCAATATGGATCGATTTCAAGTCGCGATATCTTTAGAACAGTACATCTTGGTCTCAAAACCTATTGAAACAATAATTCTATCTTGATCTGACCTATCTTTTGTAGGTAGAAGGTGTTGGGTTGATTCCCCGACTACCAGTACTCCGATTTTGGTTGCCATGTTTCTGAAAAATGTTGTGAAAATTTATTTTCCGACTATTTTCATAGAAAGTTTTGCCTTACTTTGACATAAAGAAGCAGCCCTAAAACGGGACAGCTCAATTTTTGAATCAGCCTGTAAATAAAACATTCTAAAGTTTCACTGGTTTGTGTTCGAATGGTGTAACTGGTTCAATCACATTTGTTCGAATGTACTTTGTTGGTAATTACAAACGTGAAAGTTTCGCAATGGTTTGTAGTGGTTGTATTGAGAACTTTTTGGATAGCATTAGAAACCATTACAAAAAAATAGCGACAATAGGTGTCGCTACCATTTATATGCCGCTATCACATACTTCGATCATCTGTCTCTGTTCTGCTGAATTAATTTTATAAAACTACCATCACCACCCTTCTTGGTCACCACAGTCTTGTTAATCAATAGCGTTGAATTTGAAGCATACTTAGGGGTTTTGAATTCAATGTCGATAACAAGAATTATGTCCAAAATATGCCTTGAAGTGCAAGGAACAGAATAAGAATTGAAAATTTGGTTCTTCAATAGCCACAAAATGAAGTCATTTTGGAGTAACTCTGCTACAAGGGTGCTTTATTCCAATAATTGTCTATTGGTCTGTGTTGGTTTTGAATGGTTTTTGGAATTATTTCTTAATGGTTCGTATTGTTTTTAATTGAAATGAACTGGGAATTACCAGCCATAACACCAGCGTCTATTTCTGTTGGGTTCTAGTGATGTTTCTCATTGCGAATCGCACATTGAAACAATTTGTAATCCAACAGCAAAATTTCTATTCTGTTCTATGGTCATTTGCAACAGGCTTTCCTCAATAAGTGACATGACTTCCTTGGGTGTTTCAGTGATCTGAAGTGGATGGTTTACGAGGTTATTAGCACAGCACGCAAACTCTCAGGTTGAAATACGGTCCTGCTCCGTCCACGTGTTACAGGAATAAATTATAAATGCACTCCCTGTTAAGCTCAGATTACTTTTTTTGCGTCATCTCGATTTATTATGCGCTCGCTCCTCTTTTTACACATGACCATATTTATAACAAAGATACCGATCTAACCAGGGCCCCCGTATTTATTCTCCCTACCATCAAGAGTTAATAGCTCCGAGTGCCAATTACGATAAACAAATTCTATATTATGATGGGCATTGGGACTGCATTCTACATTGTAGAAAAGTTGACAGTACTAATAACGATTACCCAGTTATAAGTCATGCAAATATAGAGAGGGCGATGAGATTGTTTCCGCTAATAATTGGCAGGATTCAAGAGGAGGCGTCTTGTCCGACGGCCTACTCTCCTCATTATGATGTACGGAGCATGTTCGTCTTTTCATATCAAGCATCCCGTTGAATGTGAAACTATTATTGTTTATAAACAATCAGCAAACAATAAACATTGATGTGTGGGTGTGAGACTGATGGTAGAGATCGTTCGTCCGAGAGCTGCACCCACTTTGTACAAATTGGATCGTTCTTATTCCGTAGGTATTTACAGGTAATTATATTTCTGATACGGGTGCTTTAATATAAAAAAGTGGGAGAATCTGATGGCTCCCATAAAATATATCAGTAATTCGTTTACTTTCTAGATTTCCGATGTAATATTAAGCAAGGTAGGCGACTCAAATAAGGCCCGCGCCTTAATAAGGCCCGTTATTTAGTGGTATGGGCTTTCAAGGTGATTCCACGTTTTAATGATGTAAGTACGAAGCACACTGCATTTCCTCTAACGGCGTTATTACATTTCTATATCAGAGTGAATCGATGAAGACAAATGATATATTTTTTTATTTTAAAATTATTCAGTGTTCATCTCTTTCAAAGCAACACCTGTGTACTTATGGTGTACATCTTCAAGAATTTAATGGGAATTTAGTCAATTTTGTCAATTCAATTGGTTCAAATGTTGATCCCTAGGTTGATTCCTTAAAAAATAGTGATTTTTATGTGATTTTTTGAGGCCTTACTTGGATTAGTTACTTTTGTAGCATGATATTTTGTACTGTAATACGTATATTTCCTCTAAAAATTTGATCAACTGATAATTGAAACAGTGCTAAAAAATATTAGACAGGTAAGCATGGATTTTTTCTATTTTGGTATGAGAGCAAGGTTCGTAAATGGTGTGCTCCCAGTTCAGCGCGTCCCATTTCAGCGCGCGTCCAAATTCTTCCCATTTCAGCGCGTCTTGACCCAGGTAGACGCCAGCAAGTCCCATTTCAGCGCGTCTCTTTCAGGTAACCTTTCGTAAAGACCTCCAAGCACCTACAATGTGCCCTTTACAAGTACATACCCACCTAACAGTTGTCGCAAGTATTGCGATTAATTTTTTAGGAAGTAAGTAGGCTAGGTATATTAATTATTTATATCATAGTTTATATCTAGTTCGTCATACTTTTCTGAAAAAGTATCTAGTATCACACACCTTCGCAACCAATCAATATAATTTCTTCTCATTTTATCTATGGTACGAGACGATCTGGTAAGAAAGATGAAATTTAGAAATGAGAGTAGAATAAGTAATAAAAGTAGGGAAAAGGTGTACGTGACAAAAAAAAATTGGAAGAATGAAAAAGGTCATGCAATAATAGCAGATAAATGTTCAAAAGGTATCCAAAGGACTTCAAAAGATGCCGAAATTAGAAAGTGGCAGATGTGAGTATACGGTTTCAACCAAATATAAATAACAATAATAACAATAATAATAATAAAATCAAAAAGTGGATGGAGTCTTCGATCGCCACAGTTCAAACGAAACCCTCCTTGGTGTAGAAGTTCGGACATTTGTGCAAGTGCAAAATTTTGAGGCCACACTGTGAACAATTGACTTTTTTGATGATCATGGAGCAATCGAGAGATCATTCTTCTAATATTCAATTTTTATATACTTCAAAAGGTGAGGTATGCCAAGCTTTTGTATTATGTGCTGTGCAAAGTTGGTCTTTTTTAATCAACGGTCGCGATACTTATTACACCTTCATCCCTGATCTAACAGAAACATCTCTCTATGTGGACAATTCCGCGAGATCGGTTGAAATTGTATCGACTGCTCCCCTAGTTGTGTGATACTAGATACTTTTCCAGAAAAGAATGACGAACTAAAAATAATTTTAAAAAATTATCGCAATACTTGCGACCACTGTTAGGTAGGTATGTAAAGGTCACATTGTATGTGCTTGGAGGTCTTTACGAAGGGATACCTGAAATAGACGCGCTGAAATGGGACTTGCTGGTGTTTACCTGGGTCAAGACGCGCTGAAATGGGAAGAATTCAGACGCGCGCTGAAATGGGACGCGCTGAACTGGGCATAAGTCTCGTAAATAAAAGTTTCCGCTTCATAACCCCAACGTCTAGTTTGAATTATAAGGCGAATCGCATCATATCAACTATAGAAAATGTATAGGATTCCCGGCACGTCCTGTGCAGGAGATTCAATCTACCACAGGACGGTTTGTACCTCATTAGAGCCGCTGCCCGACGATGCTGACTGAGGAAAAGTTCGAATTGGGCATCACCAACAAAATAAAATACCACTACGAATACATATCTACATACATATAGTCTATCCAAGATAAACTGAACATCACGTGACCCCAAAGTACCTGACAAATACCTGTCATTAGTCAATGGTTATCAATGTTTTTCATTTAAATTATGCTAAGCAACTTAGGTCTCGTGATGTTCAGTTTATCTTGAATAGACTATACAATAATACGAAATAAGAAAAGAATCGATTTAGTATTTGAAATACAAATATGTTCCCATCGAGGGGCAAACACCTGACTTAAATTGTGTACACCATATATTGTTTTATCTACGACTGCTATGTAAATTGTCAAAAATACTACTGTCTACTTGACACGTAAGTAGGTATGTGATTTTGATACTGTTACGTAATGAGTCATTACGTAACTGTTTAGGTTCATTACGTAACAGTTGCACCTACTATGCAGGGTCGTGAGATGAAAATCGATGATGATATTTCTATTTAATTTCAATAATTTCCGAGATGATTTCCAATGTTTAATGCGCTTTCTTCTAAAAGCAAAAGTTCAAAATGAAAACTTTGAAAAATTTTTTGGTTTTTAATAAAAACATTGATCATTATTGCAGTCGTACGGGCCGCGCGTTATAAAATGGCGCGAGCCGGCGCAGGCCGAATCTGACATCGGCACAGTTCGTGCTGGCTGACAGCGGCAAGTAGATGAAGTATAGCCCTAGTAGCACCAAATATTGTTTAAATATTGATTTAACATTGATCTTAGATTCATATGTTGAAAAACTAATAATACCTAAGATCGATATTCCAAAAATATTCTGTTTAAAATATATAAATATCAACTTAAAGTCAACATTTCATAAATATTGAACTTGTGTTGACACTAAATCTTGAAACAAAACATTGCCTAAATATAACATAAATGTTGAAAGTTGCATATTGTGAAGATAAATGTCTAAAGAACACTTCGCCAAGATTTATTTAATATTCATTTAAAATGGCAAAATATATGTTACAACTGGAATATTGAAGAGATATTTCTGAAACCATATGAATAAAAAAATTATCATGAAACGTATATTCAACATTCGAGTAAGTTCTTCATTGATATATTGAATTTGAAATATTTTTCAAATACAGTATGTCCACGGATGGGGTTTAAAAGAGGAAAAAAATTTTTATTTCTGATTTTACAGAAAAAATTATTCTTGATAAAATCGCCTGCTTGCTCTCAAACCTCTAAAACCCATTTCGTTTTTATTTCAACATGAACAGTTATTTTTTTATTGAATTTTATTTGAAAATTTTGGACTTAGAAATATTTTTATCCAGCATTAATAGAAGTACCAGTAAGCGAAACCATGGCGCAGAAGTTGACAACAGTCAGTCATCACCAGCACAAGCACCCGTCAGAATGTCAGAACTTTGACAAATGGAGAAAATACTGATAGCGAAGATAATAAATGCGATGCTAAATCGATATTAAATCGGTACCAATTACGGTGTGACCCTGGCGCCCTACTTATTGTCCAGGATTACATGAAAATATGAAATAAAATAAGAAAAAACTAAAATCCATAGATGAACCCCTCTCCAAATCTCATATTCGAACAATGCTGACACTCTGACAGTGACTGTTACAAGGTTTCGCACCATGGTTTCGCTTACTGGTACTTCTATTAATTTTGGATGAAAATATTTCTAAGTCCAAAATTTTCAAATAAAATTCAATAAAAAAATAACTGTTCATGTTGAAATGAAAACGAAATGGGTTTTAGAGGTTTGAGAGCAAGCGGGCGATTTTATCAAGAATAATTTTTTCTGTAAAATCAGAAATAAAAAATTTTTTCCTCTTTTAAACCCCATCCGTGGACATAGGTACTGTATACATCTTCTGACATTTTAATTAGCTCATTTTAAATCATCATTATTAGTATTATTATTATCACTATTAAATCATGACAAAGTGCCATCAATTCGAAAACGTAAATGATTTATGGAATATTTGAAAAATGTGTTTAATTGATATAGAGACAAAACAAACAGTAGATGGCGCTATAGTTATATGTCGCTGACGTTGTATGCTTTCATTGCTTTAAAGGCGTGCTTTTAAGAAAATTAAAATATGTCACCGAAACGGGTGGTCAATAGGCCATAATGACTCTGGAAACATCTACCAAAGGCCCAAAACTATTGGGTCGTTGTGCACTGGTTGTGTGAGACATTATGCAAAAGTGGACCTAAGCCGGTGGTACCTTTTAACCGTTTATATTAATATTTTATATCCATATTGAATAAATATATGTTCAGAAATATTTCAATTCAAATGCTATTAAGACATTATATTATAATATTCTTAAAATGTTATGACGACAATATTCAAGAAATGTTCGTTTACAATGTAAAATAAAGTTGCCAGTATATGGTATCACTCTATATGATATGTCGTTTCATCGTATGGATAAGTTACATTCGAAATATTTAACAAACGTTTGTGTGCTACTAGGGAGTATACTTCGCGAGATGTAACGCAATTACACGACTCGCGGCTTTACACAATCGCCGCTATGCGGCGTCATGTGTAACCCCGCCGCTCGCGTGTAATATGCTACTTACATCTCTTGTAATATGATATACTATCTTTACAATACATCTCAAAAATCCCTAATAAATCCTCAGAAATTGTAATAAATCCTCGGAAATTCCAATAAATCCCCGGAAATCCTCATACATCCTTGTTAAATTGTACCAAGTGCCCAATATTAAAATTGCTATAACTCGTGAAGCATATTTGACTTCAGATGCTAAATTGTGTATGAAAATATTTCGATGTTGAACACCTGTGTCGATGAAACAAAATATGCACACCATGCACTCGAAATATTTCATTCTCGTTCGTTACTCGGACTGATACGGACAACGAAGAAGCAAGCCATCAGAGTCAAAGATTCTAAGTATTGCAAAAAAAACTTGCCAACGGTCAAGCTGCGCACTCGTCCGTAACCATGGAAACATGAAATGCATCTTGTGCTGGCGCCATACTTGTTCAGTAGCGCTGGTAGCGCCTACAGCGAACGTTTATTGCGCTGAAACGCTGTTATAAAAACTAGAAAAAAAGTAATTTAATTAGAACCAAGCTTATACCCAAGTTTGAATCTGATTATTCTCATGTTGTTTTAGTTAATTCAAAAAATTGTTGCTCGTTTTCCCAATTCGTAAGTGATTATTTCGATTTTACCCCTTCTGTGTTACGGCACTGTTCGTATAGTTTGTAGCTCAAATTCCCGAACTCACCCGAAGATTCGTTCGGATTCTGCGCGGCCGTTGTCAGAGATAAAAAACTGTTGCTATATTAAATAAAGCAAAATGCAATGTGATATTTCAAAAAAGCATATCATATTTTTTTATTTGTTTTTTTTTGATACTGGATGCAATGTTCGATCAAGGGGTAAAATATTTTGTGCACTAATTCCCTTATTTGTCAAATATCCCCTAATGATTCCTACTAAGGTTCATAATTATTTCTACTAATTCTCCACTAATTTCATACTAATTCCTACGTTCCTACCGAGGAGTCATCCATAACGGCAGTAGTTGTTCGTTTTGCTGGCAGTACTGGCAGTATTGGGGAGTATTTGGCAGTATTTGTCATTTTTTGACAGTAATTGGCAGTAATGGACAGTACTTTACATGGTTATGCGCATGTGCTGTTGTTCTCAACTTGTCAGTTTTGACGGTTGGTGGCGCTGTTGTACGAAAATTGCGTCGAATCGTGCCAAATGCCGATTACAGTTACAGAATACCGCAGCATGTGAATTCGAGGTTCGAGAGTTAAATATTGTGGAGTTTATTCCCATAAAAAAATAATGTCGCACACGATTTTCGCAGTATTACTGAATTGACAAATAATGTCATTACTGCCTATCAAGTTTCAGGACTTGAATTTATGAGATATTTGATAAGTTGATAAGGAAATTAATATAAGAGATCAATTATTATAGTACATTTTACCGTTCAGCTTGACAATTCCAAGACTGAAAATCTTTCAATGCGCATGACAGAAGTACAGCATGCGCATGCACACCCTAGTTTTTTTTTAAATAAATTTGTGAGAATTCCTCATAAATGCTCATAAATCCCAATAAATTCTGGTATATCCATATAAATCCTCCAAAATCATCGAAGGTGTAATGTACACCATGAATCCCCAGGTGTTGACCTCTTGTTTGGCACGAAATTTCTTTTGATGTAAATGGACTTGTTAACTGCTCTATGAGTAGGGTTATTTCTTTGTAGATTGTGTACTTAAGACAGTAATTGAATTAAGTTGAGAATTTTTCCCCACGGTGAGAGTTTATCTATTGATGGGTCATTAGTCGTAGTCCAGTTGACGTGTGGAGGTCTGAATGTTTTCCGCGATTGAGTCAGTTTTATCTTCTGCGTAAGCGTAATAAATGAATTAAAGTCTGAAGTTGTGTCCCGATTCAGTCGTTTATCTGCAGAGGTTATTATCCAGCAAAGAGGCAAGCCTTTTTGTCTTTTGTACTCATCTGAAAAAGTTTTCAAAACTAAAGTAAGTACCTAGGCACCTACTTAAGTGGACGACGTATCGAGAGAACACCTTTTCTCTGGAAGTGGTGTATAATAAATCACGTTTTTTGAAATGGCTTTCGTGACGACCCACGGTTTATTTACGGTCGGTTTCTTTGAAAATTCACGCAGGAAGAGACTCGCGACTTTGCCCCTTTGTGAAATCCGCGAAAAACTGTCTTAATAATATCGCCTTGTGAGTATGTGCCGTTTACGAGGCGCGTTGAAAATTGCTCGATTTAAATGTTTATTGCCCCGGCTATTGTTTGAACGCTTTACGAGCTCCAAGATTCAAGACGAAAAGACCCGCATGAAATACATAACTGAACGGAAAGATTGGAAACGGACTCGACCTTTTTCGTATCTCTGCATATAGTTTAAAGCAATGTTATATAGGTATAGAAGGTATTCACGATCGGAAACCTGACCGGACACAATACAACGGGATTTGAGTCACGCTCTCTTACACGAAGACGTTATAAACCATCGGTAACGTTGTTTACATGACATAAACAAAGTGCACTCGAAACAGTTTCTGTCTGCACCCCCATTTGGTAATCGGTATGAAATTCCTCACTTGATGAATCCGATGAAGAACCTTTGAACCCCAAAATTTTTCTAACCGGCATTCGAGAACTATACGTATATTTCAAGTTCAGATTGTTAAATAGTCACAGTGATTCTAATATTTCATACAAATCCGAAATTTTCCACACGCCAAAAATCTTGTTTTAATAAATTCCCAGGAATACCCAGTAAATCCATTATAAATCCCCATAAATTCCCAATAAATTCTTGGAGGTGTATTTCATGCATTCCCATGTGATTGATCGCCTCTCATACAAAACCAACATTGAAAATTTCATCGAATCCCAATAAATGGAAATAGACGATATTTTCGTTTTATTTCTAGTTCCATATTGCATGCTATAAGTTACAATGCACAACTCAAATTTACGTTGGTCGACTGCCAAATAGCTGAAATCATAATTGGAAGTGACCACCTCACGTAAAATAACCGTTTTTTTTTATTGTAGACAAAGAGAATACTCTTTGATTGTAGAGAAGTATTTTTCTTGATCTTAAAAATTGACAGATTTCATGCTAAACTAGTCTTAGAACAGGCAAAAGTCAAGTGTTGAAAGTGACTTTTTTTGTGAGAATGAATGTGAGACATGAAGCGCAGCGGAATATTGAACACTATTTTTTCTACAGACTTTATAAAAAGTAGGTAACTGAAAGTTATGATGGGCTGTCTTGAACAAAGATTTCCAAATTAATGAGTGGACTTTCGGTAGGTAAGTGAACCAGTTTGTCTTATAACAGTGAATACAATGGGAACGTTTTTCATTGAAGAAGTATATACATACATGCGCTTCTCATGTATATTGTCGTCGAATTTCCATTGTTTTGATAACCACGCGATAAAAGATATGTATAGACAAAATCAAGATAAGAAATTTACATGAAATCAACTTGAATTCGATTAAGTACTGGGAGAAAATCCGGTACGACTTTTGGAAGTTTTTCTTAATCTTGATGATTTTTGTTTGACCGCAGTGGCTTCGGACATCACATTGTTGGTCAAGTTTGTATCATAAGTCATGGTAGCAAGTTCTCAACCTGATCAAACGTACTACCTTTACACTTTTAGGCGGAATATGTAGGTACAGGGTTTTACAAAATTTTGTTTATGGAACACCTTGTATGAAGAAACAGAAATCCCATAGATCTCGCATAATTTCACAGACACACAAGTAGTAAATAGTATAATGCGCTGTCAGTTGGGTCGTGAGGAGTCCGCAAATCGCAATTTTTTAATTGATATATAGTTTTGAAACAGCTCCTGAAGAGAAAGTCTAGAAAAAATAGTTTACTAATTTAATAATTGTTTTATCCACTCCTAGATAATAATCATACTATTATTATTAGAAATTTTTGGTAATAATGGGTGGCGTTATTGATATAGATCACAGTTCGATGAAATAAAGTGACATTTCCAGCGATTAATGGGATCATTATTGCATTGGCTGTGGCCAATCAGAATAGAGCGATTTTCAGGTACAATTGGCAACAGCGCAACAATCGCGAAATTGACATTAAAAAATGGCGACCATTTGTTTGAATAATTGTTACGAGTGGTGGAGTGTCGAAAATTACTTGATCGTTTAATTGAAAATATGCATATGAATGATATAAGTGATAGTGAAAATGGAGACGAGCTTATAGGAACGGCTCCGAAGATACCAGATACCTGAAATATCCAGAAAGAGCTATGAATGAAGGTATGACACTTATAACAGTTCCCTTCGCACTGTTCGCAGCTCACAAATCTGCGCCGATCTGACAACACTACATTCTGTCCGTCACAGCTGTTTTGAATGAAATTTGAAAGTTGAGCGAATTTTCGAGAGCCGTTTTAACTGTTTTGGAGTGGATAAAGCATAGTATTAAGCTCGCGTGTTTTGGCTTTTATTCGCTCGTTTGAATTACGCCACTCGCTGGCGCTCGTGGCGTAAGTTTTTCAAACTCGCGTATAAAAGCTACCAAAACACGCTCACCTAATAATATTCTATAAACCAATTATCGGCGTAACCAAAATATGCTTTTCAACAACAGTGCGGGGATCCCTAGTTGTGATATCCTAAAATTTGGCTAGCGTATCGTTAGCTTATTGACAGCGATTTGAAAACTGTGATAATGATTGGTTAGAGTTAGCTAGCGAAAAGCAAGGAGGATTTATATATGTAAATCCTCTTTGCAAAAAGTTAGCACAACTCAGGATCCGGCCCCAGATCTGCCAATTTTTATATATCCTGATGTACCTACTTATTAAACGACACAGAAATCAGTTTAATGATTTGACTCTCTACTTACGACTTTCAGCCATTTTTTCGCCGTTTTACATATTTTGTACGTTTATAATCGAATACCAGGCATAAGCCAATTTGAAAATAGTGAAAATGCCGAGAGGAGTATCTCAATGTAATAAAATGTCCCTAAAGTGGGTGGATTTTTTTTTATTTGAGGGTCAAACACAAGGGAGCACTTTTCAAAATCGAATCTGTATATAAACCGCGAGGAACCTAGTAGGGCAAAAAGTTTATGGCGGATGCACACTTCGCAAAATTCGATTTGAATAGTTATCGGGTTTGTTCTCTGGCATGGTAGAAAATATAAAAAGAAAAAGTAAGAAACTGTAACAATCAAATTAACCTGTGAAAGAATTCTCTCCCATCCTTGAGTTGAGATTTTCAGAATTCGTTAGCGTCTCACAATTTAATGCTTTAAATGTAAGTATTCAATTAGAGACGATGTATTTCATTGCTTTATACTTTTTTTTTGTAAATCGATGGTTGAAAAAGAGGAATAGTAATAAAAACGCCAGTTCAAAAAAATGGACAAAAGGGTTGTTCCACTGCGATATACCTACAAATAAGGGAGGAAAACGAGGCGCTTATCAGAGCAATTTACATCTCACTGAAATCGTAAATCTTCACAGTAGACGGCTCCGCTCGACTAAAAGGCTGCATCTGGAAGATACACAAAACAGAGCTATTCGACAATTTCGATTCAGTTTTATACAAGTGTGTATGTAGGTAAACCAAGCAGTGGTGCAGTCTCCACTTTTCTTATCTAAAAGAGAGGAAAATAATTTTTTCCCATCTACGTCCAAAGTGAACCGCTGATGACTTTACTCTCCTCTTCCGTGAAATAAATCTACCAAATTCGTTTTTAATTGTCGGGAGAGTGGGAAATCGTAGGTTATGTCATTTTTTGTTCGCTTCTGGAGCGCTGGCTAACATTAATCAAAGTCGTTTTAGGTTACGGACCCTACTTTTCCATTCCTTATAAAAACTTGATTAGAATGTCGTAATTTCTCGGACGTGTTTACTTACTTTTAAGGCAATGTCTTTATTATTTCGTTATTGGTTTCGATCGCCAGACTTATAAGGGAATCGAACATAATTAGTCCGGTTAAATTTCGCTAAGACCATCATCATCATCATCGTCATATTTGAAGCAATCAATCTCTCCTTTTTTCCGATACATCAAAAGTGATGAAGACATTCGTGAAGTTATTAGGTGTAATTAAGACATTCTTGTGCTGTTCATTTTTAAAGAGATGGATGACGGCTCCCAACTTCGTATTCTTATGCAGATCGATCTGACGGATTCATCGGGAGAAGACGGTGATGGTCTCTTTTTTTATTTAAATAACGACTAGGCCTTTATCAGGGGCGGTTCCGGGTAGTTTGGTTCATTCCAGTCAAGGGGTCGCACGGATTGGAATCCCTACACCCTGTAATTTAGTTTAAAGCAGAGGGCAAGACAATCTCGAAAGTTGTAGTGAGTAACGTGCGAGTGGTTTGTTGTAACAACTTTGGTCTTTATATCGAGGCCGGTTGTTGGGAGAGCGGCGGCTATTGCAGGGTCAAATCCGGCGGCGGCAGCAGCCAATAAGGCGTAACCAAACATCGGGGTGAGTGGACGAGCCCCGTGGGGCTGCAGGGTGCTGAGTGGTCACTGATAGGGGCCGTTCTGTATCCAGAGTAATAACACGGCACCCTCGAGACGACTCTCTTATTCCACACTCTTTGAATTCTTTTTTTACATTTTTACACTCGACGCCTTTCTTTATCAGATAGTTAAGTAGATAACAAAATCGCAATTAAATCTGCCACGAACTTCCCCAATCTATGCGGTTAGCTGAAATTTGAAAGGTTTTCAGAACGTCTAGACAACCGCTTTGTTTTTCTAGATTTGTTTTTCATTACCCTCATTCACTTTTAGGAATTTGCTCAAGAATTTGATTGTGGAAGCCCACAAACGATTTTACAACTACCCTTTCCAAATATGGAATTTGGATCGCAGTCTCGATTTGAAGATTTGTAAAGTCTATCAGGTATTTCCTATAGCTTTAATAAAATGTATCGAACGCAATTGAAAATAATTTCAAGAATTTTACTCACTGATGGCAATCGCTGATACGAATGTTATTCATGAATGAAGCTAATTGTTGATTGTTTCACTAACAATGGATCAAATGTGATACGAAAGCAAATATTTGTTGACGAGAACGTACCGTACCTGATGTGTACGTGTTATTTCATGAAATGGTCGGAACGAAATGAAAATTGTATAACTCAATAAATGTGAGTGAAATTACAAAATCGGAGGGATTCGTTTATTCGAGTTGGTATGTTTCCCCTGTGGAAATAATCTCCCCTAGCAATCCTCGCCTGGTGATGGCTTGCATGGAAGTGGGGATATTTCGTGTAACAGATAATAAGATGAATTAAAGAAAAAAAGCGAGGAAAACACCAAATATCAGATTAATACAATGATGTACACATCATATACATATTTGCTATTATCACTGCAAAACAGCCGTTTTCAACTTGAACAGACAATACTCGTTAATATAAATTATACAATGGAGTAATTTCACTTTACGATAATACTTCATTATAAAACTAAATTCTCGTGGATTTAAGTTGAATGATCAGCTCTTTAATTTTTACGACTGATGCATTCAAAGAAATACTTACTCGTTATAATATAAATTAAATGGTGTTATTGCACAGAGATATCAAAAAATCCTTCATAAAGGGAGGCTATAATAATCTTGCTGTCTCATCTGAAAACTAATAAAAGGATAGAGAGAGAATGAGAGTCATAGCCACCCTTTATGAGGGATTTTTTTTTATGTCTCCGTATTACCAGGGCCTCGTAGCTCCCTTGATTTTTTGTCCAGGGAAAAAGTTGTGTTTGCCGATCTTGTTAGATGGCGTGAGTAGTATTACTAAACTTCTGTTAAATATGGTCAGATGTCGGTAGTAGTAATTTTCGAATTTTCGCGATGGCGGCGACCACGCGGCGACGTTCGAATATTATTATTTGATTGTTATTCGAATAATAAAATTTCAAACGTCAAAAACACCTAAACTTGAAAATCCAACAAAATCACCGTGTTATTTTTGTGGCAAAAATGTGAGAAGCTGCAGTGCCGGGGTTGCATCACCTTCCAGGAAATGAATGTGAGTAAGTAGTGTTCCTTATGCTTTTTTGGTTATTTCATCTTACACAAAAAAATGATGCCAGAACAGTAAAGTATGAAAAAGCGGCATAATTTGTGACTCGATCGCTTTTTCAGAATTTATTTCTTTTCATTTTTGTGTAACATTGGACCAATAATGTATAATCTTTTTTGTACATTTATACTTCAGGGTGTGACTCCAAGTACCTACTTCCCGTGTTCTTAACGAAAAAACTTCAGAAGAGATGATTTTTGAAGGATTAGAAGACTTAAAAGAAAAGAAAACGCCCAGTCCATCGCAAAGTTATGATATCGTTACTCGTTTCTGGTAATAAAATAATCTTTATCATCTAGAAAAATGTGAACATACAAATTTTGAAAATAAAAGGTCACAGTAAAATGTTGTTGAATTTATGCAACCCAATAATTAACAAAATGACTAAGACCACCCCGTCAAGGCGGCAGGTTTTGATTATGAGCGCCATCTAACTTCATCGGCAAACGCGGACAATTTTTTCCCTGATTAGTTGGCGGTCTTGAGTATTACTTTGATTGTGACAATGTAAACATTAGTTAATAGAAACGATAGAAACTAATATCAAGTTAATAATATATAAGCGACCATTAACACAATAGTCATCCGATTATTAGTTTTTACCCATTTTTACCCAATTTTAAATGAATTCCTTGATATTACTACTTCGGATACTTAATTCATAGCATTTAGAAGAAAGTTCATTATGTTGACGAAGAAGTTTAGTGAATGACTGTTTTATTGAGTAAGAGCATAGCCAACTTCATTCTAACGGGCCGAAAGACTGAGCTGGCATCATCTCAATATGCCCAAAATCGGCCTTTAGACATGTCAATCATAAAAGTCCGTGTTACACTATCATAAGTAGGTGCCAGCAATCAATTCTGACGAATTATCTAATAGGTTTTCATGCGATTCTTAAGATTATCATCAACACATTATTTTAATAGGAAAACTGAGACATTTCAAAGTAATTCAAATTTTCAGAATTATTTAACTCCAGAATTGGTTGCTGACGCCTAATTATGATAGTGTAAAACGGACTTTTCTGGAAAAACTGTTTTTCGCGAAATTCAAGGAAATGTGGTAAGAGGAGTGTAAAATACTCACAAGAAACGGTCGGAAACAAGTCACAATGTAACCGAGAGCCACAATATCGTTCATTTTTGCAGCAATACACGTTATTTCGATATAAAACCGCACCTGAACCTCAACAAATGGCAAAAGTCAGAAACTTATATGGATTGACATGTCTAAAGGCCGACTTTTGGCATATTGCCATAATGCCAACTCGGTCTTTCAGCCCTTTAGATGACAGGCCCTGGTAAGAGCTAATCCTTTCACGCCTGATTACATTTAACTGCCAATTAAACACCTCAATTTCAATTGTCACAACAATGAAAACCGACAAACTCAACTGATCCTGGATAAATTTACTTGGAAGATGAAAAAATCAGGCCTTAATGAAAAAGTTTCATTGGAGAAATTTCAATGATTTAATGATTGCTACAAAGACGATTTTTACTGAATAGACTTGCTTTTTGGTTCAGTATTTTATTGTCAAGCGAGTAAGACCAATAATAAGGGAAATAATAGGGAAAACGACTATTCTTTAGAAAAAGTGATGAAGAGTCAAAAATAAAAAATCCAAATAAACCAGGTCATCATTAATTTTTCCAAAAACGTTCACCCATATGTAATTTCACGCTGAATTTAACTCCTGACTGTAAATTCGTGTGAAATTGTTAGAAATGAACTACTGACGGGCACATCACAACAAGCACATACACCAACAACAGAATAATTTTGTTTAGTGTTTGGTGGATGTAGTTGCAGATTGTAAAGCATTGCAACTATCAACAGATTTGTCTTGGGAGACACTCTACTCTGTTCAAGTTACTGAAGAATATCAAAACAAAATAAAACTAAGGCAGGAATGAGCATCACCTTATCTGTTTAGGACCTCTCATTAGGGTCGATTTTCCATCAAGTGCCTTAGCACATATTACCTTCATGATAGGTCAATAAATATAAATGTGAGATCGTAGGCCGTGGACAATTTAGCGTGTTGCATTTTCATATACCAATTCATTTTATAGAGCGTTGACATTTTGTTCATTCGCACAATGTGGTTGGTGATGGCGTGTGGAAAAGAGCAAGACTCATCCAGGGGCGTACCTTTTTACAACTTGTATGTATACGTGTGTGTGACTGGTTTAGTGTACGAATCGCGATAAAATAGAGTAAATAATTGCCGCTTTCAGTGAAGGAAATGTAAAATTGCAAGCAGCAGGAATTAAATGTCTCTTGCAGGATATAAATTAGCTGCCAGGACAAATGGCGCTAAATACTGTGAGATAAAGCGTCTATTTGCATCCAGCCGTTCACCACGCCGAGTGCCAACACACAACTACCCGACACTATAATTAGGTTGGGACCATAAAGATTCCTCCACAATTCACAATAACAAGATTTTTTTTAACGAACTGTTTGTCAATTTTTATTTGCCATGTAGCCTGATTACTCCGTATCGAAATGCTCAGGGTCGAAAAGGTGGAAAAGCTGATATCGTAGAGCCCCAGCAGGAAGGGACACCCTCCATCAGTAATTCGCCAGTCATTTGTCTGTTGACTCACGGTTTATAGGGAGAGGGAGGATTCTGATGTTAATCAGCCTCCCTCGGTATAACAGCAGGACCTGTTTATACAGGATTTGTTTCGAAATTTCTGGTATTTTACAGGCCGGAATTATTTGTGTCTACGATTTACCCTATGGGTTTATTTCGAGACAAAAAAGCTCTGCCTCACAAAGTAAACCCAAAAGTATTGAATCTGTTACTCCAGCAGAAAAAATAACTTTCGGAGTTGTTTTAGGATTTGTGTAATACGTAACGTATGTATTTATGTACATACGACGGTTCTCCCTAAGGGTTTTAATTACTTATGTAACACAACCTGCTCCCCAGACAAGGCCATCTTATGCGCGGTGTAATTTTATTAAAGGCAAAGTTTTTATCGCTTTTATGATATAATTCTAGAGGCATCCGATTATTTTCAAAGATTTGGGAGGAATTTTATAAATGTGGCCGAGAAGAGATTTTCATCAAGGTGTGTAGTCGTTTGGGTGATTTAACAGGTTGGAAATTTTCAAATCTTTTCTACGATGAAAAAAGTGGAGAAACTTTTTATACGACCTCATCCCATCTCGTTTAAAACTCCAACTAAATGATATAATACTCTTATGAACGCTCTTTATTACTCGTACCATTAATTTCAATTAGACGGAGGTATTTTTCCTCACACTACAGCGCCGCATAATTTTCATTATAAAACATGCTCACACTTTTCTAACTGGAATTAATTTACACACGAGGAATGATTTTAATAATCACTCTGACAATGTTGCCCTCTTCTAAAGTTTAAATGAAATTAGAATTTGTAGATGAATTTGTTTTCAATAAAAATTCCACTACAACTAGAATTTAGATTAAGCACTTCCACCAATTACATATGTATAATACTATTCTTTTAAAGAAGTACTATCGAGTGCATTAGGATTTCTCAGTCTCTCGCTGTAGCACACGGGTTCACGCGTTGTGCTACAGCGAGAGACTGGGGAAAACTAATGCACTCGATCGTACAAATCAGTCCATATTGATCAACTAATTTCCCCAAATCAAGATATTGAAAATTTATTTAATTTTTTGTATTTCCTATTTTAAAACATGTCAAATCGCATGTTTACATTTTTTCATGGCATAAAGACCATATAATCAACAGACAGCTAAAACATATCTGAGCATATAAAGAGCATAGAAAATAATCACCGGGCTAATATCGGAGCGCGATTTCACAAACCCGGTTTGCTATTGGCCTGGTTATGGAAATGTATTATCCAAATTATCCAGGGTCTTTGAAAATGTTGAAAATATGAAAATAACTTCTTTTCCAATGGCCTTCATAAAAAAGTGGATTTTGCAAAATATTCTTCTCCGTTACGGTTTGTAGTCAAGGATTCAGTTTGATCCTTGATTGACCTGAACCGTTTGCGAATACACAAATTAGGTTGGGAATAATAAGCCATTCAATATCAAAATTCTACGAATGTCCTGTGTGGGGATATTTTCCGAAAATTATCGATCAACGTTCAGTTTGCCACTGAAAAGTTCACTTTCGAAAATTATTACACAGTCAGGGGTTCGCCAGGTTGTTGGTTGGATGCAATAAGCAACGTTAAAGTTGCATTTCCGCTTTGAAAAGAGGGTGAAACCTACGTAGGCGGTTCCCCATTAAATGAGCATTTCGTGTGGGCACGCATTACGCTTTTCACTCCGTTTGGCAATAATGAAAGTAAGCGCATTGTGTTGTATATTGGTGCACAATTCGGGCTGAACTCAATTTATAGCCAGATTCATCACAGGCGCACCTAAGACATCCCTTAAACTCCAATGAGAACCCGAAAAACATTCAGGCCTCAAATTTACGATTTCCTTCATTAATTTATTCAGTCTAGAATGTGTAATATCGACCTACACACACCACCTTCACCCCGAGGCAGGGTCTGCCGTAAATCACACAAAAGCTAGTTTTTCCATCATCTAACCAATTCGAGTATAAATTTTCAATTAGTCATACATGCGTATTGCGGCAGTAAAGTTGTTAATGGGTTAATCGTGATTATTGTGGATATTCAAGAATGGTTGGATTTTTTTCCTATTCGGTACGGATTTATACGATCAATAATCGCACGCACAAACAGCCATCAATAATCGAAATGATGCATTCATAGTGCCATTTGGGTGAGTAATAATTGTTTGGTTTGTGCATGCAGGTGAGGGAAAATGTGCTTGTTGTTTGTGCTCAATAAGGTGAATAATTAGGAAATATAATCCGATTGTGGACGTTAACCGGAATCGAGACCGAAAACGTCGAGTAAATTAACACACGGGAACGACAAATAAATACTTATACTTGATAGATAGTCTTAAAACTACCAACTGTAAAATCTGACGATTTCACTAAGTATCGTGACTGCGGGATTAATGATGGCGTTTCGCTACTTGACACTACGTGAACGAGTATAAAATACATTTGGGTTAAAATTGCATGTAACAGACGTGTTTTCAAAACCATATAGTTTTCATTAATGCCCGGACACCACGTGTCAATTGGTTAGGCAACTTGGTATACATATTTAGGGATGTGGGTAGTTTTTGGGATGCTTTTAGTAATACTTGTGTCAAAGTGACCGGTAGCGCAAGTCTTCGAATATTCCGATAATTTCACACCATTGAAGAATTGCAGCAAGCGATACAGCAGGAAAATTTGAATCTCACACCGGAACAACTATTGCTTTCGAAATCACGGGAAGCATGTAAATTTAAAAATGGTCATCATTTCCAACATCTTCTATAATAATCAACACTTTGCTTAAAAATGATCAGTGTTCTTCATGGTTTTATTTGACCGTTCTCGATTTTATTTGTCAGAGAAATATTTTAATACATTTGGAGTCGCAAACTTTCAGCAGGTCATACGGTACCCGGACTTACATGAAAACCTTGTATATATGATGGAATTTAAAGTTATGTGAATATCGCATTTTTGTAGCAACAAGGCACATGATTCATATACGTAGGTATATGAATTTCAATCAAACGGATTAAATTAAACCGGAGAGAAAACCTCCGGGTTCACTAAATTGTTAGTGTTTATGAATAAGACTCTATGTATAGTGTAAAACGGCGATAAAAGCCGTGCAGGCGTCCGCTCTAGCTTTTCCGTTAGGTATACGTGAAAATAAAAGACACAAGTTCCTGCTAATTCGCTAATAATAAAACGTCGTTAAATCCGGAGATTTTATTTAGAAAGCAAAAATCTGGCATGCCTTAGGTGTAGTTTAACTATCGGCACTTACGTTTGCAGGCTTTGCGGTGGGTAATTTGTTTGGTGGGGTCTCGGTAGTATCCTTCTCGACAATAGTGACAGTGCCTTCCTGCTGTGTAATGACGGCACTTAAGACACACACCTCCAGACACTCTTCCAGACAGCTTGTAAAGCTCCATGTTAAATCTGCATCTCCTGGCGTGTTGGTTGCACTCGCAGGCTGAAATCAAATGAAACGAAAAAAATTAGTTTCCTCATGAATGAGCCCCGTTGTTTTTGCATCTGGATGCATTCTGCAACAATGTAATTTCGAAACTGAAACCCATCAATCTGAATGAGAGTGAGGCTTCGCTCGATTGGATATAATACCAAAATTGGTCGTGCATTATTGAAGGTATCCGCTATTATAATTAATTTCGTGTTGGAAAATACAGACGAAACGGATGATGATGACATGTGAGTATGACAGAATTGGGCCTGGGGCGAATCCGGCTCTCATTACAGCCCTGCACGCGGTGGATGTTGCCCTCGAGCCTACAGGGCAAACAACCTATCCTGCTCCTGACATCGCATTCTATCCAGCTATTATATTAACTCGCGCTTTCATTCATTTTATTTCATTTTGTATGGATCGTTTGTAGAAAATAATCCCCTTGACCATAAGCGCTTTCTTTATTTCAAATCCAAATGATCAGCAAATTAGTGACATCAGATGGTTCTCTCGTATTTGGTCACTAGAAACGAGTTATTAATTTGAGCATTTGCATCTCCCTTTACTTTTATTGTTGATGAACTGCTTATTAAAATTGCATCAACAATTCCAACGGCTGTAATTAAATTTCGACTAGAAATAATTTCACTTCCATTTATTTCCGTGTACAAATGCGGGCATCATTGCATCGTATGGGGAAAACCGTGGGGAAGAGGGTGAAGTAGAAGAGGCCCGAGCATCCCCGCCTTCATTTCCTTACATTTTTTTCGGGCACTAATTGAATAAAAATTACACGAAGGACAAATAATTGGGAAGATGATTTATTTTTACATTAATTTCCCAGGCTTTTTGTTGGTACGTTTCGGTCGAGTCCTCCGTAGTGTAGATAGAAAGGTAAGGTAAATTAGGAAGGTACTTATGTATTAAGTAAAAAAACATATACTCGTATCTGGCGGTAATATCTTGACTATACAAACGTAAAAACTCGTCAGAACAAATGCGTTATTTCTTTGGGAAATATGAAACCAACAGACCAAATGTTTCCTTCCGTAAGAAAAAAAAAACACAATCTAGTCAATTGAGTTACTGAAGTAGTAGAAAAGACGAGGGATTATATTTTTATTTCAGTACATAAAACGAAGCGTCCCTTTTATTTCTCCTTTTATAAAGGCGGGCGTAAAAGGTCGACTAACTTAATAAGCTCAATTTCACATCCCTCGTGCAACTTATCCAGTCACCATGATACACCATCATAAGGTGGAAATATTTTTCAGTCGGATGCAATTTTTACCAAGTCTGTAATTACATATTTGACACAATATTTGATAAGAAATGTAAACATCCGCTGACATAATTTTTTCATAGTTAATTCACGAACACACCAAAACCAGACGACTTTAGATTTACCAAATTTTTGAGAGAAAGTGGTCCTGTAAAGTTTTTCTTAACCATTCGATTATTTAAAGCTATCTTAATATGGAATGGGCTAGTGACGATAGCGGACGACAGTTAATTTGGGAAATGTAACGTAAACATTATAATTAATTGAAATAACCCTTGATCTTAAAATCGAACTTAGAGTCTACTTTTATCTAAATTTACCTCCATAATAAATTCGACTGTTATTAGCATTAGTTAAAATTGGCTAGTTTGAAGATCAGAGTAATGTCAAAATTTAATTTTGTGCTTCTTTCATTTGTTTTGGATAAATGAAAACAACGCAGTTAAAGATCACTTTCAGCTAATAAAAATGAAATTTCAATTTCCAATGTCCCTATCAGTCTTATCAGCTGATCGGATTTTCCTCCTGCCCACGTGTGATCCATAAAATTCTCTACTCTCTTATTGTGAAGTATAAGTAGAAACGTTGTAACTTTTTTATGATTTGGGAAGAGGCGAGGTTAATTTAATGTGCCACATTGTCGTCCTTCTGCCTAACCAACAATAAAATTTTATTAAACGTCTTTGCCGTGTTATGTATGTGTCGCTTCTATGAAGGTAGGTAGTGTATTGAATGATTGAAGGCGCAGTAAAAAGCGATAATTAAATGTGATGAGGCCACACAGACAAAATGCCAAAATGATCAATTTTCAATCTTAACGATGCTTGCATAATAAAATTAGGCTTAATGGCTAAACAGGTGCCCAATATTCATGGACATGTCCGATTTCCCAGAAATCCGCTAATAATTATATGCAGGATACACCGATGCTCTTCACGAGATGATGATGATGATGATGAGAACAGGTGGGTGTTGGCAATTTGTGCCCGAGAATGAACGAGGCGAAAACTAATCACCAAAAATAATCATTACCTTATATTTTTCGTATATCTACATATAAAGTACACAGGTACAATAATATTATTAATCAAGGTCTCGATCAAGATAGAGAAGTTTAATATAATAGTATATCTTCTCTACCATGGGTTTATTTAGATTTTGTTCATTACTAGGAAAAAAATATTAATTTTAATATTGATGAAAATTTATATACAAATGTGTTTAAAATTTGCTGTCAGCAATTGACTGCCAACTTGAAGTTTTCAAGTAGAAATGCAATTTTGCTTCAGAACAAATGTATAGAGTATTCTTTTCTGAGTTGAATGAATTACAATATTTTAAATTTTGAAGAACATTTACTGGTGAAATAATGAGATGTTTATCGGCATCAAATTGGCTTTTCCAAAGAAAACTGTACAGTCGGCAGTGGGCAACAATGAACTTCCAGCGTGTTGCGTTTATTGTCGCTGTCACATCCGGATCTGGTGATTGTTGTACACGGCACTCTCTCCAATTTTTTTTTTTGTGATTCGAATAAACTTTTTTCAATATTTTTTGCTGGTAAAAAGGACTCTAAATTAAAAAATATCAGACATTACTCAATTTAGAAAAAATAATCCAGCTCATTTATGTCGAGAAAAGTAACCATTCCTTAGCGAAAATTTCAAGTTGGCCATTGATTGGCATCGAGGTCCATGGTATGAAAAAGTCAAATTATGGTCAGTTTGTAGTACTCATCGAGCAACGAGTCGAGCAATGTAATTTCCTTCTTAAATTTTTTGAATCGGACGTCAAACAAAGAAGTTATGGCTTGGGACGTTATTTATAAGACAACCTGTAGATACACCCGGATTTGTCAAGGTAGAGAAAATCGAGTTCATTACCTGGAAGTCAGTCTTCTTAAGATAGTAGGGGAAAAAATCTATCATACATGCATATATGGGCAAATATAGAGACGGTTTAAATGATTACTTTAGAATATCAGGGCCAAAATATGCGCCGATATGCACAAGTCAATTTCAAAAGGTCATATAACCCGCATTCATCTTAATTTGTGCCTTCAAGAACATCATGATTTTCGCAAGAGCCCATTTTAATTTGAGACCCATACTGATTTATTTTAATGCATCTACCAACCCAGTACCATGGGCCCAGGATTAATTTATGAAAATTATACAGCTGGCTATTAAGACTGCACGGTATGAGTAACAGCTCTATTAAGGTCTCCCTCGAAATAGATCAAGTTAATTTATGATCTTTTAAACTATTTACGATAATTGAGATAATGCACAATGTCAGTGGAGAAATAACTAAATAAAAATTTGTGTAGGAAAAAATCTATTAATGTGATTGTCTTCCGGCCCTAAGTAATCGATCTTATCATACAATTCAACTGGGTTGCGTGGGAGAAAGTTCAATTATTTTTTGTTATTTTACTAGAAACCATGCCAGGATCATATTTGGCCCGCAGGGGTTAATTTTGATCACCCTAGGGGGCTTCGTTCAAAAGTCCCCATACATAAAGAGTAGCTCAGACATTAGACATTCAACGATTGGATGGTATATTATGATGCTGGTGGAACTCAAGTCTGAATATTATAATTTTTACTCAAATTTTTCTCATAAAAAACTTGCTAAAAGGTCTTTGTATTAATTCATATAAAGTTTGTAATATAAAAAGCTCGTCTGTGAATGCAAAACCAGTGATATCAGATAATATTTCCTCCGTGAATTCTTTTTAAATCCAGATAGGTATTTAGACATTTTATGAACGAAATAAAATATGCCGACTTTATTCTAAGATGATATGTTACTTCAAGATTTACTACTATTACTGGTAGTGATCGGACGATATCGTATGAACGATGATGTCCCAAAGTGTCAGGTTACTGAAGGTAACCTCTTGTGCCCCTAGTAAATAGAGTCAAAAAGCAATTATCCAAGTAATTAAAAGTGTCGCTTTTGAGTCAGACAAAAAAACATTCCGTTTATTGTCGGATAAATGGGGCGCCCTAAACTAAATTAAAGTAGGGGGCGCTTTAATTTCAACCCTTATTTAAATAGTTTCCATCTCCGACCTGAAATGGAGATGCGACCTTAAATCATCTCTTCAACAAAGTCCATATTCGTTTTCCTCCACAAGATACCAATCTAAATAGTAAGCACACACCCATACAATAATCTGTTAAGTCGATTGTAAACTGATCCCTGGTATATAAGATGAGGTTGGATAAGGGTAATTTCGAGGTGTGAAATACAAGGTTCTATTATAATACGGGGTTGTTCCTTTTTCTTCAGACTACCTGAGAAGATACGGACACAATTTTTTGGCTTTGATTGAAATCTATCCTTGAGGCGGTCGCCTTCGTTGCGATTCTCTTCGGATACCACGGAAAGTGTTATCGTGAGCTTGGAATTTTTCTTAAATTCCCAGACACTTGTATCGCGTTGGAAAATCTTACTGAAATAAGTATCAAGTCCAGATTTCGATAAATTTGAAGTATGTTTATTATGTATGAGAAAGATATCGTTTTAAATAAAAATAGGGGTATGGGGAAAAATCAATAAATTTTAATATACCTACGTGATGCTTGGTAAACAATGTGTTGACTTAACGGAGATATGAATCCCTGTTTGGAATGGTATTTTCAATTTTGGAAGAGAGGAATTTCATAGGCGAAGTTGAAATTTCAACTTATGACGTACTAAAAGCGTGGAGCACGATACATAGGAACGAGGGGTTAACCACTGCAGAGAAATGTGTACACCAAAATTGCAAATTGCAAACAATTGCAAAAAATTGCAAACAATTGCAGACAATTGCGAACAATTGCAAACAATTGCAAACAATTGCAAACAATTGCAAACAATTGCAAACAATTGCAGACAATTGCGAACAATTGCAAACATTTGCAGACAATTGCAAACAATTGCAAACAATTGCAGACAATTGCAGACAATTGCAAACAATTGCAAACAATTGCAGACAATTGCAAACAATTTCACTCGCAATTTCAGTCTGTTTATTTCGTGTTTATGCATAGTTGCGGTAATTTCCGATCAAACCGGGAAAGTAGGAGAAACAAAAATTGCGTGAAAAGTTACTTGAAATAAAAAGCGACCTAAAAATCAAAATCAAAAATTTCTACCAGGCCGTTTAGGGGGGGGGGGGGGGGGGCACACGCACTCTTGGTCAGTTAGTAGTAGTTTTTTTTTATGGAAATGCTGCTTTTGATTACGTCAGAATACAGGAATGATAAATTCTGCATTTTTTTCGGAACTGTAAATTCAAAATTTTTGAAAAAAATCGAGGAAAAATCCAAGAGACTACGCGATGGTCTCGGAAAATTTTTTGAAATCGTATTTAGCCTTTTGGAGTTACCAACCGAAAACGGGAGTTTTCCGAGTTGTTTCACGATTCTCTCAATTTTCCTGTCTTATTCTTCTCATAAGAATTCAATTTCATGATTTTTTTGAGAATGTTCGAATTCAAGGTTTTTTTTTCACTGGGGTGAACCTGTACCTTTTAAGGATTCGAAACATGTGGACCCGAGTGTGCACCTGAATACAATTAATATTTAATGGAATCAGTGTATTTGAATTTGAAAATATTAATTTATTTAAAATATCAGTCCATTCTTTGAATTGTTGTTGAAAGTGTAGAACAAGGCTCCCGCGGAAGAGGGGCTTCTGCGCAGAAGTGAGCGCTATACTTAATGTTTGTGAACAATGGTATGGTGGTATGGTTTTTGGGTTTTTCAATACATCAGCGTGCGCGCCTGAGTATAATAGTCACTAGTCGTTGAGAAAAATAAATAGATGAACGAACAACTTTTCATATACAAGGTGTTGAAAAAATCCCGCTACTTACCCCGGAATTCTTTTTTTCTGCATTGTACCGGAAAATGTCTGGGGGCAGACAGCTTTTCCCCAGACGTTTTCCCGTGCAACGCAGAGAAAAAGCGTTATTCCGGGGATAAAAGTGGAGTTTTGCAGTCTCGATCTCAGACTTTTCCCGCCCATGACTCGCGAAGAATGGGACCGAACAAAAAAAGGTTTTGGACAAAAAATGTCTTTTTTCAATCGGGGAACCCGAATAGCCAATAAAAAAAATGAAATTGAAAATTTCATCTCACCCTCCACCCCTGCTTAGGGGGTAAAGGGTGCGGGGTTGTTTTGTACGGTGGAAACGATTCTCCCCTGGAAGACAAACAACTTTTTCTCCAGACATTTTCCGGTGCAATGCAGAGGAAAAAAGTTATTCCGGGGTACCGGTTTTTTTTTCAACACACCGTATATTTTTTCTCGATTTTTTCATAAATATATTTTTCTAAAAATCGTTAAAAACTAAATATTTGCGTGAAAAATTGCAGAAATTTTCAAAAAATTGCAAACAATTGCAAACAATTGCAAGACAATTGCACAAGTGTGTACACCAAAATTGCAAGGTGGTCAACCCCTCGCATAGGAAGATATAAAATGGTAAAACAAAGGGGTGATAAATCCCTTAAAAATGCAGTCCGTAGTAAATAGATAGGAAGTTACCTTATAATACCTTAAGGTTAGGAAATATGCGACAACAAAACTAATGTGTATAGTTGCCAATTAGATAACGCTCTCTTTATGGTTAAAAATGAAGTAATCGAATCGGATAAAACCACCGAATCACATTGTCAAACGTATGTTGACTGAATATTAACCTAAAAGAGGTTATTTTAGCAATAACTGTCACTATCACTATAATAGTCACAAAATAAAGAGAAATGCCAAAGAAAGTGTAATTGGAATATTTTTAGTTTGGTGTCGAGGCACAGTAAAATAAAATTTCAAGATAACACCCTCAACAAGCTCAAAACGAATCACAAGCCTGACAAATATTCTTAAAATATTCAACGATTCTGGGAGTAACCCAACTTTGGGTAAACAACACTGAGTTTTCACATTAACGAGAGAGTTGTTCACGTTCCAAAGTATTACGAATCCACTATGTTTTGTTGGAATTGATCAAGGAAAGGTTTTATCATCCAGGAAGATGACACTCCATCAATTACAGAGAGGTCATGGTTTCAGCATTTGCTGAAAGTAGAGACGACATTTAATAAAAGTTTACTTAGAGTTGGCACTGTTCACTTTCATCACAGACTGCCTCACACGCTAGTGAGGTTTGTGCTTTCATCAAGTCGTCGAAATCACTGTGGAAAAGAGGAAAAGTAAATAGGAACTAAAAGCAATTAGAAACATCCCGCGCCCTTGCGCCAATGCCGGCACTAGCGAAGAACGAGAGGGAATGAACATCCCGTATTGTTCGGGGTTTTTGTGGGTTATATTACGTAACCATTATTACTATCGTCAGTTGATCGTGTAAGGGAGTGGTTAATACGAGATTTATTTGATGGGGGCGCAAATACTCTCGTAGCGAACGGTCACTGTTGGAGGGATCAATATTGACCGTTAGTGATTTAAAAATTTATAGGTGCACGGATGGATTTTGTCATCCAACGTCCTCAATCATCAATCATGCACTCCTTTTTGGTAAACTCCGACCCCAAACTTAGAAATCGTGGTCCATCCATCAAAATTTTCCAATTACAGGGCCTAAGGCGAAATAAACCTCACACCTTATTCTGGAGCAGAAAATATTCAAGAATGGTTTATTTATTATCTGAAATTTTCCTCATATCTGACGACTTTTCTAATAAACCTCCAAAGAGTCCCGCAAATTTCGTATTGAGTGGATTTCTTCTTAATAGAACTGTGACATTCGTACGCGTATTTCAAAGAAATATTTTCCGCATTTCTATCACAATTTACTATTCTGTGAACCCCTTAGGGGGTTTCCAGATTTCACCCCGTATTATTGAAATTAGACGTTTATTGCAAAATGAAAGAGGAAAAGTGCTGACATGATGCTTTAGGAAAAATGAGGTTGCAAAAATCTAAATACTTGGTGTGCACAAATTTGGGGTTGGTTATATTATGAGTATGATGATAGAGTAGGTATGAAGGATTCTGGGGAGGACTGATTTATTATTAGAGAGCGTCTCCTCGTCATTTCCGATTTATGATAGGTTCCTTTCTTGATAATATACCTGGATGGAACTTTCGAGGTCTCATTTCTATCCTCTAAACCCATCTACATTTACACTGTTTATTGATTCGGTGGTTTTGGCAAAGAAATGCGCTAGTACTAAGCATAATTACATTTTGGTATTGTCCCCACATTTTGAAATGCTTCTTTCAACTTGATGGGATATAGCATGCACTCTAAGAAGTTGTGAATCTACTGATGGAATCATGGGGTATTTTAACGGCTAATTGTAGCATGAAAGAAAGGAGTGAAATATATGAAAATACAAATTTTCATAATTCTTCTAGTGTAATAAAGGACGTGCAAACTGCTTCTATGGAAAAATGTACCACATTGTGTTCCAGGGTTTAAGGATCAGAATCGTTTAATTAGGTACTAATATTTTTTAACATCAAAACAATCCATTAATTCAAAAGCTTTATGAAAATTTTATTTATAATAAGGGGCATGGTCATTGAGACCGGTATAGTTCTTTGTTAATAAGGGACAAAACTATTGACCTCGAAGTCGTATCATGTACCTTATTTCATCTGACCACCATTTTTCATGTTCGAATATTTAAAGAATTACATTGGCTAAATTGAAAAATAATGACAATTTTTTCCAATTATTTGAATTATAAATAACACCCTTAGTGCTTCACATATGATAAAGACGATACTAAAACAAATGGATAATTTTGGTAAATCTTAATTCGGTCATTTATCACACTAAATGCATGAACCTTCGATCACTTTAGTATCTACTCCATTATACGCAAAGAATGCAATGACCCTCCCATCTATTCTCTTTCATGGTGTTCATGTGCAGTGTACGAAGAAATTGCCTATTGAATGAACGGTCCACTAACTCTTGAAATGATACCCTGAAATTTTATGTTTATGCCTCCTACTTATATTATTATTCACTTTAAATAGTGTGCATTTTCACTGGAACAGACAAGGTACTTTTTCGTATGTATTCATGATCATTTTTAATTTCAGATCATAATAAACTTGATTTTTCGAAACAATCGACGTGAGTCAAATCATATAAAAATATGAGATGCCTGAATATTATTAGGTAAACGAAGAAACCAAGAGAAATATAATTTCAGCCCTACCCCCACCCCCTAAACGAACGTCACATGCATTCGAGAACTAAACAGCGTTATTTTACGCCTGCTTACACTTTATTACATACACATGAAAGTGCATGAAAGTCATCTGAGATTTTTTTTTGTGATGTAAACTCGGATTTAAATCTATAACGTATACAGTCAATCTCGGATATAACATGGTCTATAACGAACATTCGTTTATAACGAAGTATTTGAAAAGTCTCGTCAAAAACGTCCATTTAGACCAGGCATTTTTGTTCAGTTATTACGAACTCGGTTATAGCGAACAATCGGATATAATGCTGTGTTTGTGTCCGTGAAACACATAAACTCGGTTATGGGGACCGTGCGAATTTTACCTCAGCGCCGCCGTTTTGTAAGTTCTTGCAGAAAATCATGACACTTAAAAAATCATACCACCAGTAAGTAAGTTATTTTCGACAATGTGAAAATCGAAAATTGGGACCAAAATTTTGCAACTTTCGAAAGTCTACTCTTCGGGGCGCTAAATCTAAAACCAATCAATCGAACTCGGGCGATAATTTGCGAACTTCAACGACCGATCGGTGGGATTTCCCTACTTATGAATTCGTAAGGTAAAACATGGAACAAGTAATGTTAGGAAGTGTTCGACTGCTTTCACATTATATCATCCGAGAGTATCCAGAAGAGCTAATACGTTGTCGGTCAAGTTGGGAATGAATAATTTGGAAATTAGAGAGTGGGTGCTCAAATGCCCAATTTTATCAAATACCAGTATGCATGATTATTTTGCTTAAAGCGAACAACTTTTATAACGAACCATATTGAGGCTACCGATTCATAAACTCATAAGCTTGGTGTCAGTGTTACAGCATTTTGTTAACAATTTTACTGAAATTGTATGGATATAAGAGAAACTGAATCGCACAGCGGAGTGTAAGATATAACAGTGAATCCCAAGTCACAGTTGATGTTCAAAGTTTCGACCATCGGGAGCAATGCAAGTTCAATATCAGCGTCGTATCAGCTCCTGTCCCCTGATTTTCTTGGACTCGGGCAGTTGTCTCCACAATTCTTCCAACCAATTCTTCCCCGCTTTCAACGCAGATATACATAGTATACGAGACTCTTCATGTGGTCCCATACGAAGAAGTCGCATGGCATCAAGTCTGGAGATATAGGACCCCAGGAAATGGGTCTGACTCTGCCAATCGCTGGCGAACATTCAAAGAAACGTTTTTCAATAGTCAGGCAGCGGTCCGTGCAGAAAAGTGTGGTAAATCGGTCCAGTTAATCGTGGTCACAAAAGGTGCGGTTCAATTAGATGATCTTGCACCAGTCCTGAGCACACATTGCGCTGGTAGTGGTCTTGGAGCAGGGATTTTCTTCTTCCCAAACATGGCATTTAAGGCTATAAAAAGCCGTACACGCGTGAACGTAGCCTTATCCGTAAGCAACACCAGGGATGGTAATTCGGACTCAAGCGCCGTCTAACTGAGAAATCATTGCAAAAAGTCTCCTCTGAGCGGGTAATCCGTAAGCATTAGACCCTGCACTTTTACAGATGGAGAGGATGCAGCTGTTGCTTTTTCAGGACCTCGAAATGATCTGAAATATTCTCTTCGGCGTCTGCAAAAATGCAGTATTTATTTTGCACAAATTCTTAGAGAAGCTCACCAATTGAATAAATCCAGATTTTATGCACAGGGCTGTTCGATCGGTCCCAACCTGAAAAGATCCCTTTTCGCGCAGTCTCCGATCTACATTTGGACATGTTGGATGATTTGGATAGAGTTGTTGGGGAAATCTTTCGCGCAATAAATGAGTAACGCTCCTCTTCCACTCGCTGTACTACAGGGCTTTCACTAATGCCCGGTCCCCACGTGACCATTAGTTAGGCAACTTGTTATACATATTTAGGGATATGGGTAGTTTTTGGGTTGCTTTTAGTAATATTTGTATCAAAGTCACCGGTGGCGTCATTTTTCGAATATTTCGATAATTTGTCAGTGTCAGTCAGACGGAAGATTTTGAGTGCTTCAGGTCTCGCACCATTGAAGAACTGCAGCAACACCTAATTGCTCAAAAACCACCAGTGTTCTTCAGTTTTAATGGTTTGATTTGGCTGTTTCCGATTTTATTTGTCAGAGGAACTTATTAAAACATTATAGTTCACGGAATCTGCTTGTTACGCCAATGATGTAAGTTAGGTTGCATACTTTCGGTAGGTCACGTGGGGACCGAATTTAAACGAAAACCCTGTATAAGCAAGATGCATATCCGTTAAACGTGCACTGATCGAGTTTTTCCTTATCCATACAATTTCGTTGAAATCATGGAAGAGTAGTGTAAGGCGCCGGAACTAAGCTCATTTATCAAAGAAAACTCGGGGGAAAACTGCTTATTTCCGTGAGATCAATCAACCCTGAAAGTTTGTCCAAACAATTTCGGAACAGCCTGTAGTCCGACAAATTTGAGTCAAACATGGCTGGACTTGTCTGGACTCATAATATATGACGAGTTCCTATAATAGAAGGCCCCTAGTTGTGGCGTCAGACCTTTTTGACATATTTCGACAAATAAACTCTTATCACTTTTGTTTATCTGATGTATCTATCCTTCGACCCTGCAACCCCTCAAATTGTGACGGGTTGCATACTTTTCGACTATCGTGATATTTTTACACACGCGCACCTATTTTCTTAAGGGCTACAATGTAAGCTATTTCATTTTGCTGTGTTTTTCATTTAAATTTTGCTAAGCAACTTAGGTCATGTGATGTTCAGTTTATCTTGAATAGACTATATCCATTCGTTCTTTTTTCTTAACCGATATACGATTCAAGATGACACTTTTGTTAAAACTCTGATTCATGATTCAAGTTTCTCTGTCTAATCATACTATTTATTCTATCTGGTAATTGGGCGCTTCGACTTTTCGCAACAGAAGCACTTGCAAAATCAGTTTTTGCGTTGGATTTAAATAATTATTCATCAATGATGTCGCTCTATCTAGCCGAAATGATATCTCTAAAAGAAACTGATCCCTGGATTTGAAAACAATTGAAGAGAATATTTTGTACCTTTTACTGAACTGGAAGCGACGAAGCAATGGACCAAGAAAATAGATGTTCAAAAGTGTCTGATGGCTTATTATGAATCTTATAAAGAAGATAGAATCATTAAAGGAAGTATTATGAGCGCTTTCAAAAAAGAAAATTCATCAACTAAAAAAATATCAAAATAATGTCGTCGAATGGCGATACGAGAATTGATATTTGCGCCGACCATTCACTACTCCCTCGATTTTCTATTTCAGTATCACAAAGGAAACTAGATTTCAAAACACGCTTTTTGACTTCGAATTATACACAATTCCACGATCAATGTTTCACAGCGATGGCCAGATGCGCTCACATACCGTAAATTCGCTACTATTTCACATTTTGAACGACCTTCAAACTGATTATGAGAAAGTGTTGGTGGAACTTATTTTCCATCAGTAAAAAACCCAAAAATAACGAATAAGCAGCTGAAGGTAGGAAAATTGCCTCTAACAAGAGATCATCCCTGAAATGAGCTAGTTATCAGACACAGTATGTCAGCAACTTGATCTTCCAGACATCGGCTACTTGAAATACAGATGGATTAGAGATGAGGAAGGAAGACTCATTCAGATGATTTTACTCAAAAAGTATGCGTTAAATTAAAAAGTGATAGAGGTTCAGTTGTCAAAATATTTCAAGAAAAATGTTATGGATGTTTTAGTCAACCACTAAGGGACTGGTACATACCATCAGGGTTCGTGATATATTGGTCAAGACAAATGTATCCATGTATGACTCATATTTGTATCACAAATATTGGCACGAGAGACCGTTTTTGTCGAGGTTCTTCTATTTGTTTAGAAAGTATCAATGTTTTGTTATACAAAAGAAACAGAAGTCGATCTCTATTGTAACAATATAAGTGCACATAGAGATAATGAAGATACTTAACTACCTAATAATAATGAAAATACACATGGACAAACACAAACACATGGGTTTTGGTACATTTTCAAGAGAAAATCCGGTGACGGATCTAAACTTTGTGGTAAATATTTAAAATTGGAAAAGGAGTGTCCCTGTTAGCAACGACATGTAATGGACATATTTGGCATATCGATTGAAATTCGCTGGCACGTCCGATAAATTATCGTGTCATGAATCGGGATCGTTAGACAGACATGCGACTCCTAATTTTCAGCGCAAATAAGCGTTTAAATGACGCAATTACACAGACACCACATTTTAAAAGTGGGATAGAGTTAAAAGAAGCACCTGCTTCATAAAACCGGTGTGTTACACACATAAACACTTTATAACGCCGAATGATGAGATCGAAGCAATGGACAGAATCCTTATCGACCATCACATAAAATATCATGAGAATTATTTATTTTAATTTCGTGTTTAAATTCAGAATCCGTTCGTTGTTGAGTTATTACTCACATACATATTATAGGAAACTTTATAATAACGAAATTTACACTTTCTAAGATGTTCAAGATAAACACACCCCGACTACCTGAGAAGCATGTACCAGAAAGGTACCGCCGCCACCTTAAAAGATTTCAGGTAATGCGATCCACCTTCGGGTAAATATAAAATGAACCTGTCGATCGAATTAATTAATAAAAATTGCTTTCTGAATAAACATCGGATTATTTCTTTTACCTTTTTCAATCTGCTCTCTTCACGCACCAATATGCATTATTCATAAGACGTATAATTATAGTCACGACGCGATAGGTTGAGTTTTACTTAATTTGAATTATTGTTCTTTGAAGTAATTTTATTACCCCAGATTCCAGTTTGTGGGTCCAAAGTGAAAGAGTAGGTAAGTACTACACTTTGTCTATATTAAAAACGAAGGATTGTCAGTATGAAAATTGGTAAATATGAAATTAACCGAATATTTTCAACCAATTCGACAAATTTTAAAGAAATTTGCAAAGGATTCATAATCTTCGTGATCATCATGAATCATAAAAAAATACTTCGAGAAATAAGATGCAGTTGAAAGAAAAAACGATGAAGTGAGGTCGATCGAGTGAAGTTCTAAAAGTGAAGCTAAATATCCAAGAGACCCCAAAACTCTGGGGTACCCTGTATACTATAATTTATTGTGATGCATTAAAGCGACGTATTTAATCACATCTGCATGAACGATAATATAAAAACCAACTAGTGAGAGTAAATTAAAGCATATAAAGATTTGTCATGCCCACTTTAAAATGAAAATGTGTAATGAAGTGCCGATTTTTTCTAGACTGAATATGAAGGTTTGGTTTAAGAAAAATTCAATACTCATTCAATTCAATAGAACTGGAGACTGTCTGATTGCTTCATAATGATGATGTGTCAGAGGAACAAAAAGGAAGACCTCTACTAGGTTAGTTAGAGGATGCTGCAATGAGTAAACAGTTTAATAATTGTGAATTATGATTTGCATATGAACCCTGGAACATCGAGAATTCCTCACATACAGTGAAATCTCTCGTAACGGACACTCTCTTGAACGGACCCCTCTATTACACGGACATTTTCTTTGGCACCGTCTAGGATCAATGTATTTCAAATGTGAGGGAACTTCTTTTAAGCGGCCACTCTATTGAACGAACGCGGACATGCAATATCCTCAAGTTATTGGAGACTTAGCTCCTTTAAGCGGACATTACGTAATAAATTTCGCGCGCAGTTGCTACAGAGCTAGAGGACTACTGATGAACTCTGGATTTAATTTTAGACTCGAAAAATATTGCTCCACATTTTTATGCTGCGCCATCGCGCCATAGAGCTTATCTCGAACATACATACATATGTATAGGTGAAAATATTAATTGTAATGAAATTTGTTATGAGACTTTGAAAACTTAGGCATCAGGCTATACTATGGGCTGCATTCAATAATAAGTCGGCAGTGAAATTGTATCATTTTCCATTTTGAGATGTAATATCGGGATCGAACAAAGTATGCTTCAAGTGTTAGTGCAGCGGTAAATTTGAAATTTTCTCAATAAAAAACCGTGACGTGATCCTAGGGCTTCCTAATCGTGATCGTAGCGAACACACGAGTTTCGCATTTCTCGTTCTCGATGTTGTTGATATCATATTGTATATTCATTTGTTTTCATCCTCTCTTAAGGATGATAAAGATCATCCGCCGTTATGAAATTCAAATGTTTTCTTCCCTATCTTTGAACTTTTAGTTCTATGCACTGACTATTGTCATAAAGACTCATTATTTAATGGAAAACATCTTCCAAATTGCATTTAGAGTTCGCGATAAATAAAAGCAACAACGTGACTTTAGCAGCCTCCATTCGAGACCTTTAGACCAAATATCTTGGAAGAGATAAAAAATTTGGGAAAGCTGATAATTTTTTCAACATTCTAGCAGCAAGGGTACGACTAAGCGCACTGAAATTCGGAAATTTTAGTCTTCATTTTGTTAATGAAGTCCTGTAAGATTTTCAAAAAACGACAGAAGAAAGTTCATGGTGCACTATAAAATAATGACACAGCAATTGCGAGTCTATTCTGAGCCTGTGACGAAATGACTTGAATCAAAAGAATTCCTGATTGTGCACGCTCGATCTTAGTCAAACTGACAATGATTAATTAGAGACCTGTGTGATTTCTTTTTTGATTTTGAATAAATTCATCAATACTGCGCGCGACTGTATGATTACAAATGCCGATAAGTAATGGACACATGTTAACATCCGTAATGAATTACCTGTAGCCTTATAAGCCCACGTTCAAACGAGAGCGACAATTTTTAAGAAAACTTTTCTTTGTAGTCGAAGTGGTGAATAAGAGCGACAATCTTCAGGTAGACTCCCACTGTCGTATCGAAAGAGAGCTTGGTATCGTGCTCGGTTTCTAATATCGCGTACATTTCAACATACACAAGTCGACGTCATTTATCGATAAATAATAAAAGTGAGTCCTTGAATGCACTCTCAAAGTGCCTATTGACTGGCAACCGAAGCACGTATAACTGGAGTTTGAGACGGTTCGGGCTTTATACATCAAACCGAGGTCTGCCGGCGACCATCCGATTAGATACAGTTAAGATTGGGATCCGAATAATTTAAATCGCATGATCTTGGTAGGTCTTCAGAGTAACTCTATTCGCTTGAGCCAAATAAAGCCATAATTCGAATGCTTTAGAGAAGAACATAGCAATCGATATGTGCTTTTCACTTCTAGATGATTTTATATTAAATTGAGAATTTTTCTTGTGCGAATCTCTGATTTATCGTATACCTAGAGATTGGAGACTGATAAAACAATTTGTTCGAGTTGAAATCCCCGGGAAATGGTCGAATCAAACACGGAGCCCTAGATAAGATTCCGGGCTATAGAATCTACGGTATACCAATCTGTAAGCAGAGACAATTTTATCGACACGCCTTCCAACGTCAATCCCTCAATAACTCGGATCGAATCTACTACTTAAGTTTGAGCCCAAAAGAAAAAAGACTCAGAGGGGAGCTTTATCGGCTTGTTGGCGTGACGGGCTTTTCTGAACCATCAATAATGAAAAATTACGAAATTACTGTATAAGTTGCTTACTCGAACCCTCACCTCACCCAAACCAACTTACAGATTTATTAATGAGAATTCCACCACATCAATTATAGAAGTGTGGGAGGAGATTCTTTGAACCTAAAATATCAATCTATCCATCTAGAAAGCTCCATGAGGATAGCATAGATTCCGTAATTAAATGCAGTCAGATGGAAGATGATTATGATCATGTTGGGTGTTAAAATTAATTAAAGTGCTTCGGTTATTACCTGTTTATTTTCGTCTGTATGTATGGGCAGTCCCGTCCAAAGACAGGACATCCCGAATTTACGGCCATCATTAACAGTTTATGGGACAGCAATGTGTTCTCCTTCTCGGAGGTGCTCGCCTGGATCGCATTTGAAAAAGTCTAGCTACATATGCATAAACTCGCCTGATTTATATGAGATAAAATAAAATTTCCCAACAGATGACGCCCCCGAAACAACGAGTGGAAACATAAACTGTTCGAAATATGTTAATATCAGATAATTTAAATTCAACAACGCTAAATGTCTTCATAAATGCATAGCCTCGATGTTTTGCAACCTTCTCTTATTTTCAATGCTGGTAGAAATACATGTAGAAATAGAAATGAAATTCATTGATGTTTGGATATTAGGTCGTTCATGCACCTGGTTTTAGGGATTAAACAAAGACGTTCCCCATCCGCCTATTTGGGGTGTATTTTAAACGTTTCTCTTTGAAACTGGGGCTGATGCATATTACAGTCGGCTGGCCACAAATTCGAATGTGTGTAATTTCTGAATGGACAATGTGCAAGTAGAGGCCGGTCTGAATGCCGTGGTTATTTGGAGCTAAACATGTCCCGTCGATTTCGGGATTATCCCCGGTCCGAATTGGGGGCGATTTCATGGGGCCAAATATCGGCAATTTTGCGCACGTGCTGCGACATGTGTTTCCTGCCTCCATAACATCATCACCGGGGACATGACAAAAATCGGCTCTGGCCATTGTGGAAATGACAGACATTTAAAAAATCCAATTACTTCCTCCACCAAAGCCCACGATATTTCTATGTACGTATAATACAATACATTAATAATTTTTCCCCAGCAATCAAATTACGACCTGGTCACCCATGAATAATTTATCACGTGAACCCGGCATTTAGTACCTCATTAATTAGATGAAATAATGCATAATTTATCGCGCATTTCGCATCAATTTACATCGTCTTTGTCGGAAGGAGTACCTAATTTATGGATCTTTATCTCGTGCATGTGTTGTGTGTTGTAAGAGATAAGTTGTTTTTCAAAAATGAAAAAGGAGAACCCTCTAATGACCCTATAATAACCGACCACAACATCAAACCCGAACGGGCGCTCCCTCTTCTTCATACATCGTGCTAAACTTTCATCAAATTAAAGTAACCTACATGTATACCTACATAATTAAAAAAAAATATTAACAAATATATAAAGCTGGATGCAATAATCTCTTGCTGCTCAGGGAGGTCTTTACTTGTGGCAGTTTTTGGTATCGTCACAAAACACAAGGGCTAACAAGTAAAATTTAAAAACAATCGGTTAATTTGGCCACCGAAGGATTTATCATATCTTTCATTATTAAAATGATCATTCGGTGGTGAACTCGACGTTTATGACCTAACAAATTATTCTCCGAATAATAGTAGATATTACTAAATATGTAAGTGGCTGATTTCACTATTTTACTTTATATTATTATTTATTAAATATAAACAAAAACGTCATTGGGCCAATTAGCTACATGTTATTCGTCGAAAGATACGATGGAAAATCTTGACAAAAGACGCTTCGTTTATAATAAATAAAGCGCATTAGCATAAATCTCATTTGACGCAACGTTTGCCTCTCTTCTCTTTTACTACTACTGATAAATGTGAAACAGGTAGGCGTTCACGAAATGATAATGCAACAAATACAGCTTTCATGAGAAAGCCTCCTTATTCACGATTGCCCAATGGTAATGTCCCTTGTTCTATGTTATATATTTTGATTAATTCAGGGTAATTACAAAAAACAATGTCAGCAATTTATTATTCAGGATAAACAAAGAGAAAAGTTAAGCTTATTTATAGTCGAGTTTATAATAATATCAAGCAGGTCGCTTTTATTCTGCATTGTTCGCGGACCTGCTCGTTTGCAATTCAATAATGTCTTTTATCTCGCCCCAAAGGCAAAGATTGGAAGCTGCGGCTCTCTGGTTATAGGATTGTAGAAGGTTCGAGATGTATGAGGTGTCTATGCTGTACCAATTGCGATGTAGCGGGCTGGGTCGTGAATACAAAATAAATTTATTTGTCCCATGGGTTATTAATTTCATTTCGCCCTTGTTACCGGCTATTGTGATAATGATTTATGAGACGCAGAGGTTGAAATATCGTCGGTCTTCCCAGTTAGAACTGCATACATGTATATATGGAGTTGAACAAATACCGACTGAAGCACGTTATTCTTAGCTATTTTACCCAACTCAACCCTTTTCCTCCCTGATGAAGACGTCCGTCGTATTTTTATCTCATTGTGTATACCTATGTATTGTATGCACAGGCGCCTAGAGTTCTCTTAATCTGTAGATTAAATTTGTTTTGAGCGCGACGAATGTGGTTTTTGAGCCATAAAATGCTCGGTGTTATCACTTCTCATACCCAACAATTTATATGGTTTTGGTGGATTAACTTACCACTTTCATGTCGACTTCTTGAATACCCGGGAATTAAAACTGGGTTTACATGGACATTCTGATTATAACGGTAGCGTTGCATACTGTGGGTGGCCCTTATTCACACCCTGTGAAATATCGGGCCGAGAACACAAAAGTTGTTTACCTTGGTTCGAGGTCCCGTATAGTTTTCGGGATTCGTACCATTATCATGGGTTTTATGGGTTAATAAAAGGATAATGCTGAAATTCTTGGGATTCTATTCCAATCTTAAACATTTCCGAAGATTGTATAAGCACATTCTGTGGTATTATTGATGACGAAAAGTTGCAATATGTATCTCCTTTTGAACAATGAAATGTTTACCTGCATTGTGACTTGTTTCCATTGATGCATCATACTACTATCGCATCTTTTCCAGTTGGGTTACTTCACTGAGGACCATCTTCGTTCACGTTTCAGCTTATAAATAGGACGTATCCAGGTTTTGATACCTCAAGGTAAGGTCCCATATCTTCAATTTCGTAATATGTATATCGTGAAAGTTTTCGTGGGTGGGTTTAAATTATTGGTAAACGGATATGAAGTGCAAGCATTTTTTCTTGTATTAATGACGATCGAATCCATAATTTATGGCACTTAATAAGACGAAGTTGTATTCCACCCCAAGTCCATCTCAACACAATGAATAATTGTAAATTGAGTGAATGAAAATGATCATGAGTACAGACCGTGCGTGCAACCTTCAATAAGGCAAAGGCCGATTTTCCCAAAAGGGTTTTAATAGGTTTCGGCCAATAGGTAATTAAAAATTGGGTACTCGTGGAATGACACTAATGAGTATTCAATTGACCTTTTGTATAAGTGCGGGAAAATATTTTCCAAGGCATTTTTAATGGTCAATGATGGGTTTTGTTATGCGCGTAAATATACATATGTGTCGATATTTGTATAAAGCAGTGTATGTGGAAACTTGTCTTATTTTGTTGTTGATTTATTATAATCAAATGCTAATACCTGGACGCGATTAATTGGATTTGTGCCGGTTAAAACCCAGGTTTATTAGCAGGTTGCTACATTATAATCATGTCGGCGACACTTGTGTTCGATCTAATTGAGTGGTGTTTTGCATGTCTTCTCGAGGATGCGGATTCTTTCATGCCATCATCAACGTATATAATTAGCCAGTCATATTTCGATCCGCTTTACACACCTTATACCTCTTGCGTGCAAAACGTGCTGTTTTTTATTTACAACTCTAATTTTATTAGCTAACCAACCAACCTCGGGATAAGTCACTTCTTTCAAAAACAAATTTTTATACCTTCTGTGAATTTGGGTACCTATTTGAACAAGTTTAGAGAATAAGGTTGTCTCTCTGTAAGTAAGTAGGTACCTTTGGTGATTCTATACTGACGTGTTTAGGTGATTCCGGGGCGGATTCTACAATTTCCAACGGTTAGTGAATGTAATAATTTCAAAGGAACCGACAGCTGTTTCGACTTAGTCAGGGCTGAGTAAACATAGGAACACGTGGTTTTTCCCTTAATATAAGATCCCAGAGCAGCGAGTATCGGGGTTCAAAAGCGATACCCCCTCAATCCTCCCATCACTTTATGAGGTAAAATAGTTCCGAATCTGCTCCGTCATTTCTGGCATGGATGAATTGCCGCAAACAAGCCAGCCTCGCATACTTTGTCAATTGCATACGGACCACGTTAAAGCTTCCACTTGAATGAAGGCATAATGATACTCTGCAATCAAGCGGGAATATGCCAGGTCAACATGTAACTGACCTATCTTAGGCGGTAGCGATTTGAAACGCATCATTATGCACAATAAGTTCCGTTGTTTACGAAGTCGTTTATAATTTCATTAAATCATCACAGGAATAAAAAGGAATGGCGTCTTTTCCTGATTGATTATTATCTACAATGACTTGAGCTCTCGACAAGACGTTTTATGGAAAATCCTGTGGAAGGTGCCTCGTCTCGGTTGTTGATACATAAAAGATTATTCAGAATGCATGCACCAAATATCCCTGTAAATCTTTGTTTGGATTGCAAATTTCAATGTAATTTGTATTCTGGGCAACGCCCACACCGGATAATTTGCGATGAGCCTCGGATCACTTTATGCGAAATCTAAATTTGAATTTCTTAGGAAAAGTAACCTAATTTTTACTTCATGATGAAATCGGGCTCAGACACTTTCATCAATGTTTATTATTTCAATCGAGAACCCTCTTGTATGTAGATATTTCGTGGAAGGTAAATACAGATAGCTGGTTAAAGTGGCCAAAATAAACCAGACGCGTTTTAAAGTTTATGCTGGTGAGGAGTGGTCTGTTTCTGCCCCGCTTAAATGAATTTACAGATTTATGCAATTTATGCACTTGTCGTTGCCAAACGAAAGATACTGAATAATTGGATAAACACGTTCAAAATTGGGCCGACGCGACGTGCGGGAATATTAAATCATCAAATGGCATTTGGGAAATATTGTTGAGGATTTTCGCGTTTTCATCATCACAGACTCGAATTCACACTTCCAACATCCACGAGTGAAAACAATGCGAATTATCGAGAATTTGGAATTTGGTGATGCACAAGATGTGATTTAATACACTATTTCTCGGAAATACTAGTCAAGTGAAAAATATCCGACGTCCACATCACTTTAACACCAATATCACTTGTAAAAACCATGTAAAAAGTCATGAATACAAAAGAAAGAAAATTGACGAATGTCATAATCTGCCATAATTAATTTAGAAGTTTGGTATTGCCAAACTGAATTTTCATACAAATAAAATCCCTAAATTGATAAAAATGTGAAATCACACAATTATTCAACGATTCGAAGCAACTAAACGATTAACATAAAAGAATCAACGATAAAAATGATGACCGTAACAATTTCAAATCGGTTTCATGCTTAGATTCACTGAAATTAACGAATTGTGCGATAATTAAATCACCAAATATATTATGTAACTAGTTACAAAATGAGTGATTTTTCAGACACCTTGATTGTTCTGAAAAATGACACTTTTCAATGTGGACGTCGGAAAATATTATTACACCATTTTTTTTACAATCAGACTTTTACCATAATCTGGTAAAATATATTTATCTCGATATTTATATGTATTATATTGTTCAACGAATAAGTTGGTTGGCCATTGTGACACGAGTTAAACACTATGGCCCATATTCATACCTTATTTTAGAGGCGTTTTTATCTAAAAACGCTTTAGAATGTGACATACGTCTTGGGAAACGTCCACGAACTGTCACATCCTAAGGCGCTTTTAGCTGAATGCACCATTAAAATGGACCTATGGACATATGGACCTATACTTTTTACAATTGTTTTAAATATGAATAATAAAATGGGAAAATTTTGGAGACGAGTACATTTTTAAAGGGGAGGTGGGATCACATATGTGTGGAGAAAGTGAGATGCCAGCTTCTCATTGGTCGGAAAAGGTCGAAGAAAGAGACTTTTCTACACACAATATGATTGGAAAAATATGTAACAATAAAGGTGAATTTAAATGGATAATAAGTCGCCACCGAGGTCGCAACAACGGACGACGAGCTACAATTACGATAGATGTTTATAGTTATTTATGTAACAAGGGCGTAAGAAAGCGTTTAGGGCCCGGTCTCCTCTAAAACACATCTCGTAATTTTATCAAATTGGACGCTGTCTGGAAATTAAATTGTCAAAGTGACGCAAAGGTAGGTATTTGATTTTGATTAAAAATTGAAATAATACAAATAAATTGAATGTAACGATAACAACAACATAAATAAAGGTAGCCATATTGAAAAAATTTCCAAAAGCTACAGAATTATTACCAGTGAAATCCGAAATTTTATATGAAAAAGAATAAGTGGTCTTCAATAAATGGAGCAAGTTCAAGTAGATGATGTTACTATAAAGGAAGAAGTTCTCCGGATCTTTTTTTTTTGAAAAATCGATCAAGAACAAGTCATCATCATAATGTAAATAATTGTCCCAATTGTAATTTTGAGGTGTATAATCACGCAAAATAAATCATTAGCCATTAAAAAGATAGAATAAAGCTATTTTGTTCAAGAATACACGATGCGTACTTCTAGCGCCCTAGGGCGTAAAATACCACATTAGCGCCCGCGAATCAAGGCGGAAGATGGCGTTTTATGACCGATCGTTCATAAAAATATACAGTGCGCGTCTAAAGTGTCGTCCCCCCTCCCCTGAACATTTTTGAACGGGTAGAAATGTTTGAAATCGCTCGGACAGTTCGATTTTCATTTTCAATGAAGTATCTTTTCAAGCTATTTTTGTTTCTTCAATTTCGGTTTGACCGGAAATGCCCACAACTTTGTTTTTTTAAATGGACGCACCTGATTTTTTTCTGCATTTTCGGGTTCCACGATTTTTTTCAGGTAAGAAAATGTTATCACCGCTCAAAATTTTCAACATTATTTATCTCGCGTGTGAAAGAAAACCGTCACTTTGACGGCACATTTTAACTACTGAACTTCATCGCCAACTGTGAATTTTCAAAAAAATTCCAGTTTTTGGCCGCCGAAGTCATCGATAAAATCGCCTATAACTCGTGAACGGTTCATCTTAGCGAGTTCAACCAAGTGGTCATTTTTTCGAGAGAATTGATTCTCGAATCTAAATCAGCAATTGAAATACCAAATTTCCAGCGGGCGAAAAACTTCTAATGGGAAATGTCACACGGGCCCCCGCAAAAGGGGACTGGCACTTCGCCCCCGGAAAAATTAATTATGTCATAATGTGACACCTCAATAGCGCTGACTTCCTGGAAAAGCGCGTTGAAAAATATTCGATCGTTACTGAACAGTGACCAAAAAATCGTTTGAACTACTCAACTGAGGCTCTGTAACTTTGCGTACAGGCACTTTCGACCCAACACTTTTTGGGCAAAATGTCTTCATTTTGAGTGGAGAACCTGCACCTGAAGCAGGGCTACGTTTTTCCGAATCACCTTGTATAATTATGAATTAACTGCGTTCATTCGTATGTGTCCAAATACGGAGACATCATTAAAATTCTTCATAAAAGAAGGCTATGACAATCGTTCTGTCTCTATCCTTCTAGTAGTTTTCAGACGAGACAGAATGATGTTCATAGCCTACCCCGAGGCCTACCATTATAAAGAATTTTTATGATGCCTCTGTACAACTACATATGATCCGCAAGTGGATTTTTTAGGGAAGTCCGACGATGCCATTGATCAATATGGAAAATTTTCAGATAGCTGTATGTTACGAAAAAACGGGTGTTGGATCAGCCAGATGTTCACGTGGATAAGCACATTATTAATTGAATTTTTAGAATAGGCAGATATGCGCTTGGGTTAATTAGATGGTAAAATTCAACAAATTTTCCTCGAAATTTATTTTATAGAAGTGTATCGGTTATTATCCTGATGCATTTAAAGAGGAATCAGAACACGCATTAATAATTCAGTTTACGTACAGTATTTCTACACCTTCTCGAAGATGGACAAAAGTTGTTCGATCTCTGCAGGGTGTGGGACTGCGCGAAGACGAGGGTAAAAATTGCGAGCTCTCAATTTATCCGGCGTTTTGTGGAGAAACAATAGGATTGTATTTGTGGTGTTGTGTTGTGAGTGTGTAACCAGTTTGAGTTTTTCTGTATCCCTGTTCAATGTCGACCTCACATTCTTGCCAGACTGCGCGTCGCCACATAGTCCGCACTCACTTCGCATTCTGTGCCCGTATGTCTATACTCTTCGGTTCTTTCGAGACTGGGGACTTTGTAGACTGTCCAAACAGTGCTTGGAATTTTCTAAGAATTGACGTCGTGTACCAAACAGATGGAAATTAAACGGATTTCTTGTATTCACTTTGCCAGACTGAAGTGGTTCTAGAAAATCAAGGATGGAAGACATTGATTTCGAAATTTATTGTTGCTGCCCCAAAAATTCAAGAAGTCTCCTTATAATACACAACTTTCCGAAACCTAAGTATAGAAGACATAGCTATTGGCAACCCTTTCGCTGAAAGCTAGGAATCTTTCGTTCAGATTCAAGTCAGTCCAAACTTATGACAATAAACGAAATTTTCAAGTCATGAACTTCCTGAAAGCAAGCCGTGCATACTTAACTTGGAGGCTTGAGAAACCACTGCGGCTTTTAAATAAACACATATTTCCTTTAATGTATTTACTGACAATAAAATCGGGCAAACGGCTCCTTCCTTCTCATAGAGGTTCTTGCAGAAACTTTCGAGATCCCAATGTACGCATTCACATAGCGAAGAGTTAATTTCTGACTACGAGCAAGCTTTATTTTTGACGGTCTTATTCGCCACTTTTATTAGCGTATAAAATAGATTGTCACTCTTGGTTTATTACCAGCTTTATACCATTTAGATATTTTTTTACAGGTTGGTAAATCTTGTGCATTCAAAATCCGCGACATTAAGCTTTAAAAGATTGGGAGGAGCTATCGATTGTATCTTGATAAGATTAGCAACCGCACTCCGCAGTTTGTTCAGAGATGTATCGTCTGGGGATGCAGAAAATCCTGGTGCTATGCCAAGTCCGAATACCAACTAACTTCGGAAAAGAAAAGCAAACTAAGCGAGTAGAAGAAAATACAGTGACACAATTAATTATATGTATACATTCCAAAAAGTAGGTATAATCCTCGGTATAATCATTATACTACATTACCAATAATAACGAGCAAACTCTAAATCTAAGTAGCTAACTTTATGTAGAAGCGACACCTGTTAGTAGACAATCTGTAAATAAAAATGGCGGTTTACGGTGTACCGACAACAGTCTTGGATTTTGACTCGAGTTTCGGCTAAATACACCATAGGTATGGTACGCATACAACGAACGAGGATTGCCAGGTAACGAGGTAAGTCGTTCGTTAGCCGTAGAGACTGTATTCATACTCATTTCTCATGTTTGATGTTGGTATTAGCGCTAGTCTGATCTCGCCCCTAAGCCACTGGATGCATTTAACCTCGTACACCGATCGCATATTCGCCTTGTTTACATTGCCAGACTGCTATTAGCTTCCATTGATTACAAAATGCGTAGACAGATGTGCTCCCGACAACTAAAAACTCTTGGATGTGGACAATGAGTGTTGACAAACCTAATTCCTTCATCTAATAACGTGAGAATGTAGGTATCTATGAGAATATATATAAAACTGTTCAACAGAAAGAATCTGCGAGGAATGAGAGAAGAGAAACAACTTTCGTCGAGTAATAACTTCTGTGCGCGTTTAATTACCGGTAATGACAGGGACTTTATAAGAAATTGTTTTTGTTATTATCGCGGCATGATGTCCGATTGCCTTTCTAGCTAATTTATTTGTGCAACTTTGTTTCCAGTAGGAACACCAGTGGCTTTGCCCTGCCACCTTGAGAAGAAACACGTCACAATCTTTATCAATATAAGTTTTCGAGTGTGTTTAATGATTCTAATAATCCTACAATGGACAACATGCAGAGAGGAGTCAAGTCTTATAACCTTTTGAGTAATGAGACAAACTTACATAATTGAGTAAATGAAAAAGAGACTTGAAAGAATTCCCGGGGCGGTTTTAGATTCAAGTTGCTACTTTTAACAATTCAATTAGTTTTTCCGAGACTTTCTCCAACAATATGCATCAAAGGGCCGGCATTATTAATATTTTTGATTCTATGATTTCCACGAATCAATATTAATATTCTGCAACTAAGGAACTAATGACAATTTCAATTGTGATCAGGTTTACTTTACGCAGTTACAACAAGTTACACCTGTTCTCTATGGTAACGATTAAGTGTTACAACAATTTAAGCTATCACTCATGAAATCTGATCCTGCAAAAATTTCTCAGGATTTTATTATGAATTTTCCTTTGTGCAACCATACACATTGTCTAGGTGTATGCAGCCATTTTAATTTTTGTGAGATGAGTTATTTCCACATTTTACCATCTAATGATCATGATGGAGCTAATCTAGTTATAAAGTGTTGTAAATTTGAAGTTGAAGAAGGCGCGCAGTTATGAGAAATTCTAAATTGCAATTACGTTCGCAATTACAGTTTGTTACGGTGAATAAGATGCCAGGTGAATGAATAGCATTCGGCAGTAAAGTTTTTAAACTTGTAAGTTGTAAAACTTTTCTCTGGTGTAAAACGGCCGAGGTGATAAAGTTTAGCCTTTGTGGTCACTAAATTACATAGCAGACCATTCCGGTGTTCCTGCTCGCCATTTCAACGACTCCACTCTACAATCAGCCTCGGATTTAAATCCTCATCATTTGATTGTTATTTAATTGTTGCTTGATCTGATCTTAATAATATTAGAATCTAGAAAAGTACGGGATTGGTAAATCGGACTTTGGCCCAGCCAAATTGTCATTCGATGGAAATGCATTCTATAATCGTCACTTTTATTATCCTCTTAGATTCGTACTTCTGTTGTTAACCATTAGATAATTCAAGCTGTATTTGCTTCAAAGTAAAGCAGCTTTATAAACTTCTAAATTTATCGTCTACGTTGGTACTTTAAGAATTTTCATTTCAAGGTGTTGCTGCATAATTCATGAGGAATTATTAGAAATGTTTACAAATTTCCAAGTAATGACAATACGAAAAGTTTTTGTGCAGTTACTTCGAGTGTTTGTGATGTTTGTATGCAAAGGTTCAATACGTAACATGATCCCCGATAGTGTTAAATGCAAATCGTGTATATGTATAAAAATTCAACCTGCAGCGCAGGCGCAGTCTTGATAAATTTCCTTGATTTTTTACAACATTAAAAAGATTGTTCACCCATAACCATCCACAACCAACGTGAAGACAGACTTATACATATGTATTGAGACAATACTTTTTCTTCCAAGTCGAATTATGTTCATATTATAGATAAATAAAAGCCCAAACTAATCCACAAAGGTATTCAATAATTAGTTTTGAAACAACTAGTCATCATTTGTTTCTTGTGGTGTTATTTTCAAAAGGTCGTGACGAAATGAGAATGAAACTTTAAAAAAGGGGTTCTTTGATGGTGACCTCTTTTGACCTCAAAATAGAGTTCGTCAACTAGATTTTAAAAGTTGAAACCACAGACCACTGGGTGGATCCACAGTTTTAATCTCTTTTTATTGCTTCCATACCTCTAGGATTATGACAAGTTTTAGTATAAAATGGGCGCAGTCACTAACTACATTTCTAGAAAGTAAACTGTATGCAAGTTTAAAATAAATATTTGTAGCTTTTAACTCACGTCAACAACCGACAATTGAATGAACAATCCAAAGGAAGAATAGGAAAAAGTAAAGGAAAACGGATATCTAGATACAATGACGTAGAAAAGATGTGTAAATTGTAATATGTTTCTTCTCGAGTTTCTTACATTGGGAATGAGTCCCGAAAAATACCAGCAGCAAGGTGATAACACGTGATTACAGAATCTTTTAACACTTGAGGACATTTTGACATACTCATGTGGGAACAAACACGCTGTTAAAGATGCGTTTTCGTGGGCCGAAGAGGAACATTCATCCAAGAATCGAATGAGATCCCACTTTTGCTCCGTCAACTTTACCAGTGGGATGCTGCATAACCACTCGACACCTCATTCTCACATGGAAAGAAATCCCATATCTTACCCTTTTCCTATTTTCAATATTTTTGTTAGATGGAAAGGATACGTGTCAAACCGTCATCAAATCCGTACTCAAGGCTACTAAAGATGTACGTAATTACTCGGCAATTACCATTGAATCGTGTAATTAAAAGTAATAAAAGAAAATCAATCAAACCATCAAGCATGATTTGATTAGGGCTGGTCTTTCAGTTCCTAGTTAACCGTTCGAACAAGATAATCCATGTATAAAACAATTATTCTAGCAATTATATTTAGATATTTAAACAATCGAATAATGTTTGGTTTACTTCAATCGGTTGTTCAAACCCGGTCTTAGTCTTCTAAGCAACACACGCCTCATTTATGCGGCATTGAAGCGAAATCGCCCACGTAAGAAATTTGAATTTGCTTGTCCAAATTTGGTTAAAAGGTGGCACTTTATGTTATTAGGGCTACTATACGTTTATATCTCTTATTGGACAATGGGAAAGGTGGACAGCCGGTCTTTCGCCTTCGAGTCGCATGAATATCAGATTGATTGAATAAACAGCAAACGGGTCGTACCTCCCATGGCGTTTTATTATCAAACTGGTGATAACTGTTTTCGAAAATAATATAAGTCGGGAAACATTTACAATTAGAAATCACTTAAGACTCAATCAAATTAAAATGGCAAAAATGAACGGTAATTCGATTTGCCAACAAAAATAGCCACAGACTAATTAAATGTATTACTTACCCAAGTATAGCATAGAGAAGGCTACTTACTTATGGTAAAAGGTTTTATTAGTATCAATCAAAGTTCCATTATCTCATACGTGTACAGAGTACGACGTTTTGCCTTTGCCTTCGTCTTATTACATACAGTAAATAAATTCCAGCCTCAATGAAGTTTTCTCAAGTGAGAAAAATGCCCTAGAAAATGCTTATTAAATAGCGCCTTTTCGTTTTTTTTTTGTTTGAAAGAAGCTAAAGAATAATTTTACTTAAACCAAACGAATCGATTAAAATGTTTGAATTTTTGCCAACAGACACTCCAACTTGTCTTATTTTGAAGAGAGCTGGCTGGTTTCTCTGGTTTGATGAAGATAGCAAAAGGTAAAATGTTTCCAACCACGAACAAGTGCGTAGAGAATAGTTTATTGCAGTAGCCGAGTTATTTTGGTGGGCGTTTGTCTAATATTTCATCGTGGTAACGGTGCACATCTATAAGTTGTGGGTTAAGATTTATGCACGAATTTCTTGACCCTTTTTCGCTCTCGATAAAACGTCTAATGGTGATGCTTGACCATATGCGCAATCCAACGCCCGAATGAAATCAGAGAGGACAAAGTATCCAGTTTTATATGAAGTTCGAAATCCATGTTAACGTTTCGTAATTAATTCATATCGATTCTATCTCTCTGCTATGCGCCACTTCGATCTTTCATTATCAAACCGTTGACTAATTTTTAGTAATTTTCGCTATACCAGAGGTAGTAATTAAATAAAAGGCTCGAAGCGAATCGATGCGATGGAGGAAGTAATTAAAAATTTTAATATTTCCCGAGAACTTCATTATCTACGAAAATTTTTATAATCGCTTTGGTTCATCATCTGTTAATTCGTCTATACTTACATGTCTCGACTTACTACTTTCTTGTGTGTTATTAGTTGAAGTACAGGTTCATCTACTTCGACTCATCAGAATATAATTAATTTTCGATTAAAATAAAATTTACTTTGCATCAAATGCATTTAATTAAAGCATGGCATCTTGGCATAATCCAATTATGACTGTAGATTTATTAGTATAACAAATACACAAAACACAAGGCTAAGATCCTACACTAACATGTCGTATTATTTTCCTATATCCATCCAACAACATAAACATGTTTTAGGATTAAATACCGAAAACAGAAGCCTAGATATTTATTTGCTAATAATTGTGATGCAAAACATGATGGAATATCTTCAAATGATTACTCTACTATTGACAGTGATGTAGGTTGTACTTGAGGCCCAGTATTTTCAACCCTGGTTAAACCTACGGTTACCTAACTGAAACTTTGAATGTGACCCTCCGTTAATTATTTCAATAAGAAATGTCACAGTCTCAGGTTCTAGTTAGCCAACAGGGGAATAAACAAAGGTGTAAATACCGGGCCTACGTGTATGATCTTGGCGTTTAATTTTTTTATATCTCGGCCGTAGAATTGTGTCAATCTTCTCCATCTACATAGATATAATTTTCGAGATAACGGACTCGGTCGAGGTGATATCCGATATAAAAATTATTTAGCCAGGAAAATGAAGGGATGAGAAATGTTACACCAAAGCATGTTTTTTCAAGAAATGAATGTTACAAGTAGAAGTACCTAATTCGATATACTTTTGTTCAATATTTTCATTATTTTTATTGATTTAAAAAATTATTTGCATCATTTTTAACGTATTCTGACAGTTAGCATAAGATTTTTATCTTTTGCTCCATGCGTGGCCAATATAGTCTATTCAAGATAAACTGAACATCACGTGACCTAAGTTGCTAAGCAAAATTTAAATGAAAAACATTGATAACCATTGACTAATGACAGGTATTTGTCAGGTACTTTGGGGTCACGTGATGTTCAGTTTATCTTGAATAGACTATACACAAAGCTCAAACTTCCGACTATCCCTTCTTGTCATTTTGTTCAAAAATGATTACTTATATCCGAGCTTATACAGAGCGATCGAAAAAATTTCACATAAGGGGAGGCTGTGATTATCATTCTCTCTCTACCCGTTTAGTAGCTTTCAGATGAGACAGAACGATTATCATAGCCTCCCTTTATGTGAAATTTTTTCGATCGCACCTCATCATTATAAATGAACATACTAATTATAGAAAAGTCATTGTCTGGTTGTGTTTTTTTTTCAACCTGGAATGAATGTTCATATTCTCATGTTCAAATAGATGTGACCTCGGATGTGACAATCGCGCACTACCCCTCAATAATGATCTTAATTGTTCAATACCAACATATACCAAACGATACCTACAATGTATAGTTTATAGTACCAAATCCATATCAAAATAATTATTAGGGAATCTTCGTGAAAATTAATATTTTTTGTAGATACTCCAGGATTAAAAACAATTCATGGCTAATCAATAAACAAATAAATGAAATACTAAACATTCTTCCGGAATGATACAGATCTGTGTGACGGACAACTTAAATATTTCTGTATTGCCGCAGTTGTGAATGGTGTGTGAATTCGTAAAAAGATACACTTATTCATTTTAAGCCGTTGTAAGGCAAAAATGCAATTAACTGTATCGCCTAAACACAAACTTTTAATGCTTAGGTAATAAGGGCCCTACCTCAACAAGTTAACTGAGAAATCGAGGTTGAAATTGGATGAAATTTGCCGTTATTCGTATATCCTATGATGATGTTAATCCTAGTAAAATTATTTCGGTAGAGAAATGTTTATCGCACCTACAGTTTGAAATAAATATAAATGGTGATATCAGCCATATGTCGGTGATTTTTCAAGAAAAAAATTCGGTTTTTCCAATTCTCTCTTTTTCTAATTTTTATTAATAGCGTTGTTGATTGCGTACTTGTAAGATTGGTATATATTTTTCTTGCATCTTGCATGCAGCGAGATATTCGAGGCTCGAGAGAAAGCGATTCCCGATTCAGTTCGAGAAAAAGATGATTCGTAATCTTATCTTATCCCGGAACCTTAATGACATCAATTATTCATTCGCCTCTCCACTACACGTATGAGACGTCGTCGAAACGTTGCCTTCATTCGTCCCAAAACACTCACCTGAATGTGGAAATATTCAAATCGGATCGATACACGATTCGGGAAGCGCACGGTTAGAGATCTTATTGAGAATTGTGGGGGGTCGATGAGACGAGACGGCCAAAATTTCTCTTACCTTTGCATTCGTTGGCATCCCTGGCGGTGGCGCGGCCCCAGGGCCGATCGAAATGGAACGGCTTGCATCTCTCGCAGTCCCGACCGGCCGTATTGTGTTTACATTCGCACGCCAGTTGCCCGTCGCGGCCCGTAATGCACCGGCTCGCATGCCCGTTACATTTGCACCTTCCGCCGACGGCGAAGTCCGCAACGGCGTACTGGTGGGTCACCTGGTGGTAGCTGGGGATGATCACGTTACTGCCGATCTCCCCGGGCGGCGACTTCGGCTCCTGGTTATCCAAAACTTGCATCTCGTTCACCAATTGCACCGTCGGCTCTTTCGTTTGGTTCGTATCGTCGTCGTCGTTCTCCGAATGTTTCCCGTAGAGACGCTCGTCCACCAGGATGTCGAGATTGTCGCCGGAGACGTCATCTTCTATCGGCATGTGGAGCCGGTTGAAAACCACCCTGATGTCCGTGGCGGTCACCCAGTCTTGCAGAACCGGCGAGTTGTCGAAATCGAGGGCGCTCGGCCGACCTTCCAACGTGCTGAACGCGATCCGGGACGTTTGGCCGAACCCTTGGCTGTCTCCACCCGTGTAACGGTGAGCGTCCGTGCATCTCGCTTCTTGCTCGTTGGCTTTGGTGATGGTCGCGCGGTTGGGACGACCGTAGACGCGCCGGCACTGACTAGAATAAAACTGAAACGCCTGCCAGGTCTTCCCGTAATCCGTGCTCTTGAAAATCGCGATCGAATCCGGCTTGGGGGTGTGCAGGCAGAACTGCAGACTGACGTAAGTCAGCTCGTACTTCTTGCCGAGGCTCAGGGTGAGGGTGACGTTGTCGGGGGGCGCGTTTATCGAGGTGACCGGCGGCAGCGGATCGGACCGCCAGCAGGTCACGTTGTTGGGGTTGTTGAGGTCGGTGAGGTGCGAGGCCGGGAATCGGTTCCGGGGCTGGTGGTCGTCGCATACGTGGCATTGGGGGTTCGCGCCCGGCTCCGGGGCCTCGCAGTAGTGCACGGGCGAGTTCAGACCGCACGTCGAGGACGCCTTGACGGGCACTCCGAAGGCGGCGTTCACGAAGTCCGGGATGCACTTCCGGGGGCGGTCGTCGTCGTAGCAAGGGTCCACCGGCAGCTGGCCCTCGAACATCTTCAGGAAGTTCTCGGACACGCACAGCACCGCCGCGGGCACGAACGCGAACAGGAGCAGCGTCTTCGCGGACATTTTCGACGCTTCCTCGGCCGACTGGTTCGAGAGGGGTTCACTGGCGAAGCCCCATGCTCGAGACTCGGACTGTGTGCGGACGCGGGACGAGTGTACGGAGCGCTGCCGCAGGACGGGAAGCTGAACGGACTCCTCGACGGTCGTCGGATGACTGGCCGTCCGCCGCTGCCGTCTGAAGCCGGAGCGGCGGAGTTGAGTAGCACCGCCCTCCGAAAAGGGCGCACATACCACCGCACCGGCGAGATGTGCATACCCCGTCTCTCGTCGTGCAGCCGTAAAGTGCCTTGAGAGGATCCGGTAATTGATGATTGAGTTAATTACGGCGAATTTCTGCATTACCCTCATCATCTTCCAGGGAGACCATCGAAATCGATGATGCGTTTTTGATTGGAAAAAGAGAACGGATCGATCGTTCATCCCGTGGAATCCGCGTTCGAGGTAGATACCTGAACGGCGGGTCACAAGTACTGATAGCCGTCTTCTCAACTAGGAGGAATCTGTCAGTAATTTATGACCGTTTGTGAATGTAAGAACCAGAGTCTTCATCAACGGCAGGATCGGCATTACTTAGGTACTTTACCTGTGTAGTGATGCTCAATTTAATGTACAGCGTGTCCCAATCTTCGACCAAGATACTTGAAGGGTCATTCATCCTGGTATAAAATAAGTAACAAATAACCTAATATACCTATGTTCAATTTCGAACGGTAACAGAGTTACAAACCATGTAAGATGTGCATTTTTAATCGTTTTTCAGCATTTGTTTGAAAACCGTTATCGCGAATATTATGTTATACGAGTCTTAGTTTTCTTTTGAAAGGATGTTCACATGTCTCCAATATGAATTAAATCTGTCCACTAGAAAGTGGTAAATACTTACCATCGAGATGTTACATTGAGAAAATTTGTTGTTTCAGACGATTATTTTGTAAATGTGATGGCTATAGGTCCTTCATGCACCTAAGTAAAATCCATTTAGGAAAATTTGAGATTCTCGAATTTTTTTCCTCAGGTAGATGGTTTTGGAGTTATTGGAACAATAAAGAAGAGGTACAACTCAATATTTTGGTCCCTGCGACCCCTGATCGTAGAAACATTTTAATATTGCTTATAGGTATTTCTGCCGACTATCAATTGTTGCATTGTAATCACCCGTTAATCGCCTTAGACACCTAGCAACATTTTCCTTTCTCTTCGATTGGGGCCAAATTACTGTGATTCAACGCTACTTTTTTTTCAAATAACTCTAAAACCATCTATAGGTAGATTTTTATTTGGTTACGGAAAACCTCGCGGCTGGTCGAGTCGGCTTTGTGACAGACAGTGGCGCAGTTTGGTGAAAAAATAAAGGATGTAAATTCATTATTAGCGCTTCATCGGTAAGGAGTTTTCAATAGGTGAAAGTTAAAATTCAATTATTTTCGATCATAGAAAAATCCCCCGAATACTTCTTAAAGATATATCTATACGCATAATTGTGCCGCGTCCTTTTTGAATAAAAAACGGCATCATCGCTACGCCACTGGTGGCCGTTTGCCACAATCATCACCATGGAAAATATGAAAAACTTGGTCTGCCTAAAAACTGCCATGGGTGTTTTCAGTCATTTTCAGTTTTCACATCGGGAGAAACAGAGGCGGAGCTTTACTTCTGCGCATTCCGAGCTTTCCGCTACCAAATGAAAATCTACCTATACTTGAGGAAAAAAATTCAAGAATCTCGAACTTTTTTAAATGGATGTAGGTTCATGAAAGACCAGTCACATTTGCAAAATAATCGTCTAAAACATCAAAATTTGTCAGTTTAAGATCTTGATGGTGAGTATTTACAACTTTCTGGTGGACAGATTTCATTCATATTGGAGACAGGTGAACATCATATCAAAAGAATACTAAGACCTGTATAACATAATATTCGCGATAATTATTTTTGAACAAATGCTGAAAAAAGATTAAAAATGCACAGCTTATATGACCTGTAACACTGTTACCGTTCGAAATCGGACATAGGAATATTAGGATATTTCTTACTCATTTTATACCAGGAATGCACCCTTCAAGTATCTTGGTCGAATATTGGGACACGCTGTATACGACGAAAAATTAACGGACATGCCTCAAAGACTCTGTTTTATTCAAGAGTGTCAAAATATGATTATCGATTTGATAATTAGAAGTAATTATAATCTCGGCCAATAAGATATTTCTGATAACACGTTATTTCTAAGGTACTTATTACCAATTCATTTGTCAATTGTTAATAATGTTTTTTAATAACATTTTGATTAGCAATAAGTATAGGCTACGAGTTATGAAGAAATATCTTGGGATGACTTATAAAAACCGTGCAGATGACAAATTGGCCATTTTCAGAAGGTTGCCATTTAAAACCACGTCTTCATTTTCGGAAAATTTTCGATGAAAAAAATTGAGGGTATCAACAAATGATGTGCGATTACTGGAACATTTTCCGTTTTTCAAAATTCTTTTACAAAAGCCTATAAGAAAATCACGAAAATGGCTGAAATTCATAATTTTCACTTAGTTATATCTAGGAAAGTAAGAACTTTATCGAATTTTGGAAGATGTGCGAGGGATCATACATCCTTTCTGAAAAGATCCTGAAAAAATCACGCGAAAATTTTGAAGCTGTGGTTTTCAAATGGGAACGGCGCGTTTTGGAGTTTTATACGGCTTTCATATGGCCGATTCGGCGATCCGCAAAATAAGTGAAACCTCGCCTAAAAGTGGCGCTAGTTGCGCATTTAGGTACACGATCCCCATATTTGCTAAAATCATCATGCAGAGCCAGTTGCTAAGATTTTCTTATTGCGCTCATTTGTTTCATCAACCTATCTCTCTCTGGTGTTGACGAATAGTAATTTTATTTTTTCTATTCCTACTTATGCTCTAGAACTAATATTTACTTTGCTGGACACGGACACCGTACTTTAATAAAGTCATGTCGACATTTAACAACATTTTCAGTGTTACCTTCGCGTCGAGAAATACACCCAAACGCTTATCCAAGCGTCACCTAGGATATACCCTGCGATCGGAACGACATTTATGAACGTAGCCGGTGCAGTTGGCGATGCGCGCTAAGCGAGCTTGAGCCACGCTGCTTTGATCGCTGATATCGATCGTATAATAAGTTGCATACTATTCGTATGCAGCTGCAAGCGTTTGCCGAATACAGAAATACCACAATATCCAAGACAGAATATTTCTCTTTTGTTTAATGTTTATTATAAGAGTTTGGTTTTATACTTCTTCATCGTTTTAACACAATATGTATAATGAAACTACCTACCTAGGAAAATTGGGAAGCAACCATCATTCAGATGTGAAAAATATTTCATGTACGGACACTGTTTAAAGAAGGAATAACAATGACTTCATCAAAAGAAACCCGTATTTTTTAACTCAACAGTTTATTAATACAGGGTGTCTCATAATCACCGCATGACCCGGTAATGGCGGAATCCTGACGACATTCTAAGACAAAAATGTTAATAAAATTTTGTCGAGGCCACGACTGTTCTCAATCTGGAGGCGGTTAAAGTTTAGCAAAAAAAGGTACACCCGGATAACCCGTTGCAGGCTAGCATTATTTTATTTTCATAAGTAGGCTCGACAATAATGTCAACTTTGAAGATAATATTTGTCAGTTTGCTGTTTGTCGAAATTTATTGTCATTGTTACCGTGGTTCAGCTTAATAATTCGTGCCTACTTATGAAATTAAAATAAGGCTAGCCTACAACGGGGTACCTCTTTTGCCTGAACTTTAACCATCTCTAGATTGAGAACCGTTGGGACCTCGACAAAATTTTATCAACATTTTTGTCTTAGAATGACGGTAGGAATTCGCCAATACCTGGTCATGCGGTGGTTTGAGACACCCTGTATACAGGGTGTCCCAATATTCGATACCGATTTTTCAAGGGCGCATTCCTGGGTGAAAATGAGCAAGTGATGGTGCAGGTGGATGACTCAACGTAGGGTTAATTCTTCGACTCCACTGGTTGATATAGATGGGAAGAAAACTCCATTTTTTAGAGAAAAAGACGGGACGTAGTCGTTATTATTTTTTATTCAAACTTATTTCCCCAATAACACAGTTAATCATCAAAGTAATTATAGAAAGGAACATTGTTGAAGCTCAAACATGCCGGCCCCCATTGAAAAGTATTTTCAATAAAAATATTTCAAAAGTAACAAAAAATACCGTCCGACAAGAAATATGAGCGAAAATAATCAAAAATGCGCAACGTTAAGTAAACGTTATTGTTCATCAGTCTGTTATCAAAGGTTATTGTTTTAACCGTAACCACTCTCACTATCTTGTCTGGTCCGGGGTGTGTTTCCACAATTCTTCCCATGCGCCATAGCAGAGGTGGTGTCGGTTCCTTCAGGAGAACTATGTTTCCTACTTCCAAAAAGTTATCAGCAGAACTTCTCCATTTGGATCTCGTTTGCAACAAGTTCAAGTAGTCGTGAGATCAAACCTTCCAGAATCGCTGCTGTAGCTGCTGGACAATTTCAAATCTCTTTAGCCTATTCTGCTTAATTTCAGATATACAGAGACATCAAAAAAATCCTTCATGAGGCGAGGCTGTGGAAACAAATGCACCGGAGTTCGGTACGTCGAGCATTAATTCAGCCAAGTCAACGTCATTATATGACGTTATTTTTTTATCATAGTAATTGTCAGACGTTTAATCAGTTTATTTCATCGTTTTTGTGTGGATAGAAATCGAAGATTGTGAAAATACTGCACCTCCACTGATGGCGCTGACGTTACGATTAAAATTCTGTTTTCAAAATGAGCCAATTTGAGGGAACAATGTGTAAGTAGAGAATTTGTCTAGATTACCCTAGATTACCCCAAAATTTTGCTTTTTCCATCTTGGTTTTTCTCTCTTCCAGGTTCGGAGCTGTCCAAAGAGCACTGAAAATTTATTCAGTTACGTTACAAACATGTTGGTCCTCAATAATAATTCAACGCCCCAACAAGTCCTTAAAGTATTGATGCTCTCCATAAAATAATAAACTAATGATCAGAAGAAATGTTTATTTAAAGGGTCTATGTGCTGAATAAATTTGTTATTGAAGATTCTGAATTCTGGTTATGTGAATAAACGAAGTCATACCACAGTACATAATTTCAAAGTGAAATGATATTATTCAAGAGGTATTATTACTTAGGTCTCATTTTCGGTTGACAAATCTGTGACAACGTTTCAATTTCGATTTTCGAATTCCCTCCCTGTGCCTTCACTTTTCAACTTAAAAATTGTGCTTATAATTTGCTTGCTGTGTGTGTGCGTGTACGCGTACACGTTCTTGGAGTTATCCAATTTCGTTTCTTTTCAATTTTCCATTTACTTACATTCTATCGTTATCGAATTAAATCACCTCGGCTTCTTCATTCTCGACCTCTGGACCTTCCGGACCCTTCTGGATCGACGTGTTTGAGCTCTCTCGTAGACCAACATGCCGTTCACTCTGCAACAAAAGGCGTTCATGGTGGAAAGTTATTTCCGCCATACTCAAATGATTGACGGAGATTGGGTTTACAATACCCCCAATACCCCTTTCGCGGAGTTTCGGGAACGGTTTCCCAATGTCCTACCCAATAAAAGCACATTTTTCAACACTCTTAGAACTATGGTTCGATCATTTCGAGAACAGGGTTCTGTAGACAGAAAGATCGGCAGCGGTAGACCCCGAATACGCACGGAGGAAATGGTTCAGAATGTTAGAAATATAATAACAGAACGTCCTAGCACTTCACTAAAACGGATTTCTCAAGAGCTTGACGTGTCGTACGGGACTGCTTAAAATATCCTGCGGAAGGACTTGAATCTGCATCCCTATAGACTACAGATCTATCAAGAACTTCGCCCCGCCGATCCAATTCTCCGATTGGAATATTGCCACTTTTTTAACCGTACACTAAACAACGACGATCTTCTTAATTTGACCTTTTTTCGGACGAGGCGTGGTTTGAACTATCCGGCTACGTCAACTCACAAAATATGCGGATGTGGAGTGCAGAGAAACCGGCCCATTTTTATGCCGAAGCTCCACTGCATTCACAGAAAATCGGAATTTGGGTGGCGATGTCTCGCAGGAGAAAAATCGAACCTTTTTTTTTAAACTGCTTGTTCCGTTCTTCAATGAACTCGATGACGATGAACGCCAAAGAGGCTATTTTATGCAGGATGGCGCTTCTGCTCATACTGCACGGGCGACCATGGACCTCTTACGCCAACATTATGGTGATGATCGTATTATCACTGTTCGGCACCATTGGCCGCCAAGATCTCCCGATTTGACGCCACTGGACTATTTTCTTTTTGCTCATTTGAAAAATACCATTTTTAAGACCCCTATCCCTGATTTGGAAGGTTTGCGACAGAGAATACGGGAAGAGATTGCAAACATCTCCCCTGAAACTCTCTCAAATGTTTTTGAAAATATGAAGAAGAGAGTCAACCTTTGTTCACAACAAAATGGGAATCATTTCCAGTGTCAGGTTAAAAGACTTTTTATAACCATAGAAATATATTAAAGTAGAAGGTACAAATAGTAATTCATAGAAGTAACAATAATATTAGAATGGATATCTAACATTTGCCCCTCGCTGAGTGCATTTTGTAATTTAAGAAACAAAGACCGAATGTAAGCGAAAATTAAAAGATTGAATTCTAATAATTATCAATGCGAACTTAAGATAATTCATCCTAATTACTTAAGATATTGAAAACATATAACTCAATGTATTTTAACGAACATGAGAAACAATTTAAATGACATATTTTGAATATATGAAATTGAACGATAATGCTGAACCTGAAACAGATAATTAATTCATAACAAAGTTAGAGAATTTGGAAGGAAGGCGACTTTGTCTTCCCCTGCGCGTAGTCTTCTCTTGGCTCTGCTCAATGTGGACTTCTTCACCCGTTTCTTCATCTGTCTCTTCCTCGGGTTCGGCTGGAGCGATTGTTTCATCAATCTCTTCCGGCTTTCTGTGATACTTTTTGAGTGCTTGGCAGTGAACAATCTTCTTTACTTTTTCATCTGGAGTTGCGATTTCATAACATACTGCCCCTACTGGCCGCAAAATTTTCCAAGGACCTTTAAACATAGGCGTGAGTTTATGGTCCGATAATTGAGGCCAGTTATACAGAACTTCTTCTCCTTCTGCATAGGTTTTGTCTAGACGATGTTTGTCATATCTGATTTTGCTGTTTTCATGGGCTCTGACTAGGTTTTCGACTGCGATTTCTCTGGATTCTAGCAATTCATCGATTTGGGTTGTTCTTGGTAATTCTCTTATTATGGAACCGAGTTTCAATTCTCCGGGCAAACGTGGATGATATCCGTGCAATAAGAAGAATGGCGAATATTTCGATGATTTGTGTTGCGACGTGTTGATTGCAAGAAGAATTGACGGTAGGTTTTTGTCCCATGAGTTCGGTTGTTTGTGCGAAAGCTTCGTCAATGTTTGGATAACTATTGAGTTTGCACGTTCTATAAGTCCATTTGAGCTTGGATTGTAGGGTGGAGTGTATGAAATTTGTATTCCATATTTCGCCATGTGTTGTCGGAATTTTCGAGCAATGAAGGCTGGTCCATTGTCGCAAATGTAAGTTCTCGGCGGGCCGTATTGCTGAATGATGTCTTTTTCGATAACATCGAGAGTTGTCTCTGCTGTGAGTGCGTGAACAGGTCTTGCCAAAATAAATCTTGTTGCGTGATCTATATGGACTAGAAGATAACGATTTCCTGATGGTGTTTCCGGTAAGGCGACGACATGATCTGCTGAGACTATTTCCCAGGGAGTAGAAGAAAGTGGTCGTTCCTGCATTTTTCCACTTGCTAATGTTGTTCTTCGATTTGTGCGCTGGCAAATATCACATGATCTGATGTACGCTCGAATTTCAGTTCTCATGCGAGGCCACCAGTATTTGATTTTCGCTCGTTCAGTGGTTTTCATTGCATCAAAATGTCCTCCTTCGTCGTGACATAATTTGCAAATTTCGCTTCGTTTTGAAATTGGTATTACGATTTGTGATAATTCTGTTGAAGGATCTTGACGTATTAAAATGTTGTTTTCGATACAAAAGTTTTCTACTTCGGCGCCTTTTTGCAAAGATTTGATTATGTGTCTGCAATATGGGTCGTTTTTCTGTTCTTCGCTCATTTTTCCTTGTGATGACTCGACGATTATCATGCAAGTTGGTGTCGGATAACGAGACAAGTGATCTGCTTTCGCGTTGTTTTTTCCTGGACGATGGATGGCATCAAATTCGAAACATGCGAAGTCTGCTACGTATCTTGCGAATTTTCTGTTCAGTTTCGATTTGGTAACTACGTACGCTGTAGTAAAGTTATCGGTAATGAGTGTGAATTGTTGTCCAAGCAAATATAATCTGAACTTCACTGTCAATGCCCAATGAACAGCGGCGCATTCCAATTCATTGGAATGATAGTTCTTTTCGGAATCCTTGAGTGATCTACTTGCGTATTCAATCACTCTTCGCTCGCCGTTCTGTTTTTGAGTTAAACATGCCCCTAGGCCTTCGTAGCTGGCATCGGTTTCAACAAAAGTAGGCATGCCTGGCACAAAATATGCCAAAATTGGTGCTGACGTTATCTTGTTCTTCAATTTTTCGAATGATTTTTGTTCTTGAGCGTTCAAGGTGACTTTTGCGTTCTTGAGTCGATCTTTTGCTGTAGGGTTTTCCTCTTTCTTGATGTTAAATTTCTTTAGGAGTTCGTTGAGTGGTCGGGAAATTGTTGAGTAATTTTCGATGTATCTTCGGAAACAATTTGCAAATCCTAAGAAACTTCTTACTTCGTGCGCAGTTTGCAAGGTTGCGTATCTATTGACGGCTATTGTGCGTTGAGGATCAGGTTTCTCTCCATTAATCGTTAGAAGTCTTCCTAATAAAGGAATTTCTGACGCAGCGAAAATGCATTTGGTACGATTCAACTTGATGTGGTTGCGGCGTGTGGCTTCAAATATCATTCGTAATACTTTGAAGTGATTGTCGAAATCATCATGACCGGTGCAAACATCATCAATGAATGTTCCTACGTTATGTTGAATTAAATGAGCATAAATTTGTTTTATTGCTTGCGTCATAACTCGAACTGCATTTCTTGGTCCCATCGGCATTCTTAAAAATTCAATGTGTGCATCTGGTGTGACTGCAGCGGTTTTTTCGATGTCTTCTTCTCGAACTTTCAAATTGTAAAAGGCCCATTTGATGTCCAATATCGTTTTGAACTTTTTTCCTTCACAACATTTGATGGTGTCTTCCATGTTATCAACAGGGTGTAAGTCTGGAATGGTGATCGGATTGATGGTTTGCGAGTAATCGATTACTGGTCTTCGAGGCGTTGTTTCGTGAAAATCTTGATTTACGACGAACATTGGAGATGCGTATGGTGATTGCGAGTCTCGACAGATTCCTTGAGATTTCCATTCGGTAATTTTTTCATTCAAAAATTGTCTGTCTGGAATTGAAAGACGGTAAGGTGGTCGTGAAACAGGTCTATCGTGTTTTAATTCAATTGAGAATTCAGCATTCGGAATTAAGCCTATTTCTCCGGTAATGGTGAAAATATCTTCGAATTCTTCAACCAAAGTATCGATTTTTGTTTTCTGATCTTCGTTTAATTGATTTTCAATACTGCTTTCTTCGATGCAAATTTCTTTTGACGACTCTTCTGGTTTACGTGGACTGCTTTCTGTTTTTATCAGTGGTGCGAATGTTTTGTGCGTTACACAACAACTGGTAAACGGCTGTTGGCGATGTGACGATGAATTTTGGAATTCATGATGCGATGTGGGCGTTGTGAGAATCAGTGTTCCATCTGATTTGTAGTTGCAATCTGCCTGAACTGCGTGAAGCCAATCTCTTCCTAAGATCAATGCTGTTGGTAGGGAGTTGCATAAGCCAACTTTCGGCATGATGTACTCGATTGATGCAACTTTTATTTGGAGTGACGTCCATCCGACTGGTGTTATGAGCTTGTCAACTACTTCGGTTTCTCCGGATTGCCAGGGAAATATTTTTGCTGAACTTGGTACGAGACTTTGACGAATAAGTGTGACGTGGGAACATGGATCTGCAATTGCATCTATTTCCAAACTATCTTCAATAGTTGCTGTCAGAAGCGGTATTTGTAGATGTTTTTCTACTATGGCGTTGACTTGCGAGAATTGATTGGTTTTTCGAGGCTGGAATTTTGTTTCCTTTTTTCCAGTTTCATTCGTTTTTGTGTTCGATGAAGAATTTGACTGCAAATTTTGTTCTGATGACTTTTCGATGCTTGTGGAGTGGACGGACGCTGAATCTTGGCTGGAAGTTGGTTTTGTTTCTCTAGGAGGAAGCGTGCAATCATAGGAAACATGACCTTTTTTGAAACATCGAAAACAAATTTGATCTTCGGCATTGTCTGTTCTCGGATTGAACTTTTTTATGGATCGTTGACGAATGGACAAATGTTTTTGATGTGTGTCGTTTGGTTGAGATTTTCTGTAATCAAAGTTGATTTGCCTCGGTTTTTCTTCTTTGTTCGTTGGTTTTAGAAGTTTTCTTCGTAAATCCATACATCCTGCTCTGTCAACTAAATCATTGACTGTTTTGCAATTTGCTGCGTTCAATGGATTTGCTATGTTATCCTCTTCAATTCCTCCAAGAATGAGAGAAATTCTTTCGGTTTCGTCTAGATTATGAGGAGCTTTACTCAAAATTGCATTTTTGGAGTAAATGTAGGCGACAATTGTTTCATCGGATTGAAGTTTTCTTTCGGCTTGATATAGAAAGAATTCTTGAAGTTGCATTTTTTGCTTGAACCTCTCGGAAATTTCTTTCTTCCAATCATCCCAATTGTTGATCGATTTTCCGTATGCGATGTGCCAATCTTTTGCTTGTCCCGATAATCTGGTTGTTGCGTTCATCAAGGTCAACTCTGGAGTCCACGAGGAAAGAGTAGATGTGCGTTCTACTTCGGATATCCACTGCTGAATGCTGTCCAATTTATCTCCGCTAAATATGGAAATCGATTTGGCTGTATCGATAGTGGAATGTATTTGAATTTTCGGTTGAGCTGGTTGTTGTTGCAATGTAACATTTTGAAGAGCTTCTGTTATTGCTTTAAGAAAATCTACTTGGCTCGAAGCAGATTCTTTCACATTTTCCGGCGTGGAATTCTGCAATGCGGCGAGTTGAAGTTTCAACTGCTGAATTTCCAATTCTTTTTTGTGGTTTGCGTTCATCAAATCTTCCAAATCTGATTTCGTTTTTGGATTTTGTTTATTATCTTCGATTAGTCTCTGTATCAATTCATGTTTTGAGCCATGAGATGATAGGAGGGCCTGTCATCTAACGGGCTGAAAGACTGAGTTGGCATTATGGCAATATGCCAAAAATCGGCCTTTAGACATGTCAATCCATATAATTTTCTGACTTTTGTCATTTGTTGAGGTTCAGGTGCGGTTTTATATCGAAATAACGTGTATTGCTGCAAAAATGAACGATATTGTGGCTCTCGGTTACATTGTGACTTGTTTCCGACCGTTTCTTGTGAGTATTTTACACTTCTCATACCACATTTCCTTGAATTTCGCGAAAAACAGTTTTTCCAGAAAAGTCCGTTTTACACTATCATAATTAGGCGTCAGCAACCAATTCTGGAATTAAATAATTCTAAAAATTTGAATTACCTTGAATGATGCATGGGATGATGCCAGCTCAGTATATCGGCCCGTTAGAATGAAGTTGGCTATGGTGCTGGCGTAAACGGACTTTTCCAAAGCTGACTGGATATGTTCTGACATCTCAAAAATTTGTCAAAACATCGACTTCTCCACTTGAGTTTTGTGGAAAAAGTCGATTAAAAAGTGTTCACTTACAAATGATTCATGGATAAACGTGTAATAATCTTGTTTATGAGTGATTGAACTGTGATTTTATTGTGGTTGGTGATTTGGTGCTATTCAAAAAAGCATTAGGATCCGCGGCAGTACCTAGATCTGAAGACACCAATAACTGCAGCCAAAACAGCTCCAGCAAGATAAGAGCCACCACAATGTTACCGTTATAAAATAAATACTACAAACAAATTTAATATTGAAATAATAGCTTCTCTTTATTTATACAATGTGAGGGCATTGTTAATTGTGGTGCGCGCCAAATTTAAATTCTTTATTGTTATTACGTTTATTACCCCCGATTTCATAATCGAATTTAAAAGTCACTTTAGATAGAGTGATGTTTAGAATGTGACAAATACAAGAGTTGATTTGTCACATTCTCATTTCATTTTTTTAAAAGGAGACTTTAAAGTTCGATTATGAAATTGAGGGTTAATTATTAACTTGTTTACTTGTTATTACCTTTTTACCTTTACCCGTTTTACCTTTACTGTTTTTATATTGTTACCTAAATCCCACACGGTGGCATCTTCCCCGAAAAATCGATCCGTATCATAGCAGGCTGATGAATATTAGTTCGAGGCCGCAAACATGGATGGCGTTTCGTACTAATCCGGAAACGGAAATTGGACGTTGCCAAGTAATTGCGAATATATTTTCAAAAATCGCTTGTCATCGTGTGTCAAACTGTGTGAAACGATATTTGATTAGTGTTTTTCTACATTTTTTCGACAATTCCATAAAATTTATTCCGCGGTTTCGTCATATAAGTGAAGAAAATGCCCTTTGATGTGTATCGCGTGTGGCTCGCGCTCAGCGAATTAAATTTTCCATCATTTACCAAGAAATGAGACAAGGTAAGACGTCAATATCATCTCTCCTTTTCATACCTACTACGAATGTCGAATTCCCTATTCAATTTTTTGAATTATTTTATAGAAATGCAGTTAAAATGGTTAAAGGCAATGATACCTTGCAATATACGTCAATTATACGTACGCTCACAAAATGAAAAGAACACTTTGAGGAAAAACGGGCAAGAAAAAAAGTCAACAAATTTAATTGGGGTAAATCATTTCCTTCCTGAGTCTTTTTTAAATACTAATATTTCTGTTCTTTTAGGAGCAAATCGTGGCTTTATACAATGAATCTCCCTGACATGGTTGGTTTACTTTCAATTTATCATCGTATTTGCAGTTTTCACTTTGGAAAAACGTCCTATGCTACAGTAGTAGGACTATTTTCCAACCAGAAAAATCCGCAAATGTTTTGGCAACTTCAGACTCCATCTGCGTTCAACGAGACATTTGATCCGAAGGCACCCACAACGTACTCAGAAAAGTTGTCTACTACAGATAATGGACAATCTTTTTTTAATGATCCTCAAACTTTGTTTTCTAAAACACCTCATGGGCCAAGAGTTTTATTGGGCGTTTTCAAAAAGAAAAATTACCAATTGAGAAAACTGGGAAAAAAAACGTGAGTCAACCCACCAAAGGTTATACAATTTTAAAAATTATAAATAAAGACTCATTTGCTCATTTTAAAATGATTTTTATGTTTCAGAGAAATTCAAAACACAACGTATCAAAATGCAGTTTAAAAAATTGGCGACCAACCTTGTCTTCTCATTTCGGCTGGGAATGAATTTACTAAAAAAAGGAGCAATTTGAACGATGGATAATGAAACCGCAGTGCTGGTCGAATTTGATTACTTATGTGTACAGACTGGAAAATATGCATTTTGTATATTCGTGCATATTTAAGACAAATTCCATGAAACTCAAAATTTTACACAAAATAGGTGGAAATACCGTCTCTCCATAGAGGGTGTCTATCGGTATTTATGAATAGACCGATTTTAATGTTATTTATGATTATAAAATGACGAAAAATGCACAAAAAAGGCGAAAAACGCGAAGATAATAGCTCAGAAAACTGCGAAAGTCATCGCTCTCTGTCTCTGCTTTTCAAATGCTTAAAATATAAGACAGAGGGATAGCCACACGGTATTTTCGACATCTTTTGTGCATATTTTACCACTTTTTCGTGCATATTTTCCAGTCTCTACTTTATGTGGGCCCGCTTAAGAACAGAACCTGCGCCGAACACGGAAAAACGTCGCTGCGTCGATTATAGCTATCAGTTGCCTATGAAGTCCAAGAATGGAATCCAGAACAGTCTTTGCAGTGTTATTTCAAATTAATACTACCTATTAGTAAAATATTTTGATTGTAAATGTTATTCAATGTTCCATCTGCGCGAATATAAATCTAGTATTGGAAACGTAATTGTAGGTATTCATGGATAAAATATTATGTGTGATTTTAAAACTGAAATTGTACAAAAATTTATGATTGATAAAATTTTTGTATTTTTTCATTTTTAAAATGTCCTGCGGAAAATTCAAAATCTAAGAATGCGTGGGCAAGGAACCCGTATACGGTTTCCGGTGAATAAAGCCATTGCTTAGCAACATTTTCTCATTTTCTGGTTTAGAATGCCATCTATGTGTGCGGCCCTGAACTTACCTACCCCCACCACGGACAAAAATTACCCCTTTCTTTCCCCTCTGGGTATACAAAAAGCTGGCCTACTCTGTGCCTAAATCTAGTTTTGAGTTGTTTACATTTTTCTTGTTTTAATAAATAAAATTTCGTTCGACTGACAAGTCGTAATATTTATTCGCTCCGAATTGTGGGGGTTTACTGGAGCCCTGAAGTGTAACAGCCCCACATTAATATTAAATTCTGCCTAAACTGTGGTGAGGGTAACAAGTTAAGTGCCTTGTTCAGGAATAGCATTCGCACTGGTACTTATTTTCTCATCATTTCTTATGAAATTGAAAAGATTTTCCTTCATTCTTCAGAACATGAGTTTAACTGCAATAATCTGTTGAAAAGAGACTTTTTATGTAATGAAAAGATAGGAATTTACTCGCTCAACTTTTCTGACACACTTGCGAAGAAATTGAAGGGGAAAAGGCGCCAAAAGAGTCTTGAAAAATCCCCGTATCTTGAAGACATTCACACATCATAAGTATAGATTTGTTATTTATTCTTCTTCATATTTTACAGCACACATATTAACACGAAGATCACTAAAAAAACTCTATTATCACTGAATGATTTGTAAAAAAAACCTCTTTTTGTCGATTTTTATCACAAAGCTCAAGCGGATAGTTTGACAATTTGACATATTTTTGAGTTGTCAGCAAATATCCAGCCGCCTGTGACAAAGTCCGTTCACGCTGGCACTAAAGTTTGGTGTATGTTTGGTTGCCTAAATCCGGTGCAGCTAATCGAGGTGTCCCTATTTTTCTGTCCAAAAGTGTACGTAAGAACCCTAGTCCAAAAATTTCGGGAAACAGGAGCGGTGGTGAACAAGAAGAGAACGGTTGCCAGAGTAGTGGACGAAATGGCTGAAATTGAAGTCCTAGGCCAATTTAACATGAATCCTACATGCTCTCTGCGACAAGTTGCTTCGAATAGTGGACTTTCTTACTCATCTGTACGTAAAGTAACAAAATTGCACAAATTTCATACCTATAAACTCAAGATTCTCCAGGAGCTCGGAGAAGATGATAATGAAAGACGACTTCAATTTTGTGAGATTATGACTGAGATGATTAACGCAAATCCAGACATAATCAAAAACATTTGCTTTAGTGACGAATGTACTTTTTATCTGAATGGTGCTGTTAATAAACAGAATGTTCGTTACTGGAGTGACGAGAACCCTCACATTTTTAGAGAAGGACATACTCAAACTCCTCAAAAGTTGAATGTGTGGATAGGAATTCTTGGTGACACCATAATCGGTCCATTATTCATCGAAGGAAACTTGAATGGCCCTGCGTATTTGGATATGCTGGAGGATGTCATAGCTCCACTGATAACTGAAGAAGTGGAGAATCAGCGCGATCAGGACGGAAATCTAATGCTGATTGAAAATTTGGTCTACTTTCAACAAGACGGAGCTCCAGCTCATTACACTCTAGCCGTTCGCAATTGGCTGAATGACAGATTTCCCAATCGATGGATCGGTAGGCGTGGACCGATAGAATGGCCTCCCCGGTCGCCGGATTTGACTAGTCCCGATTTTTTCGCTTGGGGTCACCTCAAATCTGTTGTTTACAAGACTCAACCTAAGAACTTGGAAGATTTACGACAACGTATAATTGATGAGTGCAGACGAATTTCCAGTGAAACGTTTCAAAAAGTGAGAGAGGAATACGAAAATCGACTCTACTACTATATGGAGAACAATGGAGCACATTTCGTAAATCTGTTGTGAGTGGAATGAGTACCTCAAATTTTTGTTTTCTTCATAACTTTTACTGAAATATAAATGCTTTTTTTCTTAAATACTAAGGAGTTTATAATTTTATGAAATGAACCCTCTAAACATGCATTTTTCCTGTAAATCGTATCAGTTTCAGTTTTTGGGTCCCTGGGTGGCGAAAAATCGACAAAAAATAAAAAAAAAACATACGGTTGTGTTCCTAATAAAATTTCCTTCAAAATGAGGTATCACAAGGGGGGTCATCCCATCGTACTATGACGTGGCTGGCTCATCGGGCTCAAGTACCGAAACCCGAAACCAATAATAAACAGATCGATGGCTGAAGAAATGTTGCGGGGCATGTGATGACGACCGGGGACTCGAGATCTGACCGCTTACTCGATTAGTCGCTTGCATTTTAATGAATATTGTTCAATAATTATTACTGGCGGAAATTACAACTTTGTTAAAATGAAAGTATTAAGTGAGGGATATCTCTTACATCTGTCTATTATATTTTGGTAACTTCTGTAGTTACTTGTCAGTGAGATTAGAGTTGGGTTTCACACCGCGAACTCATTTTAGGACACACACTGCACACAATGTAAGAATGCATTTTGAATACGCCAGCGGTACTACTACTTGGATTACGGTGGCGGCTGTGATCGTATCGGGATGACTAAGAATCGGCGCCGGCTGATGATGACGGAAGGAGTTTGGGCGAGATGAGGACGACGAGAACACATTTGGCTTCGGGAGTCCGTAGAGACGAGACCAGAAGATGATCTGATTGATATTTGTATTAAATACCGTTTGTTCAATATCGTGAATCTTGAATAAATGTAATAAGTTGAAGTGGTAGCTCGGGCTGTTTCTTACAACAATGACACTCACACGGGGACAAACGAAGATTACAGTTTCCTGTGATGGGGTATGGGTAGGAAATTGATAAAAACGATGATGTTCGCCATGTTGAGTTCCGACCCGGAACGTCACAGTATTTTGGGGTTATGTCACGACAAATAGCCGTCATGAACGAGAGTTCCCGTTCCTTCGAAGCTTTTTCTGACTTTTATGAAAGTCCCATAGTTAGATAGTTTTGTTGAACTTGTTCAATGTAAAATAGTTAGGTTAGGAGTTAACTTTAATTTGGCGGCTGCTAAAATTGTCAGTGTCATTCTGTAACTCAATAGAATGTTATATTTTTAAGGCCACCGTTAAAATAGAGCCGTTAAGTGAATATTTTTAACGGGTACTGCGTGAGTACATGTTAAAGTGCTTTTTTTGTAAATTTCCCATTCAAACATAAGTTTTTATACATACATATAATTTGAGGTATAATGTTCACAGTGTAATTTAGGTATTTTGTTAGGTATATTTACAGAATTCAGGCTAGGCCAAAGATTATCTCCCCAAGATGGAATACTTGGCCGAAAAATTAATCCCGATACCGAAGGCGGCAATAGTTCGTACAGTCGATTTAGATAGAGTCACATTCGCCAAATTTCTTGCAGTTCTCTTCAATTCGAAACTTGTCAAAAAATCAATTAGATGGCGGTATTAGATAACCAGACGGACATAGATTACGGAGGAGAAGATTGGAAACGGTGCGACCGCAGAGATATTAGTACCATCTATTGCCTCAGATGTTAACTTATTTGGAACGATTAATCCGTTGCCAGGAGATTCAACATTTGACTGTCACAAAAATTTAATTCTTTTGATTATTTAGAAGTTTCAAAAAATTATGAGTCGCGCTCGGATTTGCGGTTCATACTCTATCAGTGAGCAGTGTTACAGTAACAAATTTAAAACCCTGAAGTGGTATTATTCAAATTGCCAAAGGATTGTCTGCAGTAAGTGAATTAAATCGCTTGAAAGTTGATACAAATAATCAATTTAATCGAAAAATCCGCCCCCGGCATTATATTCCTATTTTTGTTGTTATTTTCTGATTTTCTCAATAAAATAATATCAAATATTCTTCTGACTTGCTTTGAATCAACATAGAAATATCAAAAACGGGTGCAATTAAATTTCTCGTCACATCACCTTCGCTAAACGAATACAGCGCTGCATACGGGTCAAATGTTAACTACAGTTAAAAGGTGGTCGCGTTTATGCATGGATTGTATACGAGCGTTTCCAATCTTCCCCTCCGTAATCTATGCAGACGGAGATGATCAAAAAAACAGGCGGCGGTGATCAAAATTGTCACTGTTGTTATGATGATGATTTATTTTGATTTATTTTCGTTTTATTCCTGAATTATGAAAATTTGTGAAGTCAAGAAACGTTATTGTGGTGCGTTTAAGTTGTATTATTCATGGAATCAGTTTCATCTTGAAGCATGGTCGTCTTTGTTCACAGTGAGTGTTTGTTTAAAATAATTTGGAACTAGATTTTGGCAATTAATTCAGATTTTTCTGGTACGTACATCCGATTTCCGAGGCCAAAATGAAGAGTACTGCAAATACTGCGAAACCTCCAAGCATTTTTCAAAATTTCAAACTGTTTGAATTACGGACACCGACACTGCAAAATTTTCATCAGTGCAAGAACGGCAAACTCGACTGCAAAGAATCTGAATTGGTTGAACAATTCATGGAACTGCTCATCTTGCGGCTAGTATTCGCCGGATACACATCATTTCTAGTTGAAAATTTATTAGTGACAAAAGTTTCAATATATTTTTTTGATTCCAATATGATTTAACTCGTTTTTTCTAAAATAATTATCGCCAGTTTATGTTAAAAATATTTCAATTAACCTTGTAAATTCAATAATTTTCAATAATCACGAGAAAAATTGAATTTGAAGGTGGGCATAAACCGATGTACCTGTGCGGTGCACTTATGAACTTATAAAAAATATCATAAATATTGAAATTTACAAAGACGGCTATGCAAGATTACGTCGATTGTAACCTAGAAACGGATTTATAGTGGCGGCATCTACAGCCGCCAGGGGCGTCGGATATTTCCGGATGATCCTTCGTGCCGCAATTATCGGGATTAAAAAATCAAACGTTCTCTTGCCAATCTTGAGGGGTTTATCTATGGGCTAGGCCTACTCAACGCCAGTTAAGGGATGCGAGCAACCCTTTCACTTTTTCTATCGTTTTGTTTTCGAAACTGTTTCGTTTGGACAAGAACTGTGCTGAAAATTTGATCCACACTCTTTCTCCCTTTATGTAAGTAGAATATGGGCCACTTCCCCCACTCCTCTTTTTTAGGCCACGCCCTCCATGCACCCTATTGGTCTATCGTTGCCCCCACTCCTCGCACTCCTTGCACCCTATTGGCTTTACCATATGGGTCATTGCCCCCCACTCTTCTTTTACTACCCTCTAATTACACCCTATAGGAGTACCATAGGAGTCCTTGCCCCACTTCTCTGTTAGGTAAATTATTTACTTCACTTAAGGTGACGCTACAATTGTGAAGGGTTGCATACTTTTGGAATCCTTCTCAGATTAGAATTTCAAAACTACCGTGTATTATCGTAATATTTTATATACGCATACCTATTAGAAGGAGTAAAATGTAAGCAATTTGATCTTGCGACAAGAGATCTATTTCGGGGATGCACATTATGATTCCATAAAATACGTATGTGTAAAACCGCATAATTGATATAATCTCTCCATAACACAATTAAATTTTAAGTGCCTAATGTACACGCACCTGGGTTTACCAAATAGGACGTTAATGCAAAACACCTTGGACTATTATTTACCCAAAGGACTTTTTTTTTTTTTTTTCAAGGAGCACCACCCCGCTCCTTGCCGTGGGGACCGTCCTTAAGGAAGATTTGTCCCCTACGACCTCACCTACCCCGACTCTCGGAATCGCCTAGCGGCATAACATCAAGAGCCCGGGCTTGCCGTCGTCCACCGGACCTTGGTCCTGGCTCCATGGGTCCTGGAACAGCGCTGTCCTCCTGACCCGGGCAGAGTGGTGCGGACCACCATGTCTCGCACCCTCCGTCCTTGCGCCGCTGGACCCTTCATCGTTAGGGCGGTTGCCGCGGACGCCCGACGGGGTTGCCCCCGCCATCGCCGCCCGCAGCAGCCGCCCTAACCTTCCTTTCATCCTCCTCCTTAGTTTTCAGGATGCTCTCCACGCAGTTCTGGACCGCGTTCCACTTTACCTTACTCTGCAACATGATCGCGATTACATTGTCAGGATTAACTACTTGTTCCGCTTCGATTTCCCTCTTCCTGAAGGCCTCGAACCATCTTGGGCACACGAACAACACATGTTCGGTCGTGTCCACCCCACTGCAGTAGACACACAGGGCATCTTCCGCTCTATTTATCCTATGCAGGAAGGCTCGAAAGTTTCCATGCCCTGTCAACATTTGGGTTAGGTAGTAATTCACATTACCTACCCCATCCCTTTTTCGTATCCACATGCCTATGTCTGGGATAAGCCTGTGGGTCCATCTTCCATGCATGCTGGTATTCCAGCGTGCTTGCCATACATTTAACGAGTGGGCTCTCGCATCCGCTCTCGTTTCTGCCTTACCTCGTATCTTACGCGCCTCTTCGGCCCGTAGATCCGCCGGTACTATTCCAGCAATCACCAGCGCAGCATCACGAGACACCGTGCGGTACGCCGAACAAACACGGAGAGCAGCTCTTCGCTGAACGCTCCATAACTTTTCCTTGTACTTCTTCGTCTTGGTCGCAGCCGGAGCCCAGACCGTCGAAGCGTACATCATCACCGAGTGGGCGACCTCGGCGAACACTCTCCTCTTAAGGGGAGAGGGTCCTCCAACATTGGGCATTAATCGTGAGAGTTGCCCCATTAAGACTTCCGCCTTCCTTGTCACGCGAATCACGTGCGCCGAGAATGACATCCTTTGATCGATGTCCACTCCTAGGTATTTTACTACCTTCTGGGGCCTCAGCACAACCCCCTCTATGTCGAAGTAGATGTCCTGAGGCACCGGCCTGTGCCCTGCCATCATAACCGCCTCGGTTTTTGCCGGTGCTAGCTTGAGGCCCTTGCCACGCATCCACCGGCTGACGCCGTAGGATACTTCGTTTGCTATGACTATTACGTCCTCTATTTCCTTCCTCGCCACCACCAGCGCCAGGTCATCGGCGCAAGCTATTAGCGAGACCCCCATCGGTACCCTCAAGTTGAGTACCGAATCGTACATAACGTTCCACAGGATAGGGCCTAGGACCGACCCCTGGGGGACGCCACTCGTCACACGCATCACCTGGTCCTCTCCCAAGTCTATGCTTCTCTCCGACAGATAGTTGCCTATCAGTCTCCGTAGGTACCCTGAGACACCCTTCCGCCCGAGTGCGTCCATCACGTGGGTCCAACCCGCCGAGTTGAACGCATTCTGGACATCAAAGGTAATTAGTGCACACCACTTCTTACCCCTGGTACTGTGGTCGTTTGCCTCTAAGCCAATAGAGACCACGTGTTCCACCGCGTCCACTGAGGATTTACCCTCTGTGAACCCATACTGATGGGCGCTGAGGCCCCCATTAGTCTCCAACTCGTCTTTGAGTCGCCTTACGATCAGCTGCTCATAGAGCTTGGCGATCACATTTAGGAGGCAGAGCGGTCTATAGTCTTTTGGCTCACTCCCCTCCTTTCCCGGTTTCAGCAGCAGCACCAGTTTTGCATGCTTCCAGTTTCGTGGGAATTTACCTTCCTCCATTAGGGTGTTGTACACTCTCAGAAAATATGCAGCACCCTCTCCACCGGCCGCTGCCTTGACAGCCTCGACCGGTATCATGTCTGGGCCGGGAGCCTTGCCAGACTTCAACCTACCTACTGCAGCAGCCAATTCCTCCGAAGTGAAGGGATCGACTGCTGGCTCACCAGGTTCCCGTTCGTCATCCCAACTAGCCTCGTCATGGCTCGGGAACAGAACTTCCGCTATTCGCTGCCTGAATGTGGCATCAAGTACCGGGCGATGTGACATCGCCCCTAGTTTCTTTGTGACTATCTTGTAGCCATCACCCCACATATCTCTCTCGACTTCGTCGATGAGCTCCTTCCACTTGTCCTCTTTGGACCTCTTGATGAGTATCCGGAGGAGGTGTCTCAACTCCAGATACTCATCTTTCAATAACCGGATCATGTCCAGGTCTCTCACAGCGCGGTGCGCCCGTTGCACAGATCGACGTGCTTTTACACACGCCTTTCTGGCTTCACAGATCTCCTCCGTCCACCAGTAGACTGTGCGTCGCCCACCAGAGGACGAGCCGACCTTCCGTTGCTTCAGGGTACTTTCGCACGCCTGTCGTAAGCCTATACTCAACCTATCGTGCAAGTCCTGCGCCGCCACCGTCGCAGAGTCCATGCACTCAATAAACCGGCGCCTGAAGGGAATGGCCTTCAGTCCGCTCGTACTCCAACCGGACGGGTTCTTAGCGCCGTTGCGCGGCGCCGCCTGTCGCCCTCGCTGCCGCCCTCTGTCCCGGTCGCCCAGGGCAAAGGTGACATACTGGTGGTCGCTCAAGGTCTCATCGTCCTCGACCGTCCATCTTCGAATTCTCCCTGAAACATTAGTCGAACTAAGAGTCAGATCTATGTAAGAGTATTGCACTCCCCTTAGCAGCGTCGGCCTGATGCCGTCATTATGCACGACCAGGTCCAGCGCGGCTATCCAATCGGAGAGCAGGTTTCCCCTGGGGTCCATCCTGTCTCCTCCCCACGCGGGTGACTTTGCGTTGAAGTCACCGGTGACAATAACGGGCTTGGTATGGCGCCTGACATCGTGTCCCAGGTCGTCCAGCCAGCCCTCAACTACGTTCATCGCCACGTTAGGTGAGATGTAGCAACTGTAAGCGATGCAGTCTCCCACATCGATCCACGCGAAGCCAGGGCCGTGGCCGCTTGCCCTCGCTCTGCAATTCCTTGACATGACCGCAATGGCCACGTCCTGGGCTGCGTCCGAGATCCAGGAGTCGTTCGCCGTCACCCTTGCGAGGTTCGGTTCACTCATCAAGATCACGTCCCAGCCCCGTTGTCTGCAGGTGCTGGCGGCCGCATCGTGTGCGCCGCCGCTCCTATTCAGGTTTATCTGCAAGAAGCTAATCATGGCGGTCTCTTGTTCTCACCTCTGGCCATCGCAGTGCGATGGCGCTCACAGTCCAAGGTCCTGGCTTTGTGCCCAGAGATCTTACACACGGGGCAGAAGAGCCCCTCAACGCAGCTCGCAGCCATGTGGCCAGCCGATCCGCACCTATGGCAGAGGGAGGATCTGTTCTCCCCCTTACAGTCCCTGGCTACATGTCCAGGTTCCCAGCATCTGAAACACACCGACGTCATGGCCAGTCGTTCGCTCACCTTGCATTGGACGAATCCAATTCTTATCCTTCCCCTTGCGAGGATTCTTGCCAGCTTAGCTGGCGCTCTGACCGTAGCCAACTTTCTGCCCCCGTATGCTGGCCTCAACGAGGACACCTTCACACGGGTGAGGTCGCCTTCGGCCCCCACCAGTGGGGCCTCGTTACCGTCTGGCACCGCGAGCGTTGCAGCGATGCCATTCTTGACCTCCTCTTCGGTTGTGAGGCCGTCGAGGTCCCTTATGGTGAGAACTATGTCTTCCCCACCCGGTTCTCCACTCTTGACAGTTACCCTGCCACCCATTTTCTCCTTAAGAAGGTTGGCGACCCTACTGTGGCCCCCGTCCTTCTCCCTGTCTATCACGAGGATCAAGTCCTCGACCCCCGTTCTGCGAACTGCACTTGCGTAGCAGTTGGCCGCCGTCATATGAGTACCGATGACGTCACGTTATCTTTGTCTATTGTATGCCACATTGTGTCACGTGCAACGGTCATCGAACATGAAAGTAAAACAGTTCACATACCGAGGAGCTCAAAGAGAAAGAGAGATAGGTCACTCATCCGGATGTTTTCATTCCCCCTTGTTTTTGCCGTAACGGTTCGTCGGGTTCATCAAGGGTCCTTGTTTATTGAGGGTGTATTTGTATTATCCTATTTTCGTAGAAATAGCTAGAAGAGGATATTAGTACCTAACGAGTTAAATAATTCGAGCACCTAAAACCTGCTCAGGCCAGTTTTCAACCCTCTCACGAAGACAATGCCTGAGCCATGGATCTCGAATGCCATAAGTTGAGATTTTGGCTAACCCTTTTAACCACTAACCACCGATACACAACCGAGCAATGGCTGTACAGCATGTGCGTTAGCACATCCTGGTAGTGTCAAGAGTACGCTTTGCCTTAACCACAATTACATCACTCGCCTAGTGTACATACCATAGTAACGAAGAAGGATTTCAATGATTGAAATTTATACCACCTTGGCTGTATTCACCTAGAGCGATCACATAACGTTGGTTCAATTTTCCTTGATCAAGCTCAATCGTACCGCTGCATGATTATGATCTATTTTATTCCTGAAAGCACGCTAGCTTCATTTACCAAGTACTATTATCACATACTGCTCAATCACCCACTAGAAAATCACAATGTTATAACGCCGTATACCACGAATGCGACTTGCACTTACGAGGGCCATCGAGACATTTTAGCTCATTTTAGCTTACAGAAGCCCCGCCGTTACATTTCATTGTCCCCTCCGTTCAGTACCTGGCTTTTTGGTAGTCTTCAAAAAATATCGTCCGTTCCTCGTTACTCCACCGATGCGGAAATGTCGAGGGAAATGGCCAAACCTTCACGAACCAAATTTGATTATGAACGCCGTATAATGATGTATGAAGTTGACCGTCTTTTCAATCAATGTGTTTTTCTATTGACGAAATCGGGTAGTAATAATTCGACTGTAGGATTCGATTTTACTATCCGTGAAGTGGTCGTCAGAATTACACACATAACAGAGATCAACAGGCGTTCCATATCCCTTAGTGAAAAAGAATTTTACAAATTCGTGGATGGTCTGAAGCCAGTAATGGAGAAACTTGGAAATTTTCAAGAACGGGCAGTCATTTAATGGAGAGGACGACCGCAGTGTAAACAGGGCCCCATGGTATAAACGGAGACGAAGGAAATATCCTCATGGATATCGGTCGTGAATACAACGGTGTCGTCTTCAAAGAAAATATGATGCAGATTATGAGAGCTGTCCATCTAGCTTTCGGACCCTATGCGGTCACCTTTACCACGGAGACCCTGAGTGGAATTATAAAAATGAAAAGTTCTGTGCAGTCGGCAGCTGATGATGTGCGATCTCGAGGATATCCGTATATTTCTACCTGTCGCCAACATTCTACGCATACATGCAGCTCTGGGTGATTTAGATTCAGCCATGAAATGGTACCTGCAAGAATTACCCGAGTTACAATGTGCCAAATATGATTTATGTAAGAGTTTCTACAATATAGCTGCTGTAGAGGTTTTACATAGAAATCAATAATGAATTAATAAGAAGTACCTTGGAAAGAGTTGATGAACTCTACAGCACCCTGGTCTATAAGGTTGATAAGAAGTGGTGCTAAATTGAAGTCAATCAAGTGCAGCACAAATATAACATTCATTGATAGTCTAAACTTTATGCCCATGCCTTTATCGAAATTTCCGAGTGCATTCAAGGTTCCTGAGTCAAAGGATATTTTCCGTACTTTTTCAGTACCAACATCAACTACGTGGGACCCTTACGGATGAGGAACAGTATGGTTACGATGAAATGAATAGTGACAGGGTGAAAAGGATTCATAAAATGGTAGGGTGAACAGAAACGAGATTCAGTGTATTACAGTGCGGAAGATGTCGATGTGTTAATTCCGAAATTTATTTATCAAAGTGGATGACATAGACCCTTTCCAACAAGCGACCACGATAGCTTCAGCCTGTAATTGTGTATTCAGGCAAAAATTTTTGAAGCAATACTCAATTGGTATTATACCTCGGGAATAACTAATCGATCACAGCTCTGAGTACAACACGATAGAAAAAATCGATTACAACACGTCGGTAATGGAAATAGAGGTGAGGTTAAAGTTAAACATACAAGCTGAGGGTTTCTGCAGTGACACAAACATGTTTATGTTTTGCGGTTGTTGATTCCACGGTTGTCTGGAATGTTATCCCATTTGAACAGAAACTTTCTCATATAACGAAATGTCTGAAACAATTCTTGAAAAGAGAACACACCATTACCCAAGAAAAGAGGATTCGCTATGCAGGGTACAATCTCATAACAATGTGACAATGTGCATTTCGGAGGAATTTGAAAAAATAACTTTCCCCTTAAGACATTCACGGGTGGGAATAGAGAACTTTTGAAAAACGACGCACTAAATCTTAGGGATACATTTTTGGAGGCAGGATGAATGCTGTAAAATTGCACCATGAATACCCCGGCAAAGAGAAAATACTCTATGCCGACTTTTGATTCTGAACAACTATGGTGAATATTCCTAGGAGACTCCGACCGTCATGTTCAGTAATGAAGAATGCCGAAAGATCTCTTGCATCAGGTCGAAGGTTTAGTAAAATGCGGCGTCTTATCCCGAAAGACTCTCTATCACCCGGCACTTACGTACACGTTCAACGACAAACAAACAGAGAAGGCCCTCAAAAAGGGGTATGAAATTCGGAGAGGTATTCGAAATATGGCAATACAAAACTCATAGACATAAGAAAACCTCGAAGGCAGGAGGAATGTTGCATCTTACGTTGATCGTATTTTGAAATTAAGCAATGCAGCAGCGGGTTGGCCGGGAGGGTGGAGACAGACGAAGACAAAAGAATCTACATCAAGCAGTAGTTACGAAGAAGGTGCCGAGCTAAAAGACTCTGTGATTTCTAAGAATACCAGTCTTCGGGATACATATTATATCAAACTGATGTTCAATTTGTTTCGGGAAAAATTCAGGCAAAGGGACACATGACCTAGTCAGCGATAATTCAGAACACGCCAGAACTTTATAAACTTTTGAACGAATCAAATTTTGAAGTTCAGTGAATTACGCGAATAAAGGATGAAACGTTCTGGTTTCCTGGATGAATCTAAAAGAAATATATTGTTCACTATGATTCCTGGCGATTACATACCTCCTACGGGTTACTTTATGGAAAATTTCACAAATGAATCAGAATCGCTTGAGACCAATTCGTATATTATTATAATTTATAAGGATACGTATCTGAGGTGCCCAAAATTATTCTTTTGTGATATTCACCCCATCAATAGGTGCTTATAACAATGCATGTAAAGTTAATACCACAATTAACAATTAACAAACTGTGAACTTCGATGCGATTAATACAATGATAGGAAAATAACGAGGACCGTAGAATATAAAATAGTCTCTTCAAAAGAAAAGAAACAAAATTGTACAGACTTAATTATGTAAAGAGGAAATGGTTGAAAGATTCTTATCACACACAACCATTCGGATACAGAGACATGTAATTGTTCTCAGTAAAAATAGTACAAATATACATACTGTATTCTGTAATAATTATACCCATCCTATTAGAAATGTTCAAAGTGGTGGTTCAGTATTGTGGACCAGGAACATGTGTGCCGCTTTAGGTGAAGTCTCGGATGCAATCTAATGAAAAAGAATCATTTGGGTGTACAACCGCATCACAGTTTTTCTAGTGGGTGATTGAGCAGTATGTGATAATAGTACTTGGTAAATGAAGCTAGCGTGCTTTCAGGAATAAAATAGATCATAATCATGCAGCGGTACGATTGAGCTTGATCAAGGAAAATTGAACCAACGTTATGTGATCGCTCTAGGTGAATACAGCCAAGGTGGTATAAATTTCAATCATTGAAATCCTTCTTCGTTACTATGGTATGTACACTAGGCGAGTGATGTAATTGTGGTTAAGGCAAAGCGTACTCTTGACACTACCAGGATGTGCTAACGCACATGCTGTACAGCCATTGCTCGGTTGTGTATCGGTGGTTAGTGATTAAAAGGGTTAGCCAAAATCTCAACTTATGGCATTCGAGATCCATGGCTTAGGCATTGTCTTCGTGAGAGGGTTGAAAACTGGCCTGAGCAGGCTTTAGGTGCTCGAATTATTTAACTCGTTAGGTACTAATATCCTCTTCTAGCTATTTCTACGAAAATAGGATAATACAAATACACCCTCAATAAACAAGGACCCTTGATGAACCCGACGAACCGTTACGGCAAAAACAAGGGGGAATGAAAACATCCGGATGAGTGACCTATCTCTCTTTCTCTTTGAGCTCCTCGGTATGTGAACTGTTTTACTTTCATGTTCGATGACCGTTGCACGTGACACAATGTGGCATACAATAGACAAAGATAACGTGACGTCATCGGTACTCAGTCCTTTGGGTAAATAATAGTCCAAGGTGTTTTGCATTAATGTCCTATTTGGTAAACCCAGGTGCGTGTACATTGGGCACTTAAAATTTAATTGTGTTATGGAGAGATTATATCAATTATGTGGTTTTACACATACGTATTTTATGGAATCATAATGTGCATCCCCGAAATAGATCTCTTGTCGCAAGATCAAATTGCTTACATTTTACTCCTTCTAATAGGTATGCGTATATAAAATATTACGATAATACACGGTAGTTTTGAAAGTCTAATCTGAGAAGGATTCCAAAAGTATGCAACCCTTCACAATTGTAGCGTCACCTTGAGTGAAGTAAATAATTTACCTAACAGATAAGTGGGGCAAGGACTCCTATGGTAAAGCCAAAAGGGTGCAAGGAGTGGGGGCAACTGTAGACCAATAGGGTGCATGGGGGGCGTGGCCTAAAAAAGCGGAGTGGGGGAAGTGGCCCATATTCTACTCACGTAGTCTACTACAAGGTCAACGATAGACTGCAGTTCCAGCTAAACACTGACGAGGATTTACCAAAGTTCATCGGAGAAAATTCATCTTCCGCCAGTCCCGTGGTAGCCAGCGAGATTTGCTCGATGCTACCAGGGACAATTGATTTTCTGAACGTTACCGTAGATTCATCTGAACTTTGCTCACCCATTATGAACTTAAACACGAGAGAAACGACGATAAAACCGAATGAGAAGATCAATGAGAAGATAATCCGAGTCGAACAAGCCCAACCAATTGACAGTGGTCGGAACGATACGATAAAATGTGTCCCGATACTATACTCGATACTCGTTTAAAAAAGTATCGCGATACGATACTCGATACTTTTTTGAAAAAGTAACGCGATACTATTCGCTATACTGCAAAAAAGTATCGCGATACTTTTGCGATACTCTAGCGATAATTTTGCTATTTATAGATTTCTACATAGGTATACGGAGAAACAATACTACATTATACACCCTGGTGGAGAACTTTACCATTATTGCCTCGCGGCAAGATAATATCCTGAGCCGCAGGTTAATAATTATAGTCCGGGAGCTGGCGACACTAAATTTTGTAAGATTTTTTAAAGATTAATTTTACTTTATTTGTATCATATTAAAGTTATGAAAACCAAAAATGGACTCCTGCAGGGGTACCAACGGGACAGGGATTGACAGCGGCCTGAAGATTATGTTAAAAACAAAACCTGGATGTTGAAAATTTTAAAAGCCGAAACTTTTCCTGTTAATTGTAAATATTCTAATAAGATACAAAACGACCTCCTGTCACTTCTCCCGTAGAACCGTCTACTACTGCCATGGTCATACAGGCTGATAGGCGAAAAGTTTCTTACGTCATAAGTTCTTTATTTTTCGTTTATTTAAGAAACACCAAATAGAATGAATGAACAGCTATCCAAACACTACAATATGGCATTAGTGTTGTTTTTTTTTTATTAAATATTGTATTTCTTTGGTGGTAATTTTTTTTATTCAACTTAATCCGTAAAAATATTCTCAATAAAGTCGGAGTAGATTTTTTCCATCAATGCCAAAAAAGTTGCATTTAGTGGAGAATTGTAGAAGTTAACATAAAAAAGACTTTCAAAAGAACATGTTAAAATATTTTCGAGTAGCCTGGTGAACACTCCACACATAAAGAAATTGAACGAAGTTCAAGCTTGACCCCGGTTCAATTTCTTTACACAACGCGGCCTTAATGATAAAAGCGGAACCAAATAGGTTTAAAAAATGTGCTAATGGAAAATATCGCTAGCTCCGGGACAAGAGACTGGTTTGACAATGAAACTCTTGGTGTCATGTAATTATTACATCATACTCTTGTGTCAAAACTAGTCAAAACTTGACACGTCAAAGTCATCAATAATGCATTCCTTTCAAAACTTAGATCTTTCGCAGAAACTAGATGTCCCGCCAACGAGATGGCAGGAGTTCATTTTGTTGATAAGCTACATTAATATTATCGAATAAAAAATAAATCAAGTTTCAAAAATTAACACAATGAAAAATGTCGCCAGTTCCGGGTCTATTACTATACAGGGTTGTTCAATTAAAATCTCCGCTCAAATTTTCTGCCAAACTACCAACACGAGAAAATAATTAATCACAAGGAAATGTAGCCTTAGCTTCAAAATGGGCTCTAACTGAATTTTCTACGTCTCCTAGTTTTTTAATTACAGCGAATTATTAGGTCATTTCCACTCTCCTCCACTTTAGATGACAGATCATAGTTTTTGACTTTGGTGCCACAAGTGAATTTTTGTGAGCTATCGTTTTTGTGTTTTTTTCGGTTTTCTCGACGTTTTTCCCCTTTCTCGTGTTTGTGACCGCCCTTTGACAAAAAATCTGTCATTTCCAGGACAAAATTTTCATTGGTTTGATATTCTACAGGTGAGTTTATGTCTATTGAAAATTTCAAAAAATTACCGCTTCACATATTTCTTAATATTTTTCGGAAATTATCCACAATAGAGCTTACATCCTGATTATATACATATAATGTAGGATTTTGTATTTTTTAGCTATGGTATCAATTGCAAACTTGTATCTTCAAATCTGGGGGCTCCACGATGAAAAGTGTTGGGAGAACGATCAAGTCAAACCCTCGATGGCAGATAAATCAACTTTCTGCACTAGCTTAGGATTCCGACAATACTCACTCAAAACATCCCTCATGTGCAGAATAAGCATGTTTCAAGATCATCAAGGCATCACTTCCTCAAGTCCGACAGCCCCCTTATATCCATAACCTAACTTTTATCTACGACTTGTATTAACCATGTAGAAACCGTCCTATTATACTTATTTATTTCATACAAATTGTTATAGGATAGTCAGCCAGTAGTTTACGAACAGACTCAGCTGTCACTCACTCGAGCATGATACGGGACTGACGGCAAATTGACAGTCGACAGAACACACTCGACGGACTTGAGTCTTAACATGTGTATTATCAATAGTTAATAAACAGCTTAATTAGTAATTATTCAGAGCATAATTATAACATGGTGTCAGGTAGTTAGTGAAAATGGCAGAAGACGAGCTAGCGAATCTGAAGCGAACGGTGAAGGAGTTGGAGACCAGGTTAAGAAGCGAAATAAGTCGGGCCAACGTCCCATCACCAGCATCAGCCGCAGTGCCTTTCCCGAAACCCATCGTAATAGCCGAAGGGGACATAACGGAAAACTTCAGATTCTTCAAGCGCCAATGGGACAACTACACCGTAGCGACAGGTTTGACAAATCGTACCGAACCAGAAAAGATCGCTATCTTACTTGCAGCAATCGGAGAGGATGTTTTCAAACGATACGCAAACTTCGAGATATCCGAGCAGGAAAAGCGACAATGCAGTACATTATTGGACGCGATTGGCAGAAATCTAATCCCAATAATCAATAAAAGGTACGAGAGAGCTATCTTTAATATGGCAAAACAAGAATCGGACGAGTCGTACAGCAGCTACTTCGACCGATTGACTACGCTCATAAAGAATTGCCAATATGGACAACTGCAAGACGAAATACTGCTAGACAAGATTATCTACTCGATAAAGGACCTCGGTTTGAGAGAAACGTTATGGATGGACCGTAACATAACTCTGCAAGATGCAATCGATAAATGCAAAGGAAAAGAGTTATCGCAGCAGCAACTACAGAGCATCAAAGGCAACCAACCGGAGGTGAGAAAGATTCAGAGACGGCAGCAACCGAGAAGGTATCAGCAACAGAAACCAGCAGACAAAAACGCACAGGATGAGCGGAAATCCCAAAGCGAATGCAAATATTGTGGGTATAAGCACGAGCCTACAAGATGTCCAGCACAGGGGGCTACCTGCAGTATTTGTAAGAAAAAAGACCACTACGCACGTGTTTGTTTTTCTCGAAAGAAGAAAGTGAGGGAAATAAACGCATCATCAGACGATGAGGAGGAAGCCGACGATGTCCCGAAAGCCACCTACAAGAATAAATTCGTATTAAACATCAGAAACAAGGGAAGCGAACAGATAAATGCGAATATCGACTTTGAAGTAGGAGCGAAGATCAAAAGCGTATCTTGTCAGCTAGACACAGGGGCAACGTGCAATGTTTTGGGTTTCAATCAATATTGCAATATAGTTGAGAAGAATAATCCCGAGTTGCACCAAACCTCGTCAGTCTTGAAATGCTTCAGCGGAAGTAGCGTTAAACCTTTGGGGCGAATCACCTTGAGATGCAGGAGGAACGGCCTTAAGCATGCAATAAACTTCGAAATTGTGGATTACGATCACAAACCACTTTTGTCAGCGCAGACGTGCGAAGATCTCGAGCTAATAAAGGTGTGTAATAAGTTGGCGAAGCAAGGAAAATCCACTGAATCGATAATTGCCGAATACGACGAAGTATTCAATGGACTAGGATGTCTGGACGGTTGTGTTTCTTTGGAGATCGATCCGAATATGAGGCCTATCATACAGCAACCAAGGCGAATACCGGTGTGCATGAAGGAGGAACTTCGGGAGAACATAGACGAAATGGAACGCATGGGGGTAATCAGGAAAGAAAATGACTATACAGAATGGGTGAGCAATGTTCTTTTTGTTAAGCGAAACAACAAAACACGAGTCTGTATAGACCCACTCCATTTAAATAGAGCGCTTAGACCTTGCGATTATCAGATGCCGACGATAGATGAAATCTTGCCAGAGCTATCTGGAGCGAAAGTTTTTAGCACCCTTGACGCTAAATGGGGATTTTGGCACCTGAAACTCGACAACGATAGCAGCAAGCTTACAAGTTTCTGGACGCCGTTTGGAAAGTATCGATTTCTTCGTTTACCATTCGGTGTTAGCCCAGCAATGCAGATATACCAAAAGAAGCAGCACGAAATCGTACACGGTCTAAAGGGTTGCTTAGCCATAGCCGACGATATTTTGGTATTCGGAAAAGGGGAAACGTATGAAGACGCTCTTCAGGATCACAACGTAAACCTCGAAAACTTGATGCGAAGACTGAAGCAAGCTAATCTGAGGATGAACAAAGAAAAGCTGAAATTATGCCAACGACAAGTCAAGTTTTTTGGTCATCTCATTTCCGAGGATGGAATCAGAGCGGATCCCAGCAAAACATCTGCGATAAGAGAGATGGAAAGACCGAAGAATAAAGCAGATATACTCAGATTTTTGGGTATGCTCACGTATTTGAGTAAATACATTCCCAATCTATCCCAAAAGGCTGAACCATTGAGGAGGATTACTCAGTTGGACCAGGAATTTGCATGGAACAAAGAACAGGAGGATGCCTTCGAAGAATCAAAGCGAGCGGTCACCAGTCCACCGGTGCTGAAATTTTTTGACAGAAACAAGCCTGTGAAAATCCAAACAGACGCATCATCAGAATCTGTAGGATGTACACTTCTCCAAGACGATCTTCCAGTCGCCTATGCAACGAAAACATTGACATCCACACAAAGAAAATATTGCCAGCTTGAAAAGGAAGCGACTGCAATTCTTTTTGCGTCTCAAAGATTCGATCAATACATTTGCGGCAAAACAGAAGTTGTAGTCGAGAACGACCACAAGCCACTCATTACGATTTGGCAGAAACCAATAGCTGCAGCACCGAAGCGCGTACAGAGCATTATACTTCGATTACAAAGATACAACATAAAATTAGTGTATCGAAAGGGAACCGATCTACACATTGCAGATTTCTTATCCCGAATCTCAACGATAGACGACGATGACGGTAACGAAATCGAAGTGTATGAAATTCAAGAAGAGGAAACTTTAATGGAAATCGACCAGGCGAATCCACTTGAAGGTTTACAAATGCGAGACAGGACTATCGAAGAAATAAAGATCGCGACAAGAGAAGATGTAGACATGAGGCAACTTTACGACATAATCAATGTTGGCTGGCCTAATCACATAAGTAAAATTCCAGAAAGTCTGAAGATGTTTTGGAAACTACGAGATGAGTTAGTTACTTATCAGGGCCTTATCCTCAAAAGCAATCGAATCGTAATACCGCCTAGATTGAGAAAGGATATGCTCAAGAGACTTCATTCGAGCCACTCAGGAATTGAAAATACCACGAAGTTGGCAAAGGAAACGATTTTTTGGCCAAACATCACTTCCCACATAAGAGACTTGGTAGAAAATTGTTCGATTTGTCTGAAATATTCTAGAAATCAGCGCAATCCGCCTATGCTGACGCATGAGATTCCCGAGTATCCTTACCAGAGAGTTTCAATGGACGTGTTCGAGATACGTTCGTTCGACCTCGAAATATACGGCAAAGTGAGGAAATTCCTCGTAACAGTCGATCAATATTCCGATTTTTTCGAGATTGATGAGATAAAATCAGTCACTTCTGAGGATACAATCAACATATGCAAAAGAAACTTCAGCAGATACGGAATTCCAGTTACCGTTATTACCGACGGTGGAACCAATTTTTCGAGCGAGAAATTTAGTCGTTTTGCAGAAGAATGGAACTTCCAGCACGTAGCTTCAAGTCCTCATCACCAACAGGGAAACGGAAAAGCCGAATCAGCCGTGAAAATTGCGAAAACTTTGATTAAGAAGAGTGTAGAAGCAAACACCGACTTATACAAAATGCTTCTCACATGGAGGAATACGCCAAATAAAATGGACTCCAGCCCAGCCCAAAGAATGTTCGCAAGACGACTTAGATGCGATATTCCAACAATCGATAAACAGCTCAAACCCAGAGTAATCGAAAACGTTCCGGAGAACATACAGAATCAAAGAGATCGAGCCAAGCATTACTTTGACAAGAAGTCGCAGAATATCGTTACTCCAAATCCCAACGATAAGGTTCTTTTCAAGAAAACTCCCAATGACAACACTTGGACTCCAGGTATCGTCGACAAGAAGGTAGACGAGCGAACTTTCGATATTGAGCACGAAGGTCGAAAGTATCGAAGAAGTCTGGTGTTCATAAAGAAAGGTAGTGAAGATACCGAGCCATCGAAAGCGACCGAGATTAGCCAGGATGAAGAATCTTTGGACTATAACATCGATCCAGGACCTCAGGCAAAACTAGCAAGTCCTTCGAGAGCCGAAAGGGCGCAACGCCCAGTACGAGCCAGAAACCCGCCGATACGTTTGAGGGATTACGAAACGTAGAGGAGGAAAACATCGTTTCACGGATATTTAATCAAAAACTCTTTGCGTTAGTTTTTTCAGAATTTATTGTATTATTTAGAGCTAATCTTTTGTAAGTCGAGGGGATGTTATAGGATAGTCAGCCAGTAGTTTACGAACAGACTCAGCTGTCACTCACTCGAGCATGATACGGGACTGACGGCAAATTGACAGTCGACAGAACACACTCGACGGACTTGAGTCTTAACATGTGTATTATCAATAGTTAATAAACAGCTTAATCAGTAATTATTCAGAGCATAATTATAACACAAATCCTAATGCTATTCACTTTCACCAACGTCCATTTAGGACTCCTTATCTCTACAAAATCAAAAGTTTTCAATCGACCATGTTTTGCTCCAATTAATTCGCTATAATTGAAAAACTAAAAATCGTAGAGAGTTCAGTTAGAGGTCAATTTGAAGCTAAGACTTTAGGCTACATTTCCTTGTGATTTATTGTTTTCTCGTGTTGGTAGTTTGGCAGAAAATTCGAGCGGACATCTTAATTGAACAACCCTGTATATTTCCGACGCTGACATTGTAGAGCGTCACTTTTCATAACAATCGAGGTGCCTGAAAAGTCACTCATTTTCAATATGTGACATGATGAATCTGGTGATTTCCTTATGTAACTTGGTACTTTCAATATCGCATAGGTCCATAATAATATCACTAAATCGAGTCATAAAAACCGATTTCAAATTGTTACAGTTGATGATTTTTACTGTTGATTCATTCATGTTAATCGTTAATTGCTTCAAATCGTTAAATATTGTGTGCTTTAGCATTTTTTTATGACTTGGGGATTTTTCTTTTTATGAAAATTTAGGTTGGCAATTTCAAATTTCAAAATTAATTATGACAATTGTCAATTTTCTTTCTTTTGTATTTATGAGTTTTTGCAAGTAATTTTGGTGTTTAAGTGATAGGGACGTCGAAAAAATCGTATACGCAACTTGTCGGAAAAGTTTATTTCGCGGATCGTGGGTTGTAGCGCCTTGTGCTACAATAATCCCACTTGCACAAATGACGCACTTTTTCGGCACGTTGCGTAATGTACTATTTTGTTACGGTAGGCGCGGCTTGATGTATTTGTATCAGGGACTGGGACCGATTCGAAATATGGGTTTCGAAAAGATGGAACCTAAATATGATTCCGGTTTCGGTTCTTCCCTATCAAGGGAACCTAAATTTTTTTTCGGTTTCGGTTCTTCAATGGGGTCTAAAAAATGCGCCGCAGGCGGAAGATTTTCGTTCCGGGACCGTCATTTTTTCGGTTCCGGTTCCTGCTACATTGGGTGACTACAGTTTGATATTTTTGACGTTGACTGGAGGTCGCTCGTTTCTGGTCAAATGTCAAATCAGTGGCGTGCTCTGTGGAACCGTAAAAACTGAATCAGTTTCGGTTCTTAAAAAAAAAATTCCAAAATGAAAATATGGGTTTCGGGTACAAATTTTTATGTGGTTCCGGTTCCGGTTCTTTTCGGTTTCGGTCCGAGTCCCTGATTTGTATTGTAATTTCAAAATAAGCAGCCAATGTCAATGAATCCTCACGTCAAAAGGTCGGATTTCCCCAATGTAAATAAATATAGCAAATTCCGGAGAAAATTCCTAAAATTTGAAGGTTTCAGAATTTTTGAAAACGAAAAGTATCGCAAAATATGCGATACTTGGGACTAAAATAGTATCTCGATACTGATTGCGATACCATCTGATAAAAAGTATCGCGATACGATAGACGATACCAAAAATGTATCGCGATACTGGTATCGCGATACTTCCCACCACTGCTCATTAGTGCAGTTAAGATTCGTAGTTTTTGAATACTAAATTATTATCTTGTAATACATTTAGCTTCAAATATTTGACCGTTTTCAGAAGGTTGATATTTATGAAACCACGTCTTGGAGCTTTTATATAGCCGATTCGGCGATCAGCAAATAGTAAAACCCCGCCTTAACAGCTCTTTACGCTGAACACAGGTGTAGTCGAAACCACCAGGTAGATTCAAATGTATATCTTTTCTATTTACTTCATTCTCATTTAATAATTTGTATTCATATTCGCGCTGTCGAGTATTTGGCAAAATTATTGTATCTTTCACTCTTGTTGTTGTCTCAAATATTTTTCACTCGATTTTTCACAACATGTCGCGCCAAGATTCAAAATTTTTTGACTTTTGCGCAATCGAACGATAATTTTATTGTTAAATAGGTATGTTTCAATTATCTTTACTTATTAATCAACTTCCCAATTTTTGAATTTCCCTTTTTACAGTTTCAATTCGTTGTTTTGCTGATTTATTTCTACATGATGAATTTAAGGTTTTAATATGGATCATTTGTGAGTTTTTCCCTTCTTTTCTAAACTTTATAGAGGCCGCAAGTGGTTTATGTATCAGAACCTACGCCCGCTCTCCTACGTCCAACTGAGTCGTTCGTAGTGTGAACGTCCATTGAAAATTACCAGGACCGAGCCCTTTATATTTTGAAAAATACATTTTTCAGTTGATGACGACCTTCCGATCATTGATTTCCGAATTGCATGGCTTCTAATTTGATTCTAAGTACATTTCAAGCGTCTATGAACATAAGTGGGTCTATCGTGGGTCACATAGTCTGTCCTTGTCGCACCGAGCTGGTGCACATTTTTGTGACACGTTGCGCCCGGCTGTCGGAATACCAGAGTTATGCAACAAATTAAACATTGAGCTGAACTGGCCGAGGGAAGTACCGGTCCGTTCGACCCCCACTAACGCCGTCCGTACCGTAACAAACCGAACGTCCGCGCAGAAACCTCAAATATTTCTTAGTGCGCATCTCTATGCTCCCATCGGTCATCATCGGAAAACTACTCATGTCTGTTTTACTATTCTGATAATGTTACAGAACACGCAGGTTCATCTTCAGCGAACAAAATCGCGCCGAGTGATTCCCCTCTGCTTTCCACCACTACTCATACTGCCCCTTCCTTCTACTTGCACAATGTGATTTAAGTGATGATTTTGTTCTTACATTTTTGTCATTCAGAGTAATTCTGTTATTCAGTGCACTGCCTGCGATTATTGCAATTTGTCGAGTTTTCCTTGTAGTATCTATTTAGATTTAGATTTAGTTCAGATATTGTCTTTACATTTTAAAAATTATTGCTTGTGGTAGTAACTTATTAACGATAATAATAATATTAGTTGCGGGTATTAATATTAACCAAGTGTGGTTCTGTATGCTGCACGTCTTATTGTTACCTTTATTTAATTTTGAATTCGGTTTTTGTGCCGGGGATAATTTGAATGGAGCCTCAAGCATTCGTTGATCGGGTCCAGGCCTCTGGACAGTTTTATCGTCGAATGATTTTATACTTAGGCGACAACGTAGATGCCCAGGCTGACCAGAGAGGGCAACGTTTTTTGGAGTTCTTTCACGCGGTGCCAACTAGGGACGAACCTATGAATTGTTCCGTGTGTGGGCTCCCAACGAGAACAATCACAGACAACGAAAGAGATAGATGGAGGTTGTTATATCTCATTATATCAAGGTTTGAGCTCTATACATTCGTATTTCCTTAGATACGTATGTGACAACAACCATAGGAGAGGAGCAAGGATCAACACTTTCTTGGAACGAGCACAAACCAACCGAATCGGATGCGATAGGATTGTCATTTTGATTTATCATTGGCTGACAGGTTAAATGTCGACACAAAATTAGGCAAATTTTTCATCAATCAAATGTATGTGGTTTTGTTCCAGGATCAAACATAGGCCAAACACAAGAGGGCACTAACCTATCGAAGGACACAGTAATAGCCTGGTTTTCTTATTGCAGGGACGTCGCGAGGAAAATCGCATGGCACGAGTTCCAGCCCATCGGTAATGCCCAGAACGTGGTAGAGGTCGACGAGACGCATTTGTTCAAGAAGAAATACAACGTTGGACGGCAGACGATGTCCTGGCACACGTGGGTGTTCGGAGGCATCAGCAGAACCACGAAGATGCGATTCGCCGTCAACGTGGCAAGAAGAGACGTCGACACATTATTGCCTATTATGCAGCGATTCATCGACCAACAGTCCTTCATTTGCTCGGATTCATGGAGGGCTTACAACCCTTGCGCTCAAGTCTTCGCGGGACATGGAACCGTCAACCACGCGGAAGAGTTCGTGGTTCCTCACATGGACGAGGATCCAATGTGGGTAGCGGTGAACCGTTTTCACCCGAAGTGCATGGACAGGCAATTCGATGGAGTGCCCCCCGCAGGACAGCAGCCATTTCGCTATCATACTCAGAATATTGAGCGCGCGTGGAAGGATTTAAAGGCGCATTTAAGGACGGTCAACGAGCCGGCGCTAGTCGAGGTCTACATGGGGGAATGGATGTACCGGAGGAACATTTTGGACACCTACGGAGAAGTTCTTGACAAAATGCAACGGTAAGTTCTGTAAATTTCCATCAAAATTCAAAGTTCGGATTACAATGAAAACATTTCATGTGTTGTGTAGTTTCATGGGAGACATAAGAAGGGCTCATCCTGGAAGTGGACTACTTCCAATGCAGGCGGACATCATGACGTGTGATTGTCACGAATGCGAACCGTGAGGTAAGTTTTCCTTTCAAATTTTGTTATATCGGCTAAGATGAACTGCTTAGGGATGAACTTTCCATTATTTAACTCAATCACCAAATTACTTTATTATGCAGTTTATACTGTAATCAACAGTGGAATTCTTCAGGGTTGGAATGTATTACTCAAGGGAGTCTCTGGAGCTCCCAGAGACCTCTCTGCAAGTTTTGAAAGCTATAGAGCACGTTAGTGAGGTTGGGATCATCGTTTCCCGCCAAACCCTTTGCTTCAAATTCTCTTATGGAGGTCGGCTTTTAAAGCTCTGGGAATTCAAATTGATAGAATTTTTAATATTGAAACCCGAAACGTGTCAAACTACACGGTGTCCAGAAATTAGCCTGCAATAATTCGCCTGATGATTCCTCTATAAAAATGATAGAAAAAAGTTCCAATGAACGTATGTCGAGAATCGCTTCCTAAGGGAGATATACCCCCTGAAAGGTAGGCCTCCTATGATGGTTTATGTTAAATATCTCCAAAACTGCTCAAAATTAAGAAATCATATTTGGTACAATTATTAACCTTTTTTTTACGAAAAAAAAGTACTCTTGGTAAACATCGATAGGAGGCGCCACATTCGAAATAAATCGTTTTTAACATTACATTTTTTTTCTAATTTCTGTTGAAATGTGACATTTCAAGCAGTATTTTAGTCAAGACAGCTTGAATAGCAATCTGACATTCGAGGAAAACCTTTCCAACTATTACAGGGGTGTCACATCGTAAGATCTGGGGGGACGTTTTCCATCCTAAATGTTGCATTTTCTTATTAATGTCCAAGTCTTTGATATGGTAAGTGATCTTAGATGCGCGCCTGTCACTCTTCATACCAGACAAACGTCACGCCCGACAAACGTCTTGCCAGTGTTACGGTTTATTTTTACGCTCGAGTACTATCCTAGGTACTACACTTGAATTTTAACTTTTAATTTATCGCGACACTTATTGATCCTCGTGGGAGTCATCGGCCCGGTGTGGCCAGAGTTCAGTAGATATTCGGCGGGAAAGTAAACGTAAACACGAACTCTTTAATGTTAATCGATATTTTATTGATACTAATTTCTCTCGTTGTTTCCTGTGGGATCTTCCCCCACTTTCGTTGAGTTTGGACAGGGTCTTCATTTTCGAATCACTTCTTTGTGGTACTCACGTCGTGCACCCTTCTGCCGTTTAAGTGTGTTTCCTGGCAGAGGAATATGTGGATGTAATTTTGAATTATCGTATCCATCCTTCGGGGCTCTTACCTCTCAGGAAGTTTTTCGACCGAAATCTTGCCGTTCAGTGCTTGTGAAGCCAGTATTTTTGCGATTTCGTGTCCGATACCCATTTTGGGGCTATAAAGCACTGCAATGTGGGTTTTGGGGAGTGATGGTGTATTGAGTATTGAGGAGTCACATATTACTAACACAAGTAGATTTATTACCAACTAGAGAGGACACCGCGCGGTGTCCGTAGATTCTTAGTAATTGTGCATATCTATATTCTATATATTTCTATGAACTATGAACTGAACTTACCCTCCACGGATAATGACAACAGCCAGGGTCTACTAACAGCTGATTGACGCGGAACCGTGAAAATCCGCAACGCCGAAACCTCAAGCGGTGGAATGGAACTTTCGGTTTGGAATGTACGGAGGTGAAAAGGGATAATGTCACAAATGAGTGCAAGTGAGATATCGTGCAACTCGCTAGTGTATCTGATCATCAGCGACCAGCGTAAAGTGGGGGGACTTCCTTCGTGCGCTCACCAATCAGAATAATGAATCTGGTGATTTCATTTTGCAACTTAGTAATTTCATTATCGCACAGGTCCATAATTTCACTAAACCTAAGCATGAAAACCGATTTCAAATTGTTACAGTTATCATTTTTATTGCTGATTAAAATGGATTCATTTATGTTGTCGCTTAGAGCTGTCCCAAATTATCTGTGCCCCAAGGTCAGATGCGCATTCGTACAAAACGCTAATAAATGAAACCAAATCTTGGGCTCAATATGGAGAATGTCAGTAGCGCCGATAGTAAACTTCCTCTTTGCGTTGAAATTACATGATGAAAATAATAATTCGATTATTTCGATGGTATTTGAATGTCTGATGGATAATTGATTATTTATCCATCTAATATCATCTTTATTTATGAATTGATAAATAATATCTTGATTTCGGCCCCAACCCAAACTTGGTTACGCCACTGTCAACGCAGTTTCTATCTCCCATTTCCGAACTTGCCCGAAATTTCGTTAGGAAACTGCGCGAGACGAGGCACAGAGAATTTGGGACAGCTCTAGTTGGTTCAAATCGTTGAATATTGAGTGGTTTATCATTTTTAACCACAGACATGTGAACCCATAAATAACCATAACACGTAAAACTTCGTTAAAATGTGACATTGCTGATACCGTAAACGTCATAATTTTCATTGTTCATGAATGGAAATAATGACGTTTACGGTATCAGCAATGTCACATTTTAACGAAGTTTTACGTCTATGGTTATTATAGGTTGACACGTCTCTATTCTAACAATTAGAAAAAATTTCTTTTAATGAAAATTTAGGTTGGCAATTCCAAACTTTAATATTGATTGACAGTTGTCAATTTTCATTCTTTTCTATTTATGAGTTTTTACAAAAAATATTAGTGTTAAAGTAATGTGGACGCCGGAAAAACATACGTATCTTGTCGGAAAAGTTTATTTCCCGGCTCGCGACTCGCGCGAAATATTGCAATTTCATACACGTTGCGTAAGGCACTATTATTTCAATTTACAGTGTTGCCGATTCTTGTGGTATTTTTTTTAGTGATATCACGAATGAGCCGTTTAGTAGCCGTTTAGTAGCCTTCAGATGAGACAGAATGATAATCATAGCCTCCCTTTTTGTGAAATTTTTTCGATCGCACCGTACAGGCACTCCAATTAATCTCATTACATATTTGTGGACAAAAGTTCCGATTTCAAAGAATAAGAAATTCAAATGAATTACTTGCTATATAAGCACTACAAGTGGCCCAGTTTTATTATCATAACAGGTCAACAATGGACTTGATTTTTTTTCTGGAAAACTTACTTTAATTCGAAAAATACGTAAGTAATTACATACGCATACTAATGATGATGCAACTCACGAGTCACGGGGTGGAATCCCGTGAGTTCTATGTACAGAGTGGGGTAAAAATCCGAAAAAAGTCAGAAAAGTTGTAGGAAATGTATCGAAGAATAATTGATTGATCGGACCAATTTTTTCTTAGATAGGTTCGTTTGTGCTCTACCTTTAAATTTTTTAAAGGGTTGTTTTCTATGACTGAGGTATTCATTTTTCGGCCAAATTCTACGATTTCTATTGGATATATATTAGCGTTATTATTTCTGATTGGTTGTGAAGATGACTGTTTAATATGCTATGCTATGAAACACCCACATTTTTATTGCAGATTTGGATTCTGCGGAAAATTTCAGATCCAAGACCAAAAGAGAACTTTTCCTCGCAGGTCTCGGTAAAAATGTGCCTTCTACTCTATATAGAATTTGAAGAAATATAACAAATCGTATGGTTTTTATTCGATTTATTATAATAACAATTAAACAATTATAACAATAACAGTGTGATTAATATTGAGATTAATATCGGCAATGTTGGTTGCCACCGTTAATTTCCATAATTTTAAGAATCTCCAAATAAATAGTGGGAGTTCGGCAGATGCGCCTTTCACGGCATTTTATTCATTGTAAATTGACCATTACCTGTGCTATTAGCCTATTATCGTAGAATTAGGTTGCAACCATGTCCGCGTTTCAAGTGTTAAATGTAAAACACTAACATCGAATATACTTATGAAAAGTTAAATCGAGCTATCGAATTATTTCGCAAAACATAATCATATAAATTGAGCCGGATTTTCGGGATTTTCCGAAATCCACAAGCAAAAATAACACGCAAATCGCAAAGTTCGACGTTATCAGCAACGAAGTGACGCGGTATCACAGGTGATCGCAGTTCTCGCAAAAACAAGTGGGCGAGAAAAATCGAAAACAACAAATAATCCAGCGACGACGATAAAAATCCAGGAATTCTTCTGGGACGATATCCAGCAACTTCGACAAAAATCCAGGAATCCTTCCAGAACGATATTCAGCGACGACCAACCACGACAGAAATCCAGGATTCGGTGCAGGACGATCTTCAGCAGCGACGAGTGAGTCCTTTCCAATTTTTCCCGTATTCGCAATTTTTATTCGCCTCGTATCGGCCCGCGGTGGCGGGCGCGGTGGTTTTTATCCATGATGGCTTCAACTTCTTTAAGTACTCTTATCAGGAAGCGCGATTCTTTCACTAACCGTATTGTAGCGTTCGAAGAATTTATTTCGAATATTTTGACCTCGGCTGACGGGACCGATAGCGTTGATGAGGCGACCTTGTTCGAAATTAATAATCGTCTCGAGAATGTGATCGGGATGTTGGGGTAGTATGACCAGGTTCAAACGCAGGTTGAGATCGGTAGCGCAGAAGATGCTATTCAGGAACACTATCAGAATCGTGGTGAATTCGAGGCCAAGTATTACGCGTCAATTTCAAAGGCTAAAGGTCTAATCAAAAAAGCGGAAACATGCGAACGGCGCACCAATTTAAATGGCGCTGAAACACCCCTTCAGGCGGATTTGTTTGGTGGATTGTCGCATGGTATAAAATTGCCGACGATTCAACTGCCGAAATTCAACGGGTTCTACGGTTCTTGGCTTGAGTTTCGAGATACATTCAAATCACTCATTCATGAAAATGAAAACATAACAAACGACATTCAAAAGTTTCACTATTTGAGATCATCCCTCGAGGGCGAAGCAGCGCAAGTTATTAGATCATTTGAATTATACACACGCATGGACCATTCTCTGTGAAAGATACAACAATTACGTTTATTAATCAATAATCATGTTAAATCACTATTCAACCTCACGATGATTCAACGAGAATCATCGATCGGGTTGCGATCGCTTATCGACGACATTTCAAAGCATTTACGAGCACTGAGCGCACTGGGGGAGCCTACGGACGAGTGGGATACCTTAGTCATTCACATGGCCAATTCGAAACTGGACCAATCAACGAGAAGGAAATGGGCAGAACACAAGTCGGAAAACGCTCCTACAACGCTTACCGAGTTCAAGCAATTTCTTAAGGATCGCGCAGATCTAATCGAGAGCATGGAACAAAAACAGATCGACCGAAGAGATATTAGACCACAACAACAATCACGACCGCATACTTCCCGATCGATGGCAGCTGCGGGCGCGCAGCCCTTTCAATATCAGTATAGGTGCACCTTTTGCAACAAAATGCATTCCATATACGCATGCCGAAGGTTTTTGAGCCTGTCGGTAACGGATCGAATTGAGGAGGCTGAAAAGTTGAGGCTTTGTATAAATTGTTTGGGCCAGGGCATTTTACGAGGGAATGTAGATCCAGTAGCTGCCGAAAGTGTTCAGGGAAACACAATAGTATTTTGCATTACGAGGTCATCTCAGGATCCTGAACCGAGTGCTACTCAGTTACACACATGCACTTCGTTTACCTCACATGATCGTAACACTATTCTCCCCACAGCAATTGTCGGAGTTCTCGATGGAGTCAAAAGATCGCATCACGTTCGGGCCCTTTTAGATTCGGGGTCACAGTCATCGTTTATATCTGTTCGGTTGTTGGCTAAGTTGAATCTGCGTTCATTTTCGGCAAACATGACGGTTATGGGCCTAAACGGCAGATCAACCAGGATTGAGTCTTGTTGTTTGGTTTCAGTTAATTCTTGCAGAAACGATTTCCACATTAATGTAGATTGCTTCGTCATTCCAACAATAACCGGGCTAATTCCAGCCTTCAGGTGTAGCACTGATCACATCCAGATTCCAGGCAACATCACTCTCGCTGATCCCAGGTTCAGCGAGCCAGCAGATATCGACATTCTCTTGGGATCTGATAGGTTTTGGGAGCTTTTGTGTGTGGGACACATTTCTCTGGGTGATGGCCGGCCCATTCTGTAGAAACCACGTTTGGGTTGGGTTGTCTCCGGCCCTCTCGGGTCGTTCGCGTCATCAAGCATGACATTTTCGCATTTTTCAGCAAATTATGCAGAATTGGATCAGCAATTGTCCAAGTTCTGGGAGATTGAAAAACGCTACCCTGCTCGATCTGTTCGCTCCAGCGAGGAACAGCAGTGTGAGGATCACTTCGTCAAGACATTTAAACGTGATCCTTTTGGTCGGTTTATAGTTTCTCTTCCTTTAAAGGCAGACATCGGTGGTTTGGGTGATTCCAGGGTAAGAGCAGAAAGGCAGTTCAGGTCGCTCGAGGCGAAACTTGGTCGCGATCAGCAGCTGCGCAAGCAATACGTCGAGTTTATGCAACAATTAGGTCACATGACGTTAGCTGAAGATAATCCCAACGAAACAAATCACTATTTGCCGCACCACGGTGTCATATGCACTCAAAGAGAGACCACGAAGCTTCGTGTGGTCTTCAATGGCTCGGCTCCGACGACTTCGGGTCTTTCAATAAATGATTTGCAACTTGTCGGCCCAACAATACAACAAGATTTGATGTCAATTTTATTGCGCTTCAGACAACATAATCATGTTGTATTGGCCGACATAGCCATGATGTACCGTCAGGTATTTGTGGAGCCTACTCAGCGACGTCTGCAAAAAATCATGTGGCGATCGAATCCTTGTGAACGGATTCGCACATATGAACTAAATACAGTTACTTACGGCACTGCAAGTGCACCATTTTTAGCAATCAGATGTCTTCAACATGTTGCATTACAAAATCACCCTCTATAAATATGTTATTTGGGTTACCTACTTAGCTCACTGTCTGTGCGATATTTCTCGCCAACTCTTATCACTACAGGTATTCCCGCCATCCACGAAGAAATATCGGCAAAAAAAGAAAGGTTCGACACAGTTCTGGGTGTGGTACTGTCTTGTCACTGATTTAACGGCAACCGTTCCTTTACGAATCGAATAATTTTACTGTGGTAATTAATTATCCACCCTTGTGGGATTTCACAGTGTAAATTGTAATAAACTAGTTCGCCCGTATATTAGTTCGTGGTAACTCTTTGGTTTCGGGGAACTAGACCCAATTTTTGGGGATTTGCTTTCTTTTCGGCCGTTTGTGCGTACTTTTTCACCCTCTATAGAGGTAAGGAACCTTCTGAATACATTATGAACCTCTCATTTAGACCTATTTCCGATTTCGATAGGGTTTTTCCGATACCTCCAGTTTTACGGATTCGAGGCGCCCTCCCGGATCGACTCCTAGTGGTGCTCCTCCTAGTAAATTGTCGCTCGGGGACGTTGTTTCTCGCATCGCCTTCGTGGTCGACACCTTCGCTATCGTTTGGAAGTACTTAATCGCCGGTGAGGACCGTCGCCAGCTCTTCCGTTCCGTTGCGTCACCTGCAGCTGAGTACCTAATAGTAGATACCTTTTTTTTTGAATCGCTTTCAACTAATTATAAAACGCAGTAATTTTTACCCCGTTGCATTAGCATTTAATTCGATTATTCCATCTTGCATGAGCATGATTACTTTTAGTCATCTGTATCGTAACTGATTTCATCTATTTTCCACCATCTATTATTTTATAATTACTTATTAATTCTCCGGTAGCGAGAGAACCAGACTGTTAACTTGGTGCATGACTTATTGAAGAATAAAAGTCAATTTTACCTATTTGTTTGTGTGCTTGGCCGAACATCGGCCGGACATTGTGTGTTTGGGTCAGCACATAATCGACAGACGTCCTCGACCCTGGCGCCCAATTAAAAAAAAATTAATAAACCCCCCCCTGAGCTGCGGGAGACCGATTTGGGTGTCGCAATCACCGACTTTAGTAGAAATTATATTTTCGTAGAACACCACGCAACAAAAGTGGCGCCCAACGTGGGGCCAGCACACAAAAGGGCACTGCTGTTTCTCTCGCTTCCTTTTTGTCATTATTTTGTCGGTATTTTTTTTCCAGGTCTTATTATATTTAGAAAAATGCTCGTAGTGTAGTTTCCTTAGTGCGGTATATCTATCGGGTTCTTATCGCTTAGTACCTACAATCTATTATTTATTTCGCATTCCTGTTCGATTATTCTGTATATTTTGGAAGCGATTCAAAAACGCAGATTAATCCTTATCATCAATTAATCACGATGGATCCTCATCGTCTTTTAACGGATGAGCTTGCATACGAACTTTCAATTCGCGGTATTTCGCCGATTGGGCTGTCCGTGAAGGTGAGGCGACAACTTTTGCGGGACGCATTTGCTCGAGAGCGCACCAACCCCCCTACTTTTGTGACCGATCATTTAAAGTCCGAGGAGGAGCTTTCGATCTGTCGTACCAAATTGCGAGATTTGGCAGATGAGGTACAGGATTTCGAATTTTGCAATCGAGAAAATGAACATCGTCGACTATCGGTTCGGCTTTTTCACCTTTCCCTGCGCCTGACGCGCATAGTTGCGCCAGATGCTCGAACCGCAGAATATCTTCACAATCTGGAAGATTTCTGTACTACCGTTCTTGGAATTTTGGAGGATGCTTACGTATCCGAGAACGATTGCGTTGCATCCGTACCCGAGTTGCCGGTATTTTGGCCCTCTGCGCCTTCTGTGGATCCCCTTGCCGGTCCTGCCGGACCTATTGCTCCTGTTGGCCCTGTTGGTCCTGTTGGCCCGGTTAACCCTGTCGGTTTTGTGGGTCCTTTCGGTCCTGTCGGCACTACCGGTCCCGTTCTCTCTTTCAACCCTAGTGGCCCCGTCGAGCCTGTCGGTCCTGTCGGTCCTGTCCGTCCCATCGACAATGCTGGCCTCGGCGGTTCTCTGGACTTTAGCGGTCCCGTTGGACCTGTTGGTCCCGTTGGACCTGTTGGTCCCGATGGACCTGTTAGTCCCGGTGGCCCTCAGACTTCTTCCGTTTTCCGGTTGGACCCCGTCAACAGTTTAAACCCCTCTAGGACAGATGTTCCTGGACCCCGGTCTGTTCGGGCGCGCGACCATTTCGACCAGTCAGGCTTGGGAGGGCCAAGATACGCTTTTCCCCAGATGTGGTCCCCTTCGGCGGGCGGGGGCAGTCGTAATCACGTCCCGGTCACTAGATGGGGTATAACTTTCGATGGCGAGAGCAGCCACCTGCTATCTTTCCTGGAGCGCGTCGAGGAGTTACGCGAAGCTCGCGGCTATTCCAAGGAGGAGTTATTTTTGTCGTCGGTCGACTTATTTACCTCGAATGCATTGTTGTGGTTCCGATCGAACCGGACTCGATTTTCCGGTTGGGATTCACTGGTGACGGCCCTTCGTAGAGACTTTTTGCCCTTCAATTATGAGGAGGATCTCATAGACGAAATTCGTGGGCGTACCCAGGGATCCGAGGAGCGATTGGTCGTTTATGTTTCCGCCTTGCAGAATCTTTTCGCTCGTTTGTCTTGCCCTCCTGTTGAGAGTGAGCGCATAACGCACATCCGCCGTAACATGCTTCCCTATTTACAGCAGGCTTTGGCATTGCAGAATATTTACTCGATTGGGCGCCTTCTGGATCTGGGACGACAAGCAGAGGAGGTACATGCGCGCACGAGACTCTTTGTGCCCCCTCCCATTAATCATTCTCGTCTTCTGGAGCCCACTATGGCTTACCGCCAGCCGGCGTCGTCGACTAAAGTCGCCGTGGTCGAGCCCGGTTCGCCTTCGATGCAGTGTTGGAATTGTCAAAGGACCGGTCATCGAGCTGCGCTCTGCCCGGACCCGCCTCGGAAGCACTGCTATCACTGCGGGATTCCTGGCGTCACGGTCAGAAGTTGCCCTAAGTGTGCGGGAAAAGCTCCGGCGAGGAAGTGATGTCCCGAGCTCCCTCCTCGCCTAAGGTCAATTTCTCGGCATTTACCAGCGGAAATTCGGAGTCGTTGGTGTTGCTGAATTATATTCTGTCTCATGCCGCTGGTGACTCACGCCCATATCTCACCGTGGATATTTTGGGGCATCAGGTGACTGGACTTTTGGATTCTGGCGCTACGCATTCACTGGTGGGTCGCGATGGCTGGAACTTTTTGCGGGGGTTAGGATTGACTTTACAATCGTCTGCTACTCCTGTGGTGCAGGTGGCGAATGGTGCTAAGAGTTCAATTCTGGGATGTCTTTTAGTTCCGATTTCTTTGTGTGGACGTCTCCAGCTGACTAATATCCTTGTTGTACCGGAATTATCGTCTTTTCTCATCTTGGGCATTGATTTTTAGAAGGCCATGGAGGTCGTTCCTGCACTCCATCAGGACGTTTGGCATTTTGACTCGTCCCCACATGTAAACGCAGTGTCTATTAATGGCGTGGAGACCATTCTGACAGAGGAGCGCGCGAAACGGCTGCAGATTCTGCTGGATGAGAGTTTTGAGGTTATGGGAACAGGCGTAGGAACTACGTCCTTGATTGAACATGAAATCCATACAGATTCTCTTCCCTTAAAGCAGCGGTATTATCCTGTTTCGCCGGTTAAGCAGCGGATTATCGACGCTGAGTTGCAGAAAATGCTCGAGGATAACATCATCGAACCCTCTAAAAGTGCTTGGAGCAGCCCCGTCGTATTGATTCCGAAAAAGGATGGTACCTATCGTTTCTGCGTTGACTATCGTGCCCTCAATGCCGTGACCAAGAAGGATGCATACCCGCTACCCTATATTTCGTCAATTCTCGACCAATTGAGAGACGCCCGCTACTTGAGTTCCTTGGACATTAAGAGTGCTTTTTGGCAGATACCCGTGAAGGAGTCCTCTCGTGAATTTACGGCTTTCACGGTGCCTGGTCGAGGCCTCTTTCAGTTCCGAAAAATGCCCTTTGGTCTAACAAACTCTCCCGCAACATGGCAGCGTCTCATAGATTCGGTCTTAGGCTGCGATCTTCAGCCCAATGTTTTTGTCTACCTAGACGACATTATCATTGTCTCACCCGATTTCGACTCTCATTTGCACGTTTTGGGTTTGGTTTTGAAGCGTTTGTCTCGAGCTGGCCTAACTGTCAGTCGGGATAAATGTAAATTTTGTCGTCCCGAACTGAAATATCTGGGGTATGTCGTCGATGGTTCTGGTCTTCGGGTGGACCCTGATAAGGTCTCGTCTATTTTGGATGTCCCTGCGCCGAAAAATGTCACGGAGGTGCGTAGATTCATTGGCATGTCTTCGTGGTATCGCCGTTTTATACCCCACTTTTCCTCCATTCTTTCTCCACTAACGGAATTGACGAAAAAAAATGTAAACTGGTCTTGGTCACCGGAGTGTGAAGCGGCATTTTTACACGTGAAGCAGGCCTTGGTGTCCGCCCCGTTGTTGACTTGTCCAGATTTTGAAAAAGCTTTTGTGTTGCAAACAGATGCATCTGGATATGGCCTGGGCGCTGTGCTTACTCAATCCTCTGATGATGGCGAGCACGTTATATGTTTCTTGTCTCGATCTTTGTCCCGCCAGGAGCGGAATTATACTGTGACGGAGCGAGAATGTCTCGCTGTGATATGGGCAGTCGAGAAGCTGAAACAGTACTTGGAAGGGGTACATTTTACCGTGGTGACAGATCATTGGTCCCTCCTATGGCTGCAGCGCTTGAAGGACCCCACGGGAAGACTGGCGCGATGGGCGATTCGACTGCAGGGATTTGACTTTGAGATAGTCCACAGGAAGGGAAAAGACCACGTGGTTCCCGACTATCTTTCCCGCTCCGTTCCGGAGGTACTAGCGGTTGGCCCGGTGGCTGGATTAGCTCCCGATGAGTGCCCGGACGTCCGAGATGGATGGTATAAACGTATGTGGAACGATATCCGGAGACGCTCTCGCAAATTTCCGTCCTGGCGCATAACTGAAGGACGAATTTATAAACAGGTACGCGTGTCGATCCCACCTGAATTCGGCGACGATGGCTGGCGTGTGGTGCCGCCGAAGGAGACTCGGCGAGCTTTGTTGACGGAAAATCATGATGTTCCTACTTCCGGACATTTGGGGGTGTTCAAGACACTCTCTAAGCTGCAACAGCTATATTATTGGCCAAAAATGTCTGCTGACGTTGCTTCTTACGTTCGGTCTTGTGCCGTTTGTGCCGCTTGTAAACCAGAGTCTAAGGCACCCGCTGGTCTGATGGGCACGAGGCCACCGGTCAAAACTCCGTGGCACACTATTAGCCTTGACCTGATGGGCCCGCTACCGAGAAGTTCCAAAGGAAACACGCAGATTTTGGTGGTAACCGATTACTTTTCAAAGTATAATGTACTTTTCTCGTTGCGCGCTGCTACCGCCCAAGCCGTGGTACGTCGTGTGGAGGACGACATATTTTTGGTATACGGAGCGCCAAAGGCGATAATCTGTGACAACGGTGTCCAGTTCAGAGGCCGGCTGTTCAAGGACCTGGCAGAGCGATACCAGGTACGCATCGTGTACACCCCTTTGTACTACCCTCGAGCCGATCCCACAGAGCGAGTGAATAGAGTCATTAAAACCATGCTCTCGGCTTACGTTCGCGAAAATCATCGTTCTTGGGACACTTATTTGCCGGCATTGGGTTGTGCCCTACGATCGGCGCGTCATGAGTCAACCGGGTTTTCTCCCTACTTTATTAACTTCGGCCGAGAACACATTCTTTTTGGGTCTCATCATGACCACCGTCTTTTAGATGGTCCAGCTCCCGAGTTAGATTCGGAGGTTCGCGATCGGCAGGTTGGCTTTCAGACGCTCTTTCGACGAATTTTTGCCAAACTTTCGAAGTCCATCGAGCGCGGTCGGCACCAGTATAATTTGCGACGACGTCCCGTTTCCTACTCTCCTGGTGACTTGGTGTGGAGACGAAACAAGGTTTTGTCAGACGCTGCCGCCCACTTTGCCGCTAAACTTGCCCCTAAATTCGTAGGTCCATTTGTTGTGGTGCGTAAACGAGGATCGACCTCTTACGAGCTTCGTCCGCCTGAGAATGGCCCTATTTCACTGTGGCACGTGCAGGACCTCAAGCCGTATCGTGATCCCGACGGCGACGACGATCCCGATCCTCCCGAGCCGACTTAACAAATTTTGCGCCTTGTTGGTGGAGGCTGTAGAATACCCCAACGGTGGAACTCTGCCTGTGGTAAAAGGCCACTAAATGATCTCATGGCGCGTGTCTTTTCTTCCATCTTAGTTATGTGCGCTCACATCATCATCATTCACTTCCAGTCAGATTCTCTCTCGCATTTTCCTCATTTTTCCCCATTCATTAGTTTAACTCGGTCAATTTTGAGAAAATTTTCCTCTTTCTAAGGAGGGGAGGTCTTGTTGCATTACAAAATCACCCTCTATAAATATGTTATTTGGGTTACCTACTTAGCTCACTGTCTGTGCGATATTTCTCGCCAACTCTTATCACTACAGGTATTCCCGCCATCCACGAAGAAATATCGGCAAAAAAAGAAAGGTTCGACACAGTTCTGGGTGTGGTACTGTCTTGTCACTGATTTAACGGCAACCGTTCCTTTACGAATCGAATAATTTTACTGTGGTAATTAATTATCCACCCTTGTGGGATTTCACAGTGTAAATTGTAATAAACTAGTTCGCCCGTATATTAGTTCGTGGTAACTCTTTGGTTTCGGGGAACTAGACCCAATTTTTGGGGATTTGCTTTCTTTTCGGCCGTTTGTGCGTACTTTTTCACCCTCTATAGAGGTAAGGAACCTTCTGAATACATTATGAACCTCTCATTTAGACCTATTTCCGATTTCGATAGGGTTTTTCCGATACCTCCAGTTTTACGGATTCGAGGCGCCCTCCCGGATCGACTCCTAGTGGTGCTCCTCCTAGTAAATTGTCGCTCGGGGACGTTGTTTCTCGCATCGCCTTCGTGGTCGACACCTTCGCTATCGTTTGGAAGTACTTAATCGCCGGTGAGGACCGTCGCCAGCTCTTCCGTTCCGTTGCGTCACCTGCAGCTGAGTACCTAATAGTAGATACCTTTTTTTTTGAATCGCTTTCAACTAATTATAAAACGCAGTAATTTTTACCCCGTTGCATTAGCATTTAATTCGATTATTCCATCTTGCATGAGCATGATTACTTTTAGTCATCTGTATCGTAACTGATTTCATCTATTTTCCACCATCTATTATTTTATAATTACTTATTAATTCTCCGGTAGCGAGAGAACCAGACTGTTAACTTGGTGCATGACTTATTGAAGAATAAAAGTCAATTTTACCTATTTGTTTGTGTGCTTGGCCGAACATCGGCCGGACATTGTGTGTTTGGGTCAGCACATAATCGACAGACGTCCTCGACCCTGGCGCCCAATTAAAAAAAAATTAATAAACCCCCCCCTGAGCTGCGGGAGACCGATTTGGGTGTCGCAATCACCGACTTTAGTAGAAATTATATTTTCGTAGAACACCACGCAACAAACAATTAGCTCAAGAATGCAGGAATACTGATCCAGAAATTTCAAAAATCATTAAGCGGAGTTTTTACGTCGACGATTTAATTAGTGGCGCGGATACTATTGAAGCTGCAAAGCGGATTTGTGGCGCGGTGACTGGCGTCCTGGACAAAGGATGTTTGCCACTTCGAAAGTGGGCTTCAAACCACCCCGCAGTGCAAAGATTATCTCCCCAAGATGGGATACTTGGCCAAAAAATTAATCCCGATACCGAAGGCGGAAATAGTTCGTACAGTCGATTTTAGATAGAGTCACATTCGGCAAATTTCTTGCAGTTCTCTTCAATTCGAAACTTGTCAAAAAATCAATTAGATGACGGTATTAAAAAACCAGGCGGAGATGATCAAAAAAACAGGCGGCGGTGATCAAAATTGTCACTGTTGTTATGATGATGATTTATTTTCATTTTATTCCTGAATTATGAAAATTTGTGAAGTCAAGAAACGTTATTGTGGTGCGTTTAAGTTGTATTATTCATGAAATCAGTTTCATCTTGATGCATGGTCGTCTTTGTTCACAGTGAGTGTGTGTTTAAAATAATTTGGAACTAGATTTTGGCACTTAATTCAAATTTTTCTGGTACGTACATCCGATTTCCGAGGCCAAAATGAAGAGTACTGTAAATACTGCGAAACCTCCATGCATTTTTCAAAATTTCAAACTGTTTGAATTACGGACACCGACACTGCAAAATTTTCATCAGTGCAAGAACGGCAAACTCGACTGCAAAGGATCTGAATTGGTTGAACAATTCATGGAACTGCTCATCTTGCGGCTAGTATTCGCCCGTCGCCGGATACACATCATTTCTAGTTGAAAATTTATTAGTGACAAAAGTTTCAATATAGTTTTTTGATTCCAATATGATTTAACTTGTTTTTTTCTAGAATAATTATTGCCAGTTTATGTTTAAAATATTTCAATTAACCTTGTAAATTCAATTATTTTCGATAATCACGAGAAAAATTGAATTTGAAGGTGGGCATAAACCGGTGTACCTGTGCGGTGCACTTATAAACTTTAAAATTTACAAAGAGGGCTATGCAAGATTACGTCGATTGTAACCTAGAAACGGATTTATAGTGGCGGCATCTACAGCCGCCAGGGGCGTCGGATATTTCCGGATGATCCTTCGTGCCGCAATTATCGGGATTAAAAAATCAAACGTGCTCTTGCCAATCTTGAGGGGTTTATCTATGCCGCAGTGTTAGAGGATATCGATGAAAGCATGTGGTCCACTCAGCTAGCATTTGACGATCATGTCAATACCGCAAAGGCGTTGGGTATTGCGTGGTCGTCAAGCTCCAATTCATTGATTTATACCTTCTCTCCAAGCTCATCTCGGCAAGTCACCAAACGCACCGTGATCTCGGAGGTCGCAAGAGTCTTCGATTCGTTGGGACTTTCGAGTCCCGTTATCGTTGTTGGTAAATTAATAATTCAAGAATTGTGGCAACAAAAGTTGTCATGGGACGAGTCCTTACCATCGTCTATTCACACTCGTTGGCTTCAGTATCAGGACAAGTTCTCGAACGATACCACCATAGAAATTCCTCGTCATGTTCTGATCGGAAGACCGAAACGCATAGAGCTTCACGAATTTTCCGATGCAAGCGAGCGAGCTTACGGATGTTGCATTTATCTGCGCTCTATCGATGAATTTGACAATGTTCGCGTGCGCTTGTTGTGCGCCAAGGGAAGGGTCGCCCCGTTAAAGGCTCTTACAATTCCCCGTCTAGAGTTGTGCGGTTATATCAAAAGGTAATCAACTCACTCGAAATGAATATAAATGGCTCCGCGTTCTGGAGTGACTCCACGATAGTTTTGGCATGAATTCGGACGGAACCGCATCTACTGAGGCAGTTCGTGAGTAATCGAATTGCTGAAATACGAGAATCGACAAAACTTGAAGATTGGCGTTATGTAAGATCGGCCGATAATCCGGCCGACTTGGTATCGTGAGGTTTATTGCCGTCAGGTCTTAGGGGCTGCAATTTGTGGTTTCAGGGGCCCCAGTGGCTATCGGATGTCCGAATTCGTCACGTAGAGGAGAGAGGAGACCAGGAGATACCAGAATTGAAGCAGCCTGTTGTCCAGTGTCGTTTCGAATTTTCTATACATTTCAGAGATTTTCGAAGTATCATCGCCTTGTCAGAGTAGTCGCGTTTTGCATCAGATTTTCAGCCAATTGTCGTCCTAAAGAGAAAGATCGTCAATTCGGTCATACACACAGTTACCGAACTCAAGGCTTCTCAGTTAGCTTCAGCAAGATTATCACAATTTGATTCGTTTGGTCCCGAAATGGACACTGTGAACAAAAATAAACCGTTAAAATCTAAAAAACGATTGTTGAATTTGAATCCATTCATTCACAGAGATGGGACATTGCGTGTGGGTGGGCGATTGGATCATCATATCGGATCATACGATAAGATTCATCCCATCGTAATTTGCAGCAAGCACCCATTCACGAAAATGTTCTTCAAATCGGAACATGAGCGCCTTCTTCTTGCCGGTCCGCAGATGTTGTTGGCGTCGATTCGCGAATCTTATTGGCCGATTTTGGGTCGTAATTTATCGAGAAAGACTGTTCATGAGTGCTTGCGGTGTTTCAGGGCGAGCCCGAGATTGTCAAGTCCACTCATGGTCAACTAGCCCAGTGCCAGAATCAATCCATCACCTCCATTTCATTACACAGGGGTAGATTATGCGGGTCCATTTCCAATCGCAAGCAAAAAAGGTAGGGGCGCTAAATTCTCATAAGCTTGTTAGTATGTTTCGCTACGAAAGCACTCCATCTTGAATTGGTCTCGGATCTATCCACGGATTCCTTTATTGCGGCATTACGCCGATTACGTGGGAGACCTTCCAATGTATTCTCGGATAATGGTACCAATTTCATGGGAGCCTGCTCAGAACTCAAACGGTTACTAAGTCAGGAAAGAAATCAAATTTTGGAGGTTGCATCAAGGGAGGGAATTAATTGGCATTTTATACCGCCGTATTCGCCACATCAAGGCGGAATTTGGGAAGCCGGGGTCAAATCGGTCAAACGCGTTTTAAAACGAGTAATTGGAGTCAGTCACATGACTTTTGAAGAATTTTCGACTTTTTTGACTCAAGTTGAGTCAACTTTGAATTCTAGTCCACTTACTTCAATTTCGTCCAACTGTACTGTATAGGTGAAAGATGCCGCGATAAGCATTTTATAAATACAGGGTGATTCAAAATTGTTGGACCAACGCTTCAGGGCAGATTCCTCTCGTCAAAATAGTGATAAAAGTTCCTATAAAGAGGAGTCCGCAAGTGGTCAATATGGGAGTTATTGGGCCTCAAAGTCTGCTGGTGGCCAATTTATTTTCGCTTATAACTCCCTTAATTTATGGTTTAGGACTTTCAGATTTGGTATATGAGGAAAACAATCGGAAAACTTAACGTTGAATCCTTTGGTGATCTATGAATACCGTGATAAGTCATTGAACGAATCAAAAAAGATGTCATCGGCTAATAAAAATTAGGATTATTTTGTGGCGGAAAGTATTTGGACTGTTTCTAGTGATTTTTCAGCATCAGTGTACTTTTTGAATTTTAAAAATGTAGGGGTACCTCAGTGCAAATGTGAGTAGTTTCCGAGATATTCGTTATTTTATGATCTTTTGCACGTAGGGTGTCGGTAGCCGGAGCGGCCGACAAGAATGAGACCAACAATCGTTTCTAAATAAACAGAAATATTAAAAATTTTGTACATTCGTCGTCAAAAAAAAATTACTTTTGATTTCGGAAAGTTCGAAAATAACAGAGGGCCTTCCATGTAATCAGTATTTGTTTTGATGTAAAAACTCAACGTGGACCTAATTTTCAAATTTATAATTACCTCCGATTTTCGGTTTTGTGGCATTTTTCTCCAAGCGGTCGTTTAATAATTTGAGCTTTTTACGATGAATGTACAAAAATTTAAATAAGGTTTGTTTATTTAGAAACGATTGTTGGTCTCATTCTTGTCGGCCGCTCCGGCTACCGATACCCTACATGCAAAAGCTCATAAAATAACGAATATCTCGAAAACTACTCACATTTGCACTAAGGTACCCCTACATTTTTAAAATTCAAAAAGTGCACTAATGCTGAAAAATCGGTAAAAACAGACAAAATACTTTCCGTCACAAAATAATCCTGATTTTTATTAGCCGATGTCCTCTTTTTTGGCTCGTTTAATCACTTACCACGGTATTCATGGATCACCAAAGGATTCATCGTTTAGTTTTTCAATTGTTTTCCTCATATACCAAATCTGAAAGTTCTAAACCATGAATTAAGCGAGTTATAAGCGAAAATAAATTGGCCACCAGCAGACTTTGAGGCCTAATAACTCCCTTATTGACCACTTGCGGACCCCCCTTTATAGAAACTTTTATCATTATTTTGACGAGAGGAATCTGCCCTGAAGCGTTGGTCCAACAATTTTGAATCACCCTGTATAGTAGGGATAGATATTAGTTCTAACGTAGTTAACGATTAGTTGTAGTTTGGATGTGTTCGGCTGATGCAATAAAGTAGACTTAAGTGGGATGCGTGGTTTATTCTATCATCCCCCTATGTACCCTACGATATTACATGGCGATCCTGCCAGTGCGAAGTTTGAGTGTGGTGTGACGGTTTGAGACGGCAACCAGAAGATTAATTATTCCTGTTTCCCGTGCGAGTTCAAGGTGGGTAGTTCTAATAGTAAGGAAGATATCGTCATTGCTCAGACTGCCACTGGAAATGCTAGAACGTCCGAGCAATTATCACGTGGGGAATGACTCTCAGTGTTCATGGTGGTGTTTATGCTGGTAGTGGCTGCGTATTTCATCTTCAAGAAATGCCAAAAGAGTATGCGTCGTACAGCGAGGAGTGAGGCCAATCGTGCTATGTTGCGAAATGCTCCAAGGGTGGAAGCGTAACTGCTGTTAGTTCGGAACGCCAAAAAAGTGCCGGAAGTTCGCGGCAGTACGGGGTTCGGTGAACTTTAGTGGAAAAAGTCGGTGTTGGTGAGGTGCCAATCAGCAAAATCGTCGATGGTGTTGCAATCATCCAGGTGTCAGCATTGGGCAACAAAGGAGCATCGGTCTACGAAGTGATGAGTAAACCTGCAAACAAATGCTACTCCAGTATACGGGGTGTCTTTGAAATACAATGATCACGATCACGAGCATTTCAAGTTTGTCATTTACTCGGTCATTTATGTGCATTTTATTTAATAATTTCAATTATGTATATCCTCAACAATGAAAAAGATGGTGATGATGGTGAATCGTGATCCGATTACTCTTTCCGACGTTTAGTAACACTCAGATTGAACCTAAACGTGGGTGTCATGTAGGGGTACCCGGTTCGAGTCTCACTACCGCAACACCTTTTTTTCAAATATTTTGCTCATCAAAATTAAATCTTTCAGCAGTTGTGTATTATCTACATGGAAATACATAATTCTCAAATATTTTGAGATCAGCTTATCCATCCATGAAGATGTAAGAACGATGCATAACAGAAAAATTGAAAAAACGACTTTTGGCGAGCTGTAACTCGAAAACTGTACATAGATTCAGTTTTTGCCAAAGAGATTTTTTGATCAGCATGGAATGATCAACATCATATCCAAATTTTAGCGAAATTCACCGAAACCACTTTTACCTATAAATCGTGCGGGGTCCTTTGTACGAAGATTAAATTGAAAAGAAAGTATGAGGAAAATAATCACGCTTTTTGCAGTTGCAATATTAGTGATGCGAAAAAACCGCGAAAAAATTCGAAGTCAGGTACGATTATTAAAAAAATACAAAATATAGGCAAAAATGACAAGCAATTTGATCCGGACGATCCTTATACATCCATGACAGAATCTACGAACAGAATTCAGCGAAATTTATTTGAACACTTGATGAATACAGCTAAGTCTTACGTCGAAAAACTATCCGCTGCTTCACCATTAAACATCAAGTATAATTTGGCTAAACTAACGGTTTTCCTGGAAGGTGATTCCGATTTCGCGATCATTAACTGCCCTGCTTGCGATTCTAAAGTGCGGGTGACATCTTCGAAATGTTCAAACGGCGTTAAATGGATTTTATCAAATTTTAATCGACATGTGAAAAAACACTGGGCCCCATCCGAAGATGCTAAGAAACGGTCAGTATCACAACCTCGATCGCAACCTAATAAGCCAGTTAAAAAAGGTGGCAAAAATCCTTCCGTGCTTCCGTTTCTTCTAAAAAATCAGCTGTCAACCTCTCCCCGAGGACTGAAACAAGCCCAAATCGAAAATGATATAGCCTTGGATAAAGATAACGAAATAGACGAGAAAACAGCCGTGCACATAACCGAGGAAAAAGCTTTTTTGGAAAAACCAATCCCTAGTCCCACCAGCTCGCACACCAGTAATACCGAAATAGCCGAGAAAACAGCCGAGCAAATAACTGAGAAAGCTGATTTTGAGGGGGAAAAATCAGTAGTCCCACCAGTTCGCCCACTAGGAATATCGAATTAGCCGAGAAAACAGCCGCGGAAATAAACGAAAAAATAGCTTTTCACGGAAAAAATTTCCGTTACCTGTCACCAAAATCTGTTCTAATACAAGAGGACTCGGGGGATAAATTTCTCAACACGGAAACTTTCGAGGGAACTCCAATGGAAACCACGTACTTTGCTCTAGATGAAGTATTTCCATCGAGTTCTAGCTTTCCATATAATAGTTCCTGCCATGGATCTCATGTTCCACTTGTGTTGAATCAAGAAGTGTTATTTCCTGAAGGCGGAAATGCAATTGAGGAGGACATCACCATCACCCCAACACCTCAAAATGTTTCAAATTTGATAAAATCTGATTTAAACAGTCGCCAACAACGTAAAATCCGAATATTGAATTACGTTGCCCTAGATAAAGATCAGACGAAAATTACTGACTTTTATACCGTATTTAAGGATGTTGAGAAATGAGTGGAGAGCGATTCAACGATTAATCGCGATGTGTTGAAATGCACTGAGCGATTTATTCAGTCAACTTCCTTGGTCCCACTTTTAGAAAAAGCCACGTTCACGGATAATCAAAGAACCCTCGAAATATTAAGGGAGACTGCAATCTCAAAAAGTTCCAGACATTTACATGGGAAAAAATTCGATCAGCCCTTGAAATTCTTTTCTCTTTACATCTTTATAATAGGCGGTCGGCTTCTCTACGAGACGCTCTATCGAAATTTGAAAGGCTCACTACCATCCCTTACAACGATGAACAGAACTCTTAAAACCTCAGGTACACATCCAAGAGAAGGGATTTTGATGTTTGATGAACTGAAGATCTATTTGATGAAAAGAAATCTTCCACTGAGAATATTCATCAGCGAAGACCAAACAGCTATTTTAAGAAGAGTACAGTATGACCCGGAATCGAATGAGATGATTGGTTTCGTTTTACCTATTTCAAAAGAGACTGGGTTCCCAATTACAGGACAGTATACTGTTGATTCAATTGGTGATATTGGACGGGCTTTTACGGAAGAAAGTCTCAGTAATAATGCTTATGTTTTCATGGCTCAGCCACTAACAGACAAGGCCCCAGCCTTCTGTATATGTATTTTTGGTTCCAACAATTCATTCTCATTCAAAAACGTACTGAATAGATGGAAATACTTGGAAGAGGAAGCTGCGAAACGCGGCATAACAATTGAAGGATACTCCAGCGATGGCGATACCAGATGTTTCAAGGCTAGGACTATCACATCTTAACTCTCACAAACTGACTATTCCGAAGTAAAAGCTCATTTGAAAACAAACAAACGAAAAAAAGGAAAGGCAACTGAGGACTGTGAAAGCAGTAAGAAGCAGAACAAAAGAGAGGGCTCGAGAGAGGTTTTGGAAAGATGCCCATACGAGCCACACTTTCGAGTGAGTACCTTCATGATTTTTTTTACACAAATGAAATGCAAACCAAAAACGAACCCTTCGTATTTAATTGACTATTTTATCTTTTTTAGGCAGACTACGATTTAGATAAACCTGTGGTTATTCAAGATCCCGTTCACACTTGTACAAAATTAAAAACAAGATTATTAAAAGAGGACATTGTGTTGCCAATGGGAGAAAAAAACGTTTCCAAAAAACATCTTGAATTAGTCATTGATAATTATTCGAAAGACCAACATCTTTCGTGCAAATCCCATTTGCAGAGTAAGCAATAAAAATTTAATCCTCGATTTAATCATTAGTCTGTATGACACCTATCGTAATTATAAGAATTCTTATCAAAATCCAAAATCTGTTTATTGATTGGTTGAGAACTTGAAAACGCAAAATTTGCTCACTTTCAATCAATCAAATCATTTTTATCAAAATTATGCTTAATGGTGAAATACACATTTAACACAAAATTCTCGATAATATTATGTATCAAAACGTCTAATGGAATGAATTTTCCAGGTCACGATAAAATGAACTTCGATGCAGTCGTTAAGATAACAGAAACTTGTGTAACGGATTTATTGAAAAAAATACCTGATGCCGAAGCTACAAGGCGATACCTCATTCTGACTAGAAATATCCTAGATGCATTCCTCAGCAAAGATATGGTGATATTGGATCGAATTTATAAGTTATGGTATTCCACTCTATTCGTACGTGGATGGAGATATTGGGTTATCTTAAACGGGCATGGTATACAGAAGAATTTCATTTCTTTAAACACGTATACTTGTATCGAGCTTAACGCCCATGGATTATTGATTATAATAGAGAAATGCCGAAAACGAGACTGCAATGCCGAATTCGTGCCCTGGCTTTATAGTAGTCAACCGTGTGAGAAAGTCTTCAGACAGACAAGGTCTATGACTAGCACTTTTTCCACAGTAGTTAATTACGGTTTGGCGGATATTTTAAGAAGATTACACAGAATACAGTTAATTAATGAAATTAGTGATGATTTGAGTGAGTATTGAGCCAATTTTCTTACTATCAATAGTCAACTGTACAAAATTTTAGGCGACAAGTTCATCTTTCCCCGGGAGGATAATAAAAAATCATGGCACTCGAGTAGAAATGACTACAAAGTTGAAGAAACTCTACCTACACAAGATGACATAAAGATAACCATCGATCCCGCCCAAGATCAAGTGATAAAAGATTCAGAAGAATTGGGCATCTGTTTTGTAGAAGGTTTGAACGAAAGAGATGCTTCAAAACGACTAGTAGAGATTTTCGGAAGAGTATACATGAAAACTGTCGAGGATTCAAAGGACAAACAGGATAAAACGATGACCAAGACCAACCAAGACATATCAGAATATGGAGAAGTAGAATTGTCTGATTCTGAAATCATTGAAAAAAGACAATACACAGCAGATGAGAACGAATTTTTCTCTACATTCGATGACTTAGCCCTAAAAGACCACACCCAAACATATTTCAAACGTTTCAAGAGTAGTAATATCAAGAAGGCTGGATCTATATCGATTAACAAAAGAAATAAGCTCGGAAATAAGTCATCATTCTCCCCTTATCTCACAGTCAGATTGAAAACTAAATCCGTAACTGTCCGGAAATCATCTCTTTGTTGGTTTTTGAGTGAAAAGACGGGTCGACTATCATTGGATAGGCTGTTGAGAGTTAAAGGCATGACGAGCAAAACGAAAGACTCCAAAAGATACGAAAAACTTCGAAAACCTCGAAAACTACACGTTGTAGTAAGAAAAAAAGGACCGATAAACCGAGTGACAAACGGAGCAAAGATGACCAAGAAGACAATTCATCTTTATCGTCAAAATCTGAGACTGAAGAAAGTTCGGTGTATGAGAGCGAAAGTGAGACTTTGACCGAGTCTTTTTCTGAAATTGAGGACGATGCACAAGTTCGAGAGCGAGTTCGAGAGCCTACTTCCAATTCTACCACAGAATACAGAAAAATCGAAAAAGAAAAGTACTATGGAGTATATTATTATAATGGCTGGTACATTGGTAGAGTGATCGCAATAGTTAACGAAAAAAAATCAAAAATTAAGTTTTTGTAGTCAAATTTGGGTACATTCTCATGGCCCAAAGATGACGACATTCAAAATGTCGAAAATGAATATACAGGCTGTTTGATAAAAACTCCAGAACGCCACAGTTTCTTTGGTTGTCATCCGATTTCAAAAACTCATCAACAAAAAATGATTCATTTTTCATGTACTTCGAATAGGCCTTGTTGCCAAATTTTTTTGCTCAACTTCTTTTTTTAACATTGGTAAATTTCAGTTTTTTAACCATAAAGTACGATTATTTTTATTTCAAAGTTGAAGTACGCATTTTTCTCTTCAATATGGTGTGTAAAAAGCTGACATTCTTTGAATTTTTAACCAAAAAAACGCATAAAAAGATTCGTCAAATTTGAATTTAATTTAAAAAAAGTCAGTTTCAGGAGTGCTTTGGATTCCAAAGCAAACCTGAAAATGACGGGTTTTGTTTAATCTGACCAAATTTGCCGATTCATTTTTTACGTTTTTCTGATGATTAATTAGAAAAATCAACTTTTTTATTGATCCATGGTATAGAAAAAAATATCTACTCCAACTTTGAATTGGAAATAATCCCTTTTTATTATTAAAAAAGTTAAATTTATCGATGTTGAAAAAAGAAGTTGATGGAAAAAAATTGGCAATAAGGCCTATTCGTAGAGCATGAAAAATAAATCATTTTTTGTTGATGGGTTTTTGAAATCGGATGGCAACCAAAGAAACTGTGGCGTTCTGGAGTTTTTATCAAACAGCCTGTATAATATATGGCCCTCTCAATTTATTGGGAGCTTACCCTTTCCAAATTTCCAGAAGTGATCAGTTGGGCTTACAAGCGGCCTTCAAAAATTACTCCAAATGCAACGAATGAATTTTTTAAGTTTTTTCTTTCGATTTTCTTATTCTATAAAATACTTATCCATTACTTATGTTCTCATGTAATAATAAATACGTCTTTTTGTTCAACTTATCAACCACTTTTCCCGATAATTCCGAATTTGGGTTTATGCAATCCATGATGTAATCCAATCGATAGTTGTTGCGTAGTCAAGTTGTCAGTCGCTGCAGTCAAGTTGCATAGTCAAGTTGGTAGTGGGTGCAGTCGAGTGAGCAGTCGCTGCAGTCAAGTAGGCAGTCGCTGCAGTCTTGTCGGCAGTCACCGCAGTCTTGTCAGCAGTCACTGCAGTCTCATCAGCAGTCACTGCAGTCTTGTCAGCAGTCACTGCAATCAGGGCAGTCCTGTTGGCAGTCACAAGTCAGTCCTGGCAGTCATGCATTTTTCAAGCAGATTAGGCAGTCCGTGTACAAATTATTAGATGGTGGTTGATCCCTCGAAAATTTTACAGCATTTTTACTACTTTGGGCGGAGCTACTCTTCCGTGTGTCTGATCCGACAGTCGCATATATATATTGAAAACGTTCAAGGTTGAGCTTGGGTGATGAGGACTCTTAACGAGAGTGTTGCAACGTCTACCTGACGTCAATTTAAAAATTAATCCTCATAAATGTGAATTTTTGAAAAAAGAAATTTTTTATTTGGGGCACATCATTTCAGCGGAAGGTGTGTCGCCAGATCCATCAAAAATAGAAGTAATGCGGAAATATCCAGTTCCAAAAGACGCGAACGAGACCAAACGGTTCGTAGCATTCGCGAATTACTACAGACGATATATTCCGAATTTTGCCGATATCGCGGCGCCGCTTAATAATTTAGCAAGGAAAAATGTACCATTTGTTGTATTATGAGTTTTTATTATAATGTCTTATCTTAGCTCGCGATTATTCGGGACGAACTGACCGAAAGCAGTCGTCACCAGGACCCTTATTCAAACGGTCTGACTTGGTGAGAAGGAGTTAAGATGGCCGGGGTTTGCACTTGTGCGCACGCGCGTCGGGGAGAATACGCTTCTCCCGGGCGTTTAGGTGGAGAAAAGAGCTATGAAAAGTTTTCATCTGAACTGTCAAGTCGCTTGGGTTGCAAACTCAGTGTTGCCAACATAAGAACACTGGAGTTACTAGATTTTACTAGTAAAGTTTCCACATTTTTCTTATTTTGTTCGCGTGTGAACTTGCAATTGTCAGTTGTCAAAAATTTCAATGTTTACAGTTTCTTGATTCCGAGGTTGTCGACTTATTTATGGTGCATAAAGTGGCGATTACAACGAATATTCTCACAAGAATCACTTTTATACATGTGTATTAAAGCCAAAAATCCATTTACGCAAGTATTTATATAAATGTGAAGATTTACATGCCCAACTTTACTATTTTAGGTTCACTTTTACCCAAAGTTAAACATCAACAAACCCAAGATATTACTCCATTCATGGATTCATACGAGCTCATGCACGAGACATTCCCGAATTTGTTCGAAAATAACCAGCTCAATCATCCAAAATCAAGCCCTAAAGCATCTAGACTAGAATCAAGTACATATTGCCAACAAGCTGGCTTCCACAACACGCGTTCCATCTCATGAAATACATGCAACAGGAATAATTGATGTGTGGCACTGTTATTATTACAATTCGACGTAATATTACATCCATTATTGTCAAAGGTTGGTAGATTGACCAAATCTTGAAAGTATGTTCCGAGTGGTTCCGAGATGATTCTTCACTTTATGTTTTAGCGTATCAAACGAAGATTTAACCTCGGTTTATCTACGGACCAATCCTGAGATTCATTTGTAACAGTCCCTGCGGTTCAATCGTATTAAATGTAGCGACAGATTATTATATTCATTTTCAACTTGTAACTCCACTATTAGATTTGTCAATTTGGTGTTGAACTTTATACCATCTGCCCAGAGGTATAGCCTATATTTTTAATATTTTCGTTGAGCATTATGGGCTGCTACAACCCCAACAACGGAGACTTTTCATTATGAATGTCAAGCAAATAACATGTTGAGTAATTGTAACTAGAATTGCAAATTACTATACTCGACTTAACTAATTTTGATTAACACATAAACCCCCAAAAATTACCAAACATTTATCAATGGTTAATGGTTTTTGAATAAATATTAGCCGCGTATGTCACGTGTTAATCAAAATATCTTGAGACACATTGGAATTTTACAATTTGTACAGATATTATGGAAATGTTATACCCAGATTTTCCAATTAATAAATCGATAATTCCAAAACTAAATGTAAATTCGCTTTTATTTCGCTGGGATTCAAAAATCAAACATTTGGAGTGAAGTCAGTGTACTCTTTGGAGCTTAAATTGCTGCTGATTAATTTCTTTCCAATAAAAAAGAAAAAACAGATTTACCACATTTTCTTATACCGTCTATCGCAACTGAATTCAGATCATTTCTAATAAATAAGTTTTCGTGTCACCGCCACAGTTTTATGGCATATCCACATATTCAGAAGAATCACGAATTATAGGCTTGTAATCTAAATACTACCCCACAATACCACGACGATAATTTAGTTGCCTACTTTTCTCCCATTCTCCTACTGTTTGAATTGGACTTTTCAGACGGTGAGTTGCAAGCGTTGCAAGCCCCGACCAACTCATACTCCTACTCACCAAGTCAGACCGTCTGAATAAGGGTCCAGGTATCCAATCTGTACACATGTAGTCATTTCTTATACTTTATAATAAACCTAATTAGATAATATTACTGGTGTTCTTATTACTAAATTAATAGACACGGTGATATTACAACATGGCACAGTCGGAGTGAACTAAAAAAATACGCGAAAAGTGCCGCGAAATTAAAATTAAAACAAATTAAAGTCGGAAATCGAAGCGATAAATAATAAATTAAAAATGGAAAAGATTCCTCCTATGTGTATGGAAGGTAATCTGGCGGAAAAGTGGGAAACCTGGCTACAAAAATTCAATAATTATATGGTGGCGACCGAACTAAATAATAAAGTGTGCACAATTATTGCTATTAATTGGCGATGAGGGGATACCGATATTCAATTCGTTCAATGTGAAAGAAGAAGATAAAACAATTAAAAACTCAACAGCAAAATTTACCGAGTATTTCGTGCCGAAGAAAAACGTGGTGTTCGAACGTTATCGTTTTTTCAATATGAGGCAAGGCAGTGAGTCAATCGAACAATTCATAACCGAGTTACGAAATAAAGTAAAGTCATGCGAATTCGGTGCATTAACTGATGAATTGACGCGGGATATGTTGATAATCGGAATAAAAAGTGACGATTTGCGCGAACGGCTTCTCCAAAGTGACCAATTGACTTTGAAAACGGCGGAAAATTTGTGCGTAACATCGATAAATCGCAAAAGCCAGTCCTGGGAGATGAACCAAGGACAGCGATTGGAGGTACAAGAAATTGCCGAAAAACGATTCCGCAGCCGGTCTTATCGGCAGAACAACGACTCAGGTGGCTACAGGAGACCGCAATTCGGAAATCAAGTAAGTGCGGGTGCGAGTGAGAGATCTCCGCGCAAAATAAAAAACTGTACGCGATGCGGATTCGATCATGAAATAAATAAGTGCCCAGCCTACGGAAAAGTTTGCGCAAAATGTAGACAAACTAATCATTTTGCGAAATTATGTAAACGTAAATCGATGAGTGTTGTTAATAACTTGAACGGAATAAATGAATTTGAAATGGGTTCTCTGGAAGTAGCAATAAGTTCAATTAATAAGGATTGGTACCAAAAATTGAAAGTAATTGAATGTGATAAAATTTTAAATTTTAAATTAGATACAGGCGCGCAGGTTAATGTTATACCCAAATATATGTATGATAAATTAAAAATAAATCTAAATAAATTAAGAAAAAGTGAAAATAAAGTTACCAGTTGTGATGCTACTGCTAGTACCATCTACATTTATGACGCCTTACCTGTTTATTTACTCATTTATGCTATAACTGGATCTCGGAAGCCACTTTGTTTTTAGAGGGAAAACAAAGAAACCTAATGCCTATCGGGTGAAGCTCTGAAGCCGTGAAATTCCAGGGATTTTGCAACAGTTATTGTTTTAATGTGATTTATTCAAATTGTCCTAACAGTACAGGGCTAAAAATAAGAGAACGCGGACGGTAATGCAACTTTAAAATATGAAACGAAATCCTAACCTAACTTATTGACAATGAAACAATTATTTACAATGGAACAATCAAGAACTAGCTAGCTATCGCGTGTTGACGGTCTGCATCAGGAAAGTCCGTCCAAGATGGGAGACGGGGACGTTCTTTCGGAATTTGATTTCAAACCGGGACTCGATCCGGATCCAAAATGGCGGTTGACGCGGTCGGTACGCGTCGATGGTTTAGCAACTGAAACGAATTTGGGGGAACAAGATACCGGAGGTTATGTTTACTGTCCCGTGTCAGTGTACGCGGCGTTCGGTTAAAATTGTGTATTTGGAAATTGAGACGGCCTTATGGGCGTGAAACTACGACTAAATTACTTCAAAACGCGGTGTAGCGTGAACTAACCTCAACTGACGGTTAATCAGAGAAATTACCGGGGAAAAATCACAGCAGCCCGTGATTTTCAAAAATCTAACCTAAAAACGATAATTTGAATTTTGAATGCAAAAATGAAACTAATTTCGCGGTCCCAAAATACGGGAATAACGTCCTAACTCCTAAGGTGGAGAGAGACTCCGTCTAATTCAGGGGAAACTTGGCAGAAAACCAAGAAAACCAGCAGAAAACCGGCGGAGAAATACTCCTAAGGGAAAAACCCCTCAAAACTTACCGAGGGTAAGCAGGTTGGTGGAGAAACTCGGGCAGAACTTGTAGTCGAGAGACGAGCACAGTCTGTTTTGAGGATCTTTGTCGGAAAAACCGATGCCGGCGGCAAATTTCAAGCGGCCTTATATTTTAGGATTAATAGCGCATGCGCGCGAGTTATAACTTGTGGCGCCATCTAGCGGATTTCCTATTTTGAGTTGGCAACACTGGAGCGTGTATCTGGCAGCGTTGGTTCGCATCTCGGCTAAACGTCATTGTCCAACTATGAATGTGGGGTTATGTTTGCTCTTCTTCTCTCGGGTTTTTGGGTGTTTTGAGTGTTTTAAGCTGTCTCTGGCGTTGAATTAATCTTTGATGGGTTATGCGTGAGTTAATTGGTGTTAATTTATTGTTTTAATACGATTTGTTTTAGGAAAAACAATGTTTGTGACCGAACTATGCTTCGGTACTCCCAACAAACATTCTCACGAATTTTCAACTCGTCACATATCTCCCTCCCTCGGGAAAAAGGTGAAGCTTACACTCAATTGAAATTTAAAATGGGTTTATTGTTAGCAAGAAAAGCAAAAGCAAAATTTTTATGTACAAGCGTGCATTAGGTTAAGTTTTACGGATGCATGCAACAGTTAAACAAATAAACAAAAATGACGTTTCTTCGTCGGTAACGTTGGGTTGTGGTTAAATATGGCTAATTTCTACGGGTTATGCTAACTTCATGCCTACAACTACTTAATATTATGATTAAATATGTAACAACAAAAAAAAAGGTTCTTAAATTCTATGGGTCCTACTTAAAAAAAATATTTTTGGGGATTTTTACGTAGCCCGGCGTTCCGTTTTCCCGTATAGCTACGACTTTCACGGGCCCTCTACTACCTGCCGGACGCAGGGCTTGTAGCTGTCGTGGGGTCAGTGCTGCGACTATAGGGAGGGGTTTCTCATACCCCGGTACGACTTTGTACGTTATTGAGAACGTGTCGCTTAGGGTTTCTTTCCTGGTTTCGGCCATGTCCTGCGAAACTTTTGGCTGAGCAGCGGTAATAGAGCGTGCTTTCGGGAGGTGGGGTTGGGTTAGTGGGGTGACTGAGGGCATGATTAGTTCAGGCATGTCGTTTTGATGTGCCATTTTGTTTTCGAAATCTATAACAAAGAACCTTCACCGTGAGCGTCCCTTCACCGCAGATTTTAACCCTTTTTGATCTAACCCAGCAATAAAGAACAATGGGGGGGGGGGGGGGACAAAAGGGGGGGGGGGGGTAACCAAAGAGTTTAATGGAAAGGTTTCATATCCTTCACATGAACCTTAAGTATTTTGTTCTGAAATTCGTTAGTTAATTCGTAAGTATTATTACCGATCACGCGCGTCACCGTATGTGGACCCGAATATTTTGGGGCTAGTTTCGCAGCAAAACCCTCTATTCCGCGCGATAACTGATATTCCCTTTTTAAAACGAGGTCTCCAATCTTGAACGAGACATTCCTGCGCTTTCGGTTAAAATATCTTTGTTGTGCCTGATGGGCTCGTGTCAAATTTCGTCTTGCTGTCTTATGAATTTCGGTCATAATTTCAAGTGCTTTTACTCGTTCGTTTACAGATTCTGGACATGATTCGTTAATTTGTTGGATTACTCTACACTCGTTCCAAACTGATTTTGGTGCAATTAATTCTCGGCCGTAATTCAAAAATGCGGGAGTGAATTGCGTCACTTCGCTTTTCGCGGTATTCAAGGCGAACATTAATTCATCAAGATGTTCGTCCCATTTGCGGTGATTTTCATCCGAATATTGTGCGATCATGGTTTTTAGTGTCCGATTTACGCGTTCAACCGGGTTACATTGTGGACTGTATGGCGGAATTTGTTGATGTTGAATCCCGAAGGTCGTTAAGAAATTTTTAAAATCATTGCTTTCGAATTGCGTACCGTTGTCTGTTATTATTGCTTTCGGACATCCGTTTCGCGAAATGAGTTTCTGGCGTATAGCCTGAATTATCGGCGAAGCCGTAGCTTTCCGGAGGGGTTGACATTCTGTCCATTTCGTGAATTTATCCTGCATAACTAAAAGATACCGATTCTGGCGGACTGACCTAGGGAGAGGTCCCATGATATCGACGCTGACCGTATGCCATGGTCCGTAGATCGCGAGGTTGCCCATTTGGCCGGCTGATTTTTGTTGCAATGTTTTAAACTTTTGACACTGAGTACATTTTTGAACATATTTGCGGATTTCGGTTATCATTCGTGGCCAATGGTAAAACTGACACGTTCGCGAAATTGTTTTTGCTATGCCTGAATGTCCCGCGTGCGGATCGTCGTGATTTTCGCGTAAAATTCGGTTTCGTTCGTCGTCTTTTATGCAAATCTTCCAGGGATTCCCTAACTCTCCTTTCAAATAATTGTGACAGTCAAAACGTCGGTATAATCTTCCGTTAACTATAGAATAGTCGTCGTACTTCTCCGGGTTGTCGCCCACTAATTTCATCTGACGATCATACCAATCGGTCTTATCGCGTATCACAAATATCTCCTCTGAGTTTCCTGCGTTACTTAGAGGGTCTCTCGACAGCGTGTCGGCTAAAAAGTTAGTTTTCCCTTTCCGATAAAGGATTTCAAAGTCGTATCCTTGTAATGTTATCGCCCATCGCGCGAGCCTACCCGCCGGATTTTTGAGTGTTTGGAGCCACCGTAATGAGTGATGGTCGGTTACTACTTTAAAATGGTACCCTTCCAAGTACTGTCTCATTTTGTCTATTCCCCAAACGATCGCGAGGCATTCTTTTTCCGTAACTGAGTAATTTTTCTCGGCTGATGTTATTGTGCGACTGGCGTATGCAATTACGTGTTCTTCGTCGTTAATGGTTTGTGTTAAGGCGGCCCCGAGACCGTATTCAGATGCGTCAGTTTGTAACACGAAAGGAAAATCGTAATTTGGGCAACTTAACACTGGTGATTCTGTTAGTTTACGTTTAAGGATTTGAAATGCTTTCTCCTGTTCGGGAGTCCACACGAATTTAACATTTTTCTTCAAAAGTGAATTTAAAGGTCCTGCAATTTCTGAAAATTTTGGAATGAAACGACGGTACCATGAAGCTGCGCCAAGGAAACTGCGTAATTGCCGAATGGTTTTTGGAGATGGTATTTTTCGTATCGCGTCAACTTTTCCGGGGTGGGTTTCGATTCCAGACTCACTGATGGTGTGTCCAAGGTACTGAATTTTGGTCTGACAAAATGAACATTTTTCGAGATTGATCTGTAAGTTCGCGTCTCTGAGGCGTCTGAATACTTCGCGACAATTATCTAAATGCTCGTCTAACGTTTTACCTAATATGATTATGTCGTCGATGTATGCGAAAGCTTTTGGTTCCATTTCTGGTCCTAGTACGGTGTCTAAAAGGCGTTGAAAAGTGGCCCCGGCCGAATGAAGTCCGAAGGGCATGACTTTAAATTGAAAAAGTCCTTTCCCAGGTACGGTAAACGCCGTTATGGGTTTGCTTTCTTCTGACAAGGGTACTTGCCAGTAACCGGATTTTAAATCAAGGGTAGTAAAATAGCGCGAGTCTCTGAGTTTTTCAAGTAGCGCGTTGATGTATGGTAACGGATACGCGTCTTTTTCCGTGACTGTGTTGACGGCTCGAAAATCTATACAAAATCTAAAAGCTCCTCCGGGCTTGCGAATCATGACCACCGGAGAACTCCACGGACTATTAGATTTCTCAATTACATCGGCAGCTAACATTTTATCTACTTCCTGATTAATCGCGTTTTGCATGATCGGATTTTGGGGGTAGTGTCTTTGTTTTATCGGGTCCGAATTCTTCAGTTTAATCGTGTGCGTGATTAGAGATGTCCTACCACGAACTTGTGCTAGAGGTTCCGCCTCTTCTTCTAACATTTGGACGACGCTCAAAGTGTCCGATCGGCTCAACTCGGGATTAATCTTATAATCGGGGTGGTTTAACTCATTCAAGTATTCGGTGTTTTCTCCTAATCTCATTATAATCGGCATGATTATGTCAAAATGACGTTTTATCGCGTCTATTCCAAAAATTACCTCTCGCGAAAGATTCGGCAGACAAAGGAACCAATTCGAGTAACATTTTCCGTTAATGAAGTAAGTGATTAAAAACTTTTTATTTACATGAACATTATGACCATCAGCCAAACAAGTTTGAACGTTTACTTCGCGAATTCCGCGCGGGGTTATGGAGTTAATTAAATTTTGGCTAACACATGAAACTGTTGCTCCGGTGTCAATCAAAGCGTCATAAGGACATTTTTCGATGATCAAAGCAATTTGGGGCCGTTGTATGACAACAGCATCCGAGTCCAAATCGTTAACACTGGGGTTCTCTAAGCCGTGGTGTTGGCGCTGCCCCTGACAACGGCAACACTCGTCTCGTTTCCCGACGATTGAGTTTGCGTCTGAGTTTGCAACGGTCTATTACGCGGTTGTCTGCAATCTTTACTAAAATGACCGGCCCGGCCGCAATTGTAGCAACTAAATTGATTGGTTGCTCCAACGGGTGCTCGCGTCTGATTGTTTGCGGTGTTCGCGCGATTATTCGAGTAGGAAGGATTACTGGGTCGCGTTTCGTTTTTCAGTTCATCTTGAATCTGTTCGTATTCGTCGATTCCCGATACGATGTCTTGAACGTTGAAGATGTCGCTCTTACGGATGTATTGGCGATACTCCGGTCTGAGATTTGCGTAGATTTGCTTTAACTCGCGGTTTTTAGGAAATCCACCGTGTCTACGTATCATTGTCTGAATGGAGATGACGTACCCGCGTCCTTTTTCGTTTGCGCCTTGTTTGCGTCTTATGATCTTTTGCTCGAGTATGTCTTGAAAATCTTCCGAGAGGAAGTACTGTCTGAATTGATGCAAGAAATCATTCCAATTACACATGTCGCTTTTGTTATTTCGGAACCATGCAAGCGCCGTTTTAGCTAAAATTTCGGGAATTGCTTTGAACATTTGTTCATCATCTAACTCGTAACTCTCCTGGAGTTCTTCCACGCGTTCGAGAAAGGATTCGGGGTCGCCATTGCCATCAAATTTTAAGTCCCACTTTCGGACTTGATTCAAAATCTTCGCGGTCCGTTCGCTGACAGTGGTGTCAGTTCGTGACGCGATCTCCCTAAGCGGTACTTCACGATTTACTCGCGGGTGGGGAGCGTCTACGTTTTGCGGGCGCGCTCCATCTATGAAGAATTGTATTAACCGGGTTTTCTGGTCGTCTAGGCGACCTGTCGTCTCGAGCCCAAATTTGGCTAATTCGATTTCTATCGCGGGTTTCTTTAATTTCAAAATCCATGAAAAACGGGCTGCGTCTGTGGCGCTATCATCTATGTCAATGTGGTCGTCGTGATCCGCGATTTCAGGATTGGTATGCTCGATCGTTTGAGTAACCATTTTTTTAAATTTAGAGGTTATCTGTCCTAAGTGAAATGTTGTGTACCTACCAAGAGTGTACCTAACGGAAAAGGTGTCTAGCCCTGACTAATCTAAGTTCTAGACCCTATCTGAAATTTTGATTGAAATTGATTTTACTTGAGGTCCCTGTACCTCTTTCCAAAAACAAAGTGGTCCCTGCTCGGGCGCCAAAAATATGTGATGCTACTGCTAGTACCATCTACATTTATGACGCCTTACCTGTTTATTTACTCATTTATGCTATAACTGGATCTCGGACGCCACTTTGTTTTTAGAGGGAAAACAAAGAAACCTAATGCCTATCGGGTGAAGCTCTGAAGGGATTTTGCAACAGTTATGGTTTTAATGTGATTTATTCAAATTGTCCTAACAGTACAGGGCTAAAAATAAGAGAACGCGGACGGTAATGCAACTTTAAAATATGAAACGAAATCCTAACCTAACTTATTGACAATGAAACAATTATTTACAATGGAACAATCAAGAACTAGCTAGCTATCGCGTGTTGACGGTCTGCATCAGGAAAGTCCGTCCAAGATGGGAGACGGGGACGTTCTTTCGGAATTTGATTTCAAACCGGGACTCGATCCGGATCCAAAATGGCGGTTGACGCGGTCGGTACGCGTCGATGGTTTAGCAACTGAAACGAATTTGGGGGAACAAGATACCGGAGGTTATGTTTACTGTCCCGTGTCAGTGTACGCGGCGTTCGGTTAAAATTGTGTATTTGGAAATTGAGACGGCCTTATGGGCGTGAAACTACGACTAAATTACTTCAAAACGCGGTGTAGCGTGAACTAACCTCAACTGACGGGTAATCAGAGAAATTACCGGGGAAAAATCACAGCAGCCCGTGATTTTCAAAAATCTAACCTAAAAACGATAATTTGAATTTTGAATGCAAAAATGAAACTAATTTCGCGGTCCCAAAATACGGGAATAACGTCCTAACTCCTAAGGTGGAGAGAGACTCCGTCTAATTCAGGGGAAACTTGGCAGAAAACCAAGAAAACCAGCAGAAAACCGGCGGAGAAATACTCCTAAGGGAAAAACCCCTCAAAACTTACCGAGGGTAAGCAGGTTGGTGGAGAAACTCGGGCAGAACTTGTAGTCGAGAGACGAGCACAGTCTGTTTTGAGGATCTTTGTCGGAAAAACCGATGCCGGCGGCAAATTTCAAGCGGCCTTATATTTTAGGATTAATAGCGCATGCGCGCGAGTTATAACTTGTGGCGCCATCTAGCGGATTTCCTATTTTGAGTTGGCAACACTGGAGCGTGTATCTGGCAGCGTTGGTTCGCATCTCGGCTAAACGTCATTGTCCAACTATGAATGTGGGGTTATGTTTGCTCTTCTTCTCTCGGGTTTTTGGGTGTTTTGAGTGTTTTAAGCTGTCTCTGGCGTTGAATTAATCTTTGATGGGTTATGCGTGAGTTAATTGGTGTTAATTTATTGTTTTAATACGATTTGTTTTAGGAAAAACAATGTTTGTGACCGAACTATGCTTAGGTACTCCCAACAAACATTCTCACGAATTTTCAACTCGTCACACAGTTATGGGGGTGGAAATTTAAAAGTAGCGGGAACTTGTAAGCTAATCGTGGAACTCAGCGATAATTCAAGGCACAATTTGGAGTTTTTGATAATTGAAACAAATGATAAGGCTTGTCCTGTTTTAGGAATAGAGGCAGTACAGAATTTAAATTTAATTGTAAGAAGTAATGGCGAAAATAATAAATTAATGGCAGAAATTAAAAGAAATGAGGATCAGGAGACGCAGAAAATTTTGCGAAATAATAGAGATCTATTCGATGGAGTAGGAAAAATTAAAATGAATCCGATTGACTTTAAGTTGATTGATGGTTATGAGTCAGTTGCTGTACCATGCCGTAAGGTGGCATATAAATTAATTGAGCCACTCGAGCAAGAATTAAAAAGATTAGAGAATCAAGAAATAATTGAAAAAGTAGCGGAACCGACAGAATTCGTAAACCCAATAGTGATCGTAAGGAAACCTACTGGAAAAATTAGAATTTGTCTCGACCCCCAGAATTTAAATAAAGCAATAATAAGAGAAAGATATGAATTACCGACCATTGAAGAATTAACGCATAATTTAGCGGGCGCGAAAATTTTTTCAACACTTGATGCGAATAGTGGATTTTTCCAGATCATGTTAAATGATAAAAGTTCGAAACTAGTCACTTTTGCAACCCCTTTTGGGAGGTATTGTTTCAAAAGATTGCCCTTTGGTGTTTCAAATGCAGCTGAAATTTTTCATAGAACTTTTAGCGATATTTTTGGTAATATCAATGGGGTAAAAATTTACATCGATGACTTGGTGATTTTTGCGAAAGATTCTGAGAAGCATGATAAAATATTAAAAACAGTGTTAGAAAGAGCTCGCGAAATGGGAGTGAAATTCAATAAAAGTAAGTGTAGATTTAAAAAGAATTCGATTAAATATGTTGGTCATATTTTGTCCGAAAAAGGTATAACGGCAGACCCAGATAAAATCACGGTCATACAAAAGATGCCAACACCTAGAAACGCGGATGATTTGAGACGTTTTTTGGGAATGGTCACGTACTTATCAATATTTATTCAAAATTTAGCGAATTTAACTGAAAATATTCGTCAATTAATTAAGAAAAATAATATTTGGATGTGGTCGGAGACACATCAAAATGAATTCGAAAAATTGAAATTGGTTTTATCGGAAACACCGGTCCTAAAGTACTTTAATGTAAAAAAGCCAACCACTCTTTCGGTAGATAGTTCCAAAAACGGAATCGGAGCAGTTATTATGCAAGAAGGGCATCCAGTGGCATATATGCATCAGAAGCGATGACTGATGCGCAGACACGATATGCTCAGATAGAAAAAGAGCTTTTGGCAATAGTATTTGATTGCCAACGCTTTCATCAGTACCTGTACGGGGCAATCGTAAATGTCGAAACAGATCATAAGCCACTGGAAGCGATTTTCATGAAACCTTTAAATAAATGTCCTTTAAGACTGCAAAGATTGCTGATAACTTTGCAAAATTATAAATTAATAGTAAAGTATAAACCCGGAAAAGAGCTTAAAATCGCGGACACACTATCGAGAGCGGTGGATGAAAATGATAAATTTCAGATAATTGAAACTGATGTAGAAAGTCAAGTCAACTTAATCGATTATGTAAATATCACGAGAAAACAAGTTAATAAATTAGTACGAGAAACATCACAGGACACTGAGCTAAAAGAATTAAATGAAGTGATCAAGCTCGGATGGCCTCAAGATAAAAATAAACTGAATGAAATAATATCATCATATTGGCAATTTCGAAATGAGATTGTTGAAATGAAGGGGTTGTTGCATAGGGGCAGTCAAATTATTATTCCTAAGTCAATGCGTTCTGAAATGCTGGAAAGACTCCACTATAACCATCTGGGTGTGACGAAAACACAACTCAGAGCGAATGATTCAATTTTTTGGCCTTACATGAATCACGATATTAAAAATAAAATCGAAAAATGCTTGATTTGTCAGAGATATCAAAACAGGCAAAGAAAAGAAACAATAATTAATCGCGAAATTCCAGATAGGCCATGGAAAAGTGTGGCGGCGGATTTGTTCGCAATTAAAAATAAGAATTACTTGTTGGTGGTCGATCTTTATTCGAAATTTCCGGAAGTGTATAATTGTAACAATAACACTGCAAGTGAGCGAATTGTGTCGATATTCAAAGATATTTTTGCTCGACATGGAAAACCAGAGGTTCTATTTTCTGATAATGGGCCTCAATTTGTAAATGCTAAATTTCAAAATTTTTTGGAAACTTGGGAAATCGCTCATCAAACGAGTACACCTCATAATCCACAGTCAAATGGATTCATCGAGCGCAATGTTCAAACGATAAAAAAGCTGATTAAAAAAGCTGAGCTTGATAATAAAGATGTTAATCTTGCGCTGTTGGAATATAGAAATACGCCGATCAGTAAAAACCCGTAGGGGCTTTTGAATTGCAGCTCGCAGTACCCAGAGATCCGTCTCGATCTCTGCAGAGGGTCGAGGTGACTTTGACCGGTGCTGCTTGCTTTTAGTTGGGGGTTGGTTAAGAACTTTTACACTTTTGTAGTAACTGTTTAACTGTCTCGTCTTTATTGGTTTTTGACTAGTATTTATACATTTCATTATTGCCGAGTAATGAGTTTCGGCGAATCTATACAGAGCCGTACTATTTATTCTTTAGCCTGTCTAAGTATAAGAATTGTGCCTAATCTAAATCTCCGTTCCTGACCTGTGCGGATTCTCGCTGACACAGCGCCGCAGGTCGGTCAACGTTCAGCCTAGTCGCGACGGTGCATTTCGTTGTTACTGTATGTCGCAATTGACCTACTTCTTCGTTTCCACGATTAGGGATGTTTTAAATCGTTTTTTGCGGAGATTAAACAAGTAGGCTTCCATGTCCATCGCAATTACTATTTGGTAGACGTTTAAAAGGCTTGTTGCCAGTAGACGAAAAGCTCCTGAAACCGGATTTTGCCTTGAAAGAGTACATGCGTGAATTTGAAAAAAAGGCAAGGAGACCAAGAGAGAGCTTACAATGTTGACGCGAAAGACTTACCTGATTTAAGGGAAGGGGAAAGGATAATGATTCTCGATAATGGTGATAATTTGTGGAAACCGGGATATGTTAAGAAAATTGATTCATCTAGACCGAGATCCTTTAATGTTGTTACGAGTGATAATAAAGAATTTATTAGGAATAGAAGATTTTTAAGGAAGTGCGCTTATGTAAATTCTGAAGTAGATCTAAGTGTTAATAAAGATAATGAAGTTGCTGAAGAGGTAGATCGTCCGGTAATTGATAATAAAAATATTAATAATGACGACGATGTATTTCTTGATGCCAGCGACGAAATGATAGATCCTGTTCCTGAAATCGTTAATCCTGAAACTGTTGTACCTGAAAATGTTAACCTTGGGTTGCCTAATGAAAATGGTAATGTTGAAAATTGTGTTAGTACCAATGATGTAGTTGTTGATCAAGGGATGCCAAGTGTGATAAAAACTAAAGCGGGTAGGATAATCAAAGCACCTTTGCGTTCAGATATGTAACCGATAATAAATTATTCGGGTTTTTAGAATATGTTTTTAATATGTATTGTAATAAGTAATTAGTTCTGAATTGATTTGGGGTTGTTTGATTATCCAAATTAAAAAAAAGGGGAGATGTTGTATTATCAGTTTTTATTATAATGTCTTATCTTGGCTCGCGATTACTCGGGACGAACTGACCGAAAGCAGTCGTCACCAGGTATCCAATCTGTACACATGTAGTCATTTCTTATACTTTATAATAAACCTAATTAGATAATATTACTGGTGCTCTTATTACTAAATTAATAGACACGGTGATATTACAACACCATTCACATGGTCGACGAAGTGCCAAGCAGCATTCGAAAATCTTAAAACTTCATTGATTAACCCACCGATATTAGAATATCCTGATTTTTCGCCTGACAACATGTTCACTTTAAAAACAGATGCTTCTGGATTCGCGCTAGAAGCAGTACTCTCTAACAATACTGACAGACCAGTCGCTTTTGCGAGTAGGTCCTTAAATAAGGCGGAGATGAACTATGGCACTAATCTAACGAATCGGTTGAAATACGTATTCCAATACCAGCCGATTTTAATAAGTTGATGGAAAACAAAAATTTACTAGAATTCAACGAGAACATAATTATTGATGGATTAGCGCGCGTGATATTTTTGAAACAGGATCCTCGATCGACGTTGTCATTAAGTGAATCGTTGAGAGACCTGGAGTTCATTTGTAAACAAGATGGTATACCAGAATGAATATTAATAAAAAATAAATTAGATGCCTCAGTAATAAGTCAATTAGTAAAGTTCTCGAAAGAATCACGGATAAAAATTTCGATATTGAAGAAAGTAAAAACTATCGAAGATAGAGATAGCCAACAATTAATTATGAACGATTTTCATATACGACCCACAGGCGGACACGCGGGTGTCAATAGGATGTACAATAACATCAAAAGATATTTTTCATGGTCAGGATTAAGGAGTGATGTAGAGCGATTCGTCAAACGATGTGACGACTGTCAGAGGTATAAGCATTCTAAACCGAATTTGGAGCCACTATCGATAACGACGACCGCAACGTCAGCTTTTCAGAAAATTTACCTAGATTTGGTAGGTCCAATAGAGCCAGACCAATACAATAACCGGTACATTCTGACTCTGCAGTGCGAGCTCAGTAAATTCGTAGAGGGATACCCAATAGAGGATAAAGAGGCTACAACGGTAGCTAAAGCCTTTGTTAACAATTTTGTGTTAAGGTACGGAATTCCCTCTGAAATAGTAACGGATCAAGGGACAGAGTTCATTAATTCTACTTTGACTGGAATTTGCGAATTATTGCAAGTCAAACAACTTAATTCCACGGCATACCATCATCAAACTTTAGGTGCACTAGAGACTACGCATAAAAGTTTGGGTGCCTATTTGAGAATACAGATGGCAAAACATCCTGTCACTTGAAGTTCTTGGGTACCATATTGGTGCTTTTCGTTCAATAGTACAGTTCATTCTGAGACTAAGTACGAGTACACCCCATATGAACTAGTTTTTGGGAAAAGTTGTAATCTGATATCCAATATTCTTAACAGACAAGATCCTTTGTATAATTTTGAAAACTATCCACTTGAACTGAAGTATCGACTTCAACAAGCATGGAGCGATGCTAGAAATAATTTAGTAGTTTCTAAAACGAAAAGGAAATCTAATTACGATATAAAAAGTAAAATAATAGAATATAAGATAGGTGATAAGGTTATGTTAAAAAACGAGGCAAGAACGAAAATGGAGGCTGTTTACAGTGGTCCATATGACATTCAGGAAATTTCCTCACCAAATATTGTAATTAAGATAGATGGTAAGTTGGTAAATGTTCATAAAAACAGGGTTAAATTGTATAATTCATGATTCAATTTTCGATTTATTTTGTTTCTTTCAAAATTTTGTCATATACTCATTACGGATTAATTTAAGTTTGAATAAATTGTTTCTGTATTATCTGTTACGTCTTATTCTTGGAAAAACAATTGTACTTTCATCAGGTTTGTGTCAATTCCTTCACCTCATGCGGAAGTTGATGTAAAAAAATAATGTATCATTCTGTCTATTTTTTTTTCTTTCGCGCCGAGGAGGTGCAGTGTACGAATATTAAGGTCGGTAAACTTAGAACGATGAACTCACTATTTAATACAAATCAGCAAACTAATATCCTCAATCATTTACTTATAAATTCAATAACTAAGCATATAGAGGGTTCACCGTCCGTTTACCTCCGGTCTACTAATTGTGCAATATCCATTGATCAGCAATTATTTAACGATTAATATAAGATAGGGAATAGGACAGTGTGCGTCGAACTCCCAAATGTAAAACAACCAATTTTCTGACGTGTATAAAGATTGAATATATGATTTTCGTTTAACCCTCAACTGTCTCTTGACTGCAACCCTACCTCCATCATTACAGACTTGTAAATTGATAGACGCAATTGAGCTATATGAGTCTATGTTAAATGATGCTGGGAAGCCATTGTTGATCACATTTGTGCTAAAAACACGGTTGTCTACGAGTGCTAAACTTAGGTTGTCTCAGGATTACAACGACGTTAAATCGTTGATTTTGGACATGAAAAAACATTTGTTAACTAGGAAATCGGACACGGCGTTGCAATGTAAGCTGTCTCGCGCTCGGCAAGGAAATAAGTCACTTGAGGAATTTGGGCAAGAGCTAGAGGAACTGTTTGTAGACCTCACGATATCGCAATCGAATGGGGATAGCAATGCCTATGCTGTTCGCAAGCCCATAAATGAGCGGAATGCTATTAAGAGATTCGCGGATGGATTGAAGAACCAAAAGTTGAGTACGGTTATAGCATCCAGGAATCTCGGGTCCTTGAAGGAGGCCATAAGGGTGGCTCAGGATGAGGAGTCTTCCCGACCAGATTTCAGTTCGCAAGTTATCAGTATGTCTAAGCGGGAATCTGGCAATGGTCGTTATAATAACTCTAACAATTTTAAGAATTTTAACTACAATCGTGGTTACAAAAATTACGGCTGCAATAATCGTGGTCAGAATAACCGTGGCTATAATAATAATAATAGCTATAGTAGTGATTATAACAACTTTCGAGGTAATAATAATACTAGAGGTCAAAACTCTAATCGGAATAATAGGGGAAGAGGAAATTTCAGGGGTCAGAACCGAAGTGGTAATAGTAACGGTAATTCGAATCGTAGGCAAAATTCTTACGGAAGTGTTAATTACGCGGGGGAAGCTACTAACTCGCAACAGAGTCCAGCGACTTATACGAGTGACAATCAATTACACTATTTTTTCGCGACCAAGATGGCGCATAGTATTTATTCGTGTTCGGGAATGAATGGTGTGGGTTTTGTTGTGGGTGGTAAGAATTTGAATTTTCTAGTTGATACGGGAGCATCTTTGTGTGCAGTGAAATATGAGCAGTTAGCTAAAGGTATAAGTATGTATAGGCGTAGAGTTACGATAAACGGTATTGGCGGAACTTTGCTTTCGGAGGGATACGTATATTTGAGATTATTCAGTGGTCGGCAGGTTTTCGAAGAGAAGTTTCATGTGTTTAAAGATTTGTCTTGTGCGGCCGATGGAATTATCGGGCAGAATTTTTTGATTAAATATAATGGGGTGATAGATTTTGAGAAGAGTGGCTTGACACTGAATAACGGGGATGAAAGAGTATTGCTGGATTTAGATGCAGATGAGCAGCAAATTTTAACGGTGCCTCCGAGATGTGAAGTGATTCACTATATGGCTACAAGTGTGAAAGGGGATTGTGTGATAGTTCCGAAAGAATTATGCGAAGGTGTGTTCATGGCCAGTATTATAGTTGGGGCAAAGAATGGAAGGATCCCAATTAGGATATTAAATACACGTGAAGAGGAGGTTGTGTTGAAGAATTGTACGCCGGAAGTGTACAGTGTGAATGAGTATGAGTTGTGTAGTTTTAGTAAAGGACAGATTGTTCCAGAAAGGGTGAAAAATCTTTTTAAGGCTTTGAATTTTGAGCATTTGAACAAGGAAGAGCAGATTTCGATTGAGCAAACTTGTGCCAAGTTCGCAAATATATATCATATGCCAGGAGATAAGCTTACGACGACAAATTTTTACAAGCAGACTATTAATATAAAAGAAAACCAAACACCTGATCACGTGAAACCGTACAGGTTACCGCAGGCTCAAAAGGCCGAAATTGAGAAGCAAGTGAATGAATTGTTGAAGAATGACATAATTGAGGAAGCGAAGGGTGAATGGTCCTCCCCGTTATTAATTGTTCCTAAAAAAGCAGACCGTTCAGGAGAAAGAAAATGGAGAGTAGTGGTTGATTATAGACAGTTAAATCCCAAAATTCAAGACGATAAATTCCCACTACCCAATATTTCAGAGATATTGTATTCTTTATCTGGTGCTATTTACTTTTCACATTTAGACCTCAGTCAAAGGTATTATCAGGTGGAGCTCAGTCCAAACAGCAGGTCGTACACAGCGTTCACCACTAACCGTGGGCAATATCAAATGAAACGGCTGCCTATGGGGTTGAAGATAAGTCCTAGCAGTTTTTCGCGTTTAATGACCGTGGCTATGTCTGGGTTGAATTATGATAGTTGTTTTGTGTATTTGGATGACTTGATTGTGTTCGGAAGGAGTTTACAGCATCATAATGTTAATTTAGTAAAAGTTTTTGATCGGTTGAGTAAAGTAAATCTCAAATTGAATCCGGTCAAGTGTGAATTTTTAAAAAAGGAAATTGTTTACTTAGGGCATACCATTACAGCAAACGGAATATTACCAGACAGTAGCAAAATTCGTGTTCTTCAAGATTACCCGGTACCCGAAAATCCAGATGAAATAAAACGCTTTGTTGCTTTTGCAAACTATTATAGGAAATATATTCCAAATTTCGCTCGACTTGCTTACTCGTTAAATCAGTTATCGAAGAAGGATGCAGTTTTTAAATGGACGCGAGAGTGCCAAGAGTCTTTTCAGGCGTTCAGAGATTCGCTTACTCAGCCACCGGTTCTCCAATATCCTGATTTTTCAGAGGAAAACGAGTTCAGGCTGCAAACAGACGCCTCAGGTAAATCAATAGGAGCTGTGTTATGAAATAAGGATAACAAACCAATAGCGTACGCCAGTCGCGGATTAAACAAAGCAGAAGTTAATTATGCTACAATTGAGGAGTTTTGCCGCCATTTCAAAATTTCGACGGACCGTTACTGTACTTGTTCAATCATAACAACCCGTCCAGTCGGTTAACTAAGTTTCGGATATGCTTAGAGGAGTATGATTTTCATGTAGAATACATTCGGGGTAGTGATAATGTAACTGCAGATGCATTGTCGCGCATAATAGTAACATCGACCGAATTGAAGAATATGAACCATAATTTAGTGTGTGTAATGACTAGAGCCGCAGCTAAGGCCGCTCGGTCAGCAGAAAATCAGAGTGACTGTGACGCGTCTGATGAGGTTTCTGCAGATATTTGGACTGATCATCCGAAGATTGTGGAGATACTCAGAAAACCTAAAAAATGTGTGGAGCTGGTGATGGATTTGAACAATATCAGCAAGATACAGAGACTTGACCACGTGACCACAAAATCAGAATCGTTGTATTATGTACCAAGTTTACTAACAGTTTTCATTAATCCAAACGCTCGATCGGCATTAACTCTCGAAGTACTGCTGAGAGATTTGGATGTCTTGTGCACAAAAATTAAAGTAAAAGAGTTGATAATAATGAAGAATGAAAACAATGCCAGGCTCGTAAATAAATTAGCTAATGAAGTGGGGAAAAGCTCAAATTGGACCGGTCCGCGTATGTGCGTAATAAAAGGAGCAAAAAGAATAATTGACGAGGAAACAAAAAAGGTAATTCTAAATGATTTTCATATCCTCCCCACAAGTGGTCACGCAGGGATTCATAGAATGGTCAACAACATTAAAAAACATTATTCGCGGGCTTCTGTTTTATTCTGGGGAGCTCCCTTCTTTAATCCCCTCTCCATTGTATCACGTAATGACCCACTTCTCGATCGGGGTGCCGCACAAAGTGGTACGGTGTCTCAAAGTACAATCAGTCTTATTGCCGGTACTCGAGAGTATACCGGCCGGTGCTTAAGAGTGCTTCCGACCGTACTCGGACTTGGGCAATCGCGTTTTCCCGATTTCCGCTCTGTGAGGGGCGTCATGTAGCCAAGCAGCCCATCCTAACAAAAGAGCCATTGGCCAAGAAAAGAGCCAGTTGCAATTGTATTTTATGTGTTTTGGCCACCGGCTGAGTGCGAACCACATCCCCCGGTAGCGGGGAATCGGATGGTCGTATCCGCGAATTTCATTATTAAATACGGAGGCGCGGAATCTCTTTGACAGGGTGCGCTTCGGTCGATTGGTGGGCTAATTACCTTTGGTATTGCCTCGTGTTAGGATGTACTTTGAAAATGAATTGATTGTTGATGAGGCGGGGGAGACGCCGGTTTCAGTTTGATTTTCACTTAAGAAACCAGTTGTTCTCAAGCCAGTGCATTTTAAAACGTAATGAATAATGAACCGATAAATACTCGCCGTTCGGCATCCATAGCCTGGGGCTCTGAGTACCAGCAGAAGAGGACCCGACCTGATTCTTGCACGGGATGCTCCACCCGTTGTGGGCATTACCGTATGCGGGGCCGGCCATCTCCCAACATAAGTTGCATAAATAATGGTCGCACGGGCCCTGATGACCCTAGATTATGGCTAGCTGTTGTACTTGTTGCTCGCTGGTATTGAATTACTGCTGGGCGAACTGATCCGTATGATTATGATTATTGCTTTGATTGAGATTTGTTTATGTTGTGTAATGCTGGTTCTTTTCGATTCCCGCCTTGGTGCGAGACGCTGGTTTTGTTTTCAATGGGTCAAGCGCCAAATACTGGACCTGACATCTTCCCCGTCATTTGCTATTTTCCCGTATGTTCAATAAAGATGTGGTATGAATCACAGTGTTTAATTTCTCGAACCCAACGGGTGTGGTACTACGTGAATTTGGGTAATAACGACAACACAACAGAGAGGTCCATCATCGATTAGACGATCACCACTATTGGCCAGGTAAAAGAGTAAGCACGGCACCGACAGGTAAAGGTAATAATCGCGAGATAAGGGGCCCCGTGGTGGGAAAGTCACAGTACTGTATACCCAGCTAGCAGACTGACGTGAAATTGACGTCAAATTTTGGTCATCGCTGACGTCAATTGACGTGTTTATTGACGGCATTATGACGTCTGTGTGACGTGTAAATGTCACAGGCGTACGACGTCGTAACAAGACGTGTATTGGACGTCGTAACAAGACAAGTATTGAACGTCATAACAAGACGTGTATTGGACGTCATAAAAATACGTTTGTTGGACGTGTTGGCTATATTGGGTCACCCCGTATCGGGACCTTGTCGGACCACGCTGTATCAGCCGGGCGTGCGGTGTCGGGCTTCGTCGGGACCACTCGGTCGTGGAGGGAGTACGAGCGGCGTACGTGACGAGCGAGGCGTAGCACGTGGGACCCGGTACTGGTCGTCGAGGAACGTAATGGCCGCACGGCGTGAACGAGAGCGTCGTCGTGTATAATATACCTGTTGTAATATCTCTAAAAGCAAGGAATAAAGCGAGAACATACTAACGTTCCTGAATTATTGCCAACATCAGGAGTGGGATCACAAAAAAAAAAAATCCCAGTGCCGTTGTGTAGTGAAAAGTGAGACAGTTTTGCTATTTTCTACAAATTCCTCGGGCTTGCCGGGGCGTCCGGTGGGAAGCATGCCGAAGCATAAGAGGGAAAGACGGGACGAAAGTCCGGATCGTGACTGGAGACGGCATCGGCGAGGGAAGGAAGTGGAGGAACCTCGGAAGAAACACCGAGAAAGGCGGTTGCAGGAAGTCGAGAGCCGGAGCGTCGATCTAGGCGGGTCAGAATCCTCCTCCATGACTCAGCTGAGTGAGGCGATCGTTAAGGGATTGGATTCTCTGGTGGAAAAAGTCGACAGGCGAGGCATTAACCCTCCTGTGAGTATGGGTGCGTCCATGATGGGAGGCATCATCGAGGAATTTGATCCGGTAAGGCAAAACATGGATGAGTGGTTGAATGCGGTGGACGAATTCGCCTACATTTATCGTTGGGACGAAAGAACGGTTGCGCATCTTGCATTGAGTAAGCTAAAAGGGGCAGCGGAGGTATGGTATCGCGGCCTTCCGACACGGATTTTCACGTGGCATGAGTGGAAGCAGATGTTGTTGGAAAATTTCAGTCCCAAACGCGATCTTCATAATTCACTCAAAGAAATGATGGCTTGCGTGCCTAAACCTGACCAGTCATTATACGAATATGCTTTTCAGAAGTTGGCCCTCGTGAATAAATTAAAAATTCCGCTCAATTCAGCTGACAAGGTTAATTTGATAATGGGTGGGATTGAGAACGAGCAAATTCGTTTTTTCGTTGAAACGGCAGGAATTACTGAACCTAGCGTTCTAGCTCAACATTTGAAAACATTGGACGGAAAAGCGAGTGTTGTAAATGTAAAATCACGTGTATTTCGGGATTCGCCGTCGACAAATTCTGCGGGTACTTCATTTGAAAAGAGCCACCGTGTTTTTAATAAAGTTCCATACGGAACAGGGGGTAGTTTCGATAAAAATCCTTATCCTAAGGGCGGGGAGGTCCAAATTACTCCAGTACTTCCCGGAAAAGAGGGGCCGAAAAACGGGGCGGCGAGCAACCAACCGGGACCGCCGTGGACCCAGGCAAATAAGAAAGTTGTGCCCAAGGACAAAACCCCAGGTGCCTGTTTTAAATGTAATGAGGTTGGACACTTCAAGCGAGATTGCCCGCAACTCAAGTCTCGTACACCGGGAAAGAAACAATTGGCTATTGAGTATGCAAACGTTAATTTTGTAGGAATAAAATGTGGCGAATCAAGTGAAAAAATTTTCAAATCCATTGTTATTAATGGGAAAGAGATGAGATGATTTATTGACGTTGGTAGCGAGTGCTCATTGATGACGCATCGAGCGGTCGCGGAAACTAAGTTGGAACCCGAGCGCATTGCGAAGCCGGTAGTTTTAACGACTCTGGGCGGTCCGCAGATGCGTCCGGATTTCGTGGTAAAAGTAGAGGTCGTTATTTCTTCTATTCGTAAAACTCTCGACTTTTATGTTGTTGAAAAGTGTGTGATGGGTGTGGATGTGTTGGTTGGCCAAAATTTCACGGAATTACCTAATATTGAATATAATAAAAGGGGATCTCAACTAACTTTTTCGCAATTGACGGACCTTGTGACCATTAATTCGATTACGGCCCCTGAAATTAATGTGGGAGTCGACGATCCGAATATTGTTAGACAATTAATTTCCTTGTTGAATGATTTTCCCCACTGTTTTGCATCTTGTTATTCGGAATTAGGGCGGCTGAAAAACGTGTATGCAGAAATTTCCGTGACATCAAATAAAGCGCTTGCACGTCGGCCCAGGCGTTTTTCCGATTTTGAACGGCAGAAAATTCGTGACATAGTGGGCGAATTGTTGGAAAACGGGATAATTCGGGAATCTACGTCCCCTTATGCAAGTAGTGTCCTTTTAGTTACGAAGAAAAACGGCGACAGTCGTCTTTGTGTTGACTATCGCCCCATAAACAAAATCACGGTCCGTGATGAATATCCCATTCCCCTCATAGAAGAACAATTACGACGACTGGCGGGCGCCAAATATTTTTCTAGCCTTGATCTTTTTGCCGGATATCACCAGGTGCCCGTTGCGCCCGAATCAATTCAATACACAGCGTTTAGTACCCAAGACGGGCACTACGAATTTGTGAGGATGCCCTTCGGGCTGACCAATGCACCTGCTATTTTTCAGAGGGCTCTGAACGCTGTGTTGGGAAAACTTAGGTTTTCAAAAGTCCTGTTGTACCTTGATGATGTTTTAATCCCGACTGAAACCTTGGAAGATGCTTACGCGGTGTTGCGTGAAGTACTGGAACTTTTGGAGGTCAATGGCATTACATTAAATTTGAGTAAGTGTCATTTTCTCCAAACCCGAATCGAGTATCTGGGTTACGAGATAAGTGAATTTGGAATAAAACCTTGTTTCAAAAAAATCCAAGCGGTCCAAAATTTTCCCAGGCCCCTGAATGTTCATAATGTGAGGCAATATTTAGGTTTAACGGGATATTTTCGTAAATTTATTAAGGATTATGCAATGAAATCGAAACCTTTGTGTGACCTATTAGGTAAAAATTGCGAGTGGCGATGGAATGAAGAGGAAGAGGCATCTTTCGTGGAATTAAAAAAGTGTCTAGTGACGCAACCAATTTTAGCGCTTTTCGATCCAAAATTACCCATAAAGTTGTATACGGATGCGAGCAGGCACGGTGTGGCTGGTATTCTTGTGCAGGAGGATGAAAATAGGAAGGAAAAGGTGATTTCGTATTTTTCACGTCAAACCAGTAGAGACGAGAACAAATATCACTCGTTTGAATTGGAGGCGTTGGCGATAATTTCTTCGGTAAAAAGGTTTCGAGAATATCTTTTAGGGCGTGCCTTCACGATAATCACTGATTGTGCTGCGGTGAAGAACACTTTTTCGAAAAGTGAGGTCAATCTTAGAATAGGACGGTGGGTGCTCGAACTCAATGAATATAACTTTGAAATAGTGCATAGAAGCGGTCGTTGCATGCAGCATGTCGATGCTTTGAGTCGCAATCCGGAACTCAGGGAAGTCGGCGTGTGTGCGGTTGCAATTTCCGATGAGGATTGGCTTTTAGCAGCTCAGCAACCTGATAAAGGCATTCAGGAACTCAAAACAATTTTGGAATCGGGTGATTTTGATGGGAATCGAGATATTTTTTGTAATTATTCTTTGAAAGGTGGCAAAGTCTTCAAGATTACGGCGTATGGTTGCAGGTGGGTCGTTCCGGAAGCAGCTAAGTACCAGGTGTTGCGAATGGCGCATGACGATGTTGGCCATTTTGCATATGAAAAAACATACGAATTGTTGTCGAGTCAATATTGGTTTAAAGGCATGCGAAAATTCACAAAAAAATATGTGAAGAATTGTATGAATTGTCTGTATTTTAAATCTCCTGCTGGAAAACCCCCTGGATTTCTCCACCCCATCCCGAAACACCCCAAACCATTTCACACAATTCATATAGATCATCTGGGGCCGTTTGTGAAAACTCGTGTGGGTAATAAGTACTTGTTTGTAATCGTAGACAGCTTTACAAAATTTATTTTAATTTATGCTGTCAAGAGTACCAAAGCAATCTATGTCATCAAAGCTCTCAAGGATGTTATAAAAGTCTTTGGGGTGCCGAGACGAATAATCAGTGATAGAGGAACAGCCTTTATCAGCGACTCTTTTCAGGAATTTTGTAAAGAGGTTGGGACGGTTCATCACCTCAACGCGGTAGCTCTCCCACGTGGCAACGGTCAGGTGGAGCGCTATAATCGGACCATTTTGGATTCTCTATCCACAATGGGGGCTGAGAAAGACGATGATCAATGGGACGAGAATATTTCCAATATTCAAATTGGGCTGAACGGTACCGTAAACCGAGCAATTGGGGTCACTCCTAGCCAAGCCCTTTTTGGGTATAGGGTTGTGGGACAGGGATCTTTGGAAATATTGGATAGGGATGTTTTAGACGTGACAGACATACGTGATAGGATGACTCAACATTTGTCCGAGTACCAGGCGGACCAAAAACAGCGGTTTGACAAAAAGCGAAAGCAGCCTTTGGAGTATAAGGTTGGCGACTTAGTTCTTTTGAGGGTTACGAGTTCTGCTGCTACAGGCAGCAGCAAAAAGTTGCTGCCCAAATGGCGTGGGCCTTTCAGAGTTGATGGTGTCCTTGGCAATGATAGGTACCATATTATTGACATCCCCGGTAGCTCTCGTTCCCAGCTTCGTTACAACGGAACCGCGGGGGTGGATAATATGCGTCCTTGGATTCATTATGAATAAATTACTCATTTAATGGAAAATTTGTGTTTTGTGTTGTGTTTTTTTTTCCTCATTTTTTGCATCATTGTGGTTATTTAGGCGATGGTTTTTGTTCAGGTTACGATTGTAACATTTCGTATTGTGTTTATTAGTTATTTCTGTGGACCCTTGTTTTTTTTCTCCAGGAAGGATAATGGCGGTAACGCAAGAAAAATTCTGGCCTGGTGGGACGTAAGTCTAAGGTCAAGGCGGAAACAGAATTTTGCGGTCATTAGCCTTGCCTGTGGGGGTATTTGAATGGAAGTCTGGGGGCGGTAACGCAAGGAAAATTCTGGCCTGGTGGGACGTAAGTCTAAGGTCAAGGCGGAAACAGAATTTTGCGGTCACCACACTTCATTCAGAATTAGGTATATTGTGTTTACCAATGGCATTGTACCATTGGGGCAAAAAAAAAAAAAAAAAAAAATAATAATAATAATAATAGGTTAATTAAGAATTTATTTATCTGTTTTGTTTAGCGTTCCTTGCGAGTGAGGACACTCGCCTTGTCAGCGATGGCCGAATGTTGGCTATATTGGGTCACCCCGTATCGGGACCTTGTCGGACCACGCTGTATCAGCCGGGCGTGCGGTGTCGGGCTTCGTCGGGACCACTCGGTCGTGGAGGGAGTACGAGCGGCGTACGTGACGAGCGAGGCGTAGCACGTGGGACCCGGTACTGGTCGTCGAGGAACGTAATGGCCGCACGGCGTGAACGAGAGCGTCGTCGTGTATAATATACCTGTTGTAATATCTCTAAAAGCAAGGAATAAAGCGAGAACATACTAACGTTCCTGAATTATTGCCAACAGACGTCAAATAGTACCCCCCGTGTAGTACTTGATAATAATGAAGAGTACATACTACATTTGAACAATTTTTATTGAAAATTGAACGAGATCAAAAATGTAGATACATGTTTAGAAATACTGACGCATGCATCAAAGAACACAAAACCGTAACGTATGATTATAAAAATATATGAAAGTATAATAATATAACGAGTATCAAAAACACAACCATAATATGTATGATTATAAAAATAAATCAAAATAATAATAATGACGAGTATCAATCTCTACTGTCCTTGATAATCTTGAAAAAAAAGTAACATGGTGGATACCTCATAATTACAACAAATGAAGTAATGGAAATGATATAATTTTTCCATCACTTTCCAATACTAAACATTTCGATTCTATTTCGTTTAAGAACCAATATTCAAGTTTCTTAGACAAATTTTTCAGAACATAAATTTTTAACAAATCGGATTTAATTGGGTATTCATACCGAGCGTTCATTAATGAAGGGAATCAGGGGTGGCTGTGATTGAGAAAACGTGTGTCGTGATTATATTTATTCCAATAACCGTCAGTGTCAGTGTCAGATTGTGATTTTCTGAGGTGTTTTTAAATATTTATAGAAAAATATGTGAAGAATATACATAGGTACTTAGGTACTCCCAAAACTTGTCATTTAATCCGTTATCAGTACAGTAATTGCCGGAATGAACCTGGGAAAATTTTCAAGCTGCCTAATTAAATTGATCCTGAAGTTTTGATATCAGTTTTGGCACAAGATTGGTTTTTGGATGGGCATTACCATTAGCAGTACGATTTTGTGTGGATTGCTGGTTGGGCTTTGAAGATATCACACTTTTTCTAAGTTTCACGTGCATTTAAAGCTGATCTTTTGATTGAAAGACTGGGTTGTTCGTTCATAACAGTTCTCTCAACAATTTTTCTAATATCGATGTCTCCACAGATTACCTTGTCTATGATGTCTCTATTTGGTGGTGCTTGGATGCGGTGCACCTCTTGCAACCTCGTGTTGGCGAAGGGGGCACCACGAAGGCGCCATGATCACTATTTGAAAGACGGTGCTTGTCTTATTACACAAACTTACAAGTTTATTGAAAATATAGAGATAAATACAGAGATGAGGAATATAAAAGCGGACGGTATTTGAAGGTGGCGAACGTATTCCAATAGGGGTGACGACCGCTGCGGGTGCAGAAAAGGGCACCGTCCAAGTTTCAGGCATTTGTGATTTCTTTCGGTAATCGCACTATAATTTATGAGTTGCCAAATCAGGATAAATACGGATCTTTATTTTCACTGTACTGATGATGATGAATCGATTACATGTGTGGCAACATGCCACTGCTCTAACTTCAGGCTACTCAGCTGTCAATCAGTTTGACAGTTCTGTCTAACCTCAAAGTCCGATTTGACTTTTCGCTATCTTTCAGTTTTACCTTTACCTTTATACTTCACTTTTACAATTATTTTACCTGTTAACTAGTTTGCATATTATATACCTTTTACTTTGGTCATTCTTTATATTATGTCATCAAAATTGTTTTATAATAATATTGTATCCTTAACGATGTAATAACAAGAAAATAAATCAATATCGAAGACTCCATCAAAAATCTTCTTAGAAAATTATTGATATTGCGGGTAAACCCCCGCAATTTTGGTGACCCCGAACTTGAAATAGATACCTCCTTCTGAAAATTAATCTGTGAAGGCAGAAGATTTTTCAAAAGTGCAGTCATCAATTTTCCGATCTTCAATTTCCTCAACAATTTATTGAAATTCGAATCCTGCTGATATGGATGGTGAACAACCTGTTATTGATGTCCACGGCTCTGGAGATGATGCTGGAGTAGCTGACAACGGAGGAGAGAGTATTCCTGCTGGATCACTTGCAGCAGCATCCTTCAAGCTTCCTCATTTCTGGTTGAATAAACCTGCGTTATGGTTTGCTACGGCTGAGGCGAAATTCACCATTTCAAAGATTGTTAAGCAGGACACCAAGTTCAATCATGTTTTGATGGTTCTTCCGCCGTCAGTTGCTGAAGACGTAAGCGACTTAATTATCACGCCCGATGCGACGAGTCCTTATGATGTCCTGAAGAAAACTATTATCAGCCGAACTTCTCTTTCTGAATCTCAAAAGTTGAAAAAACTTCTATCAGGTACTGAGTTAGGGGATAGGAAGCCGTCGCAGCTTCTTCGTCAGATGAAGCAATTAGTTGCCGATACTGCATATGTTAATGATACTGCTTTGCGTGAGCTGTTTCTCCAACAATTACCGACAGCCATTCTCCCCATTCTTGTCGCTTTCAAACAGGCGCCATTAGAGGAGTTAGCTGAGGCGGCGGATAAAATGTTGGAGACAATGCCAGTTTCTTCGGTATCTGCTGTTGCGTCTTCTCAAAATCCTCCTGCGCCATCGGTTGACATGTCAATTTGCTCTGCAAAATCTGAATTGTCAATTATTCTTGATGAGATTAAGTCGTTGTCGAAACGACTTGCCGCATTGGAATCAAGAGATAGGAGAGGTCGCAGCAGAAGCAGGGGCGGAGATCGCTCACTATGTTGGTACCACTTTAAATTTGCTGAGCGGGCAACCGAATGTATTTCTCCGTGTACTCATAAAGGCACCAGTAACACCGCCGCTGTGGCAACAAATAAAAATTCTAATTCTTCGCGACGACTTTTTGTGGTTGATAGAAAATCGAAAATTCATTTCTTGATCGATACTGGAGCTGATCTAAGTGTTATTCCTGCAGTTGGTCCACTCCGGTGTAAACCAGGACTTTTCAACCTACAAACAATTGATGGTACACCTATAAAAGTTTTTGGTACGAGAAACTTATCTTTAGATATTGGACTCCGTCGCAGTTTTGATTGGTCTTTTGTTGTGGCGAACGTCAAAGATGCGATTTTGGGGGCGGATTTCCTGCATCATTTCAGCCTTGTAGTCGATTTGAAGAATTCTCGCTTAATCGACAATCTGACTAGTTTGAAGGTTCCATGTAGCTCGAGTTTTCCCGAATGCCTTTCGGACTCCGCAACGCTGGTCAGACGTTCCAGAGACTGCTGGACAAGATTTTCCATGATGTCGATTTCGTTTACGTTTATTTAGACGATATTCTTATTGCGTCGAAGTCTGAGGCCGATCACTTAACTCACCATGATATCGTTTTTCAAAAACTCCAAGAGCATGGTTTGGTAATAAATATCAAAAAGTGCGTTTTTGGACAAACGCAATTGAAGTTTCTTGGTGTGTTGATTTCTGGAGAAGGAATTAAACCGCTTCCTGAAAAAGTAGACATAATTAGAAAGTTTCCTTTACCCAAAACAGTAAAAGAATTACAACGATTTGTTGGGATGGTTAATTATTATCGTCGTTGGCTTCCTGGGGCGGCAGAAACTCAAGCACCTCTTCATCGTATTATTAAAGAGGCGGATGATCAGGACCTTAGTTGGGATGCTGGTTCTATCGATGCTTTTGAAAAAGCAAAGAAGAATCTAGCAGATGCTGCTGTACTGGTATATCCGAACGAAAATTCGCAACTCAGTTTGGCTGTGGACGCTTCCGACAACGCTATCGGGGGAGTCTTGCAGCAAGGGGCTGTGGGTGATTTCCAGCCCATAGCTTTCTTCTCTTTTAAACTCTCGACGACGGAGCAGCGCTATAGCGCGTACGACCGTGAGCTATTGGCTTTGTATCGAGGGATTCTTCACTTTAAACATTTTTTGGAAGGAAGAAAATTCACCGCGTATACAGACCACAAGCCTCTCACTTTCGCGCATCAGCAGAAGTTGGAAAAATCTAGTCCAAGGCAAAGTCGTCAATTAGACCTTATCTTTCAATTTACCAGCGACATTCGTCATATTAAAGGAGATGATAACATACCAGCAGATGTATTGTCCCGCATTGATGCCCTTTCTGTTTCCAACTTTAATGTCGACGATTTTGCTGAACAACAAGAGAAAGATGAGGAGTTAAAAGGATTATTTGGATCAGAAAAATTCAAATTTGTACAGTTACCTTCTTTGAAGCCGTCGGTGAAATTGTGGCATGAGACATCTTGTGGCGCACGGATTTATGTCCCAGCGGTCTTCAGAAAGAATATTTTTCATATGGTGCATGGACTCTCGCACCCGGGCAGAAGAAGTACCGCAAATCAGGTGACGAAATCTTATTTTTGGCCTGGAATGCAAAAGGATATTACTCTGTGGGTGAGAAACTGTCTTCCATGTCAGCTGAATAAAATAAATCGTCATACCAAGTCTCCGATCGGGCAATTCAGGAATCCTGATGGTCGTTTTGCGCATGTACACCTGGACATTGTCGGACCTCTTTCTTCGTCAGATGGAAATACGTATCTCCTGACCATGGTGGACCGTTTTACGAGGTGGCCAGAAGTGGTGCCCATTCCAGATGTGACCGCTGAGACATGTGCGAGGGAGTTCATAAATACTTGGGTGGCACGCTTTGGTCTTCCATCTGCAATTACTACGGACAGAGGAAGGCAGTTTAAGTCAACGCTATTCACAGAGTTGGCGGATGTTTTTGGTATTCAAAAATTTAGAACCACTTCTTTCCATTCCAGCAGTAATGGTTTAGTCGAGAGATTGCATCGTCAGTTAAAGACTTCGTTACGTTGTCATGAGGTTACCTGGTCGAAGGCTTTACCATTGGTGCTGTTGGGAATCCGAAATTCAATCAAGTCTGATCTTCAGGCTACACCTTCGGAGTTGGTTTATGGCACAACTCTCCGGATGGCAGCCGATATGGTATTGGGAGCTCCAGTGGGTGGTCAAGATCGTCCTTCAGTTGATTATGTCGCTGATTTGAGGTCCTGCATGTAGAATTTAAAATATCAGAGAACCTCGGAACATGTTGCGGAAAAATCTTTTAGTCCAAAATTTCTTCAAGCGACAAATTACGTTTTTCTTCGGGTGGATCGTCTAAAGAAATCTCTGGAGGCTCCGTACGTTGGTCCTTTCAAAGTTTTAAAACGAGGTGATAAGATTTTCACCATTGAGATGAGAGATCGAGAGGAGACTGTTTCTGTGGATCGGCTTAAACCGGCATTTTTAGATACGGATGAAGAACAGGACGAGTTGTTACCTGGTACTCCGGTGTCAACTTTTCTTGAAGGTTCTCCGGTTCGACCAACGCTCGAGCCAACACTTTTGCTTCCTTCTTCTACTTCTACACCACCTGCTGCACCTGCACTTACACCTGCACCTGTAGTCACTACCCGAAGTGGCCGCAAGGTGACTTTTCCGCGTAAGTTCGTGGATATGGTAAAAGTAGGGTTCTTTTAGACTTTTTTCCTCAAGTTTGTCCATGCTTTTATCCTTATTTTTCATTGTCCAACGGTCTGTTTTGCTTTTGTATTACAAAGTTTAAATGGCAGTTGGATTTCGAATCGAACGGACGCTTTTTCTCAGGAGGGGGTAATGTGGCAACATGCCACTGCTCTAACTTCAGGCTAGTCAGCTGTCAATCAGTTTGACAGTTCTGTCTAACCTCAAAGTCCGATTTGACTTTTCGCTATCTTTCAGTTTTATCTTTACCTTTATACTTCACTTTTACAATTATTTTACCTGTTAACTAGTTTGCATATTATATACCTTTTACTTTGGTCATTCTTTGTATTATGTCATCAAAATTGTTTTATAATAATATTGTATCCTTAACGATGTAATAACAAGAAAATAAATCAATATCGAAGACTCCATCAAAAATTTTCTTAGAAAATTATTGATATTGCGGGTAAACCCCCGCACATGTTTTGAGAGTGCTTTATATTTTCTCACATATTTTTCAATGAAGATTTAGAACACCACTGAAAATCACACTCTGCATGACACTGAGGGTTATTTCAATAAATCCATGGCCGACTATAGTGTAAACAGGCCAGATTGCTTATTGTCATTTGCCAAAAGTCGGCCTTTTCTGTGACGTTTTGTGACTTTTCTCGTTTAACGATATTTTCAGCGTAATTTATTAAGATTTTCAGTATTCTATTGTGAATTGTGTGATTGTGAGTATTTTAATAGGGAAATAATCAAATTTCCAACCTTTTTTGGTAAGTTTTTCGAAGGTTTTTATACAATATTCTTATTAAAATCGAAAATTTTCATCATTTTCAACCAAGTCATTGGCACACTGCTCAAGTACTAATACTTCCTGGGTCAGCCTTTTCTCTTTTTTAACATTTTTCCGCAATTCACGAGCTCATCATACGTTAAGCAAACATTGATCAAACCTTTTTAAAAGTGGGACGATTTCTGGTTATTTTCATTTACTTACTTATTATAAATTATTTAAAACAATTTTATTGCCGGCCTTTTCTATTGTCAACACTTCTTCAAGGGTCTCACAAAACTGAGTCCAAATAAGTATTCCCCGTACCAAAAAACACTCGTGTACAAATTTTTGAATTATTATTCCCAAAACTTGACAAATTATTCAAAAAAATGGAAATAAAAATTTTCATTTCAACACCCTGTAACTTTTTTATTATCAACTTTTGGACCAAGGTCATTGTGGTTGAATCGTTCTATTTTGACCTCAGGAGTATGTGGTAGCGCGTTGTACACGTATTTCAAAGACACCCCGTAGGTAACCCTATGGGAAGATCTTCAGGTATTTCAAACCCGTGGTTAGTTTTTTGGGGTTTTTGCGAATTCTCCAAAAGTTTCATAATTTGTAAACCTTGCTCCTTCAAATAGTATAAAGTGGTGAAAAGTTTTTCCCGAAATTCTGTAATAATTTTTGTCCAGTTAGATATGTACTATTTTTCATAAAATATTGAAATAATAATGTGGCCAGGCAACATATGCTAAATTACCTGCTTCTCCAGTAGAATTGGAATTAACTGGAGTTGAGGCACGAGCTGGCGTATCTTGAATTTTGTCAAAAATCGACGATTGCGTTGTCAAAATGGAATATGACAGTAGAAACTGGTCATCTATACCACTGTCAATGGAAATTGGAGGTCTTGAGCATTGAGATGTGGTATCAGTTCCACCAGTCGATGTGCTGGGTGAACTGCCAGAGACATTACTTGTTGACAAACAGGGAGATGTGGTAAATAAATTATTTTGTGTGACTTTAGTTGGGACATCACGACATGAAGATTCCGGAATTTTGTCTTCACTTCCTTCTATTAAAAAAAAACGGATTTATTATTTTAAATGATATTGTGACGAAGAATAACAATTTTTAATTTGACCTACCCCCAAAAAATACTACTCCGAGAATTATGAACTAACAATGCTGATAGTAATTGCCCGGTCTCATTTTGGATAACTCCAAAATTTTAAATTGAAAGATGTCTCAGGAAAATTATTTTATCCAAAACCATAGAAAACCAATATACTTCGTATAGAATGAAATCTTGGGCTTTTTTGCGGTACCGTCTAGCTACCTTTGATAATGCTTTTCTCCCTCGGTAATAGATGGCACAACATGATTTTTTTACAAATCAAATTTGATTTGAAGAGAAGGCTGCGTTTGTTTTCGAAATCAATCAATTTTTGAAATTGTTTCCAATTATAAATATCAAAATTGTTTGAAATTGTGGCCTCTAATAGTGCTAGTGGTGATTGAAAAGGAGATTAGAAAGTGATTGTGAGTCATGGGAAAAGCGGGATGTGCGGTTTTTGATTGTCGCCCGGAAAATTCAGTTGGAAGACACCGTTTTCCAAACCCCTTCAAATTTCCCGATGTTTTTGCTGCATGGGTGTTATTAATGTGCAATATACAGCTAGAAAAGTTTAGTGATAGTGAAATTTATGACAAATATCGTGTATGTGGTAAACATTTTGTTAAAGAAGATTTCGCAGGCAATAATAGACTGAAACATGGAATACTTCCAACTCTTTTTCTTCCCTCAAGGGATGCTAACGTGAATAAATCACCTGTAGCTAATAATCGACCCCCAACCCCAGGTATGTTATTGAATATTACCTTAAAACAATATTGTCTGTAACTTCTTGAAAATGTAGAAAAATTACTTATACCATTTCCTAACAAATTTTACAGAACCACCACCAAAACCAGCATCATCATATTCAGTCCTGAAGGAACGATTATTAACCCCACCGTTGCAGTTAGGTAAGTTGTTCAGGTCTTTATTGTTACTCTGAAAGGCGCGGGGATCTGATTGCAATTAATTATGACCAATCCCAGGCAATTCCACGTTAATTCCACGATAAAATATTGGAATGTATAGGCGAGAAATTTAAAATTCTATGATTCCATCACGTATATCTAAAACGCGCCATTTTAAAATAACTTCAATATAATTATTTGCATATTATTTCTTTATTACTAATCCTGTTAATTCCAAGCTAATTCTTTAGTGACCATCCCCGTTCACAGAAATAGGTACTATAAGTGGATATCCCTCTTCTCAGAGTATAATATTTAATAATTTAATCTATAAGTTAATAGTGTTATAATTTTATTTATAGGTCAAAATTTGCTGGAGTGTCTTGGAATAAAAAGATCATCCGAATTGTCGCCAAAATGCAAAAGGCTCTACAACCAGGCCAAGTATTATAAACGGAGAGTAGCAAAGTTGACTAAATCGAGAATGAGTTGGAAAAAAGCATACAAGAGAAGGATTATTGAAGTGGATGAAATTAAAAGACAATCTTACATAGAGTTAGCTAAGGATGTTACTAGTACGGCATTTCAGTTCATCAAATCACAGATAAAACTGATGGGAAGAAATCCTAAAGGACGTCGTTTTACCATAGAAGATAAAATATTGGCTCTAGCTCTTTATAAGCAAAGTCCGAGTGCTTATAAACTTCTATCTTCTATTTTTATTCTTCCATCTAGAGTAACAGTCCAGAAGCTATTAGCTAGAATTCCAATAGGACCTGGAATTCATAGAGCTGTATTTGATGTGATGAAATCAACTGTTAAAACAATGAAAAATATCGACAAACATTGTATCCTGTTATTTGATGAAATGTCAATTGAGCCTCACCTCAATTACAACCCTCACTTAGATCAAATAGAGGGATTTCAAGATTTTGGGGATGGAAAATCAAGAGACATTGCAGATCATGTCCAGGTAAAAGAGATAAACAGTTTGAAATATAGTTTTATAAAAGTGATATTTTCACAAGGTGTACATGTTACGAGGAATAGCCAGCAATTGGAAACAACCTGTAGCTTATTATTTCGTTCATGGTGGTGTCAAAGGGCCTCAGATTGCTGCCAATATCAAAAATATTATAAAAGAAGCTCAATTAGCTGGACTTAGTGTAGTAGGAACTGTTTGTGATCAGGGAACCAATAATGTTAGCGCTATAAATCAACTTGTTCGTGAATCATGGTCTCCTCCCACATCGGGAGAATCACGTAAAAGAAAAAGAACTGACCCCGAAAAAAATGGTTTCTTTTTTGAAGTTGGTGGTGAAAAAATTATCCCGCTATACGATCCACCACATCTCTTGAAAGGCATTCGAAACAATCTTCTTAAATATGACATTTACTTCAAGAAAGATGACCAGTGCAGAACTGCTAAATGGGAGCACATTTATAAAGCTTGGCTTCTTGATGGTGGAGTGACCGATCTTAGAGCAATGCCCAAACTCACTGAATATCATGTAAATCGGAAAATGATAAAGAAAATGAAGGTGTCTGTCTGTGCTCAAGTTTTCAGCCATTCCGTTGCGTCTTGTATAAAATTATTGATAGGGAATCGTAAGTCTTATAAGTATAAGTCTACAAGTTTTATATTTTATTTATATCTCCAGCCAGTGAGTATAGATAGGGTAAGAGTGATGACCGTATATAAAGATGTGTGGCAAAGTGCCACTCTAGACCTCCAGAGGGCGTTAGAAATCCCTCTGCAGGGCAAGGTAAATATGAATGGGTATCAACTGCAGACTCAAGAAAGTGTTTGTCTTTGCTAAGTTTTAAAAATTCACTCATTCGCACTGAAACAGGCGAGAAGCGACTAGTTGCTAAGCACGTGGAAGCCACATGCCTCTCCTTTACAGATTGTGCGACGGCCGCAACACTATTTATGCGCCTCTCACTCACATTTCTACTATATTTACCTGAAAACAAAAGGGGTTTATGATCTAGTTTTGGGAAAAGCCGATGTGGCGACCAAAGTCTCCACATTTGTTATTTTTGTTATTGTGAATATTTCTTATTATTGTACATATTTTACTTTATACTTGAACATCTGCCACACTGTCTCATTTCGGCATCTTTTGAAACTTATTTTAACTTCGACTCTGGTAGAAATTCTCTCGCTATTTTATTGCTCGATCCTTTTCCATTCTTCAAAATTCAGTTTGAGTCACGTACGCTCTTTCCTATTTTTATGACTTTTTCTACCCTCATTTTCTAAATTTCATCTTTCCGACAGTTCGTCTTTCGCCTTCTAACTTCTAGTTGTGTGCTATGTCCTACAGTAAATGTAATTATTTAGGGTGCGGAAAACCTAAAAAGGGAAAAGGGTTTTATACTTTTCCAATTAAAAATAAAGATCGGTGCGAAAAGTGGATTCTCTATTCAGGAAACTTGACTCTCATAGGTAAAATTCAATCACTAGAAATTATAATAATTTCTCTATAATAAACCTTTTTTTTATAATTAGATGTAGAAGAGGAGAAATTGAAATATATGACGATTTGTCAAGATCACTTCGCCGATGAGAACTTCGTAAATTCGAGTCGTCATTTATTGATTCGTTCCGCAATACCGCGTCATTTTGAAAATAGTTTTCCACACTGTTCGAAGGCACCATCGCAATCAAAACCTGAATCAACAAACACGCCAGAATTGTCCGACTCTCCTGGGCCCGTTCTTAGAGTTACCAAACAATATGGAAGAAAAAATTTCGTTACAAATGCCAATAAAGACATATTCCATGGCGATACCGCCAAAGAAGATAATAATTTGAATGTTGATCGCAAGAATATGGCATCAACTTTATCTAATGCAGAATTCGTTACTTCTTCAATGATCTCATCAGAAGAAACACCAAAGATTAAAGTTTTGAAGAGGCGTTTAATCATGAAATCGCGGTTGATAAAAACATTAAAAATGCAAAATAGCAGATTGAAACAGAAATTACTGAAAAGCCAAGTTGTGCAAAAAACCGAGGCAATTAAAAACTCTTCTCTAAGAACTTTCATGAATATGCAGCTGCATCACAAAAAACGGTCTACATGGAAAGAGGCTGAAAGAAAACTGTCAATTTCGTTATTTTACAAGTCTCCATCGTTGTATGCGTACATGCGTAATAAACTGAATTTCGTATTACCCGGTGTATCAACAATTCGCGAGTGGTTAAGTGTTATCCAATTGGAGGCCGGATTCTGCGACACTTATCTGGAAAAACTGAAAGAAAAGGTGGATACTTATAGTGACAAAGCCAAGGAATGCGTATTACTTATGGATGGCATGACAATTAAAAGACGCCTAGATTACAATCAGCATCAAGATCTAGTGGAAGGATATGAAGATTTCGGGGTGGATTTTTCAGATGAGTTGACAAGTGATGGACCAGAAGATAAGGAAAACGAGAACCCGAAGAAAAAGAGAAAAGTGGCTGAAATTAAGACTGGGGTACCAGCAAAAATTAAAGGTCGTTCATCCGCGTTTGCCAAAGAAGCAACTGTATTTCTTGTGCGAGGATTGTACGATAATTGGAAAGCTCCTTTGTCGTATTTTTTATCACACAGTGCTTTAGAATCGAAGAGTTTAGCTACGTTGTTAAAACTAGCAGTCAGAAAACTACACGTCTTGGGACTTAATTTGAGAGCAGTTGTATGCGACCAAGGAAGTAATAATAGGTCGGTATTCACACTGTTAGGCGCAACCCCAGAAAAACCATACTTTTTCCATGGGGAACAGAAAATATTCGCTTTATTTGATGTTCCACATTTAATAAAAAGTGTACGAAATACACTTTTAAAAAGAAATTTCTCGGTGAATGATGAAATAGTTTCCTGGACAGATATTCGAAAAGTCTATTCTTTGGACCGATCGAAAGAAGCACATTCTAGGAGTCTTTTGAGAATTACACACGGCCATATCAATCCGAACAATTTCGAAAAAATGAACGTGAAAAAGGCTGTGCAAGTCTTTAGCAGAACATTTGCTTATGTAATGCAGACGTGCATTGCCACAGGCGAACTTAAATCAAAAACAGGTACCCATACTGCTAATTTACTTTTGCGAGTTAATAATATTTTCGACTGCTGTAATTCGCGGGTATATTATGACCAAAATCCCTTAAAATGTGGACTCTCTGAACACAAGCTAGACACATTAAATACATTGAAGGAAGCTGTTGACTGGATTAAGACATGGCGAGTCGATAAAAATCAACCTTATTGTTTTAATGGTCTTATCCAATCCATCAACGGTATTCTCCAATTATGGGAGGACGTAAAGGAGAAATACCCAATATTGTTGACATCGCGATTGAACCAAGACCCGGTAGAAAATTTATTTTCACAAATTCGGCAGCGTCGCGGATATGATCCCAATCCATCGGCCAGACACTTTAGATGCGCATTACAAACAATCATGTCAGCATCCCTGGAAAAATCTGTTGATAGCAGTAATTGTGAAAATGACTTGGATGTCAATATAGCAGACAACGCAGTTACCGTTGCTAGAGCCCATTCTTCACACTCTAACGACACGACGGCTATCGAATTGAAAGAAGCAGATCCGCCAATTCAAGCTCCCCTGGAAATGACCAATCTTTGTCGAAAACTTCAGAAGAGCGGAAGAAAATTCACTTTACAGAATTGTTCACTAACCTACTTTGCCGGTTATGTTTTACATTGTGGTTTAAAAAAATTCAACTGTGAACAATGCAAACAGATGCAAAAATCAGATGAAGATTTAGTTGACAATAATGAATATCTCCTTTTATTGAAAGAATATGCCAACTCAAATGAAAATATTTCATGCTTGAAATTGAAAAGACCCACCGATGATTTCTTGACCTCTTTTAAGATTTGCTTAGAAGTTTTCAATGTTTATACGAAAACATCGGCATTTGAACGAGGTATACGACATAAATTACTCCAGATTGTTCAATCAAACCATGATGTCAATTCGTGGTTGCAAAAAGATAGTGTTTGTATGGAACATAAGGTGTATATGCTGTCTCATGCTCTTAAAACTAAATTGTTTAGAAATAATTTTAATGAGACCACCGACAAAACTTATTCCACTGCAAGGAAGAGCAAAAATCTGAAAAACTCTTAAAATTTCACATTTTCAATTGATAATTGTCAACCCTTTAGTTGCTGAATTTTGGTATCCATGTTATTTCGATTGCATTTTTACGTGTGTGGCAGTGTATATTAATAATTTACACTACAGTCAGCAGAACACTAGAAATTTTAGGAATTATCACATTACTTGTGAAATGCAAATAATTTTTGTACAATAATAGTTTACAGCACGACTCGATCATTAGACTCCTTCCGGTATTTTTTTAAATTTAGTTTGAAAGTGAAAATCGGTCCTTCCAAAAAATCCATAAAATATCATCGTGGTTTTCCAACTGTCTTAATTAATCATCGATGCGATGGTATTCGTGTAGAGCGTATTTTTTTAGAATTGCATCAAAATTGATTAATGCATCTGAATGTTACAGGGTTTTAAAGATGCTGAAAATTGATAGCCTTTTTCGTCTATTTTAGTAAAATTTCCAAAAACGGCGAGAGGGGCCTATATGAGTCATGCTTTACTCTAAACTATTATTGAACAAAAACAATTTGGAAATAACATAAAATGTGGAAAATTCCTGAAAATTAGTGGTGTTCCGCGCTAATTATTTTGAGCAGAGTATTAATTACAGCCGTCTTAGCTCATAAGACCTTATTTTATGATCTGTCTCTATGATTACAATTTTTTTATGTATGGTTTGTCACTAAATCAAAAAAACTCGATCGCCCCGTACAACACTTACTCTAAACTTCACCCTTTCTAAGTAAATTTAGATTTAATCATGTGTAATGTTATACAATTTTTGTATTTATTTAAGTATTTGTTGCGATTAAGTACACGTTTTTCAGTTCATTTTCATTAATATCCTGTTTTGTATAATCACTATCGTCCCCTGTCCATTTACAGTTTTTATTTTTTAAATTCCGTTGTTCCTCATCGTTCCGTTCTCAATTTTCTTTCACCGAACGCTAAATTAAAGCTACCGATACGATAACCCCCTTCCACAAAATATTAGCTGGGATAGAATCCCGACAGTACAGTATAGTGACTCATAATGTTAGTTTCACAGTCGTCCGCAAAATTTTATAGAGGCAGCATCTTACTGTGGCAACAGACTCGTCACACGAAATTGTGTATGGTCGTCACTCTTACCCTATCTATACTCACTGCTCCAGCTGGACTTAGCAGGGACGGCATAATGCTGAATGATGACGCCTTGGGCACAATGCATTTGTTGAAATTTTTTGATTCACTTTTTGATACTGTTAATGCTTATACAATAAGGGATGTTGTGGGAAAGCCCCTGAGAACATGTCTGTCAACAACTGTGGACAATCTTCCGGTGAAGTTTTTAAGTTCCGCTATAGAAACTCTTGAATCTATGTACATCATGAAGGACGGCAAAAGATCCACTGTGCCAAGTATTGGGAATTGGATTAAGACCATAAAAGGATTTCTCTTGATGAGAACAGTTTTGAAAGAAGAAAATTTTAGCTGGATAAAATCAAGGAGGTTCAATCAAGACCCCTTAGAAAATTTTTTTGGAAAGATTAGGCAAAGGGGTCAACGTTTCACAAATCCGACATGTTCTGCATTTTCGGCCTATTATAAATCACTCCTTGTGAATGGATTAGTCGCAAAACATTCAATAGGTAGTAATTGTGAAGAAACCAAAGGAGATATGTTAGTTACTTTGCAAAATTTCATAACTCAAGTAAGATTATACACCACATTTCCTAATTAAGTTCAATTATTTAATTAATTCTGTTTTATATAGGGTCTACCAGAAGAAGATTCTGATGCAGAAAATGACACTCCTATTCAAGATCTCCCTAGGACGTTTAATTCACTCAAACCTTTAGAACATTGTGCTGTTGCACATGTAGCGGGTTACATAACCAGAATTAAAGCAAAATTAAATGAAAAGTGCATTGCGTGTAAATTCAACTTACTTAAAAGAAATAATGAATTAGATTCATACAATTGTCTCGTACGCGCAAAAGAATATGGTGGTAAGAATCCAACCCGTTTAAAGTACTGTAATTTTGCATTTGTTTCGAATCTGGTACGAATTTATAATATTACACGTTTTTTAATAATCCAAAATTGTCACAAAAATAACTTATTACAATTTATTCTAACGCATATCAATCATTATGTATATTTGAATTTCATTCCATGTGAACATTCAATAACTTTAAAAAACGTCATCCAATCCCAATTTTGTAAACTGATCATTCACAACTTTTTAAATGGTCTAAATAAATTAATGACTGGCAAAGATCAACGCTTTATACCACACAATGCATGCTTCTTAGTTAAAAATGCCAAACTTGTATTTACCAAAAAACAGAAACGAGTGGGTAAGAAATCCCCCAAGAAAACAGCAAATTCGTCAAAAAAATAAATATTGTGAAATTTTCTTGGAAATCTTATTGTAAATCTTATTGTCTACCTAATTATTCATAATTATTATTGTTGTTGAAATTTGAATGTTTATTAAATTGTTAATTTTCCTCTGCCTTTTAGTTCACGGTTTGTCCAGTCCCATGATTATTACCTATAAATGTATGTATGGAGTCTAGAAATGTATAATACTTGAATCATTTTTTTCTGTTTCAGTAATTTTAGACAAAAAAGTGTTAACTTTATTGTTTAAAATAATGAAAACAGGAAAAAATAGATTTAAATTCATCAATTTATCAAAAAAACACGAAATAAACCGAAGCCGTGCCGAGAATACCCGAAAGCTTTTCTCCCGACCCGCAAGAGGCGCTAGAATACGGTTCTTTTTTTGACAAGAATAAGATTTCATTCTATACGAAGTATATTGGTTTTCTATGATCCAAAACTATGAGGCAATCATTACCCTGATTCCAGGCAACTAAACAAACAAATAACTCACTAGTGACTTTTTCGAATATTCGAATTAAACGCTGCTAAGGGTAACGTGAGTTATATGAACTTCATTGTCGTTTTTATTTGACGTTTCTCAATTTTCGATCAAATTGCGGTTTTCAAGAGTGTTTTTGTGCAGTTTTGGATAAAACGTCGTATGCAACTCGTGTGTAAATCAAAATAATCCACTCGGTCTCCCGCCTCTTGGGTGATTTTTTCTTTCGTGGATTATATCTTAGTTTTACACACTAGTTCCATAAATAACTATGAGTCCCTCATCTTATTACATGAAATTATTAATAGAATTTACCTGTATCGAAGGTAAGCTGAATTTTAGGCGACCTGCTTATTAATGACCGTTTGGATGGGTTATTAAGCCTCGAATCATCTTCATCATCATCCTCACTTGAAGATGATAGTTTTTTATGTCTGCGAACCCTTTTTTTTGGCACAGGATTACCATCATCGTCGAATTCGCTCTGAACGTTAGAGCTGACCTGAGCTAACTTTAATTTTTCCCGAGCTTTAATGTAATCATCTGAGAGAAAATATATGAATTATTGGAATCCAATTTTTTAGGGCGACTCGCTTTTGTAAAAAGTTTTTACTAAAAGCTCTCATGACATAATTTACAAACAAAAGGCGTTTATCGAAAATTTACACGACGAATGAATGCATCACCTGTTTTATAATAACATCTCTTGATGGAATAAAGAGACCACTTTTTCTCATCGGGTTCGGTACCTTTCTCAACAGCCTTATCAAATACATCTTGCCGTTTGAAAGGCGGCCAAAAGACCTCCGCTTTCCTAGGGGTAAGCCATTTTTCATTCAATATGGATAATCCACCTGAGGAGTCGTCATCGAATTCAACAATGGGGTTGTCCACGACTTTTTTTTCAGTGCATTTTCTGAAACTCCTCCCTTCACTGAGTAGACGCTCGGGTGTCGTTTTTCAATTAAGGCCCTTAAGACCCTAAAAATTACTATTTTCAATTTTGATGACGACGTAAATAGTAGTCACGTGATTCACGCATGGTTCTGGTTATAACTACGTCATTATCAGTAGCTGGCTCGTGAGCTATGAAGTTTAGTGGGCAAATTCGCGAAAAATCAGAACGGCGCGGCAGGGTGGCAGCAGTCAGTTGTGAAGTGTTGAAAACTGAAAATTCAAAAACGTAATGTGAAAATGCCGATTGAAATTGAAACAGATTTTTTGAAATCTGTATTAAAGTGTGCAGATTGGAAGAAGCGACGTTGAATCCGAAAATTGCCGTTGATGTGAATAGTTTTTCAGTTTGGTTCAGATTCGTCAACTTGACCTCAAAAAAATTCGAGAAAACTATCAATTCAAAGTGATAATAATACTTTTGTGAGAAAATAGAGGCGGATTAAAAAAAGCCGATTTACATAATCAACCTCCATGTACTTACGTGTTTTACGTCAACAACTCAGAATTTGGTGGTCCAGAACTGTAACGATTTTTTTTTTTTTTTTAGATTTTAGTAATTCTCTGTTGCGAGGGCGACTACTTAGAGAAATATCAAAAATTCTTACTACGACGATGAAATGAACTTTTCACACAATGAATTCTATATCTTTACTCAAAATACCACCAATTTAACGACACCTGTGTGTGATTAGATTGACTACAACAATTGATTCTAGTTATCGATCGATCCTGAATAATACCTCGGCTAAACCGCAATAGGGGAACATTTCATTTAAATTTGAATAATGTCTTAATCCTAATATTTAAACTAGATCACCATTTTTTTCTTGAAAAGATCCATATCTCTACTTACCTAACAATTTTGATTGATTTCGCTGATCCATAGCGATTACAATATTTACACCTTCCAATTTCGCGATCCCAGTTATTAGTTAGTCAACCAATTTCACTAGGTCTTATCTTATTGACCTGGGGAAGGAAACCTCCGACCTGGTCAATTCGGGTATCGAGAGAGTGAGAAGAGAGTGTGGTGCACGAAGGTGATCGGCCATTAAAGGAAAAATCAAAATTTATTTTGGTCATCCTTTGTCGGATTTGAAAAATTCAAGCCTTATTATCATTAATATTGAATAACGTCGATGTCCAGCATAATATAGTGATTTTAATTCGACGATTAAGGCCGGACCAAAAATCACGGTGATATAATTCGGACCACACCTCTATTCCACCCGCGTTTTTGAAAAATCCCTCAAACATCCAAAGAGGTACAGTATTGGATCATACAACAGAACACATTCTAACATTTCTTTCCATAAATAGGGTTCTATCATTATCTTTCGAAAATCTACGGATTTCCATTTGGTTTTCCTCATCTACTTTCGCTACCTTTTTGTTTGGATTTTCCTCCCTCACTTGGGTTTCATTGCGACTGCCGTACGTCACCGCCATCTCATCATCTAGATCATCTTTACCGGTCGTTCACGATAAATACTGCCCTACAGGAATTACTAAGGTCAGCCCGTTATTTCCTTTTTTCATAATTTCATTCCAAAATTAAAAAGGAATTAAATATGTTATTAGTTTAGTTCATAAGTTTATTTATAGTGCGCCCTTTAACTTTTGCGATACTGATCAGTACCATATAGCTTCTTTAGCGTTGTTTAATAGCCTTTTTTTCTCTGAAGTTTCTTCCCCTCCTGTTTTTTTTTTAATATATAAAAATATAATTGATTTCAATTGCCCTCTTCCATCATCCTAAGCTCACTGGCGCCCTAAAGATAGAGATATCGAGGTAAGTCTGAATTTGGACCTGCACCCGCTCTCCAAAATTTTTTCAAGCTACCGACAGCACCGTATATTAATTAGCCTTAAAATTACGGTACAGTACCTACGTGTTTTACGTCAACAACTCAGAATTTGGTGGTCCAGAACTTCGGTAAAGGCGCACTCTAATGCGATAAATCGATCGTACATCAATGTTGATTCAAAAATGATTAGATTTTAGATCGTCTCGGAAAAGTTACAGTGACAAAGCCATAGGATATGTTCACCTGAGGAGAAATGCGTCAATTTGTAATGTAATAGCCCGAGTAACTCCTGAGCACAAAATTTCATCGAAGATCTAATCCTAATGTCTAATAGCCTCTAGGCGGAAACTGAAGTAAATAACACCATCATGTGGGACATGATACCAATTGAGAAAAATATAATAATAAGTCGATATTTAGTTGGACAGAGTATAACTGTCTGAATTTGCTTGAAATACCACAACATAAGTAAACAATTTTTTTGTGTCTAAAACTAAAATTTTTTTATCTTGAAATTATTTTTATAATTGACTAAACAACGAGCTCTGAAAAATAAAAGTAATGATTAGGTTTAATACAGGTTGATTTAAATTCCAAACAGTGTATAATCTCTTGTAAAATTAAATTGCTTTAATAAGTAGCACGCGGTGGCGACTTCCCCGAAAAATCAATCCGGACATAAGTAGGCCGATGGCTATTATTTCTGAGTTGGTGTCGCTAGATGGCATACACATAGACGGAAACGTTGCCAAGTAATTTAATTACAAATTTCAAATTTATGACAAGTTATACGAGTTATACCATCAACATAGATTACGGAGGAGAAGATTGGAAACGGTGCGACCGCAGCGATATTAGTACCATCTATTGCCTCAAATGTTAACTTATTTGGAACGATTAATCCGTTGCCAGGAGATTCAACATTTGACTGTCACAAAAATTCAATTCTTTTGATTATTCAGAAGTTTCGAAAAAATTATGAGTCACGCTCGGATTTGCGGTTCATACTCTATCAGTGAGCAGTGTTACAGTGACAAATTTAAAACCCTGAAGTGGCATTATTCAAATTGCCAAAGGATTGTCTGCAGTAAGTGAATTAAATCGCTTGAAAGTTGATACCAATAATCAAAAATGAAAGAAACCCCCCCATCATGAATTAATTTAATCCGCCCCCTGCGTTATATTCCTATTTTTGTTGTTATTTTCTGATTTTCTCAATAAAATAATATCGAATATTCTTCTGACTTGCTTTGAATCAACATAGAAATATCAAAAACGGGTGCAATTAAATTTCTCGTCACATCATCTTCGCTAAACGGATACAGCGCTGTATACGGGTCAAATGTTAACTACAGTTAAAAGGTGGTCGCGTTTATGCATGGATTGTTTACGAGCGTTTCCAATCTTCTCCTCCGTAATTTATGACCATCAAGATACCGTATAATATTTTAGACGCAAATCGTCACTTAAAATTTTTTCTTCGTTATCATTGCTGTTATTCGACTTTTCCAAAGAATTTATAATGTGGTTTTGTCGTAAAATGCCTTAAAAAGTGTGCATCGTGTGCGGTTGACGCCCGGCTGATGGAATTCTGCATTATTTTCCTCAAAATTAGTCAAGGTAAGATTGTCATTGGACATCAATCTATAATTCGAGGATTTTATTTTAAATAAATTGGTATATCCTATCCTTTAATAAACTAAAGCTATTGTTTTTTAGATGTAAAGACAGTGGCTGCATGCGATGAAGCACTTTGATATGGCTGGTTCTGCAACAGCTCGTATTTTTGTTATCACCATTTTGCCGAGAAGCTCTACGCTTTAGCCGAGTGATGTCCGAATAAATGGTACATAATACCTTCATGGTGGTGGAGGAATCTATTAATGAATAACAACTATTCCATTTTCAGGCAAATTTACACGTTTTGAAAAAATGCGGTAGACAAATTGAAGGCACGCCAATCTCTTTAGTCTGGGCAAGAATTTATGGATAATTAAAGTGCAGCACCACTACTTCAGGAATTAGAAAAAGTTTTCACCAGGTTTTCACTGAACATCAAGACAACACGAAGAAACGGCGGGGCGAATTTTACTTGCAGTCTTGCACTAACCCAATCCAATAGTGAAATCAGAAAGAAGTTCTATTGTCGCCTAAACTGCAACACCTTGTATCTGATTTTTCATATTAGTTGTTTTCCATTGGAGAGTAGCCCTAACTGATTTTTAAATGTCTTAGTTGGTCATCGATGAGCTTTTATCGATTATTGTAATAACTCAAGTAGGCCGTGGGGAATTTCAGAAGACAATAACACGCGGAGTTTGGTAATAGAATCGCACTTTATTACACAGCAAATCACAGATGAGGGTCGTCACAAAACGGTTACAAATCAATAAAACGTCTGCACGGCAATGCGGATCAAGTGGTACTCCCGTATCGTACCGATATGGTCGTAGCCGGAAACAGAGGTGGTCACACCCTCTATAGGTCGCAAATGACAATGGGCACCGGAAAAGACCTAAGATATCTTAAATATTACCGCGCGCGTTACATCCTCCCCCTCTGGACGACGGTACCAAACATGGGGAGTCGTACAGGAAAACTAATCGTAAATGAGTACAATACAATGCAGTCAAATATTATTGGAGACGCGACGGAAGCCTCGTAGTCCTCCCTGATCGCGTCGTCCTGGGTGACGGCGGCGTCGCAGGTGCGTCCACCGGATTGGGCGACGACACGGGCGCCCTGCTTCCACGGGGTCGGCCGCGCTTTCTTATTGGGTAGACAGGTCGTGGCTCCTGTTCGGAGTCGGCCGCGACATACGGTCGCAAGGCGGACACGTGATAGCGGCCCAGTATTCTATCTGGAAAAGACGGATCGGCGACGTCATATGAAACAGGGCTCACCCTGCTGACAATCGTGTAGGGCCCATCTCGTTTGGGTTTGAACTTCGCAGTAAAGCCCTCAGCGACCTTACTCAACAGGTGACAGTCGACAAGCACCTTATCCCCCTCCTTGAGGGCAGGAGCGTCACGACGATGTTGATCGGCGTAATGCTTTCGTCGATCTTGACCCAACTCGATGGTCTCTCGGGCCAAGGATAGATTTTCTGCCAAGGCACGCAAATACGGGGTCATCTCAGTGTGGAAGCCGTCGGTCCGTATCACGGCGCGCAGGTCTCGGTGAGCCTCTCCAGGCGTCCTCAGCTCTCGGCCGAAACATAATTGGGCCGCCGTAAAACCTGTGGACTCGTTCCTGGCGCTATTCATCGCGAATCTTATCGCGGGGAGCTGGTCTTTCCAGACGTCGTGAGTAGTGCCGACCAGAATGGCCAACTGAGTCTTCAGATCCCTGTTACGGCGCTCGACCAGGTTCGCTTGGAGGTGGTAAACCGGGATCAGGGATTGCGTGAACCCGAGACTGTACGCGACTTGCTGCATCACGGACGACACGAATTGCGTGCCGTTATCGCTGATGATCCTTCTGGGGGTCCCATATCGCAGAATTATCTCCTCGACCAGACACCGCGCACAGTTTTCGGCTGTGGCGACCGTAAGTGGGAACAATTCGACCCATCGTGTCATCACGTCCTCGATGATGTAGACCCACGTGTAGCCCTCAATGGTAGGCGGCAGCGGGCCGAACAAATCCATTGAAAGTGTCTCAAATCTCTGGGACGGGACCGGGGTCCGCAGCAGGCCTGCAGGCCTTTGATTGGTGACCTTATAGCGTTGGCACTCGACACACTGCTGGGTGTGCTTGATGACGTCACGCCTCATCGTGGAACAATATATAATCGATTGGCGATGCGGCGGAGGGTCTTCTCGGCTCCGTAATGACCAGCCGAGGCGGAGTCGTGGCATTCAGCCAAGATTTCCGGTACTTGGGCTCGGGGTACAACAAACTGCGGCTCCTCCGAGTCACTCCCAGGCGCGAAGCGATACAATACGCCACCGGACATGACGTAGCCTCTATCCGTCCAACGGGCAAGGTCCGGGTCACTCGGCTCCGGTGACTCGAAGCAACCAATGATAGCGGCAAGGTCCGCTGAGACTAGCGGGCTGCGGTAGTCGACGTGGTTGGAAAGGCTACCTCCGCAGCACAGATCTCCAACTCACCAGGCTCGCAATCGGGTAAGCGCGAGAGGGCGTCGGCGACAGCGTTTTGGCGGCCCGGTATGTACTCGATGCGCAGGTCGTACGTCTGTAGGAACATGGCCCAGCGGGCCAGGCGGCCGGTGGGCGCCTTCGAGCTCATCAGCCAGCGCAGCGGGCGATGGTCAGTGGCGACGACAATGGTGAAACCGTCTAGATAGCCACAAAATTTCTTCAAGGCGAAGACGATGGCCAGAGCTTCGCGCTCCGTGGTGGAATAGTTGCGCTCGGCAGAGATGAGCAGGCGGCTGGCGTATTCCACGGGCCTCTCATCGTGTGGGGCCTCCCCCTGGAGCAGACATGCCCCCAGGGCAAAAGCGCTGGCATCAGTGCGCAGCACGAAGGGGCGCTCCGGGTCAGCCTGTCTCAGTATCGGAGCTGAAACAAGCAAATGTTTTAAACGGGCAAAACTTTGCTGCTGGGGTACTTCCCAGAGCCACGCTGCTCTCTTCTTTGTGAGCAGCGTGAGCGGGCGGGCGATCTCAGCGAATTCAGGTATGAAACGACGAAACCAGCTACAGAGCTGCAGGAACGACAACAGCTTCCTGACGTCTGCAGGTGGTCGGATGTCATCAATGGCACTGATCTTGGTGGGATCCGGGCGGAGTCCATCCGGGGTGATGATGTGGCCAAGGTACTTGACCTCCGGACAGGCGAAACAACTCTTCGTACGATCAACGACCAGCCTGTACTCGATGAGGCGCCGGAAAACGGCGTCGAGGTCGCTAAGGTGCTGCTCGAAGTCCTGCGACAACACTGTCATGTCGTCCAGGTATGACAGGATAGTGACCTCGGTAAGGCCGCGACGAAAACGGTCCACAAGCCTCTGGAGGGTCGCGGGGGCGTTTCGTAGGCCAAAGGGCATCCGCAGGAAGCGGAACAGGCCAAAGGGAGTGATAAAAGCCGTTTTATCCCTATCCTCAGGTCGAACAGGCACCAACCAGTAACCAGACTTGAGATCAATGGTAGACATGAAGCAGGTCTGACGGGCACGGTGCAAAAGGTCGTCTATCCGCGGCAGCGGGTAGCGGTTTGGAGCAGTGACAGAATTAAGACCACGGTAATCGATACAAACCCGCATGCTGCCGTCCTTCTTCGTAACCATGACGACGGGCGCGGCGTACGGGGAGTCACACTCCTCGATGACTCCATGCTGCAGCATCTTGTCGATTTCCGACTGCAAAAGCTCGGTCTTCTGCGGTGACAGTCGGTACGGGGGCACGGCGATGGGCTCATCCGATGTGAGCACGATGCGATGATCGGCAAAAGGCGTTGCCTCCTGGGACGGCTCGAAGAGAGCGTCGTGACTCGCGACCAAAGATTCGAGTCGGTCACGCTCCTCGGGTGCGAGGGTTCCCCCCTCGTCAGGCCGCAGAACAAAGTCCACACTCTGGACATCGGCACAAGGGTCATCCTTGGTTGGCTCTGGTACGAGCGGGTGCCACTCAGTCGGTTCGGACAGAAACTGGAATCGCATTCCGACAACGTCCAATTCGCGATTTCGAAAATCTACACTCCCTCTGTCGGAGAAACTTTGAACTAAAACTAAGAGAACCGCTCATGGCGTGCGTGCACGAATGTACATACGATCGTCACACGTTGTTTGAAACAAACAACATGCTTCAGCATCTCTTCACGGTGAAAGTCAGGTAAAATATTTTAGTTTTGTATAGTTTTGGGGTTCAATCTGAGTTTGTAAGTGTTCATGAAGAGTTGGGGATACTTTTGTGGACATTTCAACCTGTAGTAACATTATCAAAAGATTTCAACTTTATTGTAGGTTATGAGAAAAGCGGAATAATGCAGGATCCAAAGAAAAAGGAAGTGCAGAAGCGCAAACGAAGCGCTCAAAACGCGATTTGCTGTGTTCCAAATTGTAAATCAATGGAAAAACATAATAGGAAATTACATTTCCATTTATTCCCCCAAAAATTGTCAAAAGTTTTCATCACAAATGGCTTTGGTGTAGTTCAGGAAACTGATCGAAAAACCGCATGGACTAATGCTCTATCGATAAGAAACCCCGCTTATTGGATGCGTGTCTGCTCTCTCCATTTTCAAGAAACTGATTACTTTTCAGAAGGTTAGTAAATTGAAATTGAATAAAAAATAAATTGAATCGAGATTTTCATAGGTGTTGCTTTATCGCACATGAAACGTCCAAAACTTAAAACGACAGCAGTGCCTTCCTGGAATCTTCCGTCTGAGCGTTATAAGATAGATCGCAATCAGCCCAATATTGAACAGCGAAAAATGAGACTGGAGAAGAGAAATCTACTTCGAGAGAAAAGTATATCACCACAACCTGTTGCTGAAACATTCCATGATGATGATAATGAGCGTATAACTGAACATAAAAACCTTGAATTGACAGATTTAACGGATTTAGAACGATCTGTTGTTCAATCTTTGCTCGATCTGCAACTTTTGGGAAATCAGGAACCGTCTTTAAAGTCATACGAAGACAAGAATGTCCAAGTAACAAGTGGTGACTTGGTGATTACTTTTAGTAATTCTATTAAATCAGATGCACATTTAAATTCTCTTACTGGCATCCCCAGTCTGAAAATGTTGAACGATTTTGTCAAATTAATTTCAGAATTTTATCCCGACAAAAAAATTCATAAATTATCCGTGAAAGATCGAATTGTTATTGTATTTATGAAACTTAAGATGTCGGTAAAATTCACAGTATTAGTTTTCCTATTCACAGTTTCTCAATCTACTATTAAAAACGTGTTTGATGACTACATATCTCACGTAGCTAATATCTTGCGGGACTGTATCCCATGGCCAAGTTCAGAAGAAATTTCCAAAAACTTACCTATATGTTTTGATAACTTCAGAAATGTTCGCGTTGTATTAGATTGTACTGAAATCCCAATACAAAGGCCTTCGTGTTTATCATGTCGAATTCGGACTTACTCCCATTATAAGGGTGGGCAGACCATCAAGTTTATGACGGAGGTTAGTCCTGGTGGTCTGTTGACCTTTATATCGTCGTGTTATGGGGGAAGGTCTTCGGATAAAGCCATATTTGAACAAAGTAAACTGATCGAAAAACTTGAAACCTACAAAGATAGTATAATGGCAGACAAGGGCTTTTAATAGAAGATATATGTCATAAGTATTCAATCGCACTTATTCGACCATTTTTCTTGCGAAGTAAAAAACAATTCTCGGAACATGAAGCCAATTTGAACGTGAACATTTCAAAAGCAAGAGTCCACATTGAGAGAGTGAACCAGAGAATGAAAATATTCGAGATTTTAAAAGTTTCACTACCTTGGTCTTTGGTAAAAAACATTGATGACATCATTTTAGTAATAGGCGCGATGGTAAACCTGCAAACCCCCATTTTACAAGAAGATAAATTTTTGAGAACATGATTGATTCATAATGTACGTAGTTGAATAAGTTTTGATGGGTACACTAAACTCAATAATTTAAGGGACACCTCGAGTATGTACGCCGAATGTAGGCAACCAATTATACGCGAAATTTTTGTGCTGCGTAAACTAGCAAGCGATCAAAGCCGCCTAGAAATGTCCTGACCACTCAAAATTTTATGTCAAAATATCCATTTGAATTTGTGGTCTAAAATGTGTTATTTTGCAAGTATTTTATGAAGAAGACTATAATTTTTTAGTGATTCAAGTGCTAATAAGTGTACCGAAGGTTGAGGGATCCAAGGAATCCTATACTGTTCAGTGGCTTTACGAATTACGATTATCAAGAAATTTCAGACTTTTTTATGAAAAAGGTACAAACTATTGGCTATGGGTGGCACCAAATTGTGATTTTATGGACATTTAGTGATTTCAAAAAAGGCTATTAGGCCCCGCAGCCACGGCCGTAGCAGAACAAGTTGTGGAAGATTTTTAACACATAAGAAAATATAGATTTTTCGAGAACGAAGTGCTCTTTATTTGTCTGATGTTGAGTAACAAATAAGTAGGGATTCGATTCATATCGCCTTCTTGTCCATGAAGTCGAATCTCTATGGTCGAATCTAATAGCAGTTTCATGATCTGAAATTATTTTTTCTCGCTTTCCAAAAGACAAGAGTAGTCGGTTTAATTTAAATAATTTGCTTTATTTTAAATAAGAAAATACGATTGCACTTGCGCAACTTTGGTGGGCCGGCTTCCGTCTCGCTGAGATGTTAAAAAGGGAAGATAGGACTAAAACATATTTAATTTCTGGGTAATCTCAAACCTTGCAGAGTATACGTATGTTTTTGGATAGCTCAACCTTCGAGGCACTGATTCAACACTCAAATCACTAGAATTTACACTCTTGTTCATAAATTGTTTTAAAATAACACATTTTCGGACACAAATTCAAATAAAGAGATCGATATTTAATTTTGACAAAATAATGTATTGAGTGGTCAGCACATATCTAGGCAACTGTGACAAAGCCCGTTTACGCCAGTACTAAACTTTCGTGTATATTTGGTTGCCTACTTTCGGCGCACATACTCGAGGTGTCCCTTAAATTATTGAGTTTAGTGTACTTCTTGTAACATACAGCGCGGGTCTTGAATGCCCCCTTTCCCCTAAAAAAGTTTAAACGGGTAGAAATTATTTAGATCGCTCCAGACAGGTAAATAATTATTTTCAATGAAACAGCTTTTCACGAAATTATTGTTTCTGAAATTTTCGAAAAACGCTTGGACACGTCTATTTTGTTTTCAATGCTGCATCTTTTCCATCAAATCTCATTCCTGTTTCACTTCTATTTTTGAAAAAAGAAATTTTTTATTTGGGGCACATCATTTCAGCGGAAGGTGTGTCGCCAGATCCATCAAAAATAGAAGTAATGCGGAAATATCCAGTTCCAAAAGACGCGAACGAGACCAAACGGTTCGTAGCATTCGCGAATTACTACAGACGATATATTCCGAATTTTGCCGATATCGCGGCGCCGCTTAATAATTTAGCAAGGAAAAATGTACCATTTGTTGTATTATGAGTTTTTATTATAATGTCTTATCTTAGCTCGCGATTATTCGGGACGAACTGACCGAAAGCAGTCGTCACCAGGTATCCAATCTGTACACATGTAGTCATTTCTTATACTTTATAATAAACCTAATTAGATAATATTACTGGTGTTCTTATTACTAAATTAATAGACACGGTGATATTACAACATGGCACAGTCGGAGTGAACTAAAAAAATACGCGAAAAGTGCCGCGAAATTAAAATTAAAACAAATTAAAGTCGGAAATCGAAGCGATAAATAATAAATTAAAAATGGAAAAGATTCCTCCTATGTGTATGGAAGGTAATCTGGCGGAAAAGTGGGAAACCTGGCTACAAAAATTCAATAATTATATGGTGGCGACCGAACTAAATAATAAAGTGTGCACAATTATTGCTATTAATTGGCGATGAGGGGATACCGATATTCAATTCGTTCAATGTGAAAGAAGAAGATAAAACAATTAAAAACTCAACAGCAAAATTTACCGAGTATTTCGTGCCGAAGAAAAACGTGGTGTTCGAACGTTATCGTTTTTTCAATATGAGGCAAGGCAGTGAGTCAATCGAACAATTCATAACCGAGTTACGAAATAAAGTAAAGTCATGCGAATTCGGTGCATTAACTGATGAATTGACGCGGGATATGTTGATAATCGGAATAAAAAGTGACGATTTGCGCGAACTGCTTCTCCAAAGTGACCAATTGACTTTGAAAACGGCGGAAAATTTGTGCGTAACATCGATAAATCGCAAAAGCCAGTCCTGGGAGATGAACCAAGGACAGCGATTGGAGGTACAAGAAATTGCCGAAAAACGATTCCGCAGCCGGTCTTATCGGCAGAACAACGACTCAGGTGGCTACAGGAGACCGCAATTCGGAAATCAAGTAAGTGCGGGTGCGAGTGAGAGATCTCCGCGCAAAATAAAAAACTGTACGCGATGCGGATTCGATCATGAAATAAATAAGTGCCCAGCCTACGGAAAAGTTTGCGCAAAATGTAGACAAACTAATCATTTTGCGAAATTATGTAAACGTAAATCGATGAGTGTTGTTAATAACTTGAACGGAATAAATGAATTTGAAATGGGTTCTCTGGAAGTAGCAATAAGTTCAATTAATAAGGATTGGTACCAAAAATTGAAAGTAATTGAATGTGATAAAATTTTAAATTTTAAATTAGATACAGGCGCGCAGGTTAATGTTATACCCAAATATATGTATGATAAATTAAAAATAAATCTAAATAAATTAAGAAAAAGTGAAAATAAAGTTACCAGTTGTGATGCTACTGCTAGTACCATCTACATTTATGACGCCTTACCTGTTTATTTACTCATTTATGCTATAACTGGATCTCGGAAGCCACTTTGTTTTTAGAGGGAAAACAAAGAAACCTAATGCCTATCGGGTGAAGCTCTGAAGCCGTGAAATTCCAGGGATTTTGCAACAGTTATGGTTTTAATGTGATTTATTCAAATTGTCCTAACAGTACAGGGCTAAAAATAAGAGAACGCGGACGGTAATGCAACTTTAAAATATGAAACGAAATCCTAACCTAACTTATTGACAATGAAACAATTATTTACAATGGAACAATCAAGAACTAGCTAGCTATCGCGTGTTGACGGTCTGCATCAGGAAAGTCCGTCCAAGATGGGAGACGGGGACGTTCTTTCGGAATTTGATTTCAAACCGGGACTCGATCCGGATCCAAAATGGCGGTTGACGCGGTCGGTACGCGTCGATGGTTTAGCAACTGAAACGAATTTGGGGGAACAAGATACCGGAGGTTATGTTTACTGTCCCGTGTCAGTGTACGCGGCGTTCGGTTAAAATTGTGTATTTGGAAATTGAGACGGCCTTATGGGCGTGAAACTACGACTAAATTACTTCAAAACGCGGTGTAGCGTGAACTAACCTCAACTGACGGGTAATCAGAGAAATTACCGGGGAAAAATCACAGCAGCCCGTGATTTTCAAAAATCTAACCTAAAAACGATAATTTGAATTTTGAATGCAAAAATGAAACTAATTTCGCGGTCCCAAAATACGGGAATAACGTCCTAACTCCTAAGGTGGAGAGAGACTCCGTCTAATTCAGGGGAAACTTGGCAGAAAACCAAGAAAACCAGCAGAAAACCGGCGGAGAAATACTCCTAAGGGAAAAACCCCTCAAAACTTACCGAGGGTAAGCAGGTTGGTGGAGAAACTCGGGCAGAACTTGTAGTCGAGAGACGAGCACAGTCTGTTTTGAGGATCTTTGTCGGAAAAACCGATGCCGGCGGCAAATTTCAAGCGGCCTTATATTTTAGGATTAATAGCGCATGCGCGCGAGTTATAACTTGTGGCGCCATCTAGCGGATTTCCTATTTTGAGTTGGCAACACTGGAGCGTGTATCTGGCAGCGTTGGTTCGCATCTCGGCTAAACGTCATTGTCCAACTATGAATGTGGGGTTATGTTTGCTCTTCTTCTCTCGGGTTTTTGGGTGTTTTGAGTGTTTTAAGCTGTCTCTGGCGTTGAATTAATCTTTGATGGGTTATGCGTGAGTTAATTGGTGTTAATTTATTGTTTTAATACGATTTGTTTTAGGAAAAACAATGTTTGTGACCGAACTATGCTTCGGTACTCCCAACAAACATTCTCACGAATTTTCAACTCGTCACATATCTCCCTCCCTCGGGAAAAAGGTGAAGCTTACACTCAATTGAAATTTAAAATGGGTTTATTGTTAGCAAGAAAAGCAAAAGCAAAATTTTTATGTACAAGCGTGCATTAGGTTAAGTTTTACGGATGCATGCAACAGTTAAACAAATAAACAAAAATGACGTTTCTTCGTCGGTAACGTTGGGTTGTGGTTAAATATGGCTAATTTCTACGGGTTATGCTAACTTCATGCCTACAACTACTTAATATTATGATTAAATATGTAACAACAAAAAAAAAGGTTCTTAAATTCTATGGGTCCTACTTAAAAAAAATATTTTTGGGGATTTTTACGTAGCCCGGCGTTCCGTTTTCCCGTATAGCTACGACTTTCACGGGCCCTCTACTACCTGCCGGACGCAGGGCTTGTAGCTGTCGTGGGGTCAGTGCTGCGACTATAGGGAGGGGTTTCTCATACCCCGGTACGACTTTGTACGTTATTGAGAACGTGTCGCTTAAGGTTTCTTTCCTGGTTTCGGCCATGTCCTGCGAAACTTTTGGCTGAGCAGCGGTAATAGAGCGTGCTTTCGGGAGGTGGGGTTGGGTTAGTGGGGTGACTGAGGGCATGATTATGGGATCGGGGGCTCGGGTTTTTACGTGCTCAAATTTTAAGTTTTTTTTGGGCATGCGGGGGTGGACAAGGGGCGGGGTTTGAGGAAGGGGGCTGATAATTCGTACTTTTGGGTTTCGAACCTTTCTCGTTTGTTTTTTTAAAATTGATTTTACGAGTTTTTCGTGGCGGCTTTTTGATAGGGTGGAGTTTGCTCTTTTCTTTACGGGGGATGGGGTGTCAAAAATTGATGGAGGAGGGTTCGAGGATTTGTTGGTTTTCGTGGGGGAGGAGAAGGTGATTCGTCGCACCACCTTTGATGGTACGGCGGGGCGGACTGGAGGAGTTGGGGACTGAATGGGGCTAGGGGTAAGGGGGGAGCCGAAACAACGGTACAGTAATTCTTTTTGTTTCTGGGTCCTTGGGGAGGTTTCAGGAACATCCGGTACCTTCCTTGGTGGTCCGAAAAGCGGGGATTCAATCGATTCAAGCGACGAAGTTGAAAGGTCGAGTAGTTCAGGCATGTCGTTTTGATGTGCCATTTTGTTTTCGAAATCTATAACAAAGAACCTTCACCGTGAGCGTCCCTTCACCGCAGATTTTAACCCTTTTTGATCTAACCCAGCAATAAAGAACAATGGGGGGGGGGGACAAAGGGGGGGGGGGGGGGGGTAACCAAAGAGTTTAATGGAAAGGTTTCATATCCTTCACATGAACCTTAAGTATTTTGTTCTGAAATTCGTTAGTTAATTCGTAAGTATTATTACCGATCACGCGCGTCACCGTATGTGGACCCGAATATTTTGGGGCTAGTTTCGCAGCAAAACCCTCTATTCCGCGCGATAACTGATATTCCCTTTTTAAAACGAGGTCTCCAATCTTGAACGAGACATTCCTGCGCTTTCGGTTAAAATATCTTTGTTGTGCCTGATGTGCTCGTGTCAAATTTCGTCTTGCTGTCTTATGAATTTCGGTCATAATTTCAAGTGCTTTTACTCGTTCGTTTACAGATTCTGGACATGATTCGTTAATTTGTTGGATTACTCTACACTCGTTCCAAACTGATTTTGGTGCAATTAATTCTCGGCCGTAATTCAAAAATGCGGGAGTGAATTGCGTCACTTCGCTTTTCGCGGTATTCAAGGCGAACATTAATTCATCAAGATGTTCGTCCCATTTGCGGTGATTTTCATCCGAATATTGTGCGATCATGGTTTTTAGTGTCCGATTTACGCGTTCAACCGTGTTACATTGTGGACTGTATGGCGGAATTTGTTGATGTTGAATCCCGAAGGTCGTTAAGAAATTTTTAAAATCATTGCTTTCGAATTGCGTACCGTTGTCTGTTATTATTGCTTTCGGACATCCGTTTCGCGAAATGAGTTTCTGGCGTATAGCCTGAATTATCGGCGAAGCCGTAGCTTTCCGGAGGGGTTGACATTCTGTCCATTTCGTGAATTTATCCTGCATAACTAAAAGATACCGATTCTGGCGGACTGACCTAGGGAGAGGTCCCATGATATCGACGCTGACCGTATGCCATGGTCCGTAGATCGCGAGGTTGCCCATTTGGCCGGCTGATTTTTGTTGCAATGTTTTAAACTTTTGACACTGAGTACATTTTTGAACATATTTGCGGATTTCGGTTATCATTCGTGGCCAATGGTAAAACTGACACGTTCGCGAAATTGTTTTTGCTATGCCTAAATGTCCCGCGTGCGGATCGTCGTGATTTTCGCGTAAAATTCGGTTTCGTTCGTCGTCTTTTATGCAAATCTTCCAGGGATTCCCTAACTCTCCTTTCAAATAATTGTGACAGTCAAAACGTCGGTATAATCTTCCGTTAACTATAGAATAGTCGTCGTACTTCTCCGGGTTGTCGCCCACTAATTTCATCTGACGATCATACCAATCGGTCTTATCGCGTATCACAAATATCTCCTCTGAGTTTCCTGCGTTACTTAGAGGATCTCTCGACAGCGTGTCGGCTAAAAAGTTAGTTTTCCCTTTCCGATAAAGGATTTCAAAGTCGTATCCTTGTAATGTTATCGCCCATCGCGCGAGCCTACCCGCCGGATTTTTGATTGTTTGGAGCCACCGAAATGAGTGATGGTCGGTTAGTACTTTAAAATGGTACCCTTCCAAGTACTGTCTCATTTTGTCTATTCCCCAAACGATCGCGAGGCATTCTTTTTCCGTAACTGAGTAATTTTTCTCGGCTGATGTTATTGTGCGACTGGCGTATGCAATTACGTGTTCTTCGTCGTTAATGGTTTGTGTTAAGGCGGCCCCGAGACCGTATTCAGATGCGTCAGTTTGTAACACGAAAGGAAAATCGTAATTTGGGCAACTTAACACTGGTGATTCTGTTAGTTTACGTTTAAGGATTTGAAATGCTTTCTCCTGTTCGGGAGTCCACACGAATTTAACATTTTTCTTCAAAAGTGAATTTAAAGGTCCTGCAATTTCTGAAAATTTTGGAATGAAACGACGGTACCATGAAGCTGCGCCAAGGAAACTGCGTAATTGCCGAATGGTTTTTGGAGATGGTATTTTTCGTATCGCGTCAACTTTTCCGGGGTGGGTTTCGATTCCAGACTCACTGATGGTGTGTCCAAGGTACTGAATTTTGGTCTGACAAAATGAACATTTTTCGAGATTGATCTGTAAGTTCGCGTCTCTGAGGCGTCTGAATACTTCGCGACAATTATCTAAATGCTCGTCTAACGTTTTACCTAATATGATTATGTCGTCGATGTATGCGAAAGCTTTTGGTTCCATTTCTGGTCCTAGTACGGTGTCTAAAAGGCGTTGAAAAGTGGCCCCGGCCGAATGAAGTCCGAAGGGCATGACTTTAAATTGAAAAAGTCCTTTCCCAGGTACGGTAAACGCCGTTATGGGTTTGCTTTCTTCTGACAAGGGTACTTGCCAGTAACCGGATTTTAAATCAAGGGTAGTAAAATAGCGCGAGTCTCTGAGTTTTTCAAGTAGCGCGTTGATGTATGGTAACGGATACGCGTCTTTTTCCGTGACTGTGTTGACGGCTCGAAAATCTATACAAAATCTAAAAGCTCCTCCGGGCTTGCGAATCATGACCACCGGAGAACTCCACGGACTATTAGATTTCTCAATTACATCGGCAGCTAACATTTTATCTACTTCCTGATTAATCGCGTTTTGCATGATCGGATTTTGGGGGTAGTGTCTTTGTTTTATCGGGTCCGAATTCTTCAGTTTAATCGTGTGCGTGATTAGAGATGTCCTACCACGAACTTGTGCTAGAGGTTCCGCCTCTTCTTCTAACATTTGGACGACGCTCAAAGTGTCCGATCGGCTCAACTCGGGATTAATCTTATAATCGGGGTGGTTTAACTCATTCAAGTATTCGGTGTTTTCTCCTAATCTCATTATAATCGGCATGATTATGTCAAAATGACGTTTTATCGCGTCTATTCCAAAAATTACCTCTCGCGAAAGATTCGGCAGACAAAGGAACCAATTCGAGTAACATTTTCCGTTAATGAAGTAAGTGATTAAAAACTTTTTATTTACATGAACATTATGACCATCAGCCAAACAAGTTTGAACGTTTACTTCGCGAATTCCGCGCGGGGTTATGGAGTTAATTAAATTTTGGCTAACACATGAAACTGTTGCTCCGGTGTCAATCAAAGCGTCATAAGGACATTTTTCGATGGTCAAAGCAATTTGGGGCCGTTGTATGACAACAGCATCCGAGTCCAAATCGTTAACACTGGGGTTCTCTAAGCCGTGGTGTTGGCGCTGCCCCTGACAACGGCAACACTCGTCTCGTTTCCCGACGATTGAGTTTGCGTCTGAGTTTGCAACGGTCTATTACGCGGTTGTCTGCAATCTTTACTAAAATGACCGGCCCGGCCGCAATTGTAGCAACTAAATTGATTGGTTGCTCCAACGGGTGCTCGCGTCTGATTGTTTGCGGTGTTCGCGCGATTATTCGAGTAGGAAGGATTACTGGGTCGCGTTTCGTTTTTCAGTTCATCTTGAATCTGTTCGTATTCGTCGATTCCCGATACGATGTCTTGAACGTTGAAGATGTCGCTCTTACGGATGTATTGGCGATACTCCGGTCTGAGATTTGCGTAGATTTGCTTTAACTCGCGGTTTTTAGGAAATCCACCGTGTCTACGTATCATTGTCTGAATGGAGATGACGTACCCGCGTCCTTTTTCGTTTGCGCCTTGTTTGCGTCTTATGATCTTTTGCTCGAGTATGTCTTGAAAATCTTCCGAGAGGAAGTACTGTCTGAATTGATGCAAGAAATCATTCCAATTACACATGTCGCTTTTGTTATTTCGGAACCATGCAAGCGCCGTTTTAGCTAAAATTTCGGGAATTGCTTTGAACATTTGTTCATCATCTAACTCGTAACTCTCCTGGAGTTCTTCCACGCGTTCGAGAAAGGATTCGGGGTCGCCATTGCCATCAAATTTTAAGTCCCACTTTCGGACTTGATTCAAAATCTTCGCGGTCCGTTCGCTGACAGTGGTGTCAGTTCGTGACGCGATCTCCCTAAGCGGTACTTCACGATTTACTCGCGGGTGGGGAGCGTCTACGTTTTGCGGGCGCGCTCCATCTATGAAGAATTGTATTAACCGGGTTTTCTGGTCGTCTAGGCGACCTGTCGTCTCGAGCCCAAATTTGGCTAATTCGATTTCTATCGCGGGTTTCTTTAATTTCAAAATCCATGAAAAACGGGCTGCGTCTGTGGCGCTATCATCTATGTCAATGTGGTCGTCGTGATCCGCGATTTCAGGATTGGTATGCTCGATCGTTTGAGTAGCCATTTTTTTAAATTTAGAGGTTATCTGTCCTAAGTGAAATGTTGTGTACCTACCAAGAGTGTACCTAACGGAAAAGGTGTCTAGCCCTGACTAATCTAAGTTCTAGACCCTATCTGAAATTTTGATTGAAATTGATTTTACTTGAGGTCCCTGTACCTCTTTCCAAAAACAAAGTGGTCCCTGCTCGGGCGCCAAAAATATGTGATGCTACTGCTAGTACCATCTACATTTATGACGCCTTACCTGTTTATTTACTCATTTATGCTATAACTGGATCTCGGACGCCACTTTGTTTTTAGAGGGAAAACAAAGAAACCTAATGCCTATCGGGTGAAGCTCTGAAGGGATTTTGCAACAGTTATGGTTTTAATGTGATTTATTCAAATTGTCCTAACAGTACAGGGCTAAAAATAAGAGAACGCGGACGGTAATGCAACTTTAAAATATGAAACGAAATCCTAACCTAACTTATTGACAATGAAACAATTATTTACAATGGAACAATCAAGAACTAGCTAGCTATCGCGTGTTGACGGTCTGCATCAGGAAAGTCCGTCCAAGATGGGAGACGGGGACGTTCTTTCGGAATTTGATTTCAAACCGGGACTCGATCCGGATCCAAAATGGCGGTTGACGCGGTCGGTACGCGTCGATGGTTTAGCAACTGAAACGAATTTGGGGGAACAAGATACCGGAGGTTATGTTTACTGTCCCGTGTCAGTGTACGCGGCGTTCGGTTAAAATTGTGTATTTGGAAATTGAGACGGCCTTATGGGCGTGAAACTACGACTAAATTACTTCAAAACGCGGTGTAGCGTGAACTAACCTCAACTGACGGGTAATCAGAGAAATTACCGGGGAAAAATCACAGCAGCCCGTGATTTTCAAAAATCTAACCTAAAAACGATAATTTGAATTTTGAATGCAAAAATGAAACTAATTTCGCGGTCCCAAAATACGGGAATAACGTCCTAACTCCTAAGGTGGAGAGAGACTCCGTCTAATTCAGGGGAAACTTGGCAGAAAACCAAGAAAACCAGCAGAAAACCGGCGGAGAAATACTCCTAAGGGAAAAACCCCTCAAAACTTACCGAGGGTAAGCAGGTTGGTGGAGAAACTCGGGCAGAACTTGTAGTCGAGAGACGAGCACAGTCTGTTTTGAGGATCTTTGTCGGAAAAACCGATGCCGGCGGCAAATTTCAAGCGGCCTTATATTTTAGGATTAATAGCGCATGCGCGCGAGTTATAACTTGTGGCGCCATCTAGCGGATTTCCTATTTTGAGTTGGCAACACTGGAGCGTGTATCTGGCAGCGTTGGTTCGCATCTCGGCTAAACGTCATTGTCCAACTATGAATGTGGGGTTATGTTTGCTCTTCTTCTCTCGGGTTTTTGGGTGTTTTGAGTGTTTTAAGCTGTCTCTGGCGTTGAATTAATCTTTGATGGGTTATGCGTGAGTTAATTGGTGTTAATTTATTGTTTTAATACGATTTGTTTTAGGAAAAACAATGTTTGTGACCGAACTATGCTTCGGTACTCCCAACAAACATTCTCACGAATTTTCAACTCGTCACACAGTTATGGGGGTGGAAATTTAAAAGTAGCGGGAACTTGTAAGCTAATCGTGGAACTCAGCGATAATTCAAGGCACAATTTGGAGTTTTTGATAATTGAAACAAATGATAAGGCTTGTCCTGTTTTAGGAATAGAGGCAGTACAGAATTTAAATTTAATTGTAAGAAGTAATGGCGAAAATAATAAATTAATGGCAGAAATTAAAAGAAATGAGGATCAGGAGACGCAGAAAATTTTGCGAAATAATAGAGATCTATTCGATGGAGTAGGAAAAATTAAAATGAATCCGATTGACTTTAAGTTGATTGATGGTTATGAGTCAGTTGCTGTACCATGCCGTAAGGTGGCATATAAATTAATTGAGCCACTCGAGCAAGAATTAAAAAGATTAGAGAATCAAGAAATAATTGAAAAAGTAGCGGAACCGACAGAATTCGTAAACCCAATAGTGATCGTAAGGAAACCTACTGGAAAAATTAGAATTTGTCTCGACCCCCAGAATTTAAATAAAGCAATAATAAGAGAAAGATATGAATTACCGACCATTGAAGAATTAACGCATAATTTAGCGGGCGCGAAAATTTTTTCAACACTTGATGCGAATAGTGGATTTTTCCAGATCATGTTAAATGATAAAAGTTCGAAACTAGTCACTTTTGCAACCCCTTTTGGGAGGTATTGTTTCAAAAGATTGCCCTTTGGTGTTTCAAATGCAGCTGAAATTTTTCATAGAACTTTTAGCGATATTTTTGGTAATATCAATGGGGTAAAAATTTACATCGATGACTTGGTGATTTTTGCGAAAGATTCTGAGAAGCATGATAAAATATTAAAAACAGTGTTAGAAAGAGCTCGCGAAATGGGAGTGAAATTCAATAAAAGTAAGTGTAGATTTAAAAAGAATTCGATTAAATATGTTGGTCATATTTTGTCCGAAAAAGGTATAACGGCAGACCCAGATAAAATCACGGTCATACAAAAGATGCCAACACCTAGAAACGCGGATGATTTGAGACGTTTTTTGGGAATGGTCACGTACTTATCAATATTTATTCAAAATTTAGCGAATTTAACTGAAAATATTCGTCAATTAATTAAGAAAAATAATATTTGGATGTGGTCGGAGACACATCAAAATGAATTCGAAAAATTGAAATTGGTTTTATCGGAAACACCGGTCCTAAAGTACTTTAATGTAAAAAAGCCAACCACTCTTTCGGTAGATAGTTCCAAAAACGGAATCGGAGCAGTTATTATGCAAGAAGGGCATCCAGTGGCATATGCATCAGAAGCGATGACTGATGCGCAGACACGATATGCTCAGATAGAAAAAGAGCTTTTGGCAATAGTATTTGATTGCCAACGCTTTCATCAGAACCTGTACGGGGCAATCGTAAATGTCGAAACAGATCATAAGCCACTGGAAGCGATTTTCATGAAACCTTTAAATAAATGTCCTTTAAGACTGCAAAGATTGCTGATAACTTTGCAAAATTATAAATTAATAGTAAAGTATAAACCCGGAAAAGAGCTTAAAATCGCGGACACACTATCGAGAGCGGTGGATGAAAATGATAAATTTCAGATAATTGAAACTGATGTAGAAAGTCAAGTCAACTTAATCGATTATGTAAATATCACGAGAAAACAAGTTAATAAATTAGTACGAGAAACATCACAGGACACTGAGCTAAAAGAATTAAATGAAGTGATCAAGCTCGGATGGCCTCAAGATAAAAATAAACTGAATGAAATAATATCATCATATTGGCAATTTCGAAATGAGATTGTTGAAATGAAGGGGTTGTTGCATAGGGGCAGTCAAATTATTATTCCTAAGTCAATGCGTTCTGAAATGCTGGAAAGACTCCACTATAACCATCTGGGTGTGACGAAAACACAACTCAGAGCGAATGATTCAATTTTTTGGCCTTACATGAATCACGATATTAAAAATAAAATCGAAAAATGCTTGATTTGTCAGAGATATCAAAACAGGCAAAGAAAAGAAACAATAATTAATCGCGAAATTCCAGATAGGCCATGGAAAAGTGTGGCGGCGGATTTGTTCGCAATTAAAAATAAGAATTACTTGTTGGTGGTCGATCTTTATTCGAAATTTCCGGAAGTGTATAATTGTAACAATAACACTGCAAGTGAGCGAATTGTGTCGATATTCAAAGATATTTTTGCTCGACATGGAAAACCAGAGGTTCTATTTTCTGATAATGGGCCTCAATTTGTAAATGCTAAATTTCAAAATTTTTTGGAAACTTGGGAAATCGCTCATCAAACGAGTACACCTCATAATCCACAGTCAAATGGATTCATCGAGCGCAATGTTCAAACGATAAAAAAGCTGATTAAAAAAGCTGAGCTTGATAATAAAGATGTTAATCTTGCGCTGTTGGAATATAGAAATACGCCGATCAGTAGTAGGCTTCCATGTCCATCGCAATTACTATTTGGTAGACGTTTAAAAGGCTTGTTGCCAGTAGACGAAAAGCTCCTGAAACCGGATTTTGCCTTGAAAGAGTACATGCGTGAATTTGAAAAAAAGGCAAGGAGACCAAGAGAGAGCTTACAATGTTGACGCGAAAGACTTACCTGATTTAAGGGAAGGGGAAAGGATAATGATTCTCGATAATGGTGATAATTTGTGGAAACCGGGATATGTTAAGAAAATTGATTCATCTAGACCGAGATCCTTTAATGTTGTTACGAGTGATAATAAAGAATTTATTAGGAATAGAAGATTTTTAAGGAAGTGCGCTTATGTAAATTCTGAAGTAGATCTAAGTGTTAATAAAGATAATGAAGTTGCTGAAGAGGTAGATCGTCCGGTAATTGATAATAAAAATATTAATAATGACGACGATGTATTTCTTGATGCCAGCGACGAAATGATAGATCCTGTTCCTGAAATCGTTAATCCTGAAACTGTTGTACCTGAAAATGTTAACCTTGGGTTGCCTAATGAAAATGGTAATGTTGAAAATTGTGTTAGTACCAATGATGTAGTTGTTGATCAAGGGATGCCAAGTGTGATAAAAACTAAAGCGGGTAGGATAATCAAAGCACCTTTGCGTTCAGATATGTAACCGATAATAAATTATTCGGGTTTTTAGAATATGTTTTTAATATGTATTGTAATAAGTAATTAGTTCTGAATTGATTTGGGGTTGTTTGATTATCCAAATTAAAAAAAAGGGGAGATGTTGTATTATCAGTTTTTATTATAATGTCTTATCTTGGCTCGCGATTACTCGGGACGAACTGACCGAAAGCAGTCGTCACCAGGTATCCAATCTGTACACATGTAGTCATTTCTTATACTTTATAATAAACCTAATTAGATAATATTACTGGTGCTCTTATTACTAAATTAATAGACACGGTGATATTACAACACCATTCACATGGTCGACGAAGTGCCAAGCAGCATTCGAAAATCTTAAAACTTCATTGATTAACCCACCGATATTAGAATATCCTGATTTTTCGCCTGACAACATGTTCACTTTAAAAACAGATGCTTCTGGATTCGCGCTAGAAGCAGTACTCTCTAACAATACTGACAGACCAGTCGCTTTTGCGAGTAGGTCCTTAAATAAGGCGGAGATGAACTATGGCACTAATCTAACGAATCGGTTGAAATACGTATTCCAATACCAGCCGATTTTAATAAGTTGATGGAAAACAAAAATTTACTAGAATTCAACGAGAACATAATTATTGATGGATTAGCGCGCGTGATATTTTTGAAACAGGATCCTCGATCGACGTTGTCATTAAGTGAATCGTTGAGAGACCTGGAGTTAATTTGTAAACAAGATGGTATACCAGAATGAATATTAATAAAAAATAAATTAGATGCCTCAGTAATAAGTCAATTAGTAAAGTTCTCGAAAGAATCACGGATAAAAATTTCGATATTGAAGAAAGTAAAAACTATCGAAGATAGAGATAGCCAACAATTAATTATGAACGATTTTCATATACGACCCACAGGCGGACACGCGGGTGTCAATAGGATGTACAATAACATCAAAAGATATTTTTCATGGTCAGGATTAAGGAGTGATGTAGAGCGATTCGTCAAACGATGTGACGACTGTCAGAGGTATAAGCATTCTAAACCGAATTTGGAGCCACTATCGATAACGACGACCGCAACGTCAGCTTTTCAGAAAATTTACCTAGATTTGGTAGGTCCAATAGAGCCAGACCAATACAATAACCGGTACATTCTGACTCTGCAGTGCGAGCTCAGTAAATTCGTAGAGGGATACCCAATAGAGAAAGAGGCTACAACGGTAGCTAAAGCCTTTGTTAACAATTTTGTGTTAAGGTACGGAATTCCCTCTGAAATAGTAACGGATCAAGGGACAGAGTTCATTAATTCTACTTTGACTGGAATTTGCGAATTATTGCAAGTCAAACAACTTAATTCCACGGCATACCATCATCAAACTTTAGGTGCACTAGAGACTACGCATAAAAGTTTGGGTGCCTATTTGAGAATACAGATGGCAAAACATCCTGTCACTTGAAGTTCTTGGGTACCATATTGGTGCTTTTCGTTCAATAGTACAGTTCATTCTGAGACTAAGTACGAGTACACCCCATATGAACTAGTTTTTGGGAAAAGTTGTAATCTGATATCCAATATTCTTAACAGACAAGATCCTTTGTATAATTTTGAAAACTATCCACTTGAACTGAAGTATCGACTTCAACAAGCATGGAGCGATGCTAGAAATAATTTAGTAGTTTCTAAAACGAAAAGGAAATCTAATTACGATATAAAAAGTAAAATAGTAGAATATAAGATAGGTGATAAGGTTATGTTAAAAAACGAGGCAAGAACGAAAATGGAGGCTGTTTACAGTGGTCCATATGACATTCAGGAAATTTCCTCACCAAATATTGTAATTAAGATAGATGGTAAGTTGGTAAATGTTCATAAAAACAGGGTTAAATTGTATAATTCATGATTCAATTTTCGATTTATTTTGTTTCTTTTAAAATTTTGTCATATACTCATTACGGATTAATTTAAGTTTGAATAAATTGTTTCTGTATTATCTGTTACGTCTTATTCTTGGAAAAACAATTGTACTTTCATCAGGTTTGTGTCAATTCCTTCACCTCATGCGGAAGTTGATGTAAAAAAATAATGTATCATTCTGTCTATTTTTTTTTCTTTCGCGCCGAGGAGGTGCAGTGTACGAATATTAAGGTCGGTAAACTTAGAACGATGAACTCACTATTTAATACAAATCAGCAAACTAATATCCTCAATCATTTACTTATAAATTCAATAACTAAGCATATAGAGGGTTCACCGTCCGTTTACCTCCGGTCTACTAATTGTGCAATATCCATTGATCAGCAATTATTTAACGATTAATATAAGATAGGGAATAGGACAGTGTGCGTCGAACTCCCAAATGTTAAACAACCAATTTTCTGACGTGTATAAAGATTGAATATATGATTTTCGTTTAACCCTCAACTGTCTCTTGACTGCAACCCTACCTCCATCATTACAGACTTGTAAATTGATAGACGCAATTGAGCTATATGAGTCTATGTTAAATGATGCTGGGAAGCCATTGTTGATCACATTTGTGCTAAAAACACGGTTGTCTACGAGTGCTAAACTTAGGTTGTCTCAGGATTACAACGACGTTAAATCGTTGATTTTGGACATGAAAAAACATTTGTTAACTAGGAAATCGGACACGGCGTTGCAATGTAAGCTGTCTCGCGCTCGGCAAGGAAATAAGTCACTTGAGGAATTTGGGCAAGAGCTAGAGGAACTGTTTGTAGACCTCACGATATCGCAATCGAATGGGGATAGCAATGCCTATGCTGTTCGCAAGCCCATAAATGAGCGGAATGCTATTAAGAGATTCGCGGATGGATTGAAGAACCAAAAGTTGAGTACGGTTATAGCATCCAGGAATCTCGGGTCCTTGAAGGAGGCCATAAGGGTGGCTCAGGATGAGGAGTCTTCCCGACCAGATTTCAGTTCGCAAGTTATCAGTATGTCTAAGCGGGAATCTGGCAATGGTCGTTATAATAACTCTAACAATTTTAAGAATTTTAACTACAATCGTGGTTACAAAAATTACGGCTGCAATAATCGTGGTCAGAATAACCGTGGCTATAATAATAATAATAGCTATAGTAGTGATTATAACAACTTTCGAGGTAATAATAATAATAGAGGTCAAAACTCTAATCGGAATAATAGGGGAAGAGGAAATTTCAGGGGTCAGAACCGAAGTGGTAATAGTAACGGTAATTCGAATCGTAGGCAAAATTCTTACGGAAGTGTTAATTACGCGGGGGAAGCTACTAACTCGCAACAGAGTCCAGCGACTTATACGAGTGACAATCAATTACACTATTTTTTCGCGACCAAGATGGCGCATAGTATTTATTCGTGTTCGGGAATGAATGGTGTGGGTTTTGTTGTGGGTGGTAAGAATTTGAATTTTCTAGTTGATACGGGAGCATCTTTGTGTGCAGTGAAATATGAGCAGTTAGCTAAAGGTATAAGTATGTATAGGCGTAGAGTTACGATAAACGGTATTGGCGGAACTTTGCTTTCGGAGGGATACGTATATTTGAGATTATTCAGTGGTCGGCAGGTTTTCGAAGAGAAGTTTCATGTGTTTAAAGATTTGTCTTGTGCGGCCGATGGAATTATCGGGCAGAATTTTTTGATTAAATATAATGGGGTGATAGATTTTGAGAAGAGTGGCTTGACACTGAATAACGGGGATGAAAGAGTATTGCTGGATTTAGATGCAGATGAGCAGCAAATTTTAACGGTGCCTCCGAGATGTGAAGTGATTCACTATATGGCTACAAGTGTGAAAGGGGATTGTGTGATAGTTCCGAAAGAATTATGCGAAGGTGTGTTCATGGCCAGTATTATAGTTGTGGCAAAGAATGGAAGGATCCCAATTAGGATATTAAATACACGTGAAGAGGAGGTTGTGTTGAAGAATTGTACGCCGGAAGTGTACAGTGTGAATGAGTATGAGTTGTGTAGTTTTAGTAAAGGACAGATTGTTCCAGAAAGGGTGAAAAATCTTTTTAAGGCTTTGAATTTTGAGCATTTGAACAAGGAAGAGCAGATTTCGATTGAGCAAACTTGTGCCAAGTTCGCAAATATATATCATATGCCAGGAGATAAGCTTACGACGACAAATTTTTACAAGCAGACTATTAATATAAAAGAAAACCAAACACCTGATCACGTGAAACCGTACAGGTTACCGCAGGCTCAAAAGGCCGAAATTGAGAAGCAAGTGAATGAATTGTTGAAGAATGACATAATTGAGGAAGCGAAGGGTGAATGGTCCTCCCCGTTATTAATTGTTCCTAAAAAAACAGACCGTTCAGGAGAAAGAAAATGGAGAGTAGTGGTTGATTATAGACAGTTAAATCCCAAAATTCAAGACGATAAATTCCCACTACCCAATATTTCAGAGATATTGTATTCTTTATCTGGTGCTATTTACTTTTCACATTTAGACCTCAGTCAAAGGTATTATCAGGTGGAGCTCAGTCCAAACAGCAGGTCGTACACAGCGTTCACCACTAACCGTGGGCAATATCAAATGAAACGGCTGCCTATGGGGTTGAAGATAAGTCCTAGCAGTTTTTCGCGTTTAATGACCGTGGCTATGTCTGGGTTGAATTATGATAGTTGTTTTGTGTATTTGGATGACTTGATTGTGTTCGGAAGGAGTTTACAGCATCATAATGTTAATTTAGTAAAAGTTTTTGATCGGTTGAGTAAAGTAAATCTCAAATTGAATCCGGTCAAGTGTGAATTTTTAAAAAAGGAAATTGTTTACTTAGGGCATACCATTACAGCAAACGGAATATTACCAGACAGTAGCAAAATTCGTGTTCTTCAAGATTACCCGGTACCCGAAAATCCAGATGAAATAAAACGCTTTGTTGCTTTTGCAAACTATTATAGGAAATATATTCCAAATTTCGCTCGACTTGCTTACTCGTTAAATCAGTTATCGAAGAAGGATGCAGTTTTTAAATGGACGCGAGAGTGCCAAGAGTCTTTTCAGGCGTTCAGAGATTCGCTTACTCAGCCACCGGTTCTCCAATATCCTGATTTTTCAGAGGAAAACGAGTTCAGGCTGCAAACAGACGCCTCAGGTAAATCAATAGGAGCTGTGTTATGAAATAAGGATAACAAACCAATAGCGTACGCCAGTCGCGGATTAAACAAAGCAGAAGTTAATTATGCTACAATTGAGGAGTTTTGCCGCCATTTCAAAATTTCGACGGACCGTTACTGTACTTGTTCAATCATAACAACCCGTCCAGTCGGTTAACTAAGTTTCGGATATGCTTAGAGGAGTATGATTTTCATGTAGAATACATTCGGGGTAGTGATAATGTAACTGCAGATGCATTGTCGCGCATAATAGTAACATCGACCGAATTGAAGAATATGAACCATAATTTAGTGTGTGTAATGACTAGAGCCGCAGCTAAGGCCGCTCGGTCAGCAGAAAATCAGAGTGACTGTGACGCGTCTGATGAGGTTTCTGCAGATATTTGGACTGATCATCCGAAGATTGTGGAGATACTCAGAAAACCTAAAAAATGTGTGGAGCTGGTGATGGATTTGAACAATATCAGCAAGATACAGAGACTTGACCACGTGACCACAAAATCAGAATCGTTGTATTATGTACCAAGTTTACTAACAGTTTTCATTAATCCAAACGCTCGATCGGCATTAACTCTCGAAGTACTGCTGAGAGATTTGGATGTCTTGTGCACAAAAATTAAAGTAAAAGAGTTGATAATAATGAAGAATGAAAACAATGCCAGGCTCGTAAATAAATTAGCTAATGAAGTGGGGAAAAGCTCAAATTGGACCGGTCCGCGTATGTGCGTAATAAAAGGAGCAAAAAGAATAATTGACGAGGAAACAAAAAAGGTAATTCTAAATGATTTTCATATCCTCCCCACAAGTGGTCACGCAGGGATTCATAGAATGGTCAACAACATTAAAAAACATTATTCGCGGGCTTCTGTTTTATTCTGGGGAGCTCCCTTCTTTAATCCCCTCTCCATTGTATCACGTAATGACCCACTTCTCGATCGGGGTGCCGCACAAAGTGGTACGGTGTCTCAAAGTACAATCAGTCTTATTGCCGGTACTCGAGAGTATACCGGCCGGTGCTTAAGAGTGCTTCCGACCGTACTCGGACTTGGGCAATCGCGTTTTCCCGATTTCCGCTCTGTGAGGGGCGTCATGTAGCCAAGCAGCCCATCCTAACAAAAGAGCCATTGGCCAAGTAAAGAGCCAGTTGCAATTGTATTTTATGTGTTTTGGCCACCGGCTGAGTGCGAACCACATCCCCCGGTAGCGGGGAATCGGATGGTCGTATCCGCGAATTTCATTATTAAATACGGAGGCGCGGAATCTCTTTGACAGGGTGCGCTTCGGTCGATTGGTGGGCTAATTACCTTTGGTATTGCCTCGTGTTAGGATGTACTTTGAAAATGAATTGATTGTTGATGAGGCGGGGGAGACGCCGGTTTCAGTTTGATTTTCACTTAAGAAACCAGTTGTTCTCAAGCCAGTGCATTTTAAAACGTAATGAATAATGAACCGATAAATACTCGCCGTTCGGCATCCATAGCCTGGGGCTCTGAGTACCAGCAGAAGAGGACCCGACCTGATTCTTGCACGGGATGCTCCACCCGTTGTGGGCATTACCGTATGCGGGGCCGGCCATCTCCCAACATAAGTTGCATAAATAATGGTCGCACGGGCCCTGATGACCCTAGATTATGGCTAGCTGTTGTACTTGTTGCTCGCTGGTATTGAATTACTGCTGGGCGAACTGATCCGTATGATTATGATTATTGCTTTGATTGAGATTTGTTTATGTTGTGTAATGCTGGTTCTTTTCGATTCCCGCCTTGGTGCGAGACGCTGGTTTTGTTTTCAATGGGTCAAGCGCCAAATACTGGACCTGACATCTTCCCCGTCATTTGCTATTTTCCCGTATGTTCAATAAAGATGTGGTATGAATCACAGTGTTTAATTTCTCGAACCCAACGGGTGTGGTACTACGTGAATTTGGGTAATAACGACAACACAACAGAGAGGTCCATCATCGATTAGACGATCACCACTATTGGCCAGGTAAAAGAGTAAGCACGGCACCGACAGGTAAAGGTAATAATCGCGAGATAAGGGGCCCCGTGGTGGGAAAGTCACAGTACTGTATACCCAGCTAGCAGACTGACGTGAAATTGACGTCAAATTTTGGTCATCGCTGACGTCAATTGACGTGTTTATTGACGGCATTATGACGTCTGTGTGACGTGTAAATGTCACAGGCGTACGACGTCGTAACAAGACGTGTATTGGACGTCGTAACAAGACAAGTATTGAACGTCATAACAAGACGTGTATTGGACGTCATAAAAATACGTTTGTTGGACGTGTTGGCTATATTGGGTCACCCCGTATCGGGACCTTGTCGGACCACGCTGTATCAGCCGGGCGTGCGGTGTCGGGCTTCGTCGGGACCACTCGGTCGTGGAGGGAGTACGAGCGGCGTACGTGACGAGCGAGGCGTAGCACGTGGGACCCGGTACTGGTCGTCGAGGAACGTAATGGCCGCACGGCGTGAACGAGAGCGTCGTCGTGTATAATATACCTGTTGTAATATCTCTAAAAGCAAGGAATAAAGCGAGAACATACTAACGTTCCTGAATTATTGCCAACATCAGGAGTGGGATCACAAAAAAAAAAAATCCCAGTGCCGTTGTGTAGTGAAAAGTGAGACAGTTTTGCTATTTTCTACAAATTCCTCGGGCTTGCCGGGGCGTCCGGTGGGAAGCATGCCGAAGCATAAGAGGGAAAGACGGGACGAAAGTCCGGATCGTGACTGGAGACGGCATCGGCGAGGGAAGGAAGTGGAGGAACCTCGGAAGAAACACCGAGAAAGGCGGTTGCAGGAAGTCGAGAGCCGGAGCGTCGATCTAGGCGGGTCAGAATCCTCCTCCATGACTCAACTGAGTGAGGCGATCGTTAAGGGATTGGATTCTCTGGTGGAAAAAGTCGACAGGCGAGGCATTAACCCTCCTGTGAGTATGGGTGCGTCCATGATGGGAGGCATCATCGAGGAATTTGATCCGGTAAGGCAAAACATGGATGAGTGGTTGAATGCGGTGGACGAATTCGCCTACATTTATCGTTGGGACGAAAGAACGGTTGCGCATCTTGCATTGAGTAAGCTAAAAGGGGCAGCGGAGGTATGGTATCGCGGCCTTCCGACACGGATTTTCACGTGGCATGAGTGGAAGCAGATGTTGTTGGAAAATTTCAGTCCCAAACGCGATCTTCATAATTCACTCAAAGAAATGATGGCTTGCGTGCCTAAACCTGACCAGTCATTATACGAATATGCTTTTCAGAAGTTGGCCCTCGTGAATAAATTAAAAATTCCGCTCAATTCAGCTGACAAGGTTAATTTGATAATGGGTGGGATTGAGAACGAGCAAATTCGTTTTTCCGTTGAAACGGCAGGAATTACTGAACCTAGCGTTCTAGCTCAACATTTGAAAACATTGGACGGAAAAGCGAGTGTTGTAAATGTAAAATCACGTGTATTTCGGGATTCGCCGTCGACAAATTCTGCGGGTACTTCATTTGAAAAGAGCCACCGTGTTTTTAATAAAGTTCCATACGGAACAGGGGGTAGTTTCGATAAAAATCCTTATCCTAAGGGCGGGGAGGTCCAAATTACTCCAGTACTTCCCGGAAAAGAGGGGCCGAAAAACGGGGCGGCGAGCAACCAACCGGGACCGCCGTGGACCCAGGCAAATAAGAAAGTTGTGCCCAAGGACAAAACCCCAGGTGCCTGTTTTAAATGTAATGAGGTTGGACACTTCAAGCGAGATTGCCCGCAACTCAAGTCTCGTACACCGGGAAAGAAACAATTGGCTATTGAGTATGCAAACGTTAATTTTGTAGGAATAAAATGTGGCGAATCAAGTGAAAAATTTTTCAAATCCATTGTTATTAATGGGAAAGAGATGAGATGTTTTATTGACGTTGGTAGCGAGTGCTCATTGATGACGCATCGAGCGGTCGCGGAAACTAAGTTGGAACCCGAGCGCATTGCGAAGCCGGTAGTTTTAACGACTCTGGGCGGTCCGCAGATGCGTCCGGATTTCGTGGTAAAAGTAGAGGTCGTTATTTCTTCTATTCGTAAAACTCTCGACTTTTATGTTGTTGAAAAGTGTGTGATGGGTGTGGATGTGTTGGTTGGCCAAAATTTCACGGAATTACCTAATATTGAATATAATAAAAGGGGATCTCAACTAACTTTTTCGCAATTGACGGACCTTGTGACCATTAATTCGATTACGGCCCCTGAAATTAATGTGGGAGTCGACGATCCGAATATTGTTAGACAATTAATTTCCTTGTTGAATGATTTTCCCCACTGTTTTGCATCTTGTTATTCGGAATTAGGGCGGCTGAAAAACGTGTATGCAGAAATTTCGGTGACATCAAATAAAGCGCTTGCACGTCGGCCCAGGCGTTTTTCCGATTTTGAACGGCAGAAAATTCGTGACATAGTGGGCGAATTGTTGGAAAACGGGATAATTCGGGAATCTACGTCCCCTTATGCAAGTAGTGTCCTTTTAGTTACGAAGAAAAACGGCGACAGTCGTCTTTGTGTTGACTATCGCCCCATAAACAAAATCACGGTCCGTGATGAATATCCCATTCCCCTCATAGAAGAACAATTACGACGACTGGCGGGCGCCAAATATTTTTCTAGCCTTGATCTTTTTGCCGGATATCACCAGGTGCCCGTTGCGCCCGAATCAATTCAATACACAGCGTTTAGTACCCAAGACGGGCACTACGAATTTGTGAGGATGCCCTTCGGGCTGACCAATGCACCTGCTATTTTTCAGAGGGCTCTGAACGCTGTGTTGGGAAAACTTAGGTTTTCAAAAGTCCTGTTGTACCTTGATGATGTTTTAATCCCGACTGAAACCTTGGAAGATGCTTACGCGGTGTTGCGTGAAGTACTGGAACTTTTGGAGGTCAATGGCATTACATTAAATTTGAGTAAGTGTCATTTTCTCCAAACCCGAATCGAGTATCTGGGTTACGAGATAAGTGAATTTGGAATAAAACCTTGTTTCAAAAAAATCCAAGCGGTCCAAAATTTTCCCAGGCCCCTGAATGTTCATAATGTGAGGCAATATTTAGGTTTAACGGGATATTTTCGTAAATTTATTAAGGATTATGCAATGAAATCGAAACCTTTGTGTGACCTATTAGGTAAAAATTGCGAGTGGCGATGGAATGAAGAGGAAGAGGCATCTTTCGTGGAATTAAAAAAGTGTCTAGTGACGCAACCAATTTTAGCGCTTTTCGATCCAAAATTACCCATAAAGTTGTATACGGATGCGAGCAGGCACGGTGTGGCTGGTATTCTTGTGCAGGAGGATGAAAATAGGAAGGAAAAGGTGATTTCGTATTTTTCACGTCAAACCAGTAGAGACGAGAACAAATATCACTCGTTTGAATTGGAGGCGTTGGCGATAATTTCTTCGGTAAAAAGGTTTCGAGAATATCTTTTAGGGCGTGCCTTCACGATAATCACTGATTGTGCTGCGGTGAAGAACACTTTTTCGAAAAGTGAGGTCAATCTTAGAATAGGACGGTGGGTGCTCGAACTCAATGAATATAACTTTGAAATAGTGCATAGAAGCGGTCGTTGCATGCAGCATGTCGATGCTTTGAGTCGCAATCCGGAACTCAGGGAAGTCGGCGTGTGTGCGGTTGCAATTTCCGATGAGGATTGGCTTTTAGCAGCTCAGCAACCTGATAAAGGCATTCAGGAACTCAAAACAATTTTGGAATCGGGTGATTTTGATGGGAATCGAGATATTTTTTGTAATTATTCTTTGAAAGGTGGCAAAGTCTTCAAGATTACGGCGTATGGTTGCAGGTGGGTCGTTCCGGAAGCAGCTAAGTACCAGGTGTTGCGAATGGCGCATGACGATGTTGGCCATTTTGCATATGAAAAAACATACGAATTGTTGTCGAGTCAATATTGGTTTAAAGGCATGCGAAAATTCACAAAAAAATATGTGAAGAATTGTATGAATTGTCTGTATTTTAAATCTCCTGCTGGAAAACCCCCTGGATTTCTCCACCCCATCCCGAAACACCCCAAACCATTTCACACAATTCATATAGATCATCTGGGGCCGTTTGTGAAAACTCGTGTGGGTAATAAGTACTTGTTTGTAATCGTAGACAGCTTTACAAAATTTATTTTAATTTATGCTGTCAAGAGTACCAAAGCAATCTATGTCATCAAAGCTCTCAAGGATGTTATAAAAGTCTTTGGGGTGCCGAGACGAATAATCAGTGATAGAGGAATAGCCTTTATCAGCGACTCTTTTCAGGAATTTTGTAAAGAGGTTAGGACGGTTCATCACCTCAACGCGGTAGCTCTCCCACGTGGCAACGGTCAGGTGGAGCGCTATAATCGGACCATTTTGGATTCTCTATCCACAATGGGGGCTGAGAAAGACGATGATCAATGGGACGAGAATATTTCCAATATTCAAATTGGGCTGAACGGTACCGTAAACCGAGCAATTGGGGTCACTCCTAGCCAAGCCCTTTTTGGGTATAGGGTTGTGGGACAGGGATCTTTGGAAATATTGGATAGGGATGTTTTAGACGTGACAGACATACGTGATAGGATGACTCAACATTTGTCCGAGTACCAGGCGGACCAAAAACAGCGGTTTGACAAAAAGCGAAAGCAGCCTTTGGAGTATAAGGTTGGCGACTTAGTTCTTTTGAGGGTTACGAGTTCTGCTGCTACAGGCAGCAGCAAAAAGTTGCTGCCCAAATGGCGTGGGCCTTTCAGAGTTGATGGTGTCCTTGGCAATGATAGGTACCATATTATTGACATCCCCGGTAGCTCTCGTTCCCAGCTTCGTTACAACGGAACCGCGGGGGTGGATAATATGCGTCCTTGGATTCATTATGAATAAATTACTCATTTAATGGAAAATTTGTGTTTTGTGTTGTGTTTTTTTTTCCTCATTTTTTGCATCATTGTGGTTATTTAGGCGATGGTTTTTGTTCAGGTTACGATTGTAACATTTCGTATTGTGTTTATTAGTTATTTCTGTGGACCCTTGTTTTTTTTCTCCAGGAAGGATAATGGCGGTAACGCAAGGAAAATTCTGGCCTGGTGGGACGTAAGTCTAAGGTCAAGGCGGAAACAGAATTTTGCGGTCATTAGCCTTGCCTGTGGGGGTATTTGAATGGAAGTCTGGGGGCGGTAACGCAAGGAAAATTCTGGCCTGGTGGGACGTAAGTCTAAGGTCAAGGCGGAAACAGAATTTTGCGGTCACCACACTTCATTCAGAATTAGGTATATTGTGTTTACCAATGGCATTGTACCATTGGGGCAAAAAAAAAAAAAAAAAAAAAATAATAATAATAATAATAGGTTAATTAAGAATTTATTTATCTGTTTTGTTTAGCGTTCCTTGCGAGTGAGGACACTCGCCTTGTCAGCGATGGCCGAATGTTGGCTATATTGGGTCACCCCGTATCGGGACCTTGTCGGACCACGCTGTATCAGCCGGGCGTGCGGTGTCGGGCTTCGTCGGGACCACTCGGTCGTGGAGGGAGTACGAGCGGCGTACGTGACGAGCGAGGCGTAGCACGTGGGACCCGGTACTGGTCGTCGAGGAACGTAATGGCCGCACGGCGTGAACGAGAGCGTCGTCGTGTATAATATACCTGTTGTAATATCTCTAAAAGCAAGGAATAAAGCGAGAACATACTAACGTTCCTGAATTATTGCCAACAGACGTCAAATAGTACCCCCCGTGTAGTACTTGATAATAATGAAGAGTACATACTACATTTGAACAATTTTTATTGAAAATTGAACGAGATCAAAAATGTAGATACATGTTTAGAAATACTGACGCATGCATCAAAGAACACAAAACCGTAACGTATGATTATAAAAATATATGAAAGTATAATAATATAACGAGTATCAAAAACACAACCATAATATGTATGATTATAAAAATAAATCAAAATAATAATAATGACGAGTATCAATCTCTACTGTCCTTGATAATCTTGAAAAAAAAGTAACATGGTGGATACCTCATAATTACAACAAATGAAGTAATGGAAATGATATAATTTTTCCATCACTTTCCAATACTAAACATTTCGATTCTATTTCGTTTAAGAACCAATATTCAAGTTTCTTAGACAAATTTTTCAGAACATAAATTTTTAACAAATCGGATTTAATTGGGTATTCATACCGAGCGTTCATTAATGAAGGGAATCAGGGGTGGCTGTGATTGAGAAAACGTGTGTCGTGATTATATTTATTCCAATAACCGTCAGTGTCAGTGTCAGATTGTGATTTTCTGAGGTGTTTTTAAATATTTATAGAAAAATATGTGAAGAATATACATAGGTACTTAGGTACTCCCAAAACTTGTCATTTAATCCGTTATCAGTACAGTAATTGCCGGAATGAACCTGGGAAAATTTTCAAGCTGCCTAATTAAATTGATCCTGAAGTTTTGATATCAGTTTTGGCACAAGATTGGTTTTTGGATGGGCATTACCATTAGCAGTACGATTTTGTGTGGATTGCTGGTTGGGCTTTGAAGATATCACACTTTTTTTAAGTTTCACGTGCATTTAAAGCTGATCTTTTGATTGAAAGACTGGGTTGTTCGTTCATAACAGTTCTCTCAACAATTTTTCTAATATCGATGTCTCCACAGATTACCTTGTCTATGATGTCTCTATTTGGTGGTGCTTGGATGCGGTGCACCTCTTGCAACCTCGTGTTGGCGAAGGGGGCACCACGAAGGCGCCATGATCACTATTTGAAAGACGGTGCTTGTCTTATTACACAAACTTACAAGTTTATTGAAAATATAGAGATAAATACAGAGATGAGGAATATAAAAGCGGACGGTATTTGAAGGTGGCGAACGTATTCCAATAGGGGTGACGACCGCTGCGGGTGCAGAAAAGGGCACCGTCCAAGTTTCAGGCATTTGTGATTTCTTTCGGTAATCGCACTATAATTTATGAGTTGCCAAATCAGGATAAATACGGATCTTTATTTTCACTGTATTGATGATGATGAATCGATTACATGTGTGGCAACATGCCACTGCTCTAACTTCAGGCTACTCAGCTGTCAATCAGTTTGACAGTTCTGTCTAACCTCAAAGTCCGATTTGACTTTTCGCTATCTTTCAGTTTTACCTTTACCTTTATACTTCACTTTTACAATTATTTTACCTGTTAACTAGTTTGCATATTATATACCTTTTACTTTGGTCATTCTTTATATTATGTCATCAAAATTGTTTTATAATAATATTGTATCCTTAACGATGTAATAACAAGAAAATAAATCAATATCGAAGACTCCATCAAAAATCTTCTTAGAAAATTATTGATATTGCGGGTAAACCCCCGCAATTTTGGTGACCCCGAACTTGAAATAGATACCTCTTTCTGAAAATTAATCTGTGAAGGCAGAAGATTTTTCAAAAGTGCAGTCATCAATTTTCCGATCTTCAATTTCCTCAACAATTTATTGAAATTTGAATCCTGCTGATATGGATGGTGAACAACCTGTTATTGATGTCCACGGCTCTGGAGATGATGCTGGAGTAGCTGACAACGGAGGAGAGAGTATTCCTGCTGGATCACTTGCAGCAGCATCCTTCAAGCTTCCTCATTTCTGGTTGAATAAACCTGCGTTATGGTTTGCTACGGCTGAGGCGAAATTCACCATTTCAAAGATTGTTAAGCAGGACACCAAGTTCAATCATGTTTTGATGGTTCTTCCGCCGTCAGTTGCTGAAGACGTAAGCGACTTAATTATCACGCCCGATGCGACGAGTCCTTATGATGTCCTGAAGAAAACTATTATCAGCCGAACTTCTCTTTCTGAATCTCAAAAGTTGAAAAAACTTCTATCAGGTACTGAGTTAGGGGATAGGAAGCCGTCGCAGCTTCTTCGTCAGATGAAGCAATTAGTTGCCGATACTGCATATGTTAATGATACTGCTTTGCGTGAGCTGTTTCTCCAACAATTACCGACAGCCATTCTCCCCATTCTTGTCGCTTTCAAACAGGCGCCATTAGAGGAGTTAGCTGAGGCGGCGGATAAAATGTTGGAGACAATGCCAGTTTCTTCGGTATCTGCTGTTGCGTCTTCTCAAAATCCTCCTGCGCCATCAGTTGACATGTCAATTTGCTCTGCAAAATCTGAATTGTCAATTATTCTTGATGAGATTAAGTCGTTGTCGAAACGACTTGCCGCATTGGAATCAAGAGATAGGAGAGGTCGCAGCAGAAGCAGGGGCGGAGATCGCTCACTATGTTGGTACCACTTTAAATTTGCTGAGCGGGCAACCGAATGTATTTCTCCGTGTACTCATAAAGGCACCAGTAACACCGCCGCTGTGGCAACAAATAAAAATTCTAATTCTTCGCGACGACTTTTTGTGGTTGATAGAAAATCGAAAATTCATTTCTTGATCGATACTGGAGCTGATCTAAGTGTTATTCCTGCAGTTGGTCCACTCCGGTGTAAACCAGGACTTTTCAACCTACAAACAATTGATGGTACACCTATAAAAGTTTTTGGTACGAGAAACTTATCTTTAGATATTGGACTCCGTCGCAGTTTTGATTGGTCTTTTGTTGTGGCGAACGTCAAAGATGCGATTTTGGGGGCGGATTTCCTGCATCATTTCAGCCTTGTAGTCGATTTGAAGAATTCTCGCTTAATCGACAATCTGACTAGTTTGAAGGTTCCATGTAGCTCGAGTTTTCCCGAATGCCTTTCGGACTCCGCAACGCTGGTCAGACGTTCCAGAGACTGCTGGACAAGATTTTCCATGATGTCGATTTCGTTTACGTTTATTTAGACGATATTCTTATTGCGTCGAAGTCTGAGGCCGATCACTTAACTCACCATGATATCGTTTTTCAAAAACTCCAAGAGCATGGTTTGGTAATAAATATCAAAAAGTGCGTTTTTGGACAAACGCAATTGAAGTTTCTTGGTGTGTTGATTTCTGGAGAAGGAATTAAACCGCTTCCTGAAAAAGTAGACATAATTAGAAAGTTTCCTTTACCCAAAACAGTAAAAGAATTACAACGATTTGTTGGGATGGTTAATTATTATCGTCGTTGGCTTCCTGGGGCGGCAGAAACTCAAGCACCTCTTCATCGTATTATTAAAGAGGCGGATGATCAGGACCTTAGTTGGGATGCTGGTTCTATCGATGCTTTTGAAAAAGCAAAGAAGAATCTAGCAGATGCTGCTGTACTGGTATATCCGAACGAAAATTCGCAACTCAGTTTGGCTGTGGACGCTTCCGACAACGCTATCGGGGGAGTCTTGCAGCAAGGGGCTGTGGGTGATTTCCAGCCCATAGCTTTCTTCTCTTTTAAACTCTCGACGACGGAGCAGCGCTATAGCGCGTACGACCGTGAGCTATTGGCTTTGTATCGAGGGATTCTTCACTTTAAACATTTTTTGGAAGGAAGAAAATTCACCGCGTATACAGACCACAAGCCTCTCACTTTCGCGCATCAGCAGAAGTTGGAAAAATCTAGTCCAAGGCAAAGTCGTCAATTAGACCTTATCTTTCAATTTACCAGCGACATTCGTCATATTAAAGGAGATGATAACATACCAGCAGATGTATTGTCCCGCATTGATGCCCTTTCTGTTTCCAACTTTAATGTCGACGATTTTGCTGAACAACAAGAGAAAGATGAGGAGTTAAAAGGATTATTTGGATCAGAAAAATTCAAATTTGTACAGTTACCTTCTTTGAAGCCGTCGGTGAAATTGTGGCATGAGACATCTTGTGGCGCACGGATTTATGTCCCAGCGGTCTTCAGAAAGAATATTTTTCATATGGTGCATGGACTCTCGCACCCGGGCAGAAGAAGTACCGCAAATCAGGTGACGAAATCTTATTTTTGGCCTGGAATGCAAAAGGATATTACTCTGTGGGTGAGAAACTGTCTTCCATGTCAGCTGAATAAAATAAATCGTCATACCAAGTCTCCGATCGGGCAATTCAGGAATCCTGATGGTCGTTTTGCGCATGTACACCTGGACATTGTCGGACCTCTTTCTTCGTCAGATGGAAATACGTATCTCCTGACCATGGTGGACCGTTTTACGAGGTGGCCAGAAGTGGTGCCCATTCCAGATGTGACCGCTGAGACATGTGCGAGGGAGTTCATAAATACTTGGGTGGCACGCTTTGGTCTTCCATCTGCAATTACTACGGACAGAGGAAGGCAGTTTAAGTCAACGCTATTCACAGAGTTGGCGGATGTTTTTGGTATTCAAAAATTTAGAACCACTTCTTTCCATTCCAGCAGTAATGGTTTAGTCGAGAGATTGCATCGTCAGTTAAAGACTTCGTTACGTTGTCATGAGGTTACCTGGTCGAAGGCTTTACCATTGGTGCTGTTGGGAATCCGAAATTCAATCAAGTCTGATCTTCAGGCTACACCTTCGGAGTTGGTTTATGGCACAACTCTCCGGATGCCAGCCGATATGGTATTGGGAGCTCCAGTGGGTGGTCAAGATCGTCCTTCAGTTGATTATGTCGCTGATTTGAGGTCCTGCATGCAGAATTTAAAATATCAGAGAACCTCGGAACATGTTGCGGAAAAATCTTTTAGTCCAAAATTTCTTCAAGCGACAAATTACGTTTTTCTTCGGGTGGATCGTCTAAAGAAATCTCTGGAGGCTCCGTACGTTGGTCCTTTCAAAGTTTTAAAACGAGGTGATAAGATTTTCACCATTGAGATGAGAGATCGAGAGGAGACTGTTTCTGTGGATCGGCTTAAACCGGCATTTTTAGATACGGATGAAGAACAGGACGAGTTGTTACCTGGTACTCCGGTGTCAACTTTTCTTGAAGGTTCTTTGGTTCGACCAACGCTCGAGCCAACACTTTTGCTTCCTTCTTCTACTTCTACACCACCTGCTGCACCTGCACTTACACCTGCACCTGTAGTCACTACCCGAAGTGGCCGCAAGGTGACTTTTCCGCGTAAGTTCGTGGATATGGTAAAAGTAGGGTTCTTTTAGACTTTTTTCCTCAAGTTTGTCCATGCTTTTATCCTTATTTTTCATTGTCCAACGGTCTGTTTTGCTTTTGTATTACAAAGTTTAAATGGCAGTTGGATTTCGAATCGAACGGACGCTTTTTCTCAGGAGGGGGTAATGTGGCAACACCCACCGCTCTAACTTCAGGCTAGTCAGCTGTCAATCAGTTTGACAGTTCTGTCTAACCTCAAAGTCCGATTTGACTTTTCGCTATCTTTCAGTTTTATCTTTACCTTTATACTTCACTTTTACAATTATTTTACCTGTTAACTAGTTTGCATATTATATACCTTTTACTTTGGTCATTCTTTGTATTATGTCATCAAAATTGTTTTATAATAATATTGTATCCTTAACGATGTAATAACAAGAAAATAAATCAATATCGAAGACTCCATCAAAAATTTTCTTAGAAAATTATTGATATTGCGGGTAAACCCCCGCACATGTTTTGAGAGTGCTTTATATTTTCTTACATATTTTTCAATGAAGATTTAGAACACCACTGAAAATCACACTCTGCATGACACTGAGGGTTATTTCAATAAATCCATGGCCGACTATAGTGTAAACAGGCCAGATTGCTTATTGTCATTTGCCAAAAGTCGGCCTTTTCTGTGACGTTTTGTGACTTTTCTCGTTTAACGATATTTTCAGCGTAATTTATTAAGATTTTCAGTATTCTATTGTGAATTGTGTGATTGTGAGTATTTTAATAGGGAAATAATCAAATTTCCAACCTTTTTTGGTAAGTTTTTCGAAGGTTTTTATACAATATTCTTATTAAAATCGAAAATTTTCATCATTTTCAACCAAGTCATTGGCACACTGCTCAAGTACTAATACTTCCTGGGTCAGCCTTTTCTCTTTTTTAACATTTTTCCGCAATTCACGAGCTCATCATACGTTAAGCAAACATTGATCAAACCTTTTTAAAAGTGGGACGATTTCTGGTTATTTTCATTTACTTACTTATTATAAATTATTTAAAACAATTTTATTGCCGGCCTTTTCTATTGTCAACACTTCTTCAAGGGTCTCACAAAACTGAGTCCAAATAAGTATTCCCCGTACCAAAAAACACTCGTGTACAAATTTTTGAATTATTATTCCCAAAACTTGACAAATTATTCAAAAAAATGGAAATAAAAATTTTCATTTCAACACCCTGTAACTTTTTTATTATCAACTTTTGGACCAAGGTCATTGTGGTTGAATCGTTCTATTTTGACCTCAGGAGTATGTGGTAGCGCGTTGTACACGTATTTCAAAGACACCCCGTAGGTAACCCTATGGGAAGATCTTCAGGTATTTCAAACCCGTGGTTAGTTTTTTGGGGTTTTTGCGAATTCTCCAAAAGTTTCATAATTTGTAAACCTTGCTCCTTCAAATAGTATAAAGTGGTGAAAAGTTTTTCCCGAAATTCTGTAATAATTTTTGTCCAGTTAGATATGTACTATTTTTCATAAAATATTAAAATAATAATGTGGCCAGGCAACATATGCTAAATTACCTGCTTCTCCAGTAGAATTGGAATTAACTGGAGTTGAGGCACGAGCTGGCGTATCTTGAATTTTGTCAAAAATCGACGATTGCGTTGTCAAAATGGAATATGACAGTAGAAACTGGTCATCTATACCACTGTCAATGGAAATTGGAGGTCTTGAGCAATGAGATGTGGTATCAGTTCCACCAGTCGATGTGCTGGGTGAACTGCCAGAGACATTACTTGTTGACAAACAGGGAGATGTGGTAAATAAATTATTTTGTGTGACTTTAGTTGGGACATCACGACATGAAGATTCCGGAATTTTGTCTTCACTTCCTTCTATTAAAAAAAAACGGATTTATTATTTTAAATGATATTGTGACGAAGAATAACAATTTTTAATTTGACCTACCCCCAAAAAATACTACTCCGAGAATTATGAACTAACAATGCTGATAGTAATTGCCCGGTCTCATTTTGGATAACTCCAAAATTTTGAATTGAAAGATGTCTCAGGAAAATTATTTTATCCAAAACCATAGAAAACCAATATACTTCGTATAGAATGAAATCTTGGGCTTTTTTGCGGTACCGTCTAGCTACCTTTGATAATGCTTTTCTCCCTCGGTAATAGATGGCACAACATGATTTTTTTACAAATCAAATTTGATTTGAAGAGAAGGCTGCGTTTGTTTTCGAAATCAATCAATTTTTTGAAATTGTTTCCAATTATAAATATCAAAATTGTTTGAAATTGTGGCCTCTAATAGTGCTAGTGGTGATTGAAAAGGAGATTAGAAAGTGATTGTGAGTCATGGGAAAAGCGGGATGTGCGGTTTTTGATTGTCGCCCGGAAAATTCAGTTGGAAGACACCGTTTTCCAAACCCCTTCAAATTTCCCGATGTTTTTGCTGCATGGGTGTTATTAATGTGCAATATACAGCTAGAAAAGTTTAGTGATAGTGAAATTTATGACAAATATCGTGTATGTGGTAAACATTTTGTTAAAGAAGATTTCGCAGGCAATAATAGACTGAAACATGGAATACTTCCAACTCTTTTTCTTCCCTCAAGGGATGCTAACGTGAATAAATCACCTGTAGCTAATAATCGACCCCCAACCCCAGGTATGTTATTGAATATTACCTTAAAACAATATTGTCTGTAACTTCTTGAAAATGTAGAAAAATTACTTATACCATTTCCTAACAAATTTTACAGAACCACCACCAAAACCAGCATCATCATATTCAGTCCTGAAGGAACGATTATTAACCCCACCGTTGCAGTTAGGTAAGTTGTTCAGGTCTTTATTGTTACTCTGAAAGGCGCGGGGATCTGATTGCAATTAATTATGACCAATCCCAGGCAATTCCACGTTAATTCCACGATAAAATATTGGAATGTATAGGCGAGAAATTTAAAATTCTATGATTCCATCACGTATATCTAAAACGCGCCATTTTAAAATAACTTCAATATAATTATTTGCATATTATTTCTTTATTACTAATCCTGTTAATTCCAAGCTAATTCTTTAGTGACCATCCCCGTTCACAGAAATAGGTACTATAAGTGGATATCCCTCTTCTCAGAGTATAATATTTAATAATTTAATCTATAAGTTAATAGTGTTATAATTTTATTTATAGGTCAAAATTTGCTGGAGTGTCTTGGAATAAAAAGATCATCCGAATTGTCGCCAAAATGCAAAAGGCTCTACAACCAGGCCAAGTATTATAAACGGAGAGTAGCAAAGTTGACTAAATCGAGAATGAGTTGGAAAAAAGCATACAAGAGAAGGATTATTGAAGTGGATGAAATTAAAAGACAATCTTACATAGAGTTAGCTAAGGATGTTACTAGTACGGCATTTCAGTTCATCAAATCACAGATAAAACTGATGGGAAGAAATCCTAAAGGACGTCGTTTTACCATAGAAGATAAAATATTGGCTCTAGCTCTTTATAAGCAAAGTCCGAGTGCTTATAAACTTCTATCTTCTATTTTTATTCTTCCATCTAGAGTAACAGTCCAGAAGCTATTAGCTAGAATTCCAATAGGACCTGGAATTCATAGAGCTGTATTTGATGTGATGAAATCAACTGTTAAAACAATGAAAAATATCGACAAACATTGTATCCTGTTATTTGATGAAATGTCAATTGAGCCTCACCTCAATTACAACCCTCACTTAGATCAAATAGAGGGATTTCAAGATTTTGGGGATGGAAAATCAAGAGACATTGCAGATCATGTCCAGGTAAAAGAGATAAACAGTTTGAAATATAGTTTTATAAAAGTGATATTTTCACAAGGTGTACATGTTACGAGGAATAGCCAGCAATTGGAAACAACCTGTAGCTTATTATTTCGTTCATGGTGGTGTCAAAGGGCCTCAGATTGCTGCCAATATCAAAAATATTATAAAAGAAGCTCAATTAGCTGGACTTAGTGTAGTAGGAACTGTTTGTGATCAGGGAACCAATAATGTTAGCGCTATAAATCAACTTGTTCGTGAATCATGGTCTCCTCCCACATCGGGAGAATCACGTAAAAGAAAAAGAACTGACCCCGAAAAAAATGATTTCTTTTTTGAAGTTGGTGGTGAAAAAATTATCCCGCTATACGATCCACCACATCTCTTGAAAGGCATTCGAAACAATCTTCTTAAATATGACATTTACTTCAAGAAAGATGACCAGTGCAGAACTGCTAAATGGGAGCACATTTATAAAGCTTGGCTTCTTGATGGTGGAGTGACCGATCTTAGAGCAATGCCCAAACTCACTGAATATCATGTAAATCGGAAAATGATAAAGAAAATGAAGGTGTCTGTCTGTGCTCAAGTTTTCAGCCATTCCGTTGCGTCTTGTATAAAATTATTGATAGGGAATCGTAAGTCTTATAAGTATAAGTCTACAAGTTTTATATTTTATTTATATCTCCAGCTGGACTTAGCAGGGACGGCATAATGCTGAATGATGACGCCTTGGGCACAATGCATTTGTTGAAATTTTTTGATTCACTTTTTGATACTGTTAATGCTTCTACAATAAGGGATGTTGTGGGAAAGCCCCTGAGAACATGTCTGTCAACAACTGTGGACAATCTTCCGGTGAAGTTTTTAAGTTCCGCTATAGAAACTCTTGAATCTATGTACATCATGAAGGACGGCAAAAGATCCACTGTGCCAAGTATTGGGAATTGGATTAAGACCATAAAAGGATTTCTCTTGATGAGGACAGTTTTGAAAGAAGAAAATTTTAGCTGGATAAAATCAAGGAGGTTCAATCAAGACCCCTTAGAAAATTTTTTTGGAAAGATTAGGCAAAGGGGTCAACGTTTCACAAATCCGACATGTTCTGCATTTTCGGCCTATTATAAATCACTCCTTGTGAATGGATTAGTCGCAAAACATTCAATAGGTAGTAATTGTGAAGAAACCAAAGGAGATATGTTAGTTACTTTGCAAAATTTCATAACTCAAGTAAGATTATACACCACATTTCCTAATTAAGTTCAATTATTTAATTAATTCTGTTTTATATAGGGTCTACCAGAAGAAGATTCTGATGCAGAAAATGACACTCCTATTCAAGATCTCCCTAGGACGTTTAATTCACTCAAACCTTTAGAACATTGTGCTGTTGCACATGTAGCGGGTTACATAACCAGAATTAAAGCAAAATTAAATGAAAAGTGCATTGCGTGTAAATTCAACTTACTTAAAAGAAATAATGAATTAGATTCATACAATTGTCTCGTACGCGCAAAAGAATATGGTGGTAAAAATCCAACCCGTTTAAAGTACTGTAATTTTGCATTTGTTTCGAATCTGGTACGAATTTATAATATTACACGTTTTTTAATAATCCAAAATTGTCACAAAAATAACTTATTACAATTTATTCTAACGCATATCAATCATTATGTATATTTGAATTTCATTCCATGTGAACATTCAATAACTTTAAAAAACGTCATCCAATCCCAATTTTGTAAACTGATCATTCACAACTTTTTAAATGGTCTAAATAAATTAATGACTGGCAAAGATCAACGCTTTATACCACACAATGCATGCTTCTTAGTTAAAAATGCCAAACTTGTATTTACCAAAAAACAGAAACGAGTGGGTAAGAAATCCCCCAAGAAAACAGCAAATTCGTCAAAAAAATAAATATTGTGAAATTTTCTTGGAAATCTTATTGTAAATCTTATTGTCTACCTAATTATTCATAATTATTATTGTTGTTGAAATTTGAATGTTTATTAAATTGTTAATTTTCCTCTGCCTTTTAGTTCACGGTTTGTCCAGTCCCATGATTATTACCTATAAATGTATGTATGGAGTCTAGAAATGTATAATACTTGAATCATTTTTTTCTGTTTCAGTAATTTTAGACAAAAAAGTGTTAACTTTATTGTTTAAAATAATGAAAACAGGAAAAAATAGATTTAAATTCATCAATTTATCAAAAAAACACGAAATAAACCGAAGCCGTGCCGAGAATACCCGAAAGCTTTTCTCCCGACCCGCAAGAGGCGCTAGAATACGGTTCTTTTTTTGACAAGAATAAGATTTCATTCTATACGAAGTATATTGGTTTTCTATGATCCAAAACTATGAGGCAATCATTACCCTGATTCCAGGCAACTAAACAAACAAATAACTCACTAGTGACTTTTTCGAATATTCGAATTAAACGCTGCTAAGGGTAACGTGAGTTATATGAACTTCATTGTCGTTTTTATTTGACGTTTCTCAATTTTCGATCAAATTGCGGTTTTCAAGAGTGTTTTTGTGCAGTTTTGGATAAAACGTCGTATGCAACTCGTGTGTAAATCAAAATAATCCACTCGGTCTCCCGCCTCTTGGGTGATTTTTTCTTTCGTGGATTATATCTTAGTTTTACACACTAGTTCCATAAATAACTATGAGTCCCTCATCTTATTACATGAAATTATTAATAGAATTTACCTGTATCGAAGGTAAGCTGAATTTTAGGCGGCCTGCTTATTAATGACCGTTTGGATGGGTTATTAAGCCTCGAATCATCTTCATCATCATCCTCACTTGAAGATGATAGTTTTTTATGTCTGCGAACCCTTTTTTTTGGCACAGGATTACCATCATCGTCGAATTCGCTCTGAACGTTAGAGCTGACCTGAGCTAACTTTAATTTTTCCCGAGCTTTAATGTAATCATCTGAGAGAAAATATATGAATTATTGGAATCCAATTTTTTAGGGCGACTCGCTTTTGTAAAAAGTTTTTACTAAAAGCTCTCATGACATAATTTACAAACAAAAGGCGTTTATCGAAAATTTACACGACGAATGAATGCATCACCTGTTTTATAATAACATCTCTTGATGGAATAAAGAGACCACTTTTTCTCATCGGGTTCGGTACCTTTCTCAACAGCCTTATCAAATACATCTTGCCGTTTGAAAGGCGGCCAAAAGACCTCCGCTTTCCTAGGGGTAAGCCATTTTTCATTCAATATGGATAATCCACCTGAGGAGTCGTCATCGAATTCAACAATGGGGTTGTCTACGACTTTTTTTTCAGTGCATTTTCTGAAACTCCTCCCTTCACTGAGTAGACGCTCGGGTGTCGTTTTTCAATTAAGGCCCTTAAGACCCTAAAAATTACTATTTTCAATTTTGATGACGACGTAAATAGTAGTCACGTGATTCACGCATGGTTCTGGTTATAACTACGTCATTATCAGTAGCTGGCTCGTGAGCTATGAAGTTTAGTGGGCAAATTCGCGAAAAATCAGAACGGCGCGGCAGGGTGGCAGCAGTCAGTTGTGAAGTGTTGAAAACTGAAAATTCAAAAACGTAATGTGAAAATGCCGATTGAAATTGAAACAGATTTTTTGAAATCTGTATTAAAGTGTGCAGATTGGAAGAAGGGACGTTGAATCCGAAAATTGCCCTTGATGTGAATAGTTTTTCAGTTTGGTTCAGATTCGTCAACTTGACCTCAAAAAAATTCGAGAAAACTATCAATTCAAAGTGATAATAATACTTTTGTGAGAAAATAGAGGCGGATTAAAAAAAGCCGATTTACATAATCAACCTCCATGTACTTACGTGTTTTACGTCAACAACTCAGAATTTGGTGGTCCAGAACTGTAACGATTTTTTTTTTTTTTTAGATTTTAGTAATTCTCTGTTGCGAGGGCGACTACTTAGTTCAAAAATTCTTACTACGACGATGAAATGAACTTTTCACACAATGAATTCTATATCTTTACTCAAAATACCACCAATTTAACGACACCTGTGTGTGATTAGATTGACTACAACAATTGATTCTAGTTATCGATCGATCCTGAATAATACCTCGGCTAAACCGCAATAGGGGAACATTTCATTTAAATTTGAATAATGTCTTAATCCTAATATTTAAACTAGATCACCATTTTTTTCTTGAAAAGATCCATATCTCTACTTACCTAACAATTTTGATTGATTTCGCTGATCCATAGCGATTACAATATTTACACCTTCCAATTTCGCGATCCCAGTTATTAGTTAGTCAACCAATTTCACTAGGTCTTATCTTATTGACCTGGGGAAGGAAACCTCCGACCTGGTCAATTCGGGTATCGAGAGAGTGAGAAGAGAGTGTGGTGCACGAAGGTGATCGGCCATTAAAGGAAAAATCAAAATTTATTTTGGTCATCCTTTGTCGGATTTGAAAAATTCAAGCCTTATTATCATTAATATTGAATAACGTCGATGTCCAGCATAATATAGTGATTTTAATTCGACGATTAAGGCCGGACCAAAAATCACGGTGATATAATTCGGACCACACCTCTATTCCACCCGCGTTTTTGAAAAATCCCTCAAACATCCAAAGAGGTACAGTATTGGATCATACAACAGAACACATTCTAACATTTCTTTCCATAAATAGGGTTCTATCATTATCTTTCGAAAATCTACGGATTTTCATTTGGTTTTCCTCATCTACTTTCGCTACCTTTTTGTTTGGATTTTCCTCCCTCACTTGGGTTTCATTGCGACTGCCGTACGTCACCGCCATCTCATCATCTAGATCATCTTTACCGGTCGTTCACGATAAGTACTGCCCTACAGGAATTACTAAGGTCAGCCCGTTATTTCCTTTTTTCATAATTTCATTCCAAAATTAAAAAGGAATTAAATATGTTATTAGTTTAGTTCATAAGTTTATTTATAGTGCGCCCTTTAACTTTTGCGATACTGATCAGTACCATATAGCTTCTTTAGCGTTGTTTAATAGCCTTTTTTTCTCTGAAGTTTCTTCCCCTCCTGTTTTTTTTTTAATATATAAAAATATAATTGATTTCAATTGCCCTCTTCCATCATCCTAAGCTCACTGGCGCCCTAAAGATAGAGATATCGAGGTAAGTCTGAATTTGGACCTGCACCCGCTCTCCAAAATTTTTTCAAGCTACCGACAGCACCGTATATTAATTAGCCTTAAAATTACGGTACAGTACCTACGTGTTTTACGTCAACAACTCAGAATTTGGTGGTCCAGAACTTCGGTAAAGGCGCACTCTAATGCGATAAATCGATCGTACATCAATGTTGATTCAAAAATGATTAGATTTTAGATCGTCTCGGAAAAGTTACAGTGACAAAGCCATAGGATATGTTCACCTGAGGAGAAATGCGTCAATTTGTAATGTAATAGCCCGAGTAACTCCTGAGCACAAAATTTCATCGAAGATCTAATCCTAATGTCTAATAGCCTCTAGGCGGAAACTGAAGTAAATAACACCATCATGTGGGACATGATACCAATTGAGAAAAATATAATAATAAGTCGATATTTAGTTGGACAGAGTATAACTGTCTGAATTTGCTTGAAATACCACAACATAAGTAAACAATTTTTTTGTGTCTAAAACTAAAATTTTTTTATCTTGAAATTATTTTTATAATTGACTAAACAACGAGCTCTGAAAAATAAAAGTAATGATTAGGTTTAATACAGGTTGATTTAAATTCCAAACAGTGTATAATCTCTTGTAAAATTAAATTGCTTTAATAAGTAGCACGCGGTGGCGACTTCCCCGAAAAATCAATCCGGACATAAGTAGGCCGATGGCTATTATTTCTGAGTTGGTGTCGCTAGATGGCATACACATAGACGGAAACGTTGCCAAGTAATTTAATTACAAATTTCAAATTTATGACAAGTTATACGAGTTATACCATCAACATAGATTACGGAGGAGAAGATTGGAAACGGTGCGACCGCAGCGATATTAGTACCATCTATTGCCTCAAATGTTAACTTATTTGGAACGATTAATCCGTTGCCAGGAGATTCAACATTTGACTGTCACAAAAATTCAATTCTTTTGATTATTCAGAAGTTTCGAAAAAATTATGAGTCACGCTCGGATTTGCGGTTCATACTCTATCAGTGAGCAGTGTTACAGTGACAAATTTAAAACCCTGAAGTGGCATTATTCAAATTGCCAAAGGATTGTCTGCAGTAAGTGAATTAAATCGCTTGAAAGTTGATACCAATAATCAAAAATGAAAGAAACCCCCCCATCATGAATTAATTTAATCCGCCCCCTGCGTTATATTCCTATTTTTGTTGTTATTTTCTGATTTTCTCAATAAAATAATATCGAATATTCTTCTGACTTGCTTTGAATCAACATAGAAATATCAAAAACGGGTGCAATTAAATTTCTCGTCACATCATCTTCGCTAAACGGATACAGCGCTGTATACGGGTCAAATGTTAACTACAGTTAAAAGGTGGTCGCGTTTATGCATGGATTGTTTACGAGCGTTTCCAATCTTCTCCTCCGTAATTTATGACCATCAAGATACCGTATAATATTTTAGACGCAAATCGTCACTTAAAATTTTTTCTTCGTTATCATTGCTGTTATTCGACTTTTCCAAAGAATTTATAATGTGGTTTTGTCGTAAAATGCCTTAAAAAGTGTGCATCGTGTGCGGTTGACGCCCGGCTGATGGAATTCTGCATTATTTTCCTCAAAATTAGTCAAGGTAAGATTGTCATTGGACATCAATCTATAATTCGAGGATTTTATTTTAAATAAATTGGTATATCCTATCCTTTAATAAACTAAAGCTATTGTTTTTTAGATGTAAAGACAGTGGCTGCATGCGATGAAGCACTTTGATATGGCTGGTTCTGCAACAGCTCGTATTTTTGTTATCACCATTTTGCCGAGAAGCTCTACGCTTTAGCCGAGTGATGTCCGAATAAATGGTACATAATACCTTCATGGTGGTGGAGGAATCTATTAATGAATAACAACTATTCCATTTTCAGGCAAATTTACACGTTTTGAAAAAATGCGGTAGACAAATTGAAGGCACGCCAATCTCTTTAGTCTGGGCAAGAATTTATGGATAATTAAAGTGCAGCACCACTACTTCAGGAATTAGAAAAAGTTTTCACCAGGTTTTCACTGAACATCAAGACAACACGAAGAAACGGCGGGGCGAATTTTACTTGCAGTCTTGCACTAACCCAATCCAATAGTGAAATCAGAAAGAAGTTCTATTGTCGCCTAAACTGCAACACCTTGTATCTGATTTTTCATATTAGTTGTTTTCCATTGGAGAGTAGCCCTAACTGATTTTTAAATGTCTTAGTTGGTCATCGATGAGCTTTTATCGATTATTGTAATAACTCAAGTAGGCCGTGGGGAATTTCAGAAGACAATAACACGCGGAGTTTGGTAATAGAATCGCACTTTATTACACAGCAAATCACAGATGAGGGTCGTCACAAAACGGTTACAAATCAATAAAACGTCTGCACGGCAATGCGGATCAAGTGGTACTCCCGTATCGTACCGATATGGTCGTAGCCGGAAACAGAGGTGGTCACACCCTCTATAGGTCGCAAATGACAATGGGCACCGGAAAAGACCTAAGATATCTTAAATATTACCGCGCGCGTTACATCCTCCCCCTCTGGACGACGGTACCAAACATGGGGAGTCGTACAGGAAAACTAATCGTAAATGAGTACAATACAATGCAGTCAAATATTATTGGAGACGCGACGGAAGCCTCGTAGTCCTCCCTGATCGCGTCGTCCTGGGTGACGGCGGCGTCGCAGGTGCGTCCACCGGATTGGGCGACGACACGGGCGCCCTGCTTCCACGGGGTCGGCCGCGCTTTCTTATTGGGTAGACAGGTCGTGGCTCCTGTTCGGAGTCGGCCGCGACATACGGTCGCAAGGCGGACACGTGATAGCGGCCCAGTATTCTATCTGGAAAAGACGGATCGGCGACGTCATATGAAACAGGGCTCACCCTGCTGACAATCGTGTAGGGCCCATCTCGTTTGGGTTTGAACTTCGCAGTAAAGCCCTCAGCGACCTTACTCAACAGGTGACAGTCGACAAGCACCTTATCCCCCTCCTTGAGGGCAGGAGCGTCACGACGATGTTGATCGGCGTAATGCTTTCGTCGATCTTGACCCAACTCGATGGTCTCTCGGGCCAAGGATAGATTTTCTGCCAAGGCACGCAAATACGGGGTCATCTCAGTGTGGAAGCCGTCGGTCCGTATCACGGCGCGCAGGTCTCGGTGAGCCTCTCCAGGCGTCCTCAGCTCTCGGCCGAAACATAATTGGGCCGCCGTAAAACCTGTGGACTCGTTCCTGGCGCTATTCATCGCGAATCTTATCGCGGGGAGCTGGTCTTTCCAGACGTCGTGAGTAGTGCCGACCAGAATGGCCAACTGAGTCTTCAGATCCCTGTTACGGCGCTCGACCAGGTTCGCTTGGAGGTGGTAAACCGGGATCAGGGATTGCGTGAACCCGAGACTGTACGCGACTTGCTGCATCACGGACGACACGAATTGCGTGCCGTTATCGCTGATGATCCTTCTGGGGGTCCCATATCGCAGAATTATCTCCTCGACCAGACACCGCGCACAGTTTTCGGCTGTGGCGACCGTAAGTGGGAACAATTCGACCCATCGTGTCATCACGTCCTCGATGATGTAGACCCACGTGTAGCCCTCAATGGTAGGCGGCAGCGGGCCGAACAAATCCATTGAAAGTGTCTCAAATCTCTGGGACGGGACCGGGGTCCGCAGCAGGCCTGCAGGCCTTTGATTGGTGACCTTATAGCGTTGGCACTCGACACACTGCTGGGTGTGCTTGATGACGTCACGCCTCATCGTGGAACAATATATAATCGATTGGCGATGCGGCGGAGGGTCTTCTCGGCTCCGTAATGACCAGCCGAGGCGGAGTCGTGGCATTCAGCCAAGATTTCCGGTACTTGGGCTCGGGGTACAACAAACTGCGGCTCCTCCGAGTCACTCCCAGGCGCGAAGCGATACAATACGCCACCGGACATGACGTAGCCTCTATCCGTCCAACGGGCAAGGTCCGGGTCACTTGGCTCCGGTGACTCGAAGCAACCAATGATAGCGGCAAGGTCCGCTGAGACTAGCGGGCTGCGGTAGTCGACGTGGTTGGAAAGGCTACCTCCGCAGCACAGATCTCCAACTCACCAGGCTCGCAATCGGGTAAGCGCGAGAGGGCGTCGGCGACAGCGTTTTGGCGGCCCGGTATGTACTCGATGCGCAGGTCGTACGTCTGTAGGAACATGGCCCAGCGGGCCAGGCGGCCGGTGGGCGCCTTCGAGCTCATCAGCCAGCGCAGCGGGCGATGGTCAGTGGCGACGACAATGGTGAAACCGTCTAGATAGCCACAAAATTTCTTCAAGGCGAAGACGATGGCCAGAGCTTCGCGCTCCGTGGTGGAATAGTTGCGCTCGGCAGAGATGAGCAGGCGGCTGGCGTATTCCACGGGCCTCTCATCGTGTGGGGCCTCCCCCTGGAGCAGACATGCCCCCAGGGCAAAAGCGCTGGCATCAGTGCGCAGCACGAAGGGGCGCTCCGGGTCAGCCTGTCTCAGTATCGGAGCTGAAACAAGCAAATGTTTTAAACGGGCAAAACTTTGCTGCTGGGGTACTTCCCAGAGCCACGCTGCTCTCTTCTTTGTGAGCAGCGTGAGCGGGCGGGCGATCTCAGCGAATTCAGGTATGAAACGACGAAACCAGCTACAGAGCTGCAGGAACGACAACAGCTTCCTGACGTCTGCAGGTGGTCGGATGTAATCAATGGCACTGATCTTGGTGGGATCCGGGCGGAGTCCATCCGGGGTGATGATGTGGCCAAGGTACTTGACCTCCGGACAGGCGAAACAACTCTTCGTACGATCAACGACCAGCCTGTACTCGATGAGGCGCCGGAAAACGGCGTCGAGGTCGCTAAGGTGCTGCTCGAAGTCCTGCGACAACACTGTCATGTCGTCCAGGTATGACAGGATAGTGACCTCGGTAAGGCCGCGACGAAAACGGTCCACAAGCCTCTGGAGGGTCGCGGGGGCGTTTCGTAGGCCAAAGGGCATCCGCAGGAAGCGGAACAGGCCAAAGGGAGTGATAAAAGCCGTTTTATCCCTATCCTCAGGTCGAACAGGCACCAACCAGTAACCAGACTTGAGATCAATGGTAGACATGAAGCAGGTCTGACGGGCACGGTGCAAAAGGTCGTCTATCCGCGGCAGCGGGTAGCGGTTTGGAGCAGTGACAGAATTAAGACCACGGTAATCGATACAAACCCGCATGCTGCCGTCCTTCTTCGTAACCATGACGACGGGCGCGGCGTACGGGGAGTCACACTCCTCGATGACTCCATGCTGCAGCATCTTGTCGATTTCCGACTGCAAAAGCTCGGTCTTCTGCGGTGACAGTCGGTACGGGGGCACGGCGATGGGCTCATCCGATGTGAGCACGATGCGATGATCGGCAAAAGGCGTTGCCTCCTGGGACGGCTCGAAGAGAGCGTCGTGACTCGCGACCAAAGATTCGAGTCGGTCACGCTCCTCGGGTGCGAGGGTTCCCCCCTCGTCAGGCCGCAGAACAAAGTCCACACTCTGGACATCGGCACAAGGGTCATCCTTGGTTGGCTCTGGTACGAGCGGGTGCCACTCAGTCGGTTCGGACAGAAACTGGAATCGCATTCCGACAACGTCCAATTCGCGATTTCGAAAATCTACACTCCCTCTGTCGGAGAAACTTTGAACTAAAACTAAGAGAACCGCTCATGGCGTGCGTGCACGAATGTACATACGATCGTCACACGTTGTTTGAAACAAACAACATGCTTCAGCATCTCTTCACGGTGAAATTCAGGTAAAATATTTTAGTTTTGTATAGTTTTGGGGTTCAATCTGAGTTTGTAAGTGTTCATGAAGAGTTGGGGATACTTTTGTGGACATTTCAACCTGTAGTAACATTATCAAAAGATTTCAACTTTATTGTAGGTTATGAGAAAAGCGGAATAATGCAGGATCCAAAGAAAAAGGAAGTGCAGAAGCGCAAACGAAGCGCTCAAAACGCGATTTGCTGTGTTCCAAATTGTAAATCAATGGAAAAACATAATAGGAAATTACATTTCCATTTATTCCCCCAAAAATTGTCAAAAGTTTTCATCACAAATGGCTTTGGTGTAGTTCAGGAAACTGATCGAAAAACCGCATGGACTAATGCTCTATCGATAAGAAACCCCGCTTATTGGATGCGTGTCTGCTCTCTCCATTTTCAAGAAACTGATTACTTTTCAGAAGGTTAGTAAATTGAAATTGAATAAAAAATAAATTGAATCGAGATTTTCATAGGTGTTGCTTTATCGCACATGAAACGTCCAAAACTTAAAACGACAGCAGTGCCTTCCTGGAATCTTCCGTCTGAGCGTTATAAGATAGATCGCAATCAGCCCAATATTGAACAGCGAAAAATGAGACTGGAGAAGAGAAATCTACTTCGAGAGAAAAGTATATCACCACAACCTGTTGCTGAAACATTCCATGATGATGATAATGAGCGTATAACTGAACATAAAAACCTTGAATTGACAGATTTAACGGATTTAGAACGATCTGTTGTTCAATCTTTGCTCGATCTGCAACTTTTGGGAAATCAGGAACCGTCTTTAAAGTCATACGAAGACAAGAATGTCCAAGTAACAAGTGGTGACTTGGTGATTACTTTTAGTAATTCTATTAAATCAGATGCACATTTAAATTCTCTTACTGGCATCCCCAGTCTGAAAATGTTGAACGATTTTGTCAAATTAATTTCAGAATTTTATCCCGACAAAAAAATTCATAAATTATCCGTGAAAGATCGAATTGTTATTGTATTTATGAAACTTAAGATGTCGGTAAAATTCACAGTATTAGTTTTCCTATTCACAGTTTCTCAATCTACTATTAAAAACGTGTTTGATGACTACATATCTCACGTAGCTAATATCTTGCGGGACTGTATCCCATGGCCAAGTTCAGAAGAAATTTCCAAAAACTTACCTATATGTTTTGATAACTTCAGAAATGTTCGCGTTGTATTAGATTGTACTGAAATCCCAATACAAAGGCCTTCGTGTTTATCATGTCGAATTCGGACTTACTCCCATTATAAGGGTGGGCAGACCATCAAGTTTATGACGGGGGTTAGTCCTGGTGGTCTGTTGACCTTTATATCGTCGTGTTATGGGGGAAGGTCTTCGGATAAAGCCATATTTGAACAAAGTAAACTGATCGAAAAACTTGAACCCTACAAAGATAGTATAATGGCAGACAAGGGCTTTTAATAGAAGATATATGTCATAAGTATTCAATCGCACTTATTCGACCATTTTTCTTGCGAAGTAAAAAACAATTCTCGGAACATGAAGCCAATTTGAACGTGAACATTTCAAAAGCAAGAGTCCACATTGAGAGAGTGAACCAGAGAATGAAAATATTCGAGATTTTAAAAGTTTCACTACCTTGGTCTTTGGTAAAAAACATTGATGACATCATTTTAGTAATAGGCGCGATGGTAAACCTGCAAACCCCCATTTTACAAGAAGATAAATTTTTGAGAACATGATTGATTCATAATGTACGTAGTTGAATAAGTTTTGATGGGTACACTAAACTCAATAATTTAAGGGACACCTCGAGTATGTACGCCGAATGTAGGCAACCAATTATACGCGAAATTTTTGTGCTGCGTAAACTAGCAAGCGATCAAAGCCGCCTAGAAATGTCCTGACCACTCAAAATTTTATGTCAAAATATCCATTTGAATTTGTGGTCTAAAATGTGTTATTTTGCAAGTATTTTATGAAGAAGACTATAATTTTTTAGTGATTCAAGTGCTAATAAGTGTACCGAAGGTTGAGGGATCCAAGGAATCCTATACTGTTCAGTGGCTTTACGAATTACGATTATCAAGAAATTTCAGACTTTTTTATGAAAAAGGTACAAACTATTGGCTATGGGTGGCACCAAATTGTGATTTTATGGACATTTAGTGATTTCAAAAAAGGCTATTATGCCCCGCAGCCACGGCCGTAGCAGAACAAGTTGTGGAAGATTTTTAACACATAAGAAAATATAGATTTTTCGAGAACGAAGTGCTCTTTATTTGTCTGATGTTGAGTAACAAATAAGTAGGGATTCGATTCATATCGCCTTCTTGTCCATGAAGTCGAATCTCTATGGTCGAATCTAATAGCAGTTTCATGATCTGAAATTATTTTTTCTCGCTTTCCAAAAGACAAGAGTAGTCGGTTTAATTTAAATAATTTGCTTTATTTTAAATAAGAAAATACGATTGCACTTGCGCAACTTTGGTGGGCCGGCTTCCGTCTCGCTGAGATGTTAAAAAGGGAAGATAGGACTAAAACATATTTAATTTCTGGGTAATCTCAAACCTTGCAGAGTATACGTATGTTTTTGGATAGCTCAACCTTCGAGGCACTGATTCAACACTCAAATCACTAAAATTTACACTCTTGTTCATAAATTGTTTTAAAATAACACATTTTCGGACACAAATTCAAATAAAGAGATCGATATTTAATTTTGACAAAATAATGTATTGAGTGGTCAGCACATATCTAGGCAACTGTGACAAAGCCCGTTTACGCCAGTACTAAACTTTCGTGTATATTTGGTTGCCTACTTTCGGCGCACATACTCGAGGTGTCCCTTAAATTATTGAGTTTAGTGTACTTCTTGTAACATACAGCGCGGGTCTTGAATGCCCCCTTTCCCCTAAAAAAGTTTAAACGGGTAGAAATTATTTAGATCGCTCCAGACAGGTAAATAATTATTTTCAATGAAACAGCTTTTCACGAAATTATTGTTTCTGAAATTTTCGAAAAACGCTTGGACACGTCTATTTTGTTTTCAATGCTGCATCTTTTCCATCAAATCTCATTCCTGTTTCACTTCTAGTTTAACCAAGGAGGGACACTTAAGACGCGCACTGTATTTATACGATAACCTACCTACATGAATATTTAATTAGGAATTTACTGTATAAATAAAATTTTCAGTTTTAATAAAGAGTAGAGTTTTAATTATACTTTTAGGCCCAGTAAATACTATTGAAGATCACATTAAATCATTTTTATTTCCACAAATAACATGTAACATATGATGGAAATAATTGAAAGAATTTTTTTTTATCATGTCACGGGCAAATTCTTCGTCAAAAGGTACAACGATGTTCAATAAAGATTGCGAAAATGAAGAATATAAAATGAAATCACAACCCTGTAAATTTAATAAGGCCATTCCTAATTGCACCTGGCCATAATATGCGTGCTTTTTCTTTAGTCTTATTCCGTTCTGAGGTGTTATTTCTAGGTATTTACATTCATGAACGAATTCGATGGCGTCTTTGGTTTTACCTGAAAAATATGTCATAGATTTTAGGGGTAGTGAGAGGGGGTGGTGTTTGAGTCACTGAATGTGGATTGGATTCAGTTGTGGAGGGTGAGTACTCTCAAAAGTCCAGCACTTAGACTGCTCATTCGGACCTATCGTGTCACGACTACCATGGGACCTACTTAATAAATGTTTTTTTCATATTGTTTACGTCGATGTTCAATAGTGATTAATGTTTTAGAAAAAATTAAATCCTCCATTTCATTTCTTGTGTGAATTTGAAAAATAATTGAATTGTCCACTCCATAAATATCAAATTTAGTGTAAAATTGTTAGTTGAATTTTTTCATAGTGCTTTACCAATAAAAGGACATTTAACTTCCAGTAATTTCGCCGGTTTTCCTCCATTGAAAACTATTCCATCGGGGGAGTACCCCAACCACGGAAATTTCTGGGAAATTATAAACCCGGGCTCAATCACCACTCTGTTTAAATGCTCTCTATATTTTTGACGAGCGTCTTTTTCGAATAATATTCCATGACGAACAAATTTATTAGTAAACGATTTAGGGAAATAGTTATTTGTGCAACAAGTTAAGGAATGAGGCATTTTTCCGTTGAGGCCCACGTTTTTTAAACGAGGCGCAGCCGAGTTTAAAATGTGTCGCCGAGAACGGAAAAATGCAGTTTCCTTACGTGTTGCACACAACTTTTTTCCGCGTACTGAGGGAAAATGTGCAAATTTGAATAAAAATCACGTTAATGCATTTTCGTCAAAAATAAAATGAATAGAAAGCTTTGAACAAAACTACCTACATATCTATGGTTACGCTTTTCAAAATTGTAATCACTCAGAAAAAAATGTGGAAAATGGTTGAAATTGGTGAAAATCTCTCGAAAAATCCCGATGGAAGAGATTCTAAAAGCAGCTTTAGAAGCTTCGACGCCTTTATTACCGTCCAAGTCAAGAGAAAAATACGAAAAACGCTACGCAGAGTGTATACCTATTAAAAAGGTTGGTTCAAAATAAGTCTGTTTTTACCGATATTTTACCATTTTTCTTCTCCTTACCAGCCTGAAACATTGAATTGGAAGTCATCCACGCTTCGGTCCTGTTACATAACATCATGTACCAATAAATATAGTGAATAAATAAAAATCATACAGTAATGAGTTGCTATGCAGGAATGAGTCGCTATGCAGGAATAGACCCCATTTCTAAACGATTTTTTCACCAACAATTTGCATATTTCCATCTAGTACGCGGAAAAAATAATTGAGGCTCTTATTCTTCCAATCTGACAAACTATATGTATAAATAGAATAGCAGCGTGAACCTAAAAAATTACTGTTAGGTATATAACTTTCATTTTTCTATTCCATATTCCAGATAAATTGGTTAAAGATTGAATCAATAAATTGTAAAACTGAGATGAAAACACCTGAGGATTTATTGAGGTGAGGACCAGGGATCTAATCTGAAGGGATTCATGGTATATACAGGCTGTTTGATAGAAACTCCAGAACGCCACAGTTTCTTTGGTTGTGATCCGATTTTAAAAACCCATTGACAAAAAATTATTTATTTTTTATGCACTACGAATAGAGCTTGTTACCAAATTTTTTCCCTCAACTTCTTTTTTTAATATTGATATATTTATCTTTTTAAGAATGAAATACGATTACTTCTATTTTAAAATTGAAGTATGTATTTTTCTCTTTACTATGATATGCAGAAAGTGGTCATTTTTTCAATGTTTATCCAAGAAAACGCATAAAAAGTTTCGCCCGATTAGAATTAAATTTAAAAAAATGTCAGTTTCAGGAGTGCTTTGGATTCCAAAGCAAACGTGAAAATGACGTTTTTTGTTTGATCCGACCAAATCTGGCGAATAATTTTTTGCGTTTTACTGATGATTATCAAGAAAAATTTACGTCTTTATTGACCGATGGTATAGAAGAAAATATCTACTTCAACTTTGAATTGGAAATAATCGCGTTTTATTATTAAAAAAGTTAAATTTACCAATGTTGAAAAAAGAAGTTAATGGAAAAAATTTGGTACCAAGCTCTATTCGTAGTGCATGAAAAATTAATAATTTTTTGTTGATGAGTTTTTGAAATCGGATCACAACCAAAGAAACTGTGGCGTTCTGGAGTTTTTATCAAACAGCCTGTATACCTACAGAATTTCGGTCTGGTGTTCCCCCTCAGTTGAAAGTTTGAAATACGGAACCTAAAAATGAGAATAATTAAAATGTTATTCTATTAGTCACCAGTTAAACGATATTTTCGGTGAATTTTCCACCCTTCACTTCCGCTGCAACATGTTGCAGCAATTTTCTTAATTTCAACACCAGCCAAATCCTCATACACTTCAGCACAACATGGTCTTAAATTGTACGCATTCACATCTACATTCAAACTTCGTAAAAACTCCGATTCATTCATCCTTTCAAAAAGAGGTTCAAGCCATTCCGGTTCATCAAAAGCATCCACATCCATTTCCACTGATGTAGTTCTGCGTCCCTCACTGCAAGTAAAAATGGTCAAGAAGATTGAATTTTTGTGGGATAAGTTTCTATGTATTCAAGCATACCTGTGCTTTATTAGTGCAGAATGCGGATGATTAGATATCCAAACATTCATACATTTCTTTCGTTCCTGGTCAGTTAAAGGTCTAGTCCTTTTCTGACCACCATCCATCACTTTTCCCACACAGCATGCACTCTTCACTATCGGACAGGCCTCATATTCTTCTTTCACTTCATTCTTATGTGTTTTCCAATAACATTCCAGGTCCGTTCCAGATAACCTTTCCAATTGCGAGACATCTCCCCTAAAATAAAAACAGAACCAGAAAAAGGTACCAATAAAAATTGATAAATTGTGTATATCATTTTGTGAAGTTGCGTCTGATCAATGCCACAAATTGATGAAGTAATTAGTCCAAAGGAGAGGAGAACCTGGTGCATTTCAGAAGTATCGCGGCGATATGTTTACACTTCCCCGACGCTCCGGCTTTGCAACTGCATGAAAATGGTCCCGCAACTCTCCATACACGCTTGTCCTCATCCACACCCAACCATCCAGATATTTCGTGAGGTTTTCCCGACAAAAGTGCACTGGTTTGTAGGCACAGCGCCATAATTTTTATGCCCAAAAGTGACCCATCTCTGGAGTCAGTTTTCTGCTCCCGTATCCCACACAAAATCACATGCTTGCTGTTTAAAATTTGTTCGCCCTCCACGAAACACCGGCTGTTGTGGTTTGCCTCCAAATAGCAAAAAACTGCTGTTAAATTAAGAAAAACCTCGGAGTTGAGATCCATTTTTGTCCGCGTTCACAATAAAGAAAAACTAAGAAAAATAACAATAACAACTAAAACAACAACAACCAACAACCAACAACACTATAAAGCACAAAAACTGCGAAGAATAAAGCACTTAAAACTATAAAACACGCGTTAATGAAATTCAAAACTAATGCCCGCCAAATTTGGCATTCTTAGTCCACCATTTTGTTTCCGGTTCACAGCGCCCCCATCGGTAGTCGAAATCGCGAATAGCAGCTGAGCGTTGACAAGAAAGTCAACCCCTAGTGGAGTCTTGGCTTCTTTGTGCTCAGGGATTGCGATGAATTGGGTCGGAATTACACGACCATACAATCGTACGTCGGCATCGTAACGATGTTATGATTTTATTTTTAATTAGGCTCTCAATTGTTCATCCTTTTATTAGCCTCGATAGGTCGTACAAATTCGAATAATTCCACATATAGCTTCGCAATGATAGGAGGGTTGTTCGGGCCCAAATTGAGCGTTAGACCGAACACCCAGGGTGGTACGCGGTGAGCCGTCCTGGGGTTTTAGTCACCGTGCGTCTTTGCCGTGGCGTGAGCGACCCACGGCGGCGTATTAATGCTCATGTTCCTTCGTATCGTCCCCTTTATTATGTTTCTTCGTTTTTCGCCTTCCAGTCTGTCCTGGGGGCATATGCCTCGGGGTACTCGTCCCCGTGCGGCCCTTCGTGGACCTCGAGGTACTTCCTTCGTCCTAAAAACACACTTTATGTATCGTCAACCCTCTTCCCAGTCTGTCTAATTTCTCACCCTCTCAATCGCCTTTTATCGAATCGCACTCGCACTCCGCCATTGTTGTTGTTTACAATTCCACCTTCTCGTCGGCGGTACCGTATCTCTGGTGCTACTTTCGCATCGCGCATGAACCGGATCGAGTCGTTATCATCCACCTACCCGGGGATTTCCTATTTGAATTTCTTTTACTCAGGGTACGATCTCTGATTCGGGGAAACTCAGATTTGTCGCATTGCCGTATTCTTATCGTATAGATCTTCGCCATCGTCTACCGCAGTGGTCCTTTTTCCGGTCACTTGCTACTTGCACGTCCGCCATCTTAGTCGCTTAGTGGTTTGAAGTTATCCAGGTGATTTAATTATCTTTGATTTCGAATAATCATCCTTCGGGGATTCGCTAATTAATCAACCTAAAGTAATTCCGATTTCGTCGTCGAATCAATAGTTTCGCATTTTATACGGAAATTACACCCTTTTGGGGATTTGAAGATTCTTCGACCACGTGACTAACTACCCTGCGAACAAACCCTTTAATTAGGTAAGACAATCTTCCTCGGCAGTCCGGCAATCTGATATTTACTCATTTCTCCTCGATCTTTCGCTAGGGTTTTTTTTTATACTTGGTCAAAGACCCAGTTGTCTCGATCTCGAGCGTTCCCTGCTTCTTGAGGATCCGGAACCACCACCCGGAGTTTGGGGTACTACCGAGCGCCGATTCGACCTCGCCTACTAGTTTCCGACGCACCCGCCAACGTTCGACGTCGCCGAAGCCTCGACCACCTCTCAGCAAATCAACGAAAGCTAAGATATACCTATTTAATTAGTCCGACTTATTATCGTCGTAAAAATCGCATATACCTACAGTTAATTATACCGAAATCGTCGTGTCTTCGGTAGATTTTTGTATTCGCGTCGGTCGGTCGCATAAATACTTATCGCACTTTCGTTATCGTCGCCCTCGACCGAGAAATCGTCGCATGGTATTTAATATTTTTCGCCTTTCACTTTTACTAGTTTGACTATTTCCACTCAATTCATTGTTTCCCTAAAAGCCAAAATTTGTAACGTTGCAGCGCTGCACCGATAATTAGTATTTAGTTAGTACTTACTTTTATTACAGTTTTCATATTTTCTTTTTCACTTTATTTTTGCACGGGTTCATTCCGTCTTCACTAACTTTAAACAAACCTTATCGCCGACTGGCCAGATAGACCTTAAGTCTACCTGCGCACATTTTTCTCTTTTGTACCTGTATTGTAAATTATCTATTTTTCCTGCTTTTCAATAAAAGCTGGTGGCGCCCAACTCGTCACCACTAACAACTGAAATTGTTTTCTCTCTCTCTCTCTCTCTCTTAGTATACCTCATAGTTTGTAAGAACCACCCCGTCTCCACAGCTAGGCCGGAGCCACTTTTGGGGCATCCTTAGGCATAAGAGCCAAAGGTAATTTTGGTACGTAACAACGATGAGCGGTAATCATCCTTGGTGTACCGTCGGCGAGCGTCATCGTCATCTCGGAGGCGGTGAAAGGGACGTCTTGTTGGATAAAGTGCTGGAGAAGTTGTGCACCAGCAATGCAACACTTCGCGCCAGAATCCACAAAAGCGTGCGTAGTTATGGCCCCTACCTCGATCAGCAGCAATGGGCGTCGCCTTCCGACGTCGGCGGCGGTGAGCAGTGTTGCCAACCGTACCATAATTATGGTATTTGTACCATAATTCCATGGTCCGTACCATAGTACCATAATTTTTATGATTGTACCATAATTTTGAGATTTTCGGAATTTTCCTCTTTTCCTGGCGTTTGGAATATATTTTTTCAACTTTTCGTGTTTCCGTGGTGTAGTGATGGCCTAAGTGACGTCACATTTCTTTTTTGCTTGACTAAAAAAAAAAAACCGTCCTCGACGGGATTTTCTTTGTATTTTGCGCCGTACCATAATTTTCTGGAGAATACCATAATTTTGGCGTCCCTGTACCATAATTCTTAGTCGTCAGGTTGGCAACCCTGGCGGTGAGCATCACATTCACCGACGAGGAGGCAGTGGCAACGGGTCCGTTGTTTCCACGGCAATTGGGACATCGTGATCGGACAAAGCCCGGGGTTCCACACCCATAACAAGAAAATGTTGACGGCGCACCCGTCGCAGCAGCGGGCGGATTCACTGGAGGCAACCGTGCGACTCCCGCAGCAGTTGTATTTACCGGATTTGCGGCTGCAAACCTGCGACACTCGTTTATAACATGGCCAAAATGTCCACAAAATTCGCACCGAGGTCGTTTATTATTATTGGTGTTGTTCGGTCTCGTTGAAGGCGCCGGCTCCGAATGGTCGGGAAAACGCCCCCGTCCGGCAGCCCTGCCACCCTCCCGGAGGTCGTCCTCAATGGCGCGAGCCCGTTCGATGAGATCGTTAAAGTCCGAAATTGCATCGCGAGGCACGCACTTTCGGATTCGTGGATTTAATAGCCCGTAGACCATGTCGATCTTCTGCCTCTCCGAGAGCGGGTCGGAACTTGGAAGTCGCGCAAGCAGCGCACGGCAAGCGCTTATTAAAATGTCAGAGGGTTCACTCTCCCCTTGTTCTCTTCGAAAGAGTTCGCGATAAACACGATGAGGCGCCATTTTAACGCCGAAAACACGTCGCGAATGATCGACGGCATCCACCCAGGATGTGATGAGCGACTTTGCACCCTGGAACCATACGGCGGCATGTCCATCCAGGAGCATGGGGAGTCCCCTGAGTGCATTGTCATCACTAATGTTCATGCATTCCTTGTAGACAGTGATGGCGCTTATAAAGGCCTCGATATCTTCGGTCTTTTCACCGGCAAAGCGCGTGCTACACTTAGCAAAGGTACCACTCTCATTTCCTGCATTGAGATTCTGATTCGGTGGTCGGACAATGTCGCTGACTATACCTCTTAGAAGAGATTTCAGCTGGTCATCCGTCATTATAATGTTGTTGGTCGCCATGTCGTCTTCAGTTGACCGGTTTCTTGTAGATCTCAAACCGTATTGGTGGGTCATACGCTCAGCACGTGTGCGGATAGGGGCGATGGCGAGGGAGTCGCTCTCGAAACTAGTAACCCACCGCACAAACACTCGAAAATCCGTCACAAAATACGGCACCATTCTGGATTCTGGATTCTGGATTAGGATTTGGAGGGTGAGTGGCTTGCGCCACTCTAGCACTTAGGCCTCTTACTTGGGCCCATTGTGCCACCCCTCCGGCGCAACTCCCTGCCGCCCGCCGCTAGCCCTCAAGCCAACCAACAGAGTTGATAAACTCGAGGACCGCACCAGGTGCGGTGTTGCTAATGTCGGCCATACTTGGCCAGAAGTCCCCTAGTATGGATCCTCGGGTCGACGCAAGCGCGGGGCAGTGACATAGCACATGCTCCGCTGTCTCGTCCTCTTCTAAGCACCCTCGACAAGTGGGATCGGTTACGACGCCCAGCGTGTAGAGGTGTTTGTTCAGTCGGCCGTGCCCGGTCCATATCCCTACGAGTTTCCGGAGATTATCTCTGGTCAGTCGTAGGCAAAATTTGGCTCTTTTGAGGGATGGTGCCTTGATGGCGGCCCTCCCCTGTCTGTAGCCTTCAGCCGATTCCCAGCGCGCAGAGTGTCTGGTCAGGGTGTCTTCTTTTATCAGGGTATTCAGAGTAGAAAGGGCTACCGGTAGCGCCGGCTCCGGCCCGATCAGGTGTCGGTCGGAGCCTTCGCGCGCCAGCTCATCTGCCTCTTCATTGCCCTGTATTCCTGTATGTCCTTTCACCCATGCAAGGTCTACGACATGTTCTGCCGCCAGTCTTTCCAGAGATAGGTGGCATTCCCAGACCAGCCCCGAGTTGATCCTGGACCCTCTCAGAGCTAGCAATACCGCTCTACTATCTGTCATGATGCGTACAGACTCTTTTGGCCCCTTGAGTCACCCCCGTCAGTTCCGCTTGGAACACGCTGGAGTAGCATCCAAGAGCTAAACTGTCTCGCAGGTCTGGATCTTCGGAGAAGATACCCGAGCCCGTGCCTCGACTATTTTTGGAACCGTCCGTGAAGATGTTCACGTCCGATGCTTTTTCTTCGCAACAGTTTATTTCAATGCCATAACGCCTTGTGAAGTTGTATTTCACCGGGATGCGATCAGTCCTCGCCCCCAGAATAGGTACTCTCATGAGCGCCTCATTCAGGATGCGAGTGTGACCGCCATCGTGGTTTCTGTCATTCCATAGACCCTCAGCCCGCAGTCTCAAAGCCGTCCCCAGAGCCACCTCCTCGACGTACAGGTCGAGGGGAGGCAGGCAGAGAATCGTCTCCAAGGCCGCAGTTGGGGTCGTCCTCATAGCCCCAGTCACTGCCAGGCATATCAGCCTTTGGATGTGACTTATATAAGCCATCTCGTTCCTCTGTCTGGTTCTGGGCCACCAGACGAGCGCACCGTAGCAAAGCATGGGTCTGATGACCGCCACATATAGCCAGAGGACGATCCTAGGGGATAGGCCCCAAGACCGCCCAACAGCCCTGCGGCATTGCCAGAAGGCCGCGCATGCCTTGCTCACTTTTAACTCCAAGTGTCTTTTCCAGTTGAGTTTGCTGTCAAGTACGATTCCCAGGTACTTGACTTCCTTCGTTAGACTAAGTTGGGTTCCCTTAAGTCTAGGTAAGGTCATTGCACCTAGCTTTCGTTTTTTCGTGAAAAGAACGAGCTCCGTTTTCGCGGCGTTTACCGAGAGGGAGCGTTCAGTTGTCCATTCATCAACTATGTTCAGCGCGCTCTGCATAATGTTGCAGAGTATGCTCTCATGTTTACCCGTAAGCAGGATTGTCAGGTCATCTGCATAGCCAATAGTGCGGAACCCCGACTCATTGAGCCGGCGCAGCAGGTCGTCAACTAATATGTCCCATATTAGCGGGGATAAGACTCCACCCTGTGGACAGCCCTTACTAACGACACCCCTGACGGTGCAATCCCCTACACTTATTTGCATTGCTCGCCACTCCAGGGCATGCCGAATCAGCCCACACAACATGGGGGTTACGGCGTGTTCCTGTAGTGCCTTGGTTATGCTTTCGAAGGTTGGTCGGTCAAAAGCGCCTTCGATGTCTATAAACACTCCCAGGATTGATGATTTGACCTCCATCGACCTCTCGATTCTGCTCACCACTGCGTGTAGCGCAGACTCGGTCGATCTTCCTGGGATGTATGCGTGTTGACTGGGATGAAGAGGGCGTTCCACTAGCTCCGTATCCCTGATCTCTCTGTCGCACAATCTCTCTAAGGTCTTTAGAAGAAAAGACGTTAGACTGATAGGCCTATAGGATTTTGCCGCGGAGTAGTCCGATTTCCCCGGTTTTGGTATAAATATTACATTAACTTCCCTCCATTCCCCGGGAATGTATCTGAGGACGATACACGCCCGGAAGATTCGCACCAGGTGGTCTAGTATGATCTCCAAACCTCAGTGGAGTAGAGCAGGATACACGCCATCCAGCCCGGGTGATTTATAAGGAAGGAACGATTTGATAGCCCAAGCTACTTTTGAAGCACTTGCAATGCGAGCGGCCACAGCCCAGTCTACAGCAGTAGGGTCCGGGGCGACGTATTCGGGCCAAACAAGGTCAGGTGCTATCGTACAATCTGGGAAATGTGTGTCCATCAGCACCCCCGCAGGCTCCGCTAGGTCGGTAGTGTAGGTACCGTCCCCTCGCTTCAAACTGCTGGGTTGTTGATTTGGGTCTTTCGAGATGATCTTCTTCAGTCGGGCGGCTGAGGCAGTGGACTCTATGCCACCACAGAACGATCTCCATGCCTCCCGTTGTCTTTTGCGAATCAACCCTTTGTACACTTTCCGGTGCTCGTTGTAAGCTTCCCAGTCCGTGACATTTCGGGTGGTTCTGGCTCTGTTGAAGAGTTTTCTGCTTCGCGTCCTGAGGTTGCCAAGTTCTGTGCACCACCATGGTGTCGCACGACCCCCGACAGCCGCAGTGCGCAGCGGGCAGGTACTTTCATATGATTTGATGATACTTGATCTCACAGATGCAACGCCCTGCTCCACCTGCTCAGCCGTTGTGATGTCCTGTGGTATATGTGAGGCTCCCAGGGATCTCTCCAGGTGCGCACGAAACGACTCCCTGTCTGTCTTCCTGGGGTCCCGGTGGGGGCTGCTCACTATTTCACAGCACTTTATGTTGAAACTTATCCATCGGTGAACGGACATGGACACCTCGGGTGCCACATGCCAATCCGCGATCTTACTTGAAATGTTTGCGGATGCCAGGGTGATGTCTATCACCGTTTGGCACCTAGAGGTGACGAAGGTTGGTTCGCTCCCTCTATTAACAATTTCTAAACTAGTGCTAGCAATATATTCTAGTAGTGTCTTACCTCGATTGTTGTTGTCGGCGCTCCCCCAACTTGTGTGGTGAGCGTTCGTATCACATCCAATAATGAGGTGTTTATTTCCGGCCTCACAGTACTCGACGAGGTCCGTCATCTCTCTTGGAGGTGGGGGTCCTATCGAGTTGATCGGCAGGTAGATTGATGCGATGATTACATCTTTTTGTTGCCCGTCCCCCGTATCGCAGCTGACACGTACAGCCGTTAGGTCCCCGGTGCAGAACTGCGGTACTAGGTTGGCTTGAAATTGCCTCGGTATGTATATACACGTCCTAGGCCGGTCAACATTCTGTGTTACATATACAGTACCACTTAATTTGCCCAGTCCACAGACCTGGCCTTTTACGCACCAGGGCTCCTGGATAAGGGCTATTGTAGTTTTAACGCTGTCCAGGTGGCGGCACAAAGTTGCGACCGCCGCCCGGCAGTGTTGGAGGTTTGTTTGTATGAAACTTACTTTGGTGGCCATCCGTGATCCGTAACAGTTGAGAAGGACCGGGTTGTCAAATGACAGCCTGGTTCCTCAAATGACGGACGGTCCTGTGGCCGTCGAGGAGGTCGCCCGGTCGGTCGACTGTTCGTCCTCCTGGGAGGGAGCATCGACCTCACTGCGAACAGTGGAGGCGGCCTGGTGAAACTTCACCTTTAGGGAGGTGAACAAGTAGTTCAGCCTCCCTTGTTTGCTGCCGAAGGATTTGACGACGGCCTCCCTCACACCAAAGACAAGAATGGTCCCTTTCGGGACATCCTTGGCCGCGGTGTGGAAGGTCATCCACTCCCCGACTTTTGCCCATGGATTTTGGGCCGCCAAGCGTCGCAAGACTACCTCCGTTTCCGCCGGTTCGCCCGGAATCCACAGTCATCTAGGTCAGCTTTGGTAGCTGATCCACGGGGATGACGTCCAGCATTGCACCTTTCCATTGGGGGGGCAATTCTGCGATGGTCTTCTTTAGCCAAGCTAAAGAACCGTCATTTTCACAGTAGATCTTAAGGACCTCCTGTGAGTAGTTCCAGGACCGGAAAATAGGTGGGCTGGCCGAATCCCTGGACAGTTCCCTATCCAGACATTCCGTCAACCTGGCCTGCAATAACTCGACCCAGGCAGGTTTGATCCTGCCGAGGGAATTAGAGTCCCAGTCCTGCTTGTCGATGATTGCCACTCTCAGGTGAGCGCCAACCATCCCACTATAGGTCCCCTCCAGAACAGGTCCGGAGGGCCGTTTCGAAGGGCCAGACATCCCGCTCGCCTGCCGCGCAACTCTCTTGTTGGGATTGACACCCGGAGAGTGTGCGGAGGAGCCATCGGACCTCTGCCTCTTCTTTTGTGTGGGGTACCCGCTGCCCGGTTTCGGTTCGTTGCCCTGAGGCTTCCGACCTTCAGCCAGGGAGCTGGGACCCTTTGAGTCTTGGGGAGTGTCTCCCTTTGCGGTAGAGGTGTTACCGGTAGCCACTGAAGCCGCCTGCTTCATCCTCCGTCGCTTCTTTTGTTGAGCTCCGGAAATCCGTTTCCGGGGCTTACTTATTTTATGAGTTGAGTCTTGCGATTCAGCCTCATGGGTTTCGGTTTCAGGATTATTTGACTCCATACTAACAGACGAAAACTTCGTCTCACGAGCTCCACACCCACCACGGAGTCCACCACGGGGACGTCAAAAGGACGCCAGGGCTACTCGCGAGATATAGCCCCCAGGTGCGAGTTGCACACGAGCAAGCCACGCACTCTGGGAACCAAAGGTGCGCGCCCGCTGTGCACCCCTCTGCACCCCAAGGGCTCACCCAGCCGGCCCTCTTACGGGACGGCGCAGCCGATTGATCAAGGTGGGTTAGTCTTGACCGCCCGTCTTTAGGTGAAATCCAGGCCAAAGTGGCGTGTTGCCCACCCAAGGTAAGGCTCAACCACCAGGATTTCTTCATCCACCCCTACGGGACGCCACGCACGGCACAAACACGTGGGTAGCCTTAAGAACGCCCAGACAGCACGACTACTATGCTGAAGGGTGGATTTTTCTGTCGGGGTTGTCTCCCTTAATCGAAAACTTGCCCGCTTTGTGGCGCCGGCTGATCGCCGTTCGCCCCCTCCTCTTAGCTGCAGATGCCCTGCATTACCAGGGGGTGCGACGAGGACGCGAGAAGTAGGACTTGGTGACTCACAGACTGACCGCTTTTACACGAGCTGTTTGGGCATTGCTTAGAGTTTTATGAAGGGATGCCAGTACAAAGATTCGAAATACAAAACTCCATTTGAAGATGGAACAAAATAAAACCGGCCAAAATAAAATACGCCAACATAAGGAAGTGCCCAACATACAGATCGCACAATATACAAGCAACACACCGTACTAATAGCCACAAGGTCATTGAAGTATGAAGTGAGTGATGGTGTACTGCAACTAGGACAACCTAATGAACCGAAATATTACTAATATATTCATGTGTATCTAAGGGCGGATTGTTCAAAATTGAACAATTTAATATGAAAATGTCTTCATCAGATAGGTAGCTAACTATTTCGCAATACAATTGACAAAATTTTTTTTTCTACCGTTCAACATACTAAATATTGTATGAATTTTTAGATTTTCTCATTCGGAGAGTCCACCGAACACACTACCAACCAAAGAGGAGGACAGAATAGGGAAAATTCGATGAAGATCGTTCCGTATGAATCATAGAAAGTGACCGGAAGTAATTCCATCAGTATCTGTCTATAAGTAGTATTTAATTCACAACGTACTGACTATGTATCGAATTTGAACCTAGATAATATTTTACAAAGTGGGTAACACTGTATAATATTAAAAGTTCCCAGAGCTGTGACTTTTTTTATCTTTTTACCAATTTCAAAAATGAGATGAATGGTAGAAAGAGTCTTTATTTCCCTATAGCACGGTTTCATTAATTTATCCTTTCACGAAAATTTTATTTTTTCTTTTCGCTATTTTTAGGAATTAGTTTTTATCTCCATCGACGAGGAATATTTTTCTGAATTTATAGTACTGCTCAAAATGTTGATTTTCATCAGCTTTCACTCCTTTTATTCAATAAACAGTCACATACTACTTACTGGGTTTCTTCACGCAGAGTCAATCTCAAATCAAAATTACAAATTAAAGAATTAGGCGAAATGCTTTAAAAAATACCATGTTAAAGCTATTGATGATTTCAATTAATTTACGAAAATTATTGACAAAATTAGCTTAATCACAGCGATTATTAGTTCCAATTTTATTCGGTGATGCCGACTGATTTACAGAATAGAACTGACTGATGATAAGTTTGTTACAAAATAGCTTAGTGTTATTTATTCTATCAAGTTTTAATACAGATTTTCCATTACGCCAATACGCAAAAATTCGAAAATTTCAAAACAGGATTTTAGTTCCATGATACTGTATACTATATGTACACTCTTGGACAGAAAAATAGGGACACCTCGAGTAGCTGCGCAGATATTTAGGCAACCGATCATACACCAAATTGTGTGCTGGCGTGAACGGACTTTGCCAAAGCCGACTGGATATGTTCTGACAGCTCGAAAATTTGTCAAAATATCGACCTTTTCACTTCAGTTTTGTGGTAAAAAGTCGATTAAAATGTGTTCACTTACAAATGATTCATGGATAAACGTGTTCAAGTAAAAATTTCGGTCATGAGTGATTCTATTGTGGTTGGTGATTTGGTGTTATTCAAAAAATCATTAGGATCCGGCAGTACCCAGATCTGAAGACACCAATAACTGCAGCTAAAACAGCTCCAGCAAGATATAAGAGCCACCACAATGTTACCGTTGTAAAATAAATACTACAAACAAATTTAATATTGAAATAATAACTTCTCTTCATTGAGGGCATTGTTAATATCAAATTCTACCTAAACTGTGGTGAGGCGGGTAACAAGTTAAGTGCCTTGTTTAGGAATAGCGTTCACACTGGTACTCTCTCATCATTTCTTATGAAATTGAAAAGATTTTCCATCATTCTTCAGAACATTAGTTCAACTCAAATAATCTGACTTTTTATGTAAAAAAAATGATACGAGTACACTCGCTCAACTTTTCTCACACGCTTGCGAAGAAATTTGAAGGGGAAGATGCGCCAAAAGAGTCTTGAAAAATCCCCTTACTTATCTTGAAGACATTCACACATCATAAGTAGGTATAGATTTGTTATTGTACTTCATATTTTACAGCACTCATTTAACACAAAGATCACTAGAAAAACTCTATTATCACTGAATGATCTGTAAAAAAATCCTCTTTTTGTCGATTTTCATCACAAAACTCAAGTGGACAGTTTGATAAATTGACATATTTTTGACTTGTCAGCAGAGATCCATCCGCCTGTGACAAAGTCCGTTCACGCTGGCACTAAAGTTTGGTGTATGTTTGGTTGCCTAAATCCGGCGCAGCTAATCGAGGTGTCCCTATTTTTCTGTCCAAGAGTGTACGTATAATATAGTAATACTATATAATTTACTTCAAAAAAAAGGTTTTCAAGGGTCGGAAAAGTCTAACTTTCACGTTTTAATTGTCTTAGAGTAATCTAGGTTCTCACTCCTACATATATATTTAAAAAAAAAAACATTTTTTGTTAAAAAAATCATACTAGTAAGATTGTAAAATTTCACATTCACTTCTTTTGGATGTAGACATCATTTGCAAATATTGAATGAAGGGAAATTAAAAAAAAATGTCATTAATCAATGTATCATTCTAAATGATATCTCGAAATATGCAAATTATAAAACTTGGGCTTCTAGCAACTACAACCGGTGTGAAAACAGCAGCCAAAAGATGGCAGCCGATTTTTCCGAAAACACCCGAATGATACCGAAATCACAGAATTCATCAAAATAATTGACTATTCATTCGGACAAAAGCGCATGCTCCTCGAATCACTTCAAGACTGGGGGATATCATAACATCAATTCATCACATTGTTAAATAATTGAATTTTTAAAATAAATTGATGATTATCTCTTTTATGCGCCGGAAGAAATATCTGAAAAAATTCCACGGTGTCAAGGTCACTTTGTCCAATACATTGGAGCATCGAGTTTCTGTCGCATGTCGACCGTTTTTAAAATAAAATATTTTCCTCCATTATGCGCCGGGAGAAAATTCTGAAAAAATTCCACGGTGTCGAGGTGACTGTGTTCAACACTTTGGAGCATCAAGTTTTTGTCGCATGTAGACCGTTTTCGAAATAAAATATTTTTCTCGATTATGCGCCGGGAGAAAATTTTGAAAAAATTCCACGGTGTCGAGGTGACTGTGTTCAACACTTTGGAGCATCAAGTTTCTGTCGCATGTCGACCGTTTTCAAAATAAAATATTTTCCTCCATTATGCGCCGGGAGAAAATTCTGAAAAAATTCCACGGTGTCGAGGTGACTGTGTTCAACACTTTGGAGCATCAAGTTTCTGTCGCATGTTGACCGTTTTCAAAATAAAATATTTTCCTTCATTATGCGCCGGGAGAAAATTCTGAAAAAATTCCACGGTGTCGAGGTGACTGTGTTCAACACTTTAAAGCATCAAGTTTCTGTCGCATGTTGACCGTTTTCAAAATAAAATATTTTCTCGATTATGCGCCGGGAGAAAATTATGAAAAAATTCCACGGTGTCGAGGTGACTCTGTTCAACACTTTGGAGCATCAAGTTTCTGTCGCATGTCGACCGTTTTTAAAATAAAATAATTTTCTCGATTATGCGCCGAGAGAAAATTATGAAAAAATTCCACGGTGTCGAGGTGACTCTGTTCAACACTTTGGAGCATCAAGTTTTTGTCGCATGTCGACCGTTTTCAAAATAAAATAATTTTCTCGATTATGCGCCGGGAGAAAATTCTGAAAAAATTCCACGGTGTCGAGGTGACTGTGTTCAACACTTTGGAGCATCAAGTTTCTGTCGCATGTCGACCGTTTTCAAAATAAAATATTTTCCTCCATTATGCGCCGGGAGAAAATTCTGAAAAAATTCCACGGTGTCGAGGTGACTGTGTTCAACACTTTGGAGCATCAAGTTTCTGTCGCATGTTGACCGTTTTCAAAATAAAATATTTTCCTTCATTATGCGCCGGGAGAAAATTCTGAAAAAATTCCACGGTGTCGAGGTGACTGTGTTCAACACTTTGGAGCATCAAGTTTCTGTCGCATGTTGACCGTTTTCAAAATAAAATATTTTCCTTCATTATGCGCCGGGAGAAAATTCTGAAAAAATTCCACGGTGTCGAGGTGACTGTGTTCAACACTTTGGAGCATCAAGTTTCTGTCGCATGTTGACCGTTTTCAAAATAAAATATTTTCTCGATTATGCGCCGGGAGAAAATTCTGAAAAAATTCCACGGTGTCGAGGTGACTCTGTTCAACACTTTGG